>CM046038.1:44919790-45264790 GCA_025215565.1 Flaveria ramosissima
CGATTGCTTCAATGCGGTTTTAGATATGCAAATATAAGAGTTTGGGAGTCGTTAAACGACGAGGTGAACATTCCAACTTACTTGTTTGAGTAGTTGAGTCCTTGTGATAATTTTGGTGGGTTTGACGTTTCAAAAATACTAAGCTATCGACTTGTACCCGAATGATTTCGATGAAATGATAAAATAGACTTCGATTGAACTAGAGATTTATATTGACAATTAAAAGCGGGTCTAGTCCGATGGTTATTGCCAACTGGTGGATTTTATCAAGTCTTTACACTACTTGGTTCAAAAGAAGCGTTTCATTACACTTATATGTTTATTGAAGCTAGCTCTTGTTTACTCGTTACAAACGCAAACGTTTAAAGTTGATGATATTTTTCGGCACTTGAAGTACTGAAGTACGATTTTGTCGTTTTAGTACGTGAAGGGTGAATGTGAAGAAATTTAAGCGATAAGCGATGTTGTATTGATTTATGGAGAAGATTTATTTAGGAATGTCTCCATAGATGTTGTTATGGAAAGATTTCAAAAAAAAATGAAACCTCATAGAACAACTTTAGGTATATTGTACCTTTTTCTATTTTTGTAATGACATTTGACGTGACTTTATTGGTTTTATGAAATTTAGTTTGATTATCTTTTTTTTAAATGAGCCGACTCAATCCAACCCATCATGGACCCGAAATGCTTCAAAAAAATTTATTATATAGCGTTACCGCGTTAGTCAACTGACCTTAAGAAGTTTCTGCCTCCCATGAAAAAATTTTCTAGATACGCCACTGATAACATACAAGACTGGTTACAACTGATAGAGTTGCAGGTCAAAGTGAGTCAACTCCTTGAAATTTGTTGGCAGTGCTTGTTTGAACTCTATTAACCGCTTTCAACGCCTGAGAAGTGTTGGTTCTTGCAATTAAAGTTTCGTATCATACTTAAGAAGTGTTTGAATATGTGGGCTAAATCTAACTATAATAATAGAATGATCACACAACTGATACAACAACTAGCTGACTCATACTTAGACCAGCTGGACAGAGGCATACAGGCTAGAAAATGGCCCTACTTAGAAAGGTCATAACTTTGGGCTATGTCTGGAGTTACGTGGCCCATAAGTAACAAACGGAACAGTCATAAGCATTTTCCCGGACTCTCGGTTTCTCCGAAGTGTCGATCCGGATTCCATCATCTAGAGCCCTGATTTCAAATTGAAGGACCTTTCCTAAAATTTGACAAGTTTCAGTTTATTTTCATTTCCGTATAAAAAACGTGAATCTTTAATTTGAGTAATTAGCGCGTTTATTTAGGAGTCAACCTTAGTTTTCCAAAATTTGGCTATATCTATCATATTTAGATTTGCCCACCTGCATATGAAATCTAATTATTCAGCCTATTTAAGCACTATATTCAAAGATTTGTTATCTGTCACATATATTCACAAATTGACACTCACCTATACTTAGAAAGTCAAAGTCAAAGTCAACTAATGAGCAAAAGATGCAGTTTTGATATGAAAGAAAGAAAATAATGACTAACCAACACACTGAAACCAGTGATTGAAGCAAAATATGTGGCCATTGAAGCACTGGATAAAGAGAGTTGACCAGGATGACCAGCAAACATCACTGATATAACTTCCTAAACTGTACTGCAACAAGCTTACTTCTATCAATGGCCTTGCTAATCCTATCTGTTTTTTCACTTCATCAATAACTTGTGTTCTCAAAACACCATCTTCATCTTAATCATGTAAGCTTTCATCAATTTGCCTTTGAATCAAAGGATATTGAACTGCTTCTTCTTCTTCTTCTTTTATTATTTAGTGATCTGATTTAATGTTCTTTCTTTTATCTTGTTTGAATTTGGGGAAGGAGTATTCAGTATCCCCTTGGACTAAATCATTATTCAGTTGCACCAGCCTTCTAGATCCAACAAAAGTTTTCCGACACCCATGAAAAAATATCATGAATGCACCACTGCTAGTTTGTAATGCCGCGTAGTAAACTTTATGTTTTAGTTTTAGTTTTGTTGTTCGCATTCAATGATGCTGGTTGGTAAGTTGCATTAATGTTCATAGTCCCCATTCCCCAATCCTCACTCCACGCTAATAAACGGGCCCACGTAATAAACAATATCATTCATGTATTGTGTTGGTGGTAGTGGATGAAAGCAGCAGATCGTAAGTTCATGTTCATGTTCATTTCAGTTCATGTATCAATTCACGTGTTAGTAATATGTAGGCCCAATGCCCCCAAGTGTCATTGGCCCAACTTCACATATAGTCCAGTAGGAACTACATTTAGGAAAAACTCTTGTAGCCCATTCTTAATATAACCCACAACGAACAAGCAATTTCAGTTTGCTGTTCCCGAAGCGTTCAACCCACCATCGGTCTACCGCCCAACTATGCCTCAGTTTCAAAACCCACCACAATTTTATTACTACACTACATCCCAAAACCTTTTCAAAAACCCACAATATGTATAAGAAGAAGAAGAAACTGAAGAAAATGAAGAAAAAGAAGAAGAATAAGAAGAAGAAGAAGAAGAAGAAGAAGAAGAAGAAGAAAATGAATCGTTCGATTATCTTAAAGTTAATGAAAACGAAGATGAAGATATTCGTATAGAAGAAACACCCCTACCAAATTCTAAGTTGAAAGCAAAATCGACAACCCGTGCCGCTAACAAGAATTTGGAAGAAAAGGAGGCGTTGGCAAAGAGTTGCATATACGTATCTGAAGACCCTACCACTGGAGATCACCAAAAAGTCGCTCGTTTTGGAAAAAGGCATTTCGACACTTCACCGCCACCATTGGTTCAACCAATTGAACCGTTGATCAACTAAACTCAAAATGGGGAAGAATGAACCACACGATGACACGTTTTAATGGAATATATATTCAAACGGGAAATTTGTTAGCTTTACATTTATATATTTACATTTTATATTTATTATTCTATTTTTTGTATAATTAAATTTCTTGTTATAAAAGTCTTAAACAAATACAAGAAAGTTATGAGAAAAAAAGGCTTTACGAGCATCCAGGCTTGGAGGGTTGTAAGAAACCACGCAAAATGGAAGTCGGTGGATAGTCTGGACTTTGGTACTCAAAGAGCAAAAAGGAGTAAAATTTCAGACGGGTCAATACGTAAGCTCTAATGAGCCGGTTTCAAGCCTCCTCCCTGACCTCAACGAGAACGCCACACCAATCGTGCCGAGGCGCAAAGGCAAAACGAGGGGGGAGTCTTCTTCAATCAAAGTAACGTTAAATGATGCCATTAGCGACTATAAAGAGATGTGTGAAAAAGAAAGGGAAGAAAATAGAACGAGAATCGTTTCACATGAAAGTAACCGAATCTAAATTGGCCTTACTCGACTTACAACGAGATACGTTGCTTCGCGAAACGTCAGATCGGGACATGAAAATTTTTCTTAAACCGCATGATGATGTCCCAAACCGATGTTGAAGACGTCCTTGAACGGAAAGCGCAGGGTCGTTCCATTAGAGATTGTGAGTGAAGCTAGGGCTTGGGATCCCAAAACATAGGGGGCCCATTTTCAGCCAAGACTTCATTGAATATTTTTATGGCCGAGTAGAGGTCTTATTGGTCCAAAGGTTCACAACGGCTTTAGAAAAATAGAAGAGGGTAATTGTTGTTCACTAATCACCCAAGGAAAGAGGAATTAGGGGCAGCATCAAAGCGTTGGAAGAGGAATCGACAATGGTTCAAATGTAGAATTGCAATTGAATAACTGATGTCGGTTTTTTTTACTCTAGATATCACCATTCACCTCTTAATCTTTTCTCCATGAGTTTTGTATGTTTCTTCGGACATATTATTTTTTCCCCGCAACCACTTGCTATTCTTTAGTGTTACGAAGGTAAGGAATGCTAATCTGCAAATTAATGTTTTACTAAATGTTGCCTTGGTGGTATATTATTTTAGACCTTAGTGTATAAGAGCTGAAAAGGTTAATCATCTCTCTCGTGAATCACTTGTTTGGTGTTTATTTGTAGGGATGCTGTGTGAATTAAAGTTCAATTAGGTTCTGAACACAGACAACTTAAATGGTGCTTATTTTACTTCATAAATATTAAAGCGGTTTGACCATCATATTGGTTTCTTCATTCATTTTATTAATCAAGACAAGCCCCTTTTCATAATTTATTCAAATGGTGCAGGTGTAAAACTTTGTTGAATATTGATCATCAATGGTACCTAGAATTTGGCGATAACTTAAAAGAATCACTACAGAGATTTTCAGCTAAAATAGTGTGGTAAGTCTTCTAATAATTGATTTACAAAGTTATCGAAATGCAAGTCTACTAAAAAGTCAATTCATTTGCCTTCCACTTATAATACAGGAACTATGACTGATAACAAGGTTTGTCATTTTTCTACATGGCACATGCTGGAAGAATTGTAAGTATTTCAAACTTCTATTTTATGCTTAAAGATTATCTTTTGAGTATAATTTCATATGATCCAATATCATTAAATTTTTCATGGTTTTGGATTCTAAAATTACATAGTTGACCTTGGAAAGTCAATAAAGTTTAAAAAATGTATTAAGAAAAATTAGGCCTCAAATTTTAGAGTTCGCTTAGGGCCATCAAAAACGTTGAGCCGCCCCTGCGGAAACGTCAAATTGCCCGGATATGTGGTTGGGAGTTTAATTTGTAGATTTTTAGTTTTAGTATTGACATTTTATTAAATTTTATGTTTTTTATTTAATGTTTTTTTATATTTATAATTTATAAGTTATTTTTATTAATAAAGTAGTTTTTTGATTAAAAAAAATAGTGTGATGTAGTGTAATGTGAGTACCCCCAAATTGGTGTGGTGTGATGTGGTGTCTTATGTTTTGATTGATGGATGTATGATGTAATATGATGTGTGTGACATTAGCACCCCTACCACCATTAAACATCATAATACCAGCAATTATGTATCAAATTTTAAAACGAATCCAAAACTTTAAACAAACCTAAAAATCATGTTAACACATCAAAAACATGAGCATGAACCGCTTAAACCTAATTTTTTTTAGTTTGTCTTATGTTTTTTTAGTTACCTTGCTTTATAAACCTTGACTCTCATTTGTCATTTATCTTTTATGTTTTAGCATTCTATCTAAGGTTAACATAAAAAATAACTGTTTACTTTTATAAAAAAAACATGTCAACTTCTAAATGACTACTTCATATGAGAAAAATTAAGACAGACTACTTCATATGAGAAAAATTAAGACAGACGACGTGAGAAGAAACTATTAAAGTTAATTTAAAATTTTAATTATAATAATTAGTTTTTGTATCTTGTTACACCTCTTTTTAGGACATCATTGTGTTTTGATGGGCCAACAACTTGCACTATTACGATTTTAAAAACTCAATCGTTCGGATGGCTGAGAAGATTTCTCGTGTCCCACAGTGTCCACTCAGATTCTCGTGTAGGATCACGTGTCATGTTACCTAACCCAGGCTAACCTAACCACTTACTTATCATTTAAAATAAAAAAAATATCACAAATAAAAGTGAAAATTATCTTCACTTGTACGTAACCCATACGTCACAACTTTGAATCCTTATTTTGAGTTTTTCTATCAAAGGAAAACTCTTTATCATTAAGATAACTATTTTTAAATATTTTGTTTTCATTTTATGTATATGTATCTTTATCTTTATATATAATAAATGAAAAAGTTTTAGACATGTGACACAATTTTAAGTATTGTATTGTCACATGACATTTTAATAGCATAGACTGTCACATGACATTATATTATCAGTATGATTATAAAAGAAAACTTACGGATTCTATTAAAACAATATTAATGTTTAATTAATCAGGATTATAAAAATAGAATTTAAAAGTTAATGATTGAAATATTTTAATATGCAATTCAATCTGAGATATTATCTAAAAATAACAACTACTTAGTCAAAATTAAAAATTTAAAACTAACAATTTGAATATTCAAATAGAGCATATGTAGTTCGTAATTTATAATTTCCAATACTAATAATCCAAGATTTTGGGTTATAATTTAAGATTTTCAAAATATTTTAATAATATCGTATAATATTTGCTTGTATTATATACCATTATATAATTATTTTATCTATAGCATGTAATAAAAGAAGGGTTTTTTTGTGGCACGTGTAATCATTCTAGCATATCAAAGGATACGTGTTGTCATTTTATCATATCAAAAAATCATTTTCTCACCTATCTCTCATAATAAATATGAAATTTATAAAAACAATCAATTTGACTTTCCTTTTTTACTACAATATGCTAAAATAAATATATTTCTATTTGTTTTTGGTGTCTCTCTTATATTAAATGATAATTATTTTAAATAAATAAATTAAACTATTAAACATCTAAAATATAAATATTCTTATTTTAATAATTTATTAATACATACTAAATTATATGATTTTAGACATATTATCTTTAAATATAGAGTAATAGTTTTTAATTTTATTATTTGTTATAACTTCTAAATATTCCTTATATTTTATTCCACCAATGGCTAATAAATCTAGAAAATAAAATGATCATAAAACTAATGGTTTTGATATGGTTTATTTATTTCACCATGTAATACATGTGCGCTAACATAGTTATATATATACAATAACTTTTTTTTTACTTTTCTTCCAATATCAAAGACGTTTGATAATTTTTCAAAATGACTTCTCCTATAATCAAATAGTATAAGTGTGCATGAAGAACTCTTCTTACTTCTCCATTTTACACACAATCATTATGTTCGATTCATTTCCTTACGCATTCAACTAAAATATTACATTTAAGAAACAAGTTTTTAATGATAAATTTTAATACTGACATTTTTTGTCCTGCAACCATAACATTTAATTTGTTCATTTCTTTTATGTATATTGCTTTACACGTTATTGATAAACTATCAAATTATATTACTCAATTGGACATCATCAATGTCAGAAGTAACTTTCTTAAAATATTTTGACATATCACTTTATGATTATATAACCAAGGTTCGTGTCATTTGTTTATGGAGGTAACCAATGTATAACAGTCTGATAGAAACTTAATATATTGAGTTTATTGTGGTTGATAAGAGGTATTGTTCAACTAATCGAATTGTTATCTTATTTTTTTTAATATTTATCTTATAAAACATATTTTTATATATCCTTAAATTTTACATTAATATTACGGCGGAACATTAAAAAGATGTGTAAGGTTTCATGTAAGGCTGATGCACTTAAAACATTCAAAGTCTTTCCTGCATGCATACACTGAAGTACAGAGTAGAAATGCTTCTGAAGATTTACACTCTGCATCAGAATTATTCTAAGTGTAAATCTTCCGAAGCCAAATATGAAGTCTTCCGAAGCTTCAAAGACAAAGTCTGCCGAAGCCAAAAAGTGAAGACTGATTTCTTCCGAAGACTTTTGAAACATGATTTATCTGATGAACTATTCCATAAAGCTGGACCACTTTCCGCTGCAACTCTGTTGACTCACCAACTTTCACAAGTTGGTGAAAAGGTCCATGCTTTTGGTAACTGTACATTGATGTCTTGAGTCTGTGCTTTCTACTTTATGTACTTTTTATCCTTTTTATAATATATTAGGATGTAAGCTATGGCATGTCATAGTCACTAGTCAAAAAAGAATCTGCCTTTTGACTTTACATTTGATTTTTTTGTTGTCTAGATCATATGTTTCCAGCTGGCTCTCTAAGTATGGCCGACTATAGGATGTAGCATAAAGTATCTCAGGTACTTGTATCTTTTCTTATGCTTTGTAATACTTGTAAAGAACTTGAGAGCAATATATTGCATTTTTGAAAACCAATACTTGTGTTATTTGCTTCTTGTTGTGTCTCATATTTACTTATGTTTTAAGTATCAATCCATATAGTTTACCAGTTCCCTATTTGATTTGTTAAGTATTTTAAAGTCTTTCCTCACTATGTTTTATGTTGTAAGTGATCATCCCTTAAACGATCCTGCAATAGGTATCAGAGCATTCCAGGCTCTTGATTATAAGATCTCACCATCTTAAGATCCCTCACACACACAAAATACTTAACATCTCAAATGGCAGATATCACAAAAGTTTATATGGAAACTGGAACCATGCCAAAGTCCCCACTGATCGCTTTTGAAGACTTTGATACTTGGTGTCAAAGAATGGAAGACTTTATCAAGTCATAAGACTCTAGGATGTGGGAGTCTGTTGTCCAAGGACCTCACATACCATGCACCCCTTCAGCTGCTGCTGGGGGTGATATGATACCAAAGGTGCCAGATGACTTTTTTGAAGAAGATTGACATAAATTAGAAAGCCATGACTGCACTCCAAACTGCTCTTCCAAACTCTATATATAGGGGCTTCAAGAAGTGCAAAACTGTCAAGCAACTATGGGAGGCACTAAAGCTCATGTATGAGGGGTCCACTGAAGCAAAGGAGAACAAGAAGGACCTCTTGAAGCAGCAGTTTAAGAACTTCACCTTTAAAATAGGTGAAACCATGACTCAACAATACTTCAGGTTTGTTGAGATTGTGGATACTCTAATGGATGTTGGAGTAACTCTATAAAACAGGGACATTGTGAGGAAGTTTATGTCCTTTCTTCCTAGACAATGGACATATTATTGTGTTGTATCAAGAGAACTGAGAACCTTAAGACTCTCACCTTGACATAGTTGTATGGTATTCTTAGTGCATACCAGATGGAGATGAACATGCAAAGTTCATCTGCTAACTCCAGCAATCAGTAGAGTTCAGCCCTCCATGTGGTTGAAAGGGATGGTAGAGAACCACAAGATCATCTTATGTGCTACCCTGACAACTCACAAAAGGGTCCTTTCATCACCTTCCCGGAGACACCAAGAGAATGCTACACTCAAGGAGCCCATTCCAAGAGACAAACCATTCACATGCCTTTGTGTCTGCTAATGAAAGCACAGGTAACTTTCTATTCACCCTTGAAGACCTGGACTGTATCCATCCAGATAACCTGGAATACATGGAGATAGTTCAGCAAATGGCTCTCCTCACTCACAGAGCCAAGAAATTCTACAAGAGGATAGGGAGGAAGTTTCTAAGCAATACAGCCAGTGGAAAGTTTGGGCTAGACAAAAGCAAAATAAAGTGTTACAACTTAACCAGATAGGCCACTTTGCAAGGGAGTGTAAGGCACCAAGGACAAATTGTGTCTAAACACAAGCCATATCAAACTATACTGAAAATGCTCCCCAGAATGAGAAGCCAAAGCAGCAAGCTGCAGTTGCTATTAAAGAATGAAGCTTTGACTGGAGCTTTCAGGTGGAAGATGCATCTCCAAACCAAGCACTTATGGCAGACCACGATGAAGCTAAGGTAGTGGAACATCTTTGTACTCCTGAATGTCTTGCTAAAGTTAACAAATATAGGTCCTATAACTTAGAAATGAGATATGATCTTGAGTCCTTAAGTATCTTTAAATCTGATTTTAAAAGAGCTGAAAATGATTATAACTAAAAATAGAGGACTTAAAGAAAACCATTTAAACTCTTAAACACGAACACACCAACTACAAGACTCAAATCAAAGATCCCATAACTAAGTTGACTAAATGTCAGACTGAGCTTGTTATCAGCAAAGCCAAGGCAAAAAATGTGTTCTTGAAGAAGAGACCTTCAAGAACATAATATCCTTATCCTTACATGCAAAAGTTTGTTATCAAAATAACCAGGGACTAGGATCTAGTGAGATAGCTACTCCACACACAATCTTGTCAGTAAGATCTCCTAGGTGTGAAACTTGTGAAGATGAGCTTCCCCTCGTAGACCCCATGAGTGAAGAGGATGAAAAGGAAGTGGTGAAGGATGCCTCTAAGGAGAGTGAAGAAGAGCATTCTAAGAAGGGTCACCATTCCTCTGAGGAGATTAAAAGAGTTGGGATGACCTAGTCAAAAAGAAAGAACTTGATCAAATGTGACATCCGTCACATTAAGGTCCGTCAATTAATGTGATCGTCCGTTATCCATTCTTTGATCGATCATTTCTCATCTTTATTTGACTCTTTATGTGGATATCATGTGTGCGTATTATCGTTGTGTGTGCATTCGTTATAATCATATGTTAATCTTAAAAACTATTTAAAACCCTCATTTAAGAAACCGTCAAATATATCATTTTTATATATATATTAAATATTTTTAACATAACCATTTCTTAAGTCATGACAACATTAAATGTACTTTTACAATTATAATAAAACATCTAATGAAGTCGTTTTTCAACCGAACCAAATTTGAGAAAACTCGAGGGGTTAAGTGCAGGGACTAAACTTGTAATTTTGCAAACTTGGGCTGGGTATAAATACCCTCTTACCAGCCCTAGAAACCCATTTTCACCATCTTCTTCATCTTCATTCTCTACACACACAAAATCTCCATTTTTTGCACCAAATCCAACCCGAGAGGTCTTGTTTTCTTCGTCTAGACACCGTCTACAGCTTAGACTACTCCTTTCTAGCAGGTAGTTCTCTTTGGTTGTCGGTTTTCTAGCCTTTTCACGGCTGTCCAAAACTAGGGTTTCGGGTGTTCGGGTTCAACCCGAACACACAAGGTCGTATGGGTGTCGTGTGAGGTCTTTTTGCTTGTGTTTCATGTTTATGTGTGTTTGTTGAGTGTTTCTGGAGGTCCTTGTGGTGTAAAACCCGTGTTTAGAGCAGCTTGGGGGCTGCTCAAAAGATCAGGCGACTGGGTCAACCATGCGATTGAGTCGTGCGACTGAGTGGGTCGTGCGACTGAATCATGCGTTTGAGTCAATCGTGCGACTGAGTTATGCGACTAGGCATGTCGTGCGACTGAGTTGTGCGACTGAGTGTCTGTATGCGATTGAGTCATGTGTGCGAATGAGTGTATGCGATTGAGTCATGCGATTGAGTGATTGTGTGCGATTGAGTGAGGTGACCGACTGAATGTGTGCGAATGTGCGTGATTCGCACGACTGGAGTCCAATCGCATGAATGAAGGTTCAATCGTACGAAAGTAGCTAATTCGCACGATTGAAGGTTGATTCGTGCGTATGGAGGTTGAGTCGTGCGATTGGGTGTTGTGTGGTACGACTGAAGGCCAGTCATACGAATGAAGGCTCAATCGTACGATTGAAGCTGATTCGCACGATTGAGGGTTGATTCGCACGAATGGAGGTTGAGTCGTGCGTCTGACCTTGTTATGCGACTGAAATTGTTGTGTTTGATCCCCTTGTGCGTGGTGTGAGTATGACGTGTGATGTTGAGGTAACATTAACACAATAAGCCATTGTTCGGCCACAAAGATTAAAGTCAACGCGAAAAAGGGAACACATACTATTTTAAACAAATTGAACTAACGCTTTACAACGATCAATCGACTTATAACTATTGACACTTATTCAATGCTTCTTCAATAACAATGAGACTTTTACTTAAATATCATCATCAATGGCGACAATGTCTTGCACTTGGATCTACATAAGATCTAGTACGTGTGTCAGACTGTGTGTGTTATACGCGATCTAGCCGATACGACCCGAACCGACCCATCATTATTGCGCGCTTATATATATCATATCATTAATGCTATACAATAACTGTCAATAGGTGTTTGACTGTTTATTTGCATTCAACATTGGGATACATTGCTCATACATACTTACCACCTAACAAGTGAGTTTCGTGGCCCCTTTTTACGCTTATACAATATTTCAATCATTTACAACTTGGGGGAAAAGTATGCTTACTCATTTTCAATGCTGTACAACTTACTTACATTTTACATACAAGGAATCAACGTGATACTATGTTGCAAGTACTATTTGATACATGCTTGGGTTTGCTGTGTGGTTCCATCTTTGCAACTATTTAATTCCAGTGTGGGAACCGACGGTTAGGTATTGGTAGTACTACTGGGTTGACACCCCCACCCTCGTTCGATGGTATACTAGTTGGTACTATCAGTGGCCAGGAACAAGCCCTTGGGTGAATATATGCCGACAATTTCTTTGTGTACGTCGCTAGGTTTGGTTGCAAAGCTCATGTCATGTGATATTTACTTGTGTATATAACTGTATTCACGGTATTCCATACGCTCACTTATTACAGCATCACTTACATTTTTATTACATAAACCTGCGAGCTCACCAACAATTATGTTGACCGTTTTAAGCATATCTTTTCAGGTGATCATACAAGTCCAGGAATCTAGGTGTGCTGCCTTAGTGGAGACCCTAGGATGCACTTGGGACTTAACATATTATGATAAACAATCTTTTGAACAATGTTAACGCTTGTAAACAATTATCAACTTTTGAAACTTGTTCTCGGGTTGTGGGAATTAACATTTACAATTTCATCTTTATGTGATTATATGTTATCATTATCATGTTGCTTATGGTTATGTTGTCGTGAGCATTGACTAAACACGACACAAGTCCCCTTGTTGTCGGGTGTCGTGATGACACGCTTGTCATCATTTATTTATATTGCATCTCTATCGCTTACCATGTGTTATGACGATCCCGGTCTCGTTACATCCCCGTGTTTCTGCTTTTAACAGGGGTGTGATAGATTGGTATCAGAGCCATTGGTTATAGAGAATTAGGCAATACGCTTGACCTAGACTATAACCTAGGAACCTTCATGTAGATTTGCATGCTAGGACTCTGTATGCATATTATATCTCGTGTATGTGTTCCTCGCTGCTTGATTTGTTCATCTATTTGTTATGTGATCTTTCCACCCTATGAGAGAGCCCTTGTGCTCACTCGTTTATGGGATGCTTCTATTGAATCTTCCGTTCCCTCTGCGCGTCGAGTTAGTTTATCAGATCCGGGTATTAAACCCGAAGAGATCTTCACAGATCATGCTATTGCGCTTGACCTTGGACATTGAGATTATACCTGAGGAGGCCTTGTCTGAAACCTCGAAAGAGGAAGGAAATAGACAACCTCCGCTAGACTAAACGTGATTGTATACATGGACTTACAATTGTTGTGATGGATTATCATTGAACATTATCAATTCATGGTTTGTGAGCTGCACGAATTGCATGCGATGTGTGGTGACAATAAGTGTGATATTGACATGGAATAATGGACTTGATGAGTGTTATGGATATACACTTTCAATTGATTTAAGCTTATGTGTTTACTTTTCTATGATTAGAACATGTCGCCTCGAAGAGTTACCCGTAGCAATAGTGGCGGAAGTGAAGCCCCAAGGGGCAGAGGCCGAGGCAGAGGCAGAGCACCAAGAGCAAACGATGCTCTTGCCAGTAACAGTCAGGGAACAGGGAACGCCGACATGGCAGCCCTGATCGCTCAGTAATTGGCCGCGCTGATTCCTACTATTGTGGCCCAAGTGAGGGACGCACTCCAACAACACCACCCTCACGGGGATGGTGGCAACGATGATGGAGCCCAAGGTGGGATCGAAACTGAGACGGGAAACGGAAACCCGACCGGAAACGAGAGCAACCAGGAAACAGGGAGTGGTGGTACTGCCGGTATTGAGACTGGGGTGGTTAATGCTCGTCGGGGATGTTCGTACAAGGAGTTTGTGGCTTGTAAACCGAGGGAATTCGACGGGAAGGGTGGGGCGATAGCCCTAACCAGGTGGCTAGAGAAGATGGAGGCAGTGATCAACATCAGTGAGTGCCTCGACAGTCAAAGGATCAAATATGCTACTTGTTCACTACAGGGTAAGGCCCTAACCTGGTGGAACACCCAGGTTCAAGCTCGAGGAAGAGAATCTGCGATGCAGATGTCATGGGATGAGTTTAAAGCGTTGATCACTGAGGAATACTGCCCTCTCAACGAGATGCAGAAATTAGAGCATGAGTTCTGGAATCATGCTATGGTTGGGGCCGGGCATGCAGCTTATACTGATCGTTTTCATGAGCTGGCAAGATTGGTTCCGCACTTGGTCACGCCGGAATCAAAGAGGATTGAAAGGTACATTTGGGGACTCGCGCCTCAAATTAGAGCAATGGTCACGGCAGCCGCTCCTCCTACTATTCAGAGCGCAATTCTGAAAGCTGGCACTTTGACTGATAGATGGTTAGAACTGGAGTTTTGGGCAGAGGAGCAGAGAAGAGGAAAGATGTTGGGGAATCGAGCCGGTCAAGTGCCGGGAAATTTGAGAAGAGGGCTAAACCAACCAGGAATTTTGTGACCGTGTCTCAGGCCAGGAGAGAGTATGTGGGGCCGCACCCCAAATGTGACAGGTGCAATTATCATCATCCCCCAGGGACGCAGTGCCGGGTGTGCGCTAACTGTAGGCGCCCGGGTCATTTGGCAAGAGATTGCAGAACTGCGTCGAATTTGGTAGCACCCGTCAACGCGGTTAACCCCGCCGCGAATGCAAGGGCTTGCTTTGAGTGTGGGAGCCCTGATCACTACAGAAACATGTGCCCCAGGCTGAATCGGGCACCGGATCAACAGGGCAACAACCAGCAGCAAGTGATGGCCATAGCTGGGAATCAAGGCCCGACTACTCAGGGGAATGCAGCTCGGGGACGTGCATTCGTCATTGAAGCTAATGATGCTCGTCAAGACCCGAATGTTGTCGGGTACGCACTTACTCAATCATCACTTCGCATCTATATTATTTGATACTGGCGCAGACAATAGTTTTATATCTTCCGAGTTTGTGCAATTGCTTGATTTGAGTCCTAGTAGGCTAGAAACTAGCTACTCTGTAGAGATGGCCAATGGTAGGGTTGTTCAGGCCGACAAGATTATTAGGAAGTGCGCGTTGACTTTGGAGGACCATGCCTTTGAGATAGACTTGATACCCTTCGAGTTAGGAAGCTTTGATGTGATTGTGGGTATGGATTGGTTGTCGCAAAACGGAGCAGAGATTGTCTGTCGAGACAAAGTAGTACGTATCCCTATGCCAAACGGGGAAGTACTCAAGGTTCAGGGAGAACGACCGGGCAAGAACTTAAAGCTCATTTCCTGCATGAAAGCACTCCAGAGTTTACGAAACAGTGCTACGCCTTTCTGGCTCATGTGATTGAAAAGAAAGACGAAGAAAGGAAACTGGTGGATATTCTAGTGGTGCGGGATTACCCAGAAGTATTTCCAGATGACTTGTCTGGTTTGCCTCCTCCACGACAGGTGGAATTCCGTATTGAGTTGGTTCCTGGAGCTACACCGGTAGCGAAAACGCCATATCGACTAGCGCCGTCAGAAATACAGGAGTTGTCTAGTTAGTTACAGGAACTACTGGAGAAGGGTTTTATTCGACCGAGTCATTCATCGTGGGGAGCGCCGGTACTATTTGTCAAGAAGAAGGATGGATCGTTCCGTATGTGCATCGATTACCGTGAACTGAACAAGTTGACGGTGAAGAACCGATATCCTCTCCCCAGAATCGACGATTTGTTTGATCAGCTGCAAGGAGCTTCGTATTTTTCAAAGATCGATCTTCGTTCTGGTTATCATCAGCTAAGGGTTTTCGAGGATGACATACCAAAGACTGCGTTTAGGACTCGTTATGGACACTATGAGTTCTTAGTCATGCCGTTCGGGTTGACCAACGCACCAGCTGTGTTTATGGATCTAATGAATTGTGTGTGCAAACCTTACTTGGATAAGTTTGTGATCGTGTTCATAGACGATATACTTATCTACTCCCGATCAAAGGAGGATCATGAAGAACACCTTCGGGCGATTCTGGAGCTGCTACGAGAGGAGAAACTTTTCGCCAAGTTCTCGAAATGTGAGTTTTGGTTGCGAGAAATGAAGTTTTTGGGTCACGTGGTTAACGAGGACGGGATTCACGTAGATCCCGGCAAGATCGAAGCGGTGAAGAAATGGGATACGCCCCAGACACCATCAGAGATACGTCAATTCTTGGGATTGGCCGGTTATTATCGTCGCTTCATCGCGAACTTTTCAAAGATCGCTCAACCGTTAACCCTGCTTACTCAGAAAGACAAGAAGTTTGACTGGGGATATGCACAAGAGCAAGCGTTCCAAACGTTGAAAGAGAAGTTGTGCAACGCGCCTATATTGTCTCTCCCAGACGGAACCGATGATTTTGTGGTGTACTGCGATGCGTCACATCAAGGATTAAGATGTGTGCTAATGCGGATAAGGTGATTGCCTACGCTTCGCGACAGCTTAAAGTGCACGAAAAGAACTACACCACTCATGATCTTGAGTTGGCGCGTGTAGTATTTGCACTCAAATTTGGAGGCATTACCTGTATGGCACCAAATGCATCATCTTCACCGATCATAAGAGCCTCCAACATATTCTGGATCAGAAGGAACTTAATATGCGTCAACGACGTTGGGTAGAGCTTCTTAGTGACTACGATTGTGAAATCCGGTATCATCCGGGGAAAGCCAACGTGGTGGCTGATGCCTTAAGCCGTAAAGAACGTGTGAAACTACTGCGTGCACGAGCGTTGGGATTGACAATCCAAACCAACTTGAAAGCTCAGATCCAAATTGCACAAAGTGAGGCAGTGAAAGAAGAAAACCTTGCGGGAGAAGAATTCCGAGGGTTGGACAAACAGATGATTCGCAAGGATGACGGTATTCAGTACTTCATGGATCGCATATGGGTACCCAAATGGGGAGGTGTTCGAACCTTAGTCATGGATGAAGCCCACAAGACGCGATATTCTATTCATCCTGGTGCAGACAAGATGTACCACGATCTCAAGATCTGTACTGGTGGCCAGGCATGAAGAAAGACATTGCCTTATACGTCAGTCGATGCTTGACGTGTTCCAAAGTCAAAGCTGAACATCAGAAACCATCGGGATTATTACAGCAACCTGAAATTCCCGAGTGGAAATGGGAGAACATAGCTATGGATTTCATTACCAAACTCCCTAGGACAAGCAGCTGTCATGACTCGATATGGGTCATTGTTGATCGAATGACAAATCAGCACTTTTCTTGCCTATCCGAGAAGACTACAAGATGGATAAGTTGGAGAGATTGTACATCAAATAGGTCGTGACATGGCACGGGGTGCCGGTGTCAATCATATCCGACCGTGATAGCAGATTCACTTCACGTTTTTGGCAGACACTACAGAAAGCGATGGGCACTCGGTTAGACATGAGTACAGCCTATCATCCTCAGACAGATGGCCAAAGTGAACGAACTATACAGACGCTAGAAGACATGTTGAGAGCGTGTGTAAATCGATTTTGGTGGTAGTTGGGATGCTCATTTACCGTTGATTGAGTTCTCCTACAACAACCGCTACCATACAAGCATTGGATGTGCTCCATTTGAAGCGTTGTATGGAAGGAAATGCAGATCTCCCGTTTGTTGGCCGAAATTGGTGAAAGTCAACTAACAGGCCCAAAGATCATTCAAGAAACACAGACAAGATTTTCCAAATCAAAGATCGACTAAAAGCCGCACGAGATCGCCAAAAGAACTATGCCGACAATCGTCGGAAGCCTCTAGAATTCAATGTTGGGGATCGTGTGTTACTCAAAGTCTCCCCTTGGAAAGAAGTCGTACGATTTGGGAAGAAAGGGAAGTTAGCCCCAAGATATGTTGGACCATTTGAGATCACTGAAAGGATCGGTCCAGTGGCTTACCGATAAGGTTGCCACAAGAGCTTAGCGGTGTGCATGATACATTTCACGTATCCAACCTCAAGAAGTGTTTGGCCGATGAATCCCTTCACGTGCCAATCGAGGAAATCAAGATTGACGACAAGCTTCATTTTGTTGAAGAACCCATTGAGATCATGGATCGAAAGGTCAAGCAACTGAAGCGCGAGTAGGATACCTATTGTTCGCGTAAGGTGGAATTCAAAACGAGGGCCAGAGTTTACATGGGAACGTGAAGATCAGATGAAACTCAAATATCCACATCTCTTCGAGGATGACACTCTTGGACCTAACTCCAGCTGAATTTCGGGAAGAAATTCTCTCAACTGGGAGATACTGTGACATCCGTCACCTTAAGGTCCGTCAATTAACGTGATCGTCCGTTATCCTCTTTGATCGGTCATTCTCATCTTTATTTGACTCTTTATGTGGATATCATGTGTGCATATTATCGTTGTGTGTGCATTCGTTATAATCATATGTTAATCTTAAAAACTATTTAAAACCCTCATTTCAAAAACCGTCAAATATATTATTTTTATATATGTATTAAATATTTTTAACATAACCATTTCTTAAGTCATGACAACATTAAATGTACTTTTACAATTACAATAAAACATCTAATGAAGTCGTTTTTCAACCGAACCAAATTTGGGAAAACTCGGGGGTTAAGTGCAGGGACTAAACTTGTAATTTTGCAAACTTGGGCTGGGTATAAATACCCTCTTACCAGCCCTAGAAACCCATTTTCACTATCTTTCATCTTCCTCTCTACACACACAAAATCTACATTTTTTCACCAAATCCAACCCGAGAGGTCTTGTTTTCTTCGTCTAGACACCGTCTACAGCTTAGACTACTCCTTTCTAGCAGGTAGTTGTCTTTGGTTGTCCGTTTTCTAGCCTTTTCATGGCTGTCCAAAACTAGGGTTTCGGGTGTTCGGGTTCAACCCGAACACACAAGGTCGTATGGGTGTGTGTGAGGTCTTTTTGCTTGTGTTTCATGTTTATGTATGTTTGTTGAGTGTTTCTGGAGGTCCTTGTGGTGTAAAACCCGTGTTTAGAGCAGCTCGGGGGCTGCTCATCCCGACCACAGTCGCGATTCTGCAGATCAGGCGACTGGGTCAACCATGCGATTGCGCCGTGCGACTGAGTGGGTCGTGCGACTGAATCATGCGTTTGAGTCAATCGCGCGACTGAGTTGTGCGACTAGGCATGTTGTGCGACTGAGTTGTGCGACTGAGTGTCTGTATGCAATTGAGTCATGTTGCAAATGATTGTATGCGATTGAGTCATGCGATTGAGTGATTGTGTGCGATTGAGTCAGGTGACCGACTGAATGTGTGCGAATGTGCGTGATTCGCACGACTGGAGTCCAATCACACGAATGAAGGTTCAATCGTATGAAAGTAGCTAATTCGCACGATTGAAGGTTGATTCGTGCGTATGGAGGTTGAGTCGTGCAATTGGGTGTCGTGTGGTACGACTGAAGGCCAGTCATACGAATGAAGGCTCAACCGTACGAATGAAGCTGATTCGCACGATTGAGGGTTGATTCACACGATTGAGGGTTGATTCGCACGAATGGAGGTTGAGTCGTGCGTCTGACCTTGTTATGCGACTGAAATTGTTGTGTTTGATCCCTTGTGCGTGGTGTGAGTATGACGTGTGATGTTGAGGTAACATTAACACAATAAGCCATTGTTCGGCCACAAAGATTAAAGTCAACGCGAAAAAGGGCACACATACTATTTTAAACAAATTGAACTAACGCTTTACAACGATCAATTGACTTATAACTATTGACACTTATTCAATGCTTCTTCAATAACAATGAGACTTTTACTTAAATATCATCATCAATGGCGATAATGTCTTGCACTTGGATCTACATAAGATCTAGTACGTGTGTCAGACTGTGTGTGTTATACGCGATCCAGCCGATACAACCCGAACCGACCCATCATTATTGCGCGCTTATATATATCATATCATTAATGTTATACAATAACTGTCAATAGGTGTTTGACTGTTTATTTACATTCAACATTGGGATACATTGCTCATACATACTTACCACCTAACAAGTGAGTTTCGTGGCCCCTTTTTATGCTTATACAATATTTTAATCATTTACAACTTGGGGGAAAAGTATGCTTACTCATTTTCAATGCTGTACAACTTACTCACATTTTACATACAAGGAATCAATGTGATACTGTGTTGCAAGTACTATTTGATACATGCTTGGGTCTGCTGTGTGGTTCTATCTTTGCAACTATTTAATTCCAGTGTGGGAACCGACGGTTAGGTATTGGTAGTACTACTGGGTTGACACCCCCACCCTCGTTCGATGGTATACTAGTTGGTACCATCAGTGGCCAGGAACGGGCCCTTGGGTGAATATATGCCGACAATTTCTTTGTGTACGTCGCTAGGTTTGGTTGCAAAGCTCATGTCATGTGATATTTACTTGTGTATATAACTGTATTCACGGTATTCCATACGCTCACTTATTACAGCATCACTTACATTTTTATTACATAAACCTGCGAGCTCACTAACAATTATGTTGACCGTTTTAAGCATATCTTTTCAGGTGATCATACAAGTCCAGGAATCTAGGTGTGCTGCCTTAGTGGAGACCCTAGGATGCACTTGGGACTTAACATATTATGATAAACAATCTTTTGAACAATGTTAACGCCTGTAAACAATTATCAACTTTTGAAACTTGTTCCCGGGTTATGGGAATTAACATTTACAATTTCATCTTTATGTGATTATATGTTATCATTATCATGTTGCTTATGGCTATGTTGTCGTGAGCATTGACTAAACACGACACAAGTCCCCTTGTTGTCGGGTGTCGTCATGACACGCTTGTCATCATTTATTTATATTGCATCTCTATCGCTAACCATGTGTTATGACGATCCCGGTCTCGTTACATCCCCGTGTTTCCGCTTTTAGTGGGGGTGTGACAGATCAGGAAGGCCAAGAGGAAGAAAAAGAAGGCTCAAGAGATCAAGGCCACCTTTAACTCTGTGCAGAAACAAGTCTTTATATCTGCAAGTTTTGAGGTGGTTGCTGAAGACACAAACTTGAACTCTAGTAACAAGAGTTCTAGTTCATGTCCAAATCATCCCAACATCAAGAAGAAGGCTGATATGTTGTGCACCACTACTGCACAACCTGAACCATCCAGCTCCAAAGGTAGTTCTATCCCTAAAAGGATTGCCACAACATCTGCAAAGATTAAGATGGAGAAGGAAAGTGATCAAGTTCAGCCTTGTTCTCAGAAGAATACTCTTAGGAAGAAGAAAATGGATTGTGTCATGTGTGGGAGTATCTCTCATCTTGCTAAGGATTATCTCTACAATCCAAAGAGTATTGTCCATATGACTAAGAAAGAAACTTCTGAGAGTTTGAAGAAGAAGAAAGCTTCGGAAGAAAAATCTTTTCCTTTCGGAAGCTCCAAACTGAAGAAGAAGACAAGTGGAAACTTGCCTTCGGAAGAAAATTTGGTCTCGAAAGAAAGGAATACTTCCGAAGTACTGAAGCCCGCTGCAGTGTTAGCAAGATCTTCTAAAGTTCCAGTCATCAAAACTTCCGAAGTCATCAAAACTTCCGAAGTGTTTAATGTCAAGTCTAAGCTTCCAAAGATGGTGTGGAAGACAAAGAAAGACCAACTGGCTGAAAGTTCTTCATCAACATCAGCAAATGATCCTCGGAACATGACAATAGGATCAATTACTGTTTTATTGTCTTCAACTTCTTTTGATGAGCCCAAGACCAATAAGGCTTGGGTTTCCAAATGTAACTAACCATCTCTTTTATGCAGGAACAACTCAAGACAAACATAAATGTATGGATCATTGATAGTGGCTGTTCCAGGCACATGACGGGCAATAAGTCACTACTCCAAAATTTTGAAAGGATTGATGGAGGACTAGTTGTTTTTGGAGGATATCCTAGAGGTTACATAACTGGAAGGGGTAGGGTCACAAATGGTAAGCTCAACACTGAAAAGGTAAACTTTTTCAAGGAGATTGGATACAATCTTTTGAGTGTATCTTAATTTTGTGATCAGAATCATAACATGCTCTTTACTGAGCATGAGTGCATTCTTCTCAAGCCCGGTTGGTCATTCCTCAGGAGAAGTTTCATGCTTTCTATCTAAAGCCAATAGTGATGAGTCTTTTCTCTGGCATAAAAGAATGTGTCATTTAAACTTTCAAAACATGAATAAATTAATTAAGAATGATTTGGTAACTGGAATGCCAAAAAAAGAGTTTACAAGTGATGACCACTGTGTTACATGCCTCAAAGGGAAGCAACACAAGGTATCTCACAAGCCAAAGGAAAGAAACTCTATCACTACTCCCCTACACTTATTACATATGGATCTCTTTGACCCCACCAGTGTAATGAGCCTAGGAGGGACCTCTTATTGCTTGGTGATCACAGATGACTTTACAAGATTCACTTAGGTCTTCTTTCTTAGAACTAAGGATGAGACTCCTGAGATTATGAAGAATTTCATCTTAAAGATTAATAATCAATATGATCACAAGGTCAAAACCATAAGATATGATTAGTGAACTGAATTTTAGAACCAAATCCTTGATACATTTTGTGATGAAAAGGGTATTACAAGACAATATAGTGCTCTCAGGATTCCTCAGCAAAATGGTGTTGCTGAGTGGAGAAACAGGACATTAATTGAAGCTGCAAGAACTATATTGTCTGACTCTAAACGACCCATCACCTTCTAGGCAGAGGCAGTGAACACTGCTTGTTATGTGCAAAACAGAGTTTTAGTAGGTGAGACACATGGTAAGACTCCTTATGAACTTTGGCACAAGAGAAAACCTTTCATTGGTTTTTCAGGTCATTTGTATATCTTTGCACCATCTTGAATACCAAAGATCAAATTGCCAAGTTTGATGAGAAATCAGATGATGGACGTTTTATTGGATACTCTTCCTAAGCTAAGGCTTATAGAGTATACAATCTCAGAACTATTGTAGTTAAGGAGTCAACAAATGTGACTTTCAACGAGCACACTCCCAGTATGAAAGGTTCTGGTCCTGATTGGCTATTTGATCTTGATTTTGTTATCAACTGTTTTAACAAATCTTGTGAGCATGTTTCAGGGTCTATAGATATATTATCAACAGGTGATCCTGATCCATGATTTGAGCTAAGAAGACCATCAAGTTGTACTACTTCAGCTCCAGTTGTCATTATCCCTGCAAATGGAGTTTCTATCAGCACAACAATGACAAATCCAGCTAATACTTCTGGGATGCCTTCAAATTCCAGCTTAGAGGCATAAAACTCAGATGAAGGAGCTTCAAATGTAAGAGGAAATGGTGGTGGTGAAAGTGATCAAGAATTTTTTGATGCTGACAACCACTCCATTGAAGACAACATTAATGATGTCACACACTCATTGGATCAAGCTTCTCTTTATAAGTGTGCTGATATGGTGGGTGAATCCTCATTGCCTGATCTAAATTTCTCTAATTTAGATCCTTCCAAACAACTTGATGTGATTCATCAACTAAGGATCCACAAGTCTCACCCTACCACAAACATCATTGGAAATGTTGACTTAGGGGTGAGAACAAGAGGACAAACCTATGATGCAAATGTTTGTCTTTATTCTTGTTTCTTATCCCAGATAGAGCTAAAGAAAATTGATGAGGCCTTTAAGGATGGAAGTTGGGTTGAAGCTATGCAAGATGATCTACTTCAATTCAAAAGACAAAAGGTTTGGAACCTATGTCCTCTTCCTCAAGGGAAGACTACCATAGGAACCAAATGGGTGTTTGGGAATAAAAAGGATGATAGAGGACTTGTCATCAAGTATAAGGCAAGACTAGTTGTTCAAGGATACATACATTAAGAAGGAATTGACTACACAGATGTATTTGCTCATGTAGCAAGACTTGAAGCTATCAGGATATTCCTAGCTTTTGCTACATCCAAGGATTTCAAGGTCTACCAACTTGATGTCAAGTGCGCTTTTCTCTATGGGGTGATTGATGAAGAGGTGTAGGTCAGACAATCACCTGGGTTTGCAGATCTTGATTATCTTGATTATGTCTGCAGGCTTGATAAATCTTTTTATGGGCTGCATCAAGCACCAAGGTAGTGGTATGAGACTCTATCTCAGTATCTCTGTCAGCATGGCTACAAAAGGCGTACTATAGATGGAAATCTCTTCATCAAAGGAACAGGAAATGACTTCATGCTAGTTCAAGTGTATGTAGATGACATTATCTTGGGTTAACCAATCCAATGCTCTGTAAAGACTTTGAGAAGCTGATGAAGGATAGATTTGAAATGAGTGCCATGAGGGAACTCAATTTCTTTTTAGGAATTCAAGCGAAGCAAGTTGAAAATGACATCTTCATAAGTCAGTCAAAGTATGTACAAGACATACTTAAAAGATTCAACATGACTGATTGTAAGGTTGCTAAGACACCCATAGCCAGATTCCACTACCTTGGACCTGATCTTGAGGGGGAGTGTGTAGATGAACATCACTACAAGGCTATTATTAGGTATCTTATGTACCTCACAGCTACCAGGCTTGATATCATGTTTGCCACATGTATTTGTGCAAGATATCAAGCCAACCCCAAGATGTCACACCTGGTCTCTGTTAAGAGGATTTTAAGATATCTCAAAGGTGATCCAACACTTGGCCTTTGGTGTCCAAAGAATTTTGACTTCTATCTGTATGCCTATACAGATAGTGACTATAGTGGCTGCAACATGACTGCAAAGTCTACATCAGGGGGATGTCAATTTTATGGTGGAAGGATAGTCTCTTGGCAATGCAAGAAACAATCCTGTGTGTCTGTATCAACTGCTGAAGCTGAATACTGCAGGACCGGTGAAGGGTATGCACTTACAACACAACAACACAATGAGGAGATTTGCTTAGAACACATAACAGATCAAATAGGAAACTGGTTAACTTGTTAATAAAAGATGCTAAGAACACAAGTAATTATGAGATAGAACAAGATTGCAAACAACACAAGTATTTGGTTTTCAAGAATGTTGTATATTGCTTCTCAAGTTCTATTACAAGTTACAAAGCATCGATGGATAGTTACAAGTACTTGAGATACTTTATACTACATCCTCCAGCCGGCCATACTTTGAAGGCTAGCTGGATACAATTGACTAGACAACTACAAAATCAAATGTAGAGTCAAAAGGCAGATCTGCCTTTTGACTTGTGACTATGACATGCCATAGCTTACATCCTCATATATTACAAAAAGGATAAAATTACATAAAGTAGAAAGCATGGACTCAAGACCTCAATGTACAATTACCAAAAGCATGGACCTTTCACCAACTCATGTAAGTTGGTGACTTTACAGAGTAGCAGCGAAAGGTAGTCCAGCTTTATGGTAAGTAAAGTAATCAGATAAAGGCATATCTTAAAGTCTTCGGAAGAAATCTGTCTTCACTCTTTGGCTTCGGAAGACTTTGTCTTTGAAGCTTCGGAAGAGTTTGTCTTTGAAGCTTCGGAAGACTTCACTTTTGGCTTCAGAAGATGTTGGTCTTGGCTTCGGAAGATTTTACACTTAGAATATTTCTAGTGCATGGTGTAAAACTTCTGCAGCCTTTCTACTTTTGTTCTTTAGTGCATGCTTGCGGAGAGACATTGGATGTTTTGGCTGCATCAGACTTATAGGAATCCTTACAAACTCCCCCTAGGCTAATGCTACCAAAATATTTAAAAGATCTTCAGATGTTTGTAGTCATCAGCACAATGATGATCATACCCTTCTTCATCAGATGGTCAGAATCACTCAGACTCTCATAATATCTTCTCATCTCAAAGAGATCATGCAGAGGTAAGTTGATTATGTCTTGCCATGTATAGACATTCTCAACACCTTGATTTCTGATCACATGCCATCTCTCTGGATTAGTAGTGAAGGTCCAGGATAAGATGGGTGTCTCAGCTGCAAGAGGAGCCACTTGAATTGGAGTTGATTGGGCTGTCTCTTCATGCACTTCCTCAAGTTGATCTGACTCAGCCTGAGGTGTAGAGATGGATGATTCAGGCTTCTTTTTCTTTAACTTTGGTTTGGAAGCCATCCTCTTCTTCCTCTTAGAAGACTTTAACTAAGAAGACTGGTCTGCAACACCTTGTTTATCATCCTTGTCTTTCTCAATTGGGTGTTCCTCCCTCACAGGTTCAGAAGGAGAGGGAGTTTAACCCTGCTGTTTATCAGAATATGAAGCTTGTTGAGGCTCAACAGAAGGTCCAGGTTGTGTTGTCTCAGGTTGTTCAACCTTAACCTCCACTTCAGGTGGGATTTGACTTGGAGGAGAGTTAGTCAATCAGCTCTCCACTCTTGATCTTCTGCTTGATTACCCTGATATGCTTATCCATTGTGGATAGAGACAAAGGGCCAAGTCTCCTTCCGGAGAATCCATACAGCTTCAAGAAGCTCATCATCCTTTGTCTGTCAGCAGACTTCTTCATACTCTTTTGGATGATGGCTCTTGACTTTGCAGCATCTTCCCTCATCTTTTTCTTTGTTGCCTTTTGTTCTTTGAGCACTTAAAGTTCAAGCTGTTTGAGATACTCAAACTCAATGTACTCAAAGTACAAGGGAAGAAGTGCAGATGCCTGGTAGAGGCATGTGGCACTCAGGTAGTTGATCATATTTTGCCTATCTGTTTCCTTGTCTACCTGAGGTTCTTATGTAGCAGTCACATCCTCTTGTATAGGACTTCCCTGAACTGGGGAGAGAGTTGGAGCATGCTTGTATAACCTTTTCTGTCTCTTCTCCTCTTTGAATTGGAGAAGTAACCTTGCATCCTCTGCTTCCTTCATCTCTCTTGACACTTCCAAATCAGCCAGTTCATTTAATTTCTCTAAGGGAAGAGATTATCTCATCTATGTCATAGTTCCTGGTCTGCAGGTAAGTAATCCTGACTGCCCTCAACTCATCTTCTTGAGTGTTTGGTCTTGGAGCAGCCCTGATTGCAGCTTGCATAAAGCCTGAAAAGCCAGAGGAACTTTCTCTCCTTAGCTTCCTCTTCCTCTCTCTCTCCTCCTCCTCAATCTCCTCAGGAGTCACAATCCTTTTCCCTTTGTTACCCACAGACCTTTGTGACTCAGGGTGGAGTGAGGTTTGGCCTTCATTGCATGGTGTAGCATCCAAGCTCTGGCCAGAAAGAGGTTGTGAGACACATTCACCAGCAGGTGTTTCACTGAGGGAATGAATTTCTGAAGCAGTTGTTGGTGTGACAGGGCTCTCAGGCTCTATCACTGGGCCTTCAGCCAAGGTTTTCCCTTTGAAGCTAAACTCAGGGTCTGCCTCAGCATCCAGTTGACCAATGACATTACCTGATTGCCTTTGTCTCCTTCTAAGGCTGAACTCTTCAGTAATTCTGTCTTGAATCCTGAGTGCTAACCTGTCAGCTTGTCTTGATTGGCTTGGGTTGACAAGTGGCATGTTGATCAGGTCAAGACCTTCATAGTAGTCCAAGGTCTTAAAATTAAACACTTCTTGCTTCCCTTGAACTCTGTGAAGAATGAGGGCTCTTTTATCAGCATCATACCTCCACCCAATAATATAGTTTGAAGTTCCTTGAGGTGGAGATGACACAGCCCTTGGAATGTCTTCCTCAAAGAGACTCCTAATGACAGAGTCTATAATGTCCACATTAATGTGAACTTGAGAAAGTTGCTGAGTATGCATAGTTGCAAGTGAGGATGATGAATCCTCAATGTCCATACTCCCTGAAGAACTCCCAGGTTCTGTGATTGTAATGACTTTCTCCCCCTTTTTGGTAGCATCACCCTCTTGCATAGGTGAGCTAGAGGTTAGGTCAATCACATTCACAGGTTCTTGTATTCCTGGTTGAGCTCCTCTTAAAGGTCTCCCAGCTAGTTTTCCCCTGAGATAAGATATCTTACGTTGCTGATCATCGACCCTATTATGCAGGGTAGTCACCTGAGATTCAAGGTGACTAACCTTAGAGACTAAATAGGAGCATGTTTTTGATAGTTTTGGCACCTTTAGTCTCAGATTCCCCTCATCTTCATCAGAAGAATCATTGGGGGATGAGATGATTGGACCAAAGTCCTCTCTCTCATCACCATTTCAGGTTCTTGGCTGCTGGATTTCCTTTGCATATTAACATTCTCAGTTGAGGTGTCAATGGGCTGAGTTGCCATGGTTGAAGTCTTAATGATGTAATCACTTGCAGAAGTGAGAGCCTCTTCCATATGGATATCCTGAACAGGTTTAGAAGTATCCACCTTAGTGATGGGTGACTGATGTGGGCTAGACAAAGGAGACTCAGGAGTACTCATCTCTCTTTGAGTAGGGGAAGAGTACAGAGACTCATGGTACTCACTGAAACCTAAGTCTTCATCAGTATAGAATGAGAGGTTGGGAATGAGTTGATTTAAGTCTAAAGGCTGGGGATGGTAACTATCCCCTAAAGGTTGTTCACTTGAGTGTTGAGACTCAGAGTGAAGGTTTAAGGAAGTTGGGCTTGTGAGCTCATCAGGGTGAGCATGAGGAACCTCAGCCCTGATTGTTGAAGAGATGGGAGTGGTTTGCTCCTCAGGGGAAGTGGGAGCTCTAGTGTCCATGGGGACCTGCACAAACTCAATAGCTTGAGCAGGGGTTCGTTTGGATTTTCTTTGGTAGGTGAGGGTGACTTGAGGCCTTTTTAGTGGTTGAGAGGTAGAAGGTGTGGGTTCAACACTAGCTTGTGTTGCTAGGTCGTCACCTTGAGCAATGAGCTCTAACATTTTTGGGACAAGGGCTGTTTCTATCCCTGAGAAGCCTACAGTTGGCTTCTTCATAATTTTAAAGATGTCGGGCTTCATCTGTCCCAATTTAAGAATATTATATGTTTCCCTCAACTGTGAGCCCAGTTCACAGTTGAGAATGTGTTGAACATATCTAGAAAACATATAATACTCTAAAGAGTCCAAGTTAGGAAGCAAATTTGTATAAACAAACAGAGAGTACCTGAACTTGACCCCTTGAGCCATTCCATGTACTATGAAGGAGAGATCCTCAGGAATCTGGTCCCACCCTCCATGCTTGTTTGATAAGTTGTGGATAACCACATGAAGCAGGTATTTCTACTAGGATGAGACCTTCCCTTTCCTGAAGGTCTTTACAGAGAAATCTCCCTCATAGCCCATCTACTCAAAGGAATGATTTACAACTTCCTTTGGGAAGGAAAACTCACCTTCTTTATCATCCAGCTGCAAGTGAATGTTAATGATGGTCGGAATGATGAATATTGTCCTCCCTTGCACTGTGGCAGACAATGCCTTCTTCCCATCTATAATGACCTCTTGGCAGGTCTTCCAAAATTCAAGCAGATGATCCTCATAGAGAGTAGGATCAATGGTTAGGGAGGTGAAGTAGTTTGATAGAGCTAAGAAACGGCAAATCTTTGAGAAACTTTCATCTTTCTCAGAGCTTAACAGAGCAACTTGGTTATGTTGCCTGTGAAGTTGCATGGAGAAATCTGGTTTGTATCTGAGGTTTAGGTTGGCCATTTTAGAAGCTTAAGGATGAAGAAAGAAGAAGAACAAAAGGCAGTTTGGGAGAATTTAGGTTTAAGGAATAGTGTAATTGAGGAAGATAATGAAAGAGGGGGGAACCGTTAGGCATTTATGTGAAAAGGATTTTAGACAAAGTTAATGAAAGAGGATAAACTTTAAAATCCGGATGTCGGTCCCACCTCTGAAAAGTAGTTTACTTTTGCCCAAAAAGTAGTTTTCTTAGAAGTCGAGACATCTTCTGAAGGTTATTTGCTTCGGAAGTTCTGAAGAAAAAGCTTCCGAAGGCAAATTTGCTTCGGAAGAGATTTCAAAGGTTTTTGAGAATTTTGCTTCGGAAGAGAATTTACACTCAGAGATTTTTATTCTAAGAAGAATAAATACTTCCGAAGGTAAATTGCTTTTGGAAGAAACTTGTTCTTTGAAAACATACAAAGTGCTTAAGTTGATTTTAAGCTTCGGAAGATATTTCAGAAATTTCTTCCGAAGGTAAAAGCACTGAAGCAATTATTTGTTTACTAAGACATAAACTTCTTCCGAATGTAATTTTGAATCTTCCGAAGAGATCAAGATTTTCAAAAATCTAGAAAAGTCTTTTGAAAAGATTTTCTTCTAAAGAAAACAAGGGCTTACGAAGGTGATCTAATAGACAACTTAGGACACACATGTTTTAGAAATAAATTTGATTAAGTTTTAAGAAAAGCTATTCAAAGTTAATCATCCCAATAGCTGATACAAGATATTTAAATCTCTGCTCATCAAAAGCTTTGGTGAACAGATCAGCATATTGTTCATTTGTGTTAACTTTGACTAGTTTGATTAATCTCTTTTCAAAGTTATCTCTAATCAAATTATACCTTATATTAATATGCTTTGTCCTTGAGTGCTACACAGGATTCTCTGTGATGGAGATAGCACTATTGTTGTCTATGTGGATGGGAGTCTCTTTTAAGTTAAATCCATAGTCCGACATCTGATTTTGAATCCAAAACACTTGAGCACAACAACTTGCAGCAACAATGTATTCAGCCTTAGCAGTTGATGCAGACACACAAGATTGTTTCTTGCATTGCCAAGAGACTACTCTTCCACCAAGAAATTGATATCCCCGTGTTGTAGACTTTGCAGTCATGTTGCAACCACCATAGTCACTATCTGTATAAGCATACAGATTAAAGTCAGAATTCTTTGGATACCAAAGGCCAAGTGATGGAGCACATTTGAGATATCTTAAAATTCTTTGACAGTGACCAGGTGTGACATCTTGGGGTTGGCTTGATATCTTGCACAAATGCATGTAGCAAACATGATATCTGGCCTGCTAGCTGTGAGATACATAAGATACCCAATCATTGCCCTATAGAGATGCTCATCAACACACTCCCCCTCAAGATCAGGTCCAAGGGAGTGATTTCTAGCTATGGGTGTCTTAGCAACCTTACAATCAGTCATGTTGAACCTTTTAAGTATGTATTGTAAATACTTTGACTGACTTATGTAGATACCATTGTCAACTTGCTTCACTTGAATTCCTAGAAAGAAACTGAGTTCCCCCATGGCACTCATTTCAAACCTATCCTTCATCAGCTTCTCAAAGTCTTTGCAGAGCTTTGAATTAGTTGACCCAAAGATAATGTCATCTACATATACTTGAACTAGCATTATGTCATTTCCTGTTCCTTTGATGAAGAGAGTTCTATCTATAGTACCTCTTTTGTATCCATGTTGACAGAGATACTGAGATAGAGTCTCATACCACTTCCTTGGTGCTTGGTGCAGCCCATAAAGAGCTTTATCAAGCCTGCAGACATAATCAGGATGATCAGGATCTGCAAACCCAGGTGGTTGTCTTGACATACACCTCTTCATCAATCACCCCATAAAGAAAAGCACACTTTACATCAAGTTGGTAGACCTTGAAATTTTTGGATGCAGCAAAAGCTAGGAATATTCTAACAGCTTCAAGTCTTGCCACAAGAGCAAAGACATCTGTGTAGTCAATTTCTTCTTCTTGAGTATATCCTTGAACAACTAGTCTTGCCTTGTTCTTGATTACAAGTCCTCTATCATCCTTTTTGTTCCTAAAAACCCATTTGGTTCCTATGGTAGTCTTCCCTTGAGGAAGAGGACATAAGTTTCAAACCTTTTGCCTTTTGAATTGAAGTAGCTCATCTTGCATAGCTTCAACCTAACTTCTATTCTATAGAGCCTTATCAATTTTCTTTGGCTCTATCTGGGACAAGAAACAAGAGTGAAGACAAACATTTGCTTCATGGGTTTGTCCTCTTGTTCTCACCCCTGAATCAACATCTCCACTGATGTTTGTGGTAGGATGAGACTTGTGGATCCTTAGTTGAAGGATCACAGCAAGTTGCTTAGACAGATCTAGATTTGAGAAATTTTGATCTGGGAAAGAAGATTCACCCTCCACATCAGCACACTTATCAAGATTGACTTGATCCAATGAGTGTGTGACATCATTGATGTTGTCTTCAATGCAGTGGTTATCAGCATCAAGAAATTCCTGGTCACTTTCACTACCACCATTTTCTCCAACATTTGAAGCTCCTTCTTCTGAGTTTTGTGCCTCTAAGCTAGAATTTGAAGGCACACCAGAAGTATCAGCAGGATTTGTCAGTGATGTGCTTGTAGAAGCTTCATTTGCAGGAATAGTTACCACTGGAGCTGAAGATGTGTAACTTGAAGGTCTTCTGAGCTCAAATCTTGGGTTAGGATCACTTGTTGGTAATATATCTGTAGATCCTGAAAAATTCTTACAAGACTTGTTAAAACATTTGGTAACTAAATCAAGATCAAATAGTCAATCCGGACCAGAACCTTTCACACTGGGAGTGTGCTCATTGAAAGTCACATTGGCTGCCTCCTCAACTACTCTAGTTCTGAGATTGTATACTCTATAAGCTTTAGCTTGAGAAGAGTATCCAACAAAGTGTCCATCATCTGATTTCTTAGCAAACTTGGCGATTTGATCTTTGGTATTCAAGATGGTGCAAGGACATCCAAATGACCTGAGAAAACCAATGAAAGGTTTTCTCTTGTGCCAAAGTTCATAAGGAGTCTTACCATGTGTCTTAACTACTAAAACTCTGTTTTGCACATTACAAGCAGTGTTCACTGCCTCTGCCCAGAAGGTGATGGGCGGTTTAGAGTCAGACAACATGGTTTGTTGCAGCTTCAATTAGTGTCCTATTTCTCCTCTCAGCAACACCGTTTTGCTGAGGAGTCCTGGGAGCACTATATTGTCTTGTAATACCTTTTTCATCATAATATGTATCAAGGATTTGATTCTTGAATTCAGTTCCTTGATCACATCTTATGGTTTTGACCTTATGATCACATTGATTCTCAATCTTTAAGATGAAATTCTTCAGAATCTCAAGGGTCTCATACTTAGTTCCAAGAAAAAAGACCCAAGTGAATCTTGTAAAATCATCTATGATCACCAAACAATAAGAGGTCCTTCCTAGACTCATTACACTAGTGGGGCCAAAGAGATCCATATGTAATAAGTGTAGGGGATTAATGATGGCTTGTGTGATACATTGTGTTGCTTCCCTTTTAGGCATGCAACACAGTGGTCATCACTTGTAAACTATTTCTTTGGTATAGTTACCAAATCATTCTTAATTAATTTATTTATATTTTTAAAGTTTTACATGGCACATTCTTTTATGACAGAGGAAAGATTCATCATTATTTGCTTTAGATAGAAAGCATGAAACTTCTCCTGAGGGAGATGTTTCTTGCAAGTCCATCTTGTACATGTTCCCTTTCCTGGAGGCTCTGAGCAGGATGTGCTCATGAAGAATGACCAACCCGGGCCTGAGAACAATGCACTCATGCTCAATGAATAGCATGTTATGACTCTGATCACAAAATTAGGATACACTCAGAAGATTGTACCCAAGCTCCTTGACAAAGTTTACCTTCTCAACGCTGAGCTTACCATTTGTGACCTTGCCCCTTCCAGTAATGTAACCTCCTGCATCTCCTATAAAAGAAACTGGTCCTCCATCAATTGTTTCAAATTTTTAGAGTAGTGACCTATTGTCTGTCATGTGCCTGGAACAGCCACTATCAATGATCCTTACATTTATGTTTGCCTTGAGTTGTCCCTGCACAAAAGAGATGATTAGTTACATTTGGAAACCCAAGCCTCATTGGTCTTGGGCTCATCAAAAGAAGTTGAAGACAATGCAACAGTAATTGATCCTATAGTCATGCTAGAAGGATCATTTGCTGATGTTGATGAAGAACTTTTAGCCACTTCGTCTTTCTTTGACTTCCATACCACCTTTGGAAGCTTAGACTTGACCTTCAGTACTTCGGAAGTTTTGATGACTTCGGAAGTTTTGATGACTAGACCTTCGGAAGATCTTGCTTTCACTGCAGCAGGCTTCAGTGCTTTGGATTGTAAACACAATCCTTAGCAAGATGAGAAGTACTCCCACACATAACACAGTCCATTTTCTTCCTTCTAGGAGTTCTTCTTTGTGAACAAGGCTGAACTTGATCACTTTCCTTCTCCATCTTCACCTTTGCAGATGCTGTGGTAGTTCTTGTGGGGTTAGAACTACCTTTGGAGCTGGATGGTTCAGGTTGTACAGCAGTAATACACAACTGATCAGCCTTCTTCTTGATGATGGGATGATTTGGACATGAACTAGAACTCTTGTTGATAGAGTTAAAGTTTGTGTCTTCAGCCTTTACCACTTCAAATCCTGCAGAGATGAAGACTTGTTTCTGTGCAGAATTGAAGGTGGCCTTGATCTCTTGAGCCTTTTTGGACTTTTTTTTGGCCTTCCTGATCAAGTTCTTTCTTCTTGACTTGGTCATCCCAACAACTTTGCTCTCCTCAGATGGATGGCGACCTTTCTTAGAATGCTCTTCTTCACTCTTCTCAGAGCCATTCTCCACCATCACCTCTTCATCCTCTTCAGTCACAGGATCTATGAGGGGAAGCTCATCTTCACAAGTTCCACATCTAGGAGATCTTACAGACAAGATTGTGTGTGAAGGAGCTATCTCACAAGATCCAAGTCCTTGCTTATTTTGATAACAAATTTTTGCATGCAAGGATGAGGATATTATGTTCTTGAAGGTCTCTTCTTCAAGAACACATTTTTCTGCCTTGGCTTTGCTGATCACAAGCTCAGCCTGGTATTCAGTTAATTTGGTAATGAGATCTTTGATCTGAGTCATGTAGTTTGTATGCTCATGTTTAAGAGTTGAAATGGTTTTCTCTAAGTCCTCTATCTTTAGTTTATAAGCATTTTCAACTCTTTTAAAATCAGCTTTTAAGATATTTAAGGACTCAAGATCAGATGTCATTTCTAAATTATAGGACCTGTATCTATTAACTTTAGCAATGCATTCAGGAGTACAAAGATGTTCCAATACCTTGGCTTCATCGTGGTCTGCCATGAGTGCTTGGTTTGGAGATGCATCTTCTACCTGAAAGCTCCAGTCAAAGCCTTCTTCTTCAACAGCAACTGCAGCTTGCTGTTTTGGCTTCTCATTCTAGGGGGCTTTCTCAGTGTAGTTTGGTCTGGTTTGTGCTTGGCCACCATTTGTCCTTGGTGCTTTACACTCTCTTGCAAAGTGTTCCATCGGGTTACAGTTGTAACACTTTACTTTGCTTTTGTCCAGCCCAACTTTCCACTGGCTGCATTGCTTGGAAACTTTCTCCCTGTTCTCTTGTAGAACTTCTTGACTCTGTGAGTGAGAAGAGCCATCTGCTGGACTATCTCCATGTACTCCAGATCATCTGGATGGATACATTCCAAATCTTCAAGAGTGAAGAGAAAGTTGCCTGAGGTTTCATCAGTAGAGACAAAAGCATGAGAAGAACTTGTCTCTTAGAAAGGACTTCCTTGAGTGTAGTTTTCCCTTGGAGTCTCTGGGAAGGTGATGAAGGGACCCTTTTGTGAGTTGTCAGGGAAGCATATAAGATGATGTTGTGGTTTAATGCTTTCCCTTTCAACCACATGGAGGGCTGAACTTAGTTGATTGCTGGAGTTACCAGATGAGTTTTGCATGTTCATCTCCATCTGGTAGCCACTAAGAATACCATACAACTCTGTGAGAGTAAGAGTCTTAAGGTTCTTAGTCCTCTTGATAACAACACAATAATGTGTCCATTGTCTAGGAAGAGAGGACATAAACTTCCTTACAATGTCCCTGTTCTCAAGAGTTACTCCAACATCCATTAGAGTATCCACAATCTTAACATACCTGAAGTATTGTTGAGTCATGGTTTCACCTGCCTTGAAGGTGAAGTTTTCAAACAGCTGCTTCTGGAGATCCTTCTTGTTCTCTTTTGCTTTAGTAGACCCCCCATACATCAGATTCAGTGCTTCTCATAGTTGCTTGGCAGTTTTACACTTCTTGAAACCTCTGTAGATGGAGTTTGGAAGAGCAGTTTGAAGGGCTGTCATGGCTTTTTTATCAATCTCTATTCTCTTTCTATCTGCTTCGGAGTAATCAGCCACAGCCTTAGGAATCATACCACCACCAGTAGCAGAAGTGGTGCTTGGTATGTAAGGTCCTTCAACAACAGAGTCCCACATCCTGGAGTCTTGAGACTTGATGAAGCCTTCCATTCATTGACAACAAGTATCAAAGTCTTCAGGAGTGATCAGTGGAGACTTTGTTATAGTTCCAGTTTCTATATCAGCTTTGGTTATAGCTCCCATTTGAGTTGTTAAGTATTTTATATGTGTGAGGGATCTTAAGATGGTGAGATCTTATATCAAGAGCCTGAAATGCTCTGATACCAAATGCAGGACCGGTGAAGGGTATGCACTTACAACACAACAACACAATGAGGAGAGTTGCTTAGAACACTTAACAGATCAAATAAGAAACTGGTTAACTTGTTAGTGAAAGATGCTAAGAACACAAGTAACTATGAGACAGAACAAGATTGCAAAAAACACAAGTATTTGGTTTTCAAGAATGTTGTATATTGCTTCTCAAGTTCTATTACAAGTTACAAAGCATCGACGGATAGTTACAAGTACTTGAGATACTTTATACTACATCCTACAGCCGGCCATACTTTGAAGGCCAGCTGGATACAATTGACTAGAAAACTACAAAATCAAATGTAGAGTCAAAAGGCAGATCTGCCTTTTGACTTGTGACTATGACATGCCATAGTTCACATCCTAATATATTACAAAAAGGATAAAAGTACATAAAGTAGAAAGCATGGACTCAAGACCTCAATGTACAGTTACCAAAAGCATGAACCTTTCACCAACTCATCTAAGTTGGTGACTTTACAGAGTAGCAGCGGAAAGGTGGTCCAGCTTTATGGTAAAGTACATTAGATAAAGGCATATCTCTAAGAGTCTTCGGAAGAAATCTGTCTTCACTCTTTGGCTTCGGAAGACTTTGTCTTTGAAGCTTCAGAAGACTTCACTTTTGGGTTTGTAAGATATTGGTCTTGGCTTCAGAAGATTTTACACTTAGAATATTTCTAGTGCATAGTGTAAAACTTCCGAAGCATTTATACTTCTGTTCTTTAGTGCATGCTTGTAGAGAGACATTGGATGTTTTGGCTGCATCAGACTTATAGGAATCCTTACAAATACATTGCTGCTGCAAGCTGTCGTGCTCAAGTGCTCTAGATTCAGAATCAGATGATGGACTATGGATTCAACTTCAAGGAGACTCCCATCCACATAGACAACAACAGTGCTATCTCAATCACAGAGAATCCTATGCAGTCATTTGATTAGAGATAATTTTGAAAAGGGATTAATCAAACTAGTCAAAGTTAACACAAATGAATAATTTCTTGATATGTTCATCAAAGCTTTTGATGAGCAGAGATTTAAATATATTGTTTCAGCTATTGGGATGATTAACTTTAAGTAGATTTTCTTAAAACTTAATCATAATATTTCTAAAACCTTGTTTACTATGAAAGAAAAAAAATTTTGAAAGACATTCCTTAGATTTTGAAAATTTTGATCTTTTTATCCTTCGGAAGATATGTAATTACCTTCGGAAGAAACTTATGTCTTAGAATACAAATAATTACTTCAGTAGATTTACCTTCGGAAGAAATGTTAGAAATATCTTTTGAAGCTTAAATTTGACTTGAGTACTTGTATGTTTTTGAAAAACAATTTTCTTCTGAAAGCAATTTACCTTCGGAAGTTTTTATTCTTCTCAGAATAAAAACTCTGAGTAATAAATCTCTTCCGAAGCAAAATTCTCAAAACCCTTTGGAATATCTTCCAAAGTCATTTTGGCTTCGGAAGCTTTTCATCAAAAGTTCCGAAGCAAAATACCTTCGGAAGATTTTTAGACTTCCAAGAAAACTACCTTTTTAGGCACTTTTTCAGAGGTGGGACCGACATCCGGATTTCAAGGTTTATCCTCTGTCATTAACTTTGTCTTAAATATATTTCATATGTATACCCAACGGTTCTCCCCTTTTTAACTCTCTTCTTCATCTGAACTATTCTTAAACATAAATTCACCCACAAACTGCCTTTGTTATTCACTTTCTTCGCCCTTAAGCTTTCTGAAATGGCCAACCTAAACCACAGAAACAACCTTGATTTCTCCATACAACTTCACAGGTATCACAATCAAGTTGCCCTGTTGAACTCTGAGAAAGATGCTAGTTTCTCAAAGGTTTGTCGATTCTTGACTCTATCCAACTACTTCACCTCCCTTACCATTGATCCTCCTCTTTATGAGGATCAGCTGTTACAATTCTGGAAGACCTGTCAAGAGGTCATTATGGATGGGGAGAAGGCACTGTCTGCCACAGTGTAGGGGAGGACAATCTTCATCACTCCAACCATCATCAACACTCATCTTCAGCGGGATGATGAAGAAGATGAGTTGTCATTTCCAAAGAAAGCTGTAAATCATTCCTTTGTGCAGATGGGCTATGAGGGGGATTTCTCTGTAAAGACCTTCAGGAAAGGGAAGGTTTCATCCTAGTGGAAGTACCTCATTCATATGGTCATTCATAGCTTGTCCAACAAGCATGAGGGGTGGGACTAGATTCATGAAGATCTCTCCTTCAGGTACTCTCAATTTGTTTATACAAAATTTACTTGCTAATTTGAAATCCTTAGAGTATTATATGTTCCCTAGATATATTCAACACATTCTTAACTGTGAACTGGGCTCACAGTTAAGGGGAACATGTAATATTCTTAAATTTGGACTGATGAAGCCTGATATCTTTAAAATAATGAAGAAGCAAACTGTAGTCCTAAAAATGTTAGAGCTCATTGCTCAAGGTGACAACCTAGCAACACAAGCTAGTGTTGAACCCACACCTTCTACCTCTCAACCACCTAAATAGCCACAAATCACCCTCACCTACCAAAGAAAATCCAAATGAACCCCTGCTCAAGATATTGAGCTTGTGCAGGCCCCCATATCATCACCCATGCAGGAAGAAGTGGACACTAGAGCTCCCACTTCTCCTGAGGAGAAAACCACTTCCATCTCATCAAGAATCAGTGCCGAGTTTCCTCATGCTCAGCCTGATGAGCTCATTAGCCCATCAGCCTTAAGCCTTCACTTTGAGTCTCAACACTCAAGTGAACAACCTTCAGGGGAAAGTTACCATCCTCAGCCTCAAGATCTAAACCAACCCATTCCCAAAGTAGAATTCTATGATGATAAAGACATAGGATTCAGTGAGTACCATGAGTCTCTCTACTCCTCCCCTACTTAAAGAAAGATGAGTGCTCCTACCTCTCCTATGTCTAGCCCACATCATTCACCTATCACTGAGGTTGATCTTCCTAAACCTGTTCAGGAGGTCCATATGGAAGAGGCTCTCACTTTTGCAAGTGATTACATCATTCAGACCTCAACCATGGCAACTCAACCCATTGACACTTCAACTGAAGTTGTCAGTGAGTAGGGGAAATCAGCAGCCAAGCACCCTATGCTGGTGGTGAGAGTGAAGACTTTGGTCTAATTCTCTCATCCCCTGATGATTCTTCTGATGAAGATGAGAGGAACATGAGACTAAAGGTGCAAAAATTGCTACAAACATGCTCCTATCTAGTCACTGAGGTTAGTCACCTTGAATTTCAGGTGACTACCTTGCAAAATAAAGCCAATGAACAACAACTTGAGATATCTTATCATAAGGAACAACTAGTTGAGAGACCTTTAAGGAGAGCTCATCTAGGAACACAAGAACATGTGGATATGATTGACCTAACTCCTAGCTCACCTGTGCAAGTGGGTGATGCTACCAAAAAGGGGGAGAAAGTCATAGCAATCACAGAACCTGTGAGTTCTTCATAGAGAATGGACATTGAGGACTCACCATCCTCACTTGCAGTTTTCCATAGTTAGCAACTTCCTTAAATTCACATTAATATGGATTCTCTAGACTCACTCATTTAAAATCTTTTTGAGGAAAGTATACCACGGGCTATGTCATCGCCACCTCAAGGATCTTCACACTATATAATTGGGTGGAGGTATGATGCTGAACGAAGAGCCTTCGTACTTCAAAGAGTTCAAGGGCAGCAAGAGATTTTCAACTTCCAGACCTTGAACTACTATGAAGGTCTTGACCTGGTCAACATGCCACTTTCCAATCCAAGTCAATCTAGGCAAACTGACAGAATGGCTCAAAGGATTCAAGATTGGATTGCTGAAATTTTTAAAGAAAGAAGACAAATGCAAGCAGGCAATGTCATTGGTCAACTGGATGTTGAGGTGGACCCTAAGATTAGCTTCAAAGGGAAAACCTTAACTGAAGGCCCAGTGACAGAACCTGTAAGCTCTATCTCACAACCAACAACTTCAACAATCCATTCCCTCTGTGAAACATCTGTTGGTGAAGGTGTATCACAGCCTCTCTCTGGCCCGAGCATGGAAGCTACTCCAAACAATGAAGGCCAAAGCTCTCTCCACCCTGTGTCACAAAGGTCTGTGGGTGACAAAGGGAAAAGGAAAATGACTCCTGAGGAGATTAAGGAGGAGGAGAGAGAGAGGAAGATGAAGCTAAGAGGAGAAAGTTCCTCTAGGTCTTCAGGCTTCATGCAAGCTGCAATCAAGGCTGCCCCCAGACCAAACACTCAAGATGATGAGTAAAGGGCAGTCAGGATTACTTACCTGCAAACCAGGAATTATGACATTGATGAGATCATATCTCTCCTCTTAGAGGAACTAAATGAACCTGCAGAAGTGGAATTGATCAGTCACCTGACTGCCACAGGACTCTACCAAGCAGCTGCACTTCTTCCCTTGTCCTTTGAGTATATTGAGTTTGAGTATCTCAAACCTCTTGAAGTTCAAGTACTCAAAGAACAAAAGGCAACAAAGAGAAAAATGAGGGAAAAAGATGCAAAGTCAAGAGCCATCATCCAAAAGAGTATAAAAAGTCTGCTGACAGACAAAGATGATGAGCTTCTTGAAGCTGTATGGATTCTCCAGAAGGAAACTTGGCCCAATGTCTCTATCCACAATGGATGAGCATATCACTGTGATCAAGCTGAAGATCAAGAGAGGAGAGCTCATTGAATTACACTCCCCACCAAGTCAAGCCCCTCCTGGAGTGGAGGTTAAGGTTGAACAATTTGAGACAACACAACCTGGACCTCCTACTGAGTTTTAGCAAGCTTCATCTTCTGATCCATAGCAGGGTCAAACTCCCTCTCCTTCTGAACCTGTGAGGGAGGTAAACCCAACTGAGAAAGACAAGACTGAACAACAAGGTGCTGCAGGCTAGTCTTCTTAGTTGAAGTTTCCAAAGAGGAGGAAAAGGATGGCCTCTAGACCCAAGTTAAACAAGAAGAAGAAGTCAGAGTCATCCACCTCCAAGCCTTAGGATGAATCAGATCATCCTGAGAGAGTGCATGAAGAGGCAGCTCAATCAACTCCAATTCAAGTAGCTCCTCTTGCATCAGGAAAAACAATCTTATCCTAGACCTTCACTACTAATCCAGAAAGATGGCATGTAATCAGAGATCAAGGTGGTGAAGATGTCTACACTTTGCAAGACATGTTCAACATACCTCTGCATGATCTATTTGAGATGAGAAAATACTTTGAGAGTCTAAGTGATCCTGACTATCTAATGAAGAAGGGTATGGTCATCATCATGATGAGGACTGTCAACATCTAAGGTTTTCAAATGTTTTAGTAGCATCAGCTTAAGGGGAGTTTGTAAGGTTTCATGTAAGGCTGTTGCACCTAAAACATTCAAAGTCTTTCCAGCATGCATGCACTGAAGTACGGAGTAGAAATGCTTCGGAAGATTTACACTCTACATTAGAATTATTTTAAGTGTAAAATCTTCTAAAGCCAAAACAAACATCTTCCGAAGCCAAAAGTAAAGTCTTCCGAAGCTTTAAAGACAAAGTCTGCCGAAGCTAAGAAGTGAAGACTAATTTCTTACGAAGACTTTTGAAACATGCTTTATCTGATGTACCGTTCCCTAAAGCTGGACCAGTTTCCGCTGCAACTATGTTGACTCACCAACTTTCACAAGTTGGTGAAAAGGTCCATACTTGTGGTAACTATACATTGAGGTCTTCAATCTGTGGTTTCTACTTTATGTACTTTTATCCTTTTGTAATATATTAGGATGTGAGGTATGACATGTCATAGTCACTAGTCAAAAGGCAATTTGTCTTTTGACTCTACATTTGATTTTGTTGTTGTCTAGATCATATGTTTCCAACTAGCCTTCTAAGTATGGCCGGCTGTAGGATGTAGTATAAAGTATCTCAAGTCATTGTATCTTTTATTATGTTTTGTAACATTTGTAAAAAACTTGAGAGCAATATACTGTATTTTTGAAACCAATACTTGTGTTATTTGCTTATTGTTCTGTCTCATATTTACTTGTGTTCTACGTATCAATCCATATAGTTACAAGTTCTCTATTTGATCTGTTAAGTGTTCAAACTCTCTTCTCATTGTGTGTTGTGTTGTAAGTGATCATCCCTTAAACGGTCCTACAAGATGGTTTTTTAAGTTTGAGAAATTGTTGACTGAATCTGTTTAAAGATTTGTTGACAAAAACGATTTTAGAGATTTGTGTAGTTTACATGTATACATATTTATTTAATCTACTAGCTTTAGTAAACCTATGTATTACATGGGTATGAATAAATCAAATATTAAATTAAAAAAATTGAACAATATTATAAGATAATATATGATTTAAATTACGTACATATAATAAAACAATGATATCAACTTTTAAACTTGTGTTTACTTTTTCCAAAAAGAAATTTAATATATTTTTTTTAAAATAAACGTTAATAAATAACTTTTTAAACTTTCATTTGTAAAAACTTTCTTATTATAATTTCCTATTTTGGTTATTTTTATTTATAAATATTTTACTTCTTAAAAACACCAATTTTAAAATATTTCATATTGTTTTGAAAAAATTTGATGTTTTAAAAAATTTCTTATTTTATACAAATTTGGTTATTTAGAAATAATATTAATAAAAAGATCTTAATCTTATTAGTTTAAACTATTATCAATAAAAAAGATGTAAATAATATTATTAATAATTAATATGATTATTTAATATGAGAGAGAAACAGAAACTTTTTGGTGAGAATTATTGTAGTGATGTCACGTGTCAACCTTAGTTACCATTTTATTAATTTAAAAAGATTTTAATGTGTATATATTACAAATTTACTGTGATTGATAATTTTATATTTGTATTGATTTTTGTTTTTTTTTGCCCGTGTTACACACGGATGGTTACACTAGTTATTTATATATGTTGGATGACAAGATGGATATATGAAAATCACTTTGCTCTACAAAATCTATGATTTGTTATTCGAAAAGTACTTCAAAAATCCTTATTTTTAGTTACCTCAAAGACCTTTTAACCTATACGATGATAATGAAGTTTACTGAAGTAGCTAATTGCCCAATAAAACCATTTAAGTTTCGGTATTGTTTTGTTGATAAAAAAATAAATTTTTTTATAAACGTTAACTTTTTGTATAGTATTTTTATTTATTTAAATAAATTAACTTTAAGAATACATGAAACTTACTTATTGTATAGTATTTTTATTTATAATCTAAGCAGAAAAGACAATTAAAAATTCAATAAATGATAAACAAGTCTCATAGTTGTTTTTTATTGGCAAAATGTTACAAAATAGTAACATTTTTATTATTAGGTAACTTGAAAAAAACTATAAAATAAAAATTTATGGTTTATATACAAACATATATAGGTATATATAATATGTAAATCTTATTAAAAATGATGAGGAGTAAATAGTAGAACGGTCACTCCTTTAGCAAAATTTTATTGCATATATTATAAAACTAGATTTAGTAACCCGTGTAATTAACGGCTTGAATAAATAAAATATTAAATAAAATGAAAATCTATTAATTATAAAACAATATATTAAGATAATATATCAATTTTTCAAACCTTTGTTTTTATATTTTTATGTTTTTTGTTTAAAGAATAAATATTTTGTTTCAAAATAAATTGTTTAAAAAATATTATTTTTAAAAAATTTCATATTATAACTTTCAATTTTAATTATTTTGTTTGTAAAAATTTTACTTTTTAAAAACACCAATTTTAGAATATTTTATATTTTTAAAAAATTTTGATATTTTAGAAATATTTCTAATTTTATAAAAATTTGTTTCTTTAAAAATAAAATTAATATAAAAATCCCTTTCTTTTTATTTATTTTTTTATTATTTTAGATCTAAAAATGTTAAATAATGTTATTAGTAATTAATGTAAATAATAAATAGAAAAGAGAATCGAGAATTTTTTGATGGGGAGTAATGTGCTAGTGTCACATGTCTCCTTTGATAACATTTTATTATATTAGAAAGATTATCAATTTCTATTTCATCATTGTAGTATACCTCAATTTTTTAGCATTTCAACATATATATTTTTAGTTGGTGAGTCATCAAAATAAAACCTTACAGGCTGACCCGCCGTGAAGCAAATACCAATCTACTAAAATCGCAACATGGTGAAAAGTGGTTTAGTATTTATTTATTTACTAGTATTAAGTCTCATGCGTTGCAGTGGGAGGGTGTAAAACCATTCCAACTAGCACCAATGCACATTACCATTATTATCCACCAACACCGAAAAAGCTCGTGTTAAAAAAGGGAAAAAACCGAAAATAATCAAACCGGACGAAAAGTAGACGTAAAAACGTTGAACCACGTAGATGAAACATAAAACATCTAAAACAATAAGTAATTCGACCTAGGACAAACGCCTTGCGACAGTGTCATTAAACGGGAAAATTAAGCGTAAAAATGTTAAATCACACACGCACAGTGCATTGTGTTAACTCAGAAATCACGAATCGGAATGAAATAGACAAAGAAGAACAACTCAGAAAAAAGAAACAAGCAACGATTTTTCATCAACAATCATCAAAATTGATAATGTTTGTAGAAAAAGAACGAAGCAAGCAAAGATTTGCAAGTCAAAGAAGAAAAAGAACATGTTACGTATACGTAACACATTGTTACGTGTACTTGTTCTTAGTTTAGTTGGCTTTGTTAGAAGAATTACGATCAAGGAAGAAGAGAGTAGAGGATGAGAGAGAGAGAAGAGAGAGAAAATATAATTTGAAATTCTAAATTATAGAAATATTATAAAGTTAAAATTTTATGATGTCACAAAAATACCCTTAAAACTAGTAATTAAATCCTACAAGTATTCTTTTATTTACAAAAATACCATTTTAAATCTTGACCATTAATTAAACATGATCAGTGGTGAAAAAATGGTTTTCTTAATTTTCTCGTAACACTTAGTTTTCATTAGAACACTCTCCATTATTTAAATTCTTAAAATACAATGTTTACACTTTAGTATAAGTTTTATTCCAAACCTATTATTGAAATTTTATTACTATTGTCTCATGATTTTAGTTGATGTTTATGTTATGCATTTTGATTTACCGAAATAAACATAAAATACAATCATCAAAACGTACAAGTTACAACATAACACATATATGAACAATTCTCACAAAGCTCTTGGTTTAGCCACAATGGTGGAATGCTTCAAGATATGCAAACTAAACTGTCCACCTTTCTCAGTCGTATCAACCTTCGACTGCCCCGGTGGCGGCAACAGCTCGAAATTCTGCACCAGTCGCCCGATCGTGATCCCGAGGATCGGCAATGCCAGAATAATCCCGGGACAACTCCTCCTCCCGACACCGAAAGGCAAATACCTAAAGTCATTCCCATTAGCCTCCACTTTACTTTCCTCTTCAAAGAACCTCTCCGGTCTAAACTCCTCTGGCTTCTTCCATTGGTCGGGATTGTTGGCGAGCCACCACGCGTTCACCAAGATCTTGCTCTCGGCGGGTATGTCATACCCGCCGAGCTTCGCGTCGTGTAGGTTCATGTGTGGGACCAAGAGAGGGATCGCCATTCGAAGGCGAAGGGTTTCCTTGATCACGGCTTGGAGGTAGGGGAGCTTGTGGAGGTCGGGCTCGGTGACTTGCTCACCGGGCCCGAGCTTCGTGTCGAGCTCGTGCCTGAGTTTCGCTTGGATCTCAGGGTGGTTCACGAGCTCGGCGATTCCCCATTCGATAGACCACAGGGTTGTCTCAATAGCTAAAAGTAATCAAACAGTAAATAGAATCAGAATCCAATCAACATACAAATATAAAGCCAATCCTATTTAGTCAGCTATATAATTTGACTTTGCATCATATGAATTGATGAACAGAGTAAGAAAGCATACCTGCAACATTGATATTCTCAACGATGTAAAGAACATTGTCTTCATTGATCTCCCCTTTGTCCTTAGCTTCAAGTATATGATCAATTGCACATTTCAATTGATTATTATCCATGCTCTTTGTGCTTCCCATCTTCCTGTTAAATCATGCAACAAACACACAAATCACCATCACCAACAACGATCATAACAACACGAAATTAACCAAATCAATCGAAGATTGATCGAAAAACTCACTTCCTCTCATCAACAAAATAATCCTTGAACAGCTGCAACCTCTTCTCCTTCACCTCCTTACAAAGCTTCAAATAGCCTTTCAAAAACGGCCTCAAAATGGGGATAAAATCGCCATAGTTATACTCAAAGCTCTGTGCCAATCGACTCCTCTCACCATTCAACGCCTTAAGCTTCAAAAACAACGGATCATCCTCACTCTCAAACCTCCGATCAAACATAATCCTAAACATGTTATTATACATCATCAGCTGCAACCGTCGCCGGATGACCACACCGTCGGTCGCCGCCGCGGGATTCCGCCTGACATCCTCCACCACGGCGGCAGCCTCCGCCTCCCACCCGAACCGATACTGCTGCACAACCTTGTTGGTGAAAAACGGCACCGTCATGATCCGTCGCATCTTCCGCCAATGCTCACCGTAGACGGTGAACACCATGTCCTGACCTTTTCCGGTGAAGATATCGAAGACGACGTTGCGTGTGCGGGATCCGAACTCGACGCCTTGTGTGTGGAGCACTTCTTTAGCGAGATCCGGAGAGGAGACGACGACGAGGTTGCGTTGGCCCATACGCAAGAGGAAGATTTGGCCGAAGCGTTTGGCGAGGTCGGTGAGGTTGCGGTGGTTGAGGTCGTCGCCGACTTGGAGCCAGTTGCCGAAGATGGGGACCGGAATGGGGCCCGGTGGGAGCTTGAAGCGTTTGCCGCGAAGTTTGGAGATGAAGATGGCGCCTAAGATGGAGGCGAATAGGGCGAGGAGAGTTTTCTCCACGAGGAGGAGATCCATGGTGGTTGGTGGCGGAGAGTGGTGGTGTTGGTGGTGATGGTGGTGGTGGTGGGGGTGGGGGTGGGGTGTTATATAGGTGGTGATGGGGTTAGGTGGACGTGAAGTTGGTAGGGGGATTGGTGGGTAACGGCGTTAGTTTATTTGACGGCAGTTGTTTTTCTTTAACTAAATTACAAATAAAAATACGGAAAATTTCTTAAAATGTGTTTTCAAACGAGATTTTTCTCGGGAATGTTGTTTTAACCGGGTAACCTTCGAAATGTTTTCATCCAACAGAGTTGTCTTTGTCCCTTATATAGAGTTGGTCGTATTCTTATTTATCGGACATGATTTGTGTTTAGGTTCAAATACGGTTGATCGAACTTGTTTAAAGTTTGTTCGAATCAATTTAAAGTTTGACTGAAGCGATCTTAAGTACGATGAACTTGTTTACAAAGAAGTTTAATCGAACTTGCAACACGGTCTAACTACCATATTTAAAGTTCACAAATTGCAATTTGAAATTTGTAGTTGTTTTCTTTAACCAAATTGCAAATTGAAAATGCCGAAATTTTTTATAATGTGTTTTCAAACGAGAATTTTTTAGAAATGTTGTTTTAACTTGATCATCCTTGAAATGTTTTCCTCCAACAGAGTTGTTTTCGACCTTTAAATAGAGTTGGTTAAACTTTTGTTTAACGAACATGGCTTGTTCGATCAACCCATGTCCAAATACGGTTGATCGAACCTGTTTAAATTTGTTCGAATCAATTTAAAAGTTTGACCGAACTAATCTTAAGTTCAACCCAATCTATTTACAGATAAGTTTAATCGAACTTGTAACACAATCGAACGATCATATTTAAAGTTCACATGAGACATTTTGAAAATTTTCTTCCAAAAATATTCTTTTTGTTTCATATCATCAAAAGTTTTACTTTTAGGTAGTATAATTTTAATTTTTAACAAAACTTACAATTAAAGATCAAAAGACAGAGAGGGTAGGGTATAAAAACCCAAGCCATTGTTTAAATGTGTTACATGTTGAGTAATTTAAGTATTTACTTCATTAGTTTCGGTGTATAATACATGATAATAATATGTGATATGATGTTAAAATTATCATCCTCAAGAGGTGTTCTTCCACTACAACACATGATTAACGCTTATATCTTCTTTTTAACATGAATTCCACTCTTCTCGTCATTCAGAATGATAGGCAAATTTCATCAAGGACGATAACTTTGTATAGAGGTTTATAATACTTTAGGCGAATATCATATAATTGTGCGAGTAAGAGAGATAATAAATTCATTTTGAAAGTTTGACAACAAATACCATATGAGCTTTTGACATTTTCAAGATGAACAATATGAAAGGAGAGAGCTTCATACTTATATGTGCTATGATAAAAATCATATATTAAGATAACTAGATAAGTGAATTCTTTGAAAAGTCTCCATCCAAGTTATAAAAGAATGAAGTCGTGAGGCAAGTAAAATAAACGATACTAATTAATATAGTATCTAATTATTTTCAACGCAAATGATTTAAGTTAAGATATTAAGACAATTAAAAATAAAGAGGTCCTTGTGTTTGTGTCAGGCTCACAGCAAAATAATCTGATTTAAGACGTTGGGTTTTTGTAGTTGTGAGTTTTCTTTTGGATGAATTAATGATGTGATCCCGACTGAAAAACGGATAGATTGATCCAATTAAGATAACAAATATCTTACGAAGCATGGGTGTATACTTACGACTATTTAATATAACAATTTGGGTATTGCTAACTTCTATAAGATCAACCATATGAAAAATTATTATTATTATTATCACTCCATACAAAAAAAAAATAACAAATAACAAAGGAAAGGACGGAGAAAGACGAAAGTGATAGGTTATGACATGTGAGTGGAATGTAGCAATAAATCTTGGTGGGGTAGGTGAGATGGGTTGGTGAAACCCATGGTCTACAAGTTTTGAGATTACTTTGCATACGACACTCAACCACTCAACTTAAATGGTTTTCTTTCCTTTCTAAATCTTTTATTTTATTGGTGAAGAACATACTATTTGATGAAATAATAGCATTTCATTAAGAAACTAATATTAGACACGTGTGTTGTGACAATTATGTTGAACCATAAAAAATTTTGATGTCATAACATTGATAAATTAGTATGGGGATTCCTCAAAGTTGCGATTTTATTCACGCGTTGCAGCGTAGACAGTTTTCACACGTTGTCAAGTAAATATATTATGTTTTGAATAAAATCTTATATTAAAGTAAAAACAGTATGTAAAGTCGCGAAATTACATAAATATCAAATTTTTATATGACAAACGAAACCATTTTGTAAAAAACATAGATGTCGATATTTCTTCTTCATTTCTGCCTCCAGATTCCATGTAAATTTAGGGCCACGTCTAGAGTTCCTATTAATCTTTTCGAAGACCGATTTCTTTTTTTTTTAATTTTTTCTTTTAACGATCTTTAATTGCTGAGGTTGTTCTACGAATTTTAAATTCTCGTTAACCTCCACATCTTGTGATGGGATTGCTAGAAATTCATTAGTTAAACACTTATGTAAATTTGATACATTAAATACATCGTGTATTCCATTCAATTCTTCTAGTAGTTTAAGCCGATAAGTTACCGGTCTTACTCGTTTATGATTTCAAAAGGTCCAAAAAATTTAGTCGTTTATGTCCTTGGAAAATTTCAAGGCAGATATTTGATTTTCTTCAACGTTTGACCAACATACAACGTTCTATGTTTTCTGTCATATAGTGTTTTGAATTATGTTGCTTGAATACTTGAGTAATAGTTATTGTTATAACAAATTTCCATTAGTGGTAAATCATCGACATACATTCAAAGTCTATCACACAGGCTCAAAGCATATCTTCTAGCATTTTGAATCATCCTTTCAATCTACACATCACTTTGTGGATAATAAGCAATGCTCAAGTTTAGATGAGTTCTTAGCGCTTTCTAAAAAAATTTCAAGATCAAGACATCAAATGACTATCTTTATGTGACACAATAGATAATGGAAAACCATGTAAAGTCACCATGTCGTTAACATATAATCGTGCTAACTTATCCTACTGAATGATTCTTTCAATGTATGAAATACAGAAATAATCATACTTAGTCTATTAATCATTAACCCAAATAGTAATGTTCCCATAACTTGTTCGAGGAAGTTTGGCGTTTAAGTCCATGGTTATCATTTCTCATTTCTAGATAGGTTTCAAGTTGTAGTAAACCTGACGACATCTGATGTTCTACTTTAACTTGAGAGCATGTAAGACATCTTGAAACATGGAATGCAATGCTTTTTTTCATAACTATCCACCAATGGTTTTGCTTTAGATTCTAATTTTATCACTTTCTAGGTGCACTTGTATACTTGTTCAAGTATTTTTTTTCTATAAGACTACCAGCAATTGATACCCATTGTGTATGACATGCTTAAAGTTATACCTGTTAATAATGCATATTGTCACCTGTTTTGAATACTTTTTGTTACAAATTCAATTAGAACAACATTTAATCATGTTTTATATGAATTTTGTAGGTTTGGATAGTTAATTAGTGATTTTGATTAAAAACTCAATATATAACTTAAATCGTTAAAATTTGGTTACTGCCATGGCTATGTTGCATTTTGACATAGCCATGCCAAATTCAGATCAAGATTTACGTCTAATGCACGACATGGCCATGTCACTTTATGACACGACCATTTTCAGCGCAGACCTCATGTTATAACCTAAATTGAGCCCCATTTCCTACATACAACTTTGGGGGTTAAAGCCCTAGTTCTCTCAAGCCCCCAAAATCATTTTGAGCAATTATAAAGGAAAAAAAGTCAAGATTGAAGATCAAACACTCCAAAGAAGAATCTAACAACATCAACCTGTCTAGCTTGATATGGTTTGATAATCCACTCATCTAACCATGTAACTTTTTTTTATTATTCAAGTTTATTGGGTGTTTTTATAATTAGCATAGGCTAAAATTAGGGTTGTAAACGATCCAAGACGGCTCGCAAGCTACTCAGGACCGGCTCGAAAAAACCTCGAATCGAGCCAAGCTTAAACGAGCCATGCTTAAACGAGCCTGAGCTCAAGCTCGAGCTCACATCATGGCTTGTTTACTAAACAAGCTCAAGCCTAAGCTTCGGACATTGAGCTTGAGCCTGCTCGCGAGCCTAAACGAGCTTTTTGTTTTATATAAATTTTTATTTACATATTAAATATATATAAATATATATTTACATAAATCATATTATATATATATATTATAATGAAAATAATAAAATAATATATATTATGTTATATATAAAAAGTTTGATTATCAAAAATATAAAAGTAATTATAAAAAAATAAAATTTAATAATTTAACAAGAAACGAGCCTAGCCAGAGCCAAGCTCGAGCTTGATAACTTTTTTACGACCCGAGCTCGAGCTTTAGAAATAAAACTTTAAAGGAGCTGAGTTTGAGCTCGAGCTTTCTAAAACTAAAAGGAGCCGAGTTTAAGCCTAAGCAAGCTCGGGCTCGGCTCGACTCATTTACACCCCTAGCTAAAACTCTTGATTCACTTAGATTAGATTAATCCTAGCTAACTTTGATAATGTACATGTGATTTTTTATGATAATTATGTTGATAACTTTAACATGTTCTTAAATCTTCTTCAATGATTATGTGTGTTTGTTTAACTTGATTAAATGTTAAATCTGTGGGTACCGAATTCCTCTTCCGTAGATCAGCAGCTGAAGTTTTCTTTTTCAGTTGATGATCTGTTGATACCTTTTTCTTTCCTTTTTCCTTGAATCTATCTTTTTCCTCGGTGATGACAGATCATCATTCAATTTCATGGAGGAGTCTTGTTGCTGACTTAGTTCTTGAAGACCTTCATTCAATTGAGCTATTCTCTTGCAGATGGTCTTCAGCATGTTTCTTTGTTTAGGAGGATATGGCAACTTTGTTTCTTCAAGCACTTTTGGAATATGTGTTTTAAGATGAATATTCTTACCAGTGGTTATTCGATCAACATCATGTTCATCAGAATCATCCAAGTCATCACAATTATCATAATCAAATTCTGAATCATTTTGATTTAAAGATTTTGATTCAGAAGATTCAGTTTCACTCACCTCAGCTTCATCATTAATTTTGATTTGAGTTGAATCTTTTTCAAACTTGGTGCTAGGCACAAAATGATTTGACAGAGTGTTGGTCATTGTTGTAGGTAAAGAAGTGTAATTATCATTTATAGGTGGTGCAACCGCATTATAACCCAATCCAGACCTTTATTTTGATTCAATATGAGAATTTAGTAATTTCTCATATTGCTGAGATGATAATTGAAACTTCTGAAGTTTTACTTCAGTTGATGCATGATCAGACATGGATTTTGTTAAGGAAGTGGTCAGATGCTCAACTTGGGCTTTTAGGCTATAATTTTCAGAAACAAATTTTTCTAAATCCTTTTGCAAAGAGTTAATTTTTGTTTGATACAATTTATGTTCTCTAACATGGGATTCATTCAAAATCATCGTTTCTTTTACTTTGTCAGCCAACTGTTGAGCATGGGCTCTATATCATTCAACTTCCTCAACACATGTTGATGAACACAATCTTTCTTTTACCTCTCTTGCCATTGGTGGAACTGTTTGATCCATATGAGCCATCAATGCTTGATTCTCTTCCAAAACTTCCTTTTCATACACACTCCGGTCACACGTTCCATCTTGAAGTATGATCAGCCCTGACTCCTTTGAGTTGCTAGGTCCAGCTGATTCTTTGGTGGCTGGTGGGGATGCATTGATCAGTTGAGATTGTTTGTGCAGAGGTCTTTGAGAAGTTGATTGTTGATGAGCTTGAATCTGATGTTGCTGATGCTGCTGATGTTATCTCATCTCTGGATATGACTGTTGATTGCATTCTCTTGAGAAATGTCCATAGAGATTGCATTTGTAGCATCTTACTTTTGATTTGTCAACGCCAATCTTTGATGTTTTGCTTGCTGAAGCCAAGTTCTTATTTCTCCTGAGATATTGTTTTGCTCTATAAGCAATCATGGTCATCTGCCATTATAGATCCATTTCTTCCACTACATCAGGAGGCAGTTCTTTTAAGTCTTGTTGGAAGATATTTGCTGAAGTTAGAGAGCTTCCCAGATATGCTTGAAAACTGGAACTAAACGCTGCAAAGGCTGCTCTTTGTTCTTCAAAGTCCAATATCACAGTTATTGGTTCTGACTGATTGGCTGAATGTGAAGACTTAGCTGTTGCTGCAGTTGTATCTTGTCTATCAGCAGTTCTTCCTTTATTCTTTTGATTCTTATCTTGAGATGATTTCTTTGAGGGTTTAGAAGCATAAAAGCTAACTTCCTCCTCATCATCACTCCTAGCACAAGAGTTATCACTTTCATTGTTTGAAATAAATGCACTTCTAACATTATTTGTTTCTTTGAAGTGATAGGGTGAGACATGAGTTCTCACACTCTTGTTTCTTGATTTTTCGTCCATTTCAAGAGCTTTCACTTTTACAACCAGAGTATCTAGACCAGTTGATTTCAGATCTATAGTGTTCTTGAACATGGATACAGTATGCTTCCAACTTTCTGGCAAACTGTGGAGCATTTTCTTGTTTAATTCCTCACTGGTATACTTCAACTCCAGAATATTCATCTCAGTTACCAACTGTATGAATCTATGGAGTTGTTGAGGAATTGATTCACCCTCAATATGATGAAATGTTTCATATTGCGACCTGAGGGTGTCTCTCCTTATGCTTCTTATCCATCACTCCTTTCGCAGAGAGTGTGAAGTATCTTCCATAAGGAGTGTGCTGTTTTACAGTTCTCACACCTGATCAATATCTATTCAGGTAAAGCTATACTAAGCAAACTATATGCTTTTATATCAACTTTAACCTTTTTGACATCATCACGTGATAGATCTTTGGTACTGATTGGTTGATTTTTGTCATTATAATCCGGCCCAAGAGTGGGTGGAATATAAGGACCTTCAGTAATGGATACCCATAAGTCAGAATCAGTATAGTTTACATGATTTCTAAACTTGATTTTCCATGACTTGAAGTCTGCTTTTGTTTCCAACTTCGGAGGTTGGTAAGATGATCCACTGAAGTTGCTCATGATGTTAATTAATGAATATAAATAACAAGATCTGCTATTCAATTGATTTGAATATAGAAACAAGTTAATTAAATCGATTACGGTTAAACAACAGCCGTAGATCTAATCAGAAAGAACAGACAAATCTACGAAATTAAACTCAATTAAACACAACTAACACTGATAGATCAATAAGCATGGATCTTAGGATTCATTTTGGTAATAACAAAACTTAAATGATTAGATGCTGAAATATAATAATGATGAACATGATGAAGAACATAAACTTGTTTAATGATTGATGTTTATTGATATATTGTTGAAATTATCATCCATGAAGGATGATGATATGATATTGTTGGTGATGGACCTAATTCACCCTAACAAGTGGTGAATTATTCACCCTTAACAATGATAATATGTTCTAATATATATACTAGTCTAGCATTTACAATAATTACAAAATAAACCCTAGACTAATATTTTTGTTGATTATGTGCTTCAAGTCTTCAACTTCAATAATATTGAAATCTTCAATTTCTTCCAAGGTAGATGCAGGACCGTTTAAGGGCTTAAGCACAATTACAACACAACAACACAATGAGGAGAATAACTAAGCTCTAATCAAACAGTGAACTGGGTAACCAAAGTGATACAAAGAACACAAGTAAAGCAAGAGACAGAACAAGAGAGTATGGGTTTCAAGGAGGCAGTATATTGCTTTCTCAAGTTCTTTTACAAGTGTTACAAAGCATAAAGAAAAGATACAAGAACTTGAAATACTTATACTACAACCTACAGCCGGCTATACTTTGAAAGCCAGCTGGATACAATTGACTAGACACTAACAAAATCAATTGTAGGATCAAAAGGCATATCTGCCTTTTGACCTTGTGACTATGACATGCCATAGCTCACATCCTTATACAATACAAAAAGGATAAAGTACATAAAGTGGAAAGTTGAATACTCAAGACCTCAATGTACAGTTACCAAAAGCAAGGCCCTTTTCACCAACTCATGTAAGTTGGTGACTTTACAGAGATGCAGCGGAAAAGGTGCTTTATGGAACAGTACATCAGATAAAGCATGTGTACTAAAAGTCTTCGGAAGAAATCTGTCTTCATAGGATGAGGCTTCGGAAGACTTTGTCTCTGAAGCTTCGGAAGACTTCATGTTTGGCTTCGGAAGATATTGGTCTTGGCTTCGGAAGATTTTACACTTAGAGTATTTTCTAATGCTTTGTGTAAAACTTCCGAAGCATTCTTCACTTCAGTACTTAGTGCATGTTGCTGAGACACTTAGGCTGTTTTGGGTTGCATCAGACTTCAGGAATCCTTACAAACTCCCCCTAGGCTGATGCTACCAAAACACTTGGAAGATCTTCAAATGTTGGTAGTCTTCAGTACAATCAGGACCATTCCTTTCTTCATGAGATGGTCAGGATCATCAAGACTTTCATAGTATCTTCTCATCTCAAAGAGATCATGCAGAGGTAAGTTGATTATGTCTTGCCATGAGTAGACATTCTCAACACCTTGATCTCTGATAACAGTCCATCTTTCTGGATTGGTAGAGTATGTCCAGGACAAGATGGGTGTCTCACTAGTTAGAGCTTGAATAGGAGTTGATTGGGCTGCCTCATCATGCACTTCCTCAGGTTGATCTGATTCAGCCTGAGGTGCAGAGGTAGATGACTTTGGCTTCTTCTTCTTTGTCTTTGGTTTAGAAGCCATCCTCTTCTTCCTCTTGGTTGTCTTTAACTGAGAAGACTGGTCTGCAGCACCATGTTGATCATCAGTGTCTTTCTCAGTTGGGTGTTCCTCCCTCACAGGTTCAGAAGGAGAGGGAGTTTGACCCTGCCTAGGATCAGAAGATGAAGCTTGCTGGGGCTCAGCTGGAGGTGCTGGTTGAGGTGTCTCTGGTTGTTCAAACTTGACCTCCACTTCAGGTGGGACTTGACTTGGAAGAGAGTGCAAGTCAATAAGTTCTCCACTCTTAATCTTCTGCTTGATCACCCTAATATGCTCATCCATAGTGGATAGAGACATGGGGCCAAGTCTCCTTCCGGAGAATCCATACAGCTTCAAGAAGCTCACCATTCTTTGTCTGTCAGCAGACTTCTTTGCATTCTTTTGAATGATGGCCCTTGACTTTGCAGCTTCTTCCCTTAGTTTCCTTTTGGTTGTCTTTCTTTCCTTGACTAACTCAAGCTCAAGTTGCTTTAAATACTCGAACTCAATGAAGTCATAGGACAAAGGGAGAAGTGCATCTGCCTGATAGAAGCCTGTGGCACTCAGGTAGTTGATCATCTTGATCCTATCTTCCTCTTTATCTACCTGAGGTTCTTGTGGAGCCACATCTTCCTGTGCAGGACTTTCTTGAACTGGTGAGAGAGTAGGAGCATGCTTGTAAAGTCTTTTCTGTCTCTTCTCCTCTTTGAGTTGGAGAAGTATCATTGCATCCTCTTTCTCCTTCAACTCTCTTGACACTTCTCTGTCAGCCAGTTCATTTAGTTCTTCTAAGGGGAGGGAGATGATCTCATCAATGTCATAGTTCCTGGTCTGTAAGTAGGTAATCCTGACTGCCCTTAACTCATCATCCTGAGTATTTGGTCTGGGGGCAGCCCTGATTGCAGCTTGCATGAAGCTAGATGACCCAGTGGAACTTTCTCCCCTTAGTCTCCTTTTCCTCTCTCTCTCTTCCTCCTCAATTTCCTCAGGAGTCATTATCCTTTTCCCTTTGTCACCAACAGACCTTTGTGACTCAGGGTGGATTGAAGCTTGGCCTTCATTGCTTGGAGTAGCTTCCATGCTCTGGCCAGAGAGAGGCTGAGAAACACCTTCACCAGCAGGTGTCTCAGATGGAGTTTGGACCTCAGCAGCAGTTGTTGATGATGAGACAGGGGTCTCAGGTTCTGTCACTGGGCCTTCAGTCAAGGTTTCCCCTATGAAACTAATCTTAGGGTCCACCTCAACATCCAGTTGACCGATGACATTGCCTGATTCCCTAAGTCTCCTTCTTAGAGAGAACTCTGCAAGGATCCTGTCTTGGATTCTTTGAGCCAGCCTGTCAGCTTGTCTTGAATTGCTTGGATTGACAAGTGGCAAGTTGACTAAATCCAGTCTTTCATAAAAGCTCAGGCTTTGGAATTGAAAAACTTCTTGTTGGCCTTGAACTCTTTGAAGTATGAGGGCTCTCCTGTCATCATCATACCTCCACCTTATGATTTGATTGCCAGTTCCCAGTGGTGGAGATGAGACAGCCCTTGGTATGCCTTCCTCAAAGAGACTCCTGATGAGAGAGTCTATAGAGTCCACATTAATGTGAACTTGAGGAAGTTGCTGAGAATGCACAACAGCAAGTGAGGATGGTGAGTCCTCTATGTCCATTCTCTCTGAAGAACTCCCAGGTTCTGTGGTTGTAACAACTTTCTCCCCCTTTTTGGTAGCATCACCCACTTGCATAGGTGAGCTGGAGGATAAGTCAATCACTTCCACAGGTTCTTGTGTTCCTGGTTGAGCTCTCCTTAAAGGTCTCCCAGCTAGTTTTTCCTGCAGATATGAAATCTGGAGTTGCTGATCATTGACCCTGTTTTGCAAGGTAGTCACCTGAGATTCCAAGTGACTAACCTTAGAGACTAAGTAGGTGCATGTTTTTGACAGTTTTTGCACCTTTAGTCTCAAATTCCCCTCATCTTCATCAGAAGATTCATTGGGGGATGAGATGATTGGACCAAAGTCCTCTCTCTCACCACCAGCTTGAGTTTCTTGGCTGCTGGTTTTCCTCTGCTCACTGGCAGCCTCAGTTGAGATGCCAATGGGCTGAGTTGCCATGGTTGAGGTCTTAATGATGTAATCACTTTCAAAAGTGAGAGCCTCTTCCATATGGACATCCTGAACAGGTTCAGAAGTGTCCACCTCAGTAATAGGTGACTGATGGGGGATAGACTGAGGAGAGTCAGAGGTACTCATCTCTCTTTGAGTAGGGGAGGAGAAGAGAGACTCATGGTACTCACTGAATCCTAAGTCTTCATCAGTGTAAAAGGATAGGTTGGGAATTGGTTGGTTGAGATCCAAAGGCTGGGGATGGTAGCTGTCCCCTGAAGGTTGTCCACTTGAGTGTTGAGACTCAGAGTGAAGGCTTAAGGTTGTTGGGCTATTGAGCTCATCAGGGTGAGCTTGAGGAACCTCAGCCCTGATAGGTGAAGTAATGGGAGTGGTTTGCTCCTCAGGAGAAGTGGGAGCTCTAGTGTCCACTTCTTCCTGTAAGGTTGAGTATTTGGGGGCCTGCACAGACTCAATAGTCTGAGCAGGGGTTCGTTTGGATTTTCTTTGGTAGGTGAGGGTGATTTCTGGTCTTTTTAATGGTAGGGACAAAAGAGGTGTGGGTTCAACACTAGCTTGTGTTGCTAGGTTGTCACCTTGAGCAATGAGCTCTAACATTTTTGGGACTAGGGCTGTTTCTACCCCAGAGAAGCCTACAGTTGGCTTCTTCATTATTTTAAAGATGCCGGGCTTCATCTGTCCCAATTTAAGAATATTACCTGTTTCCCTCAACTGTGAGCCCAGTTCACAGTTGAGAATGTGTTGAACATATCTAGGAAACATGTAATACTCTAAGGAGTCTAAGTTTGCAAGTAAATTAGTATAGACAAATTGTGAATACCTGAACTTGACCCCTTGAACCATTCCATGAACTATAAAGGAGAGATCCTCAGGAATCTGGTCCCATCCACCATGCTTGTTTGACAAGCTGTGGATAACCACATGGAGCAGGAATTTCCATTGGGATGAGACCTTCCCTTTCCTAAAGGTCTTTACAGAGAAATCTCCCTCATAGCCCATCTGCTCAAAAGAATGATTAACAGCTTCTTTTGGGAAGGACACCTCACCTTCTTCATCATCCAGCTGTAGATGTTGGTTAATGATGGCCGGAGTGATGAAGACTGTCCTCCCTTGCACTGTGGCAGACAGTGCCTTCTCCCCATCCATAATGACCTCTTGGCAGGTCTTCCAGAATTCAAGCAAATGATCCTCATATAGAGTAGGATCAATGGTTAGGGAGGTGAAATAATTTGACAGAGTCAAGAATTGGCAAATCTCTGAGAAACTTGCATCTTTCTCAGAGCTTAACAGAGCAACTTGATTATGTTGCCTGTGTAGTTGCATGGAGAAATCAGGGTTGTTTCTGCGGTTAAGGTTGGCCATTTCAGAAGCTTAAGGGTGAAGAAAGGTAGAAAGCAAAGGCGGTTTAGAGAATTAGGTTAGAGAAACAGTAGAATTGAGGAAGATAGTGGGAAAGAGGGGGAACCGTTGGGTATTTATATGAAAAGGGATTTGAACCAAAGTTAATGAAAGAGGATAAACTTTGAAATCCGAAAGTCGGTCCCACCTCTGAAAAGGTAGTTTACTTTTGCTCAAAAAGTAGTTTTCTTGGAATTCGAAAAGCTTCCGAAGTTTATTTGTCTTCGGAAGTTTTGATTTAAAAAGCTTCCGAAGCTAAAATGGCTTCGGAAGATTTTCCTGAGAGTCTTGATAATTTATGCTTCGGAAGAGAAATAAACCCTTGAATGCTTTGTATGAAAATAAACAAAGCTTCCGAAGGTTAATTTTGCTTCGGAAGGAAAAGGTTCTTGAAAATAGATAAGTGTCTGAGATAAGAATTTTAAGCTTCGGAAGATGAACTTTACTTCTTCCGAAGGTAAAATCTCTTAGACAGTTATTTATTTTAAAGACATGTTTTTCTTCCGAAGATAAAATTTTATCTTCCGAAGTATCAGAAATTTTCAAGAATCTAAGGAAAGTCTTCAAAAAGAATTTTACATCCAAAGAAAACATGAGCTTATGAAAGTGATGAACTAGACAACTTAGGACACACATATTTTAAGAAGAAATAATTAGAATTAGTTTTAATAAAAAGTCTACTCAAAGTTAATCATCCCAATAGCTGATATCAGATACTTAAATCTCTGTTCATCAAAAGCTTTGGTGAACAGATCAGCATATTGTTCATCTGTATGAACTTTGACTAGTTTAATTAATCCTTTTTCATAGTTATCCCTTATTAAATGATACCTGATGTTGATGTGTTTGGTCCTTGAGTGCTGCACAGGGTTCTCAGTGATAGAGATAGCACTATTGTTGTCTATGTGGATAGGAGTCTCTTTGAAGTTAAATCCATAGTCCAGCATCTGATTTTGAATCCAAAGCACTTGAGCACAGCAGCTTGCAGCAGCAATGTATTCAGCCTCAGCAGTTGATGCAGACACACAGGATTGTTTCTTGCATTGCCATGAGACCACCCTTCCACCAAGGAATTGACATCCCCCAGATGTAGACTTTGCAGTCATATTGCAACCACCATAATCACTATCTGTATAGGCATACAGATTGAAATTTGGATTCTTTGGATACCATAGACCAAGTGTTGAAGCACCTTTGAGGTATCTTAAAATCCTTTTCACAGTGATTAAGTGAGACATCTTAGGGTTGGCTTGATATCTTGCACAAATACATGTAGCAAACATGATATCAGGCCTGCTAGCTGTAAGATACATAAGAGACCCAATCATAGCCCTGTATAAGTGCTCATCTACACACTCCCCCTCAAGATCTGGACCAAGGGAGTGGTTTCTGGCTATGGGTGTCTTAGCAATCTTACAATCAGTCATATTGAACCTCTTGAGTATGTCTTGAACATACTTTGACTGACTTATGAAGATGCCATCTTCAACTTGCTTCACTTGAATTCCCAGAAAGAAGTTGAGTTCTCCCATTGAACTCATCTCAAATCTGTCTTTCATCAGCTTCTCAAAGTCTTTGCAGAGCTTTGGATTAGTTGAACCAAAGATGATGTCATCAACATATACTTGAACCAGCAATAAGTCATTTCCCTGTCCTTTGATGAAGAGGGTTCCATCTATAGTACCTCTTCTGTATCCATGCTTGCAGAGATACTTAGATAGTGTCTCATACCACTTCCTGGGTGCCTGATGCAGCCCATAAAGAGCTTTGTCAAGCTTGCAGACATAATCAGGATGATCAGGGTCTACAAAACCAGGTGGCTGTTTGACATAAACCTCCTCATCAATCACTCCATATAAGAAAGCACACTTTACATCAAGTTGGTAGACCTTGAAGTTCTTGGATGCAGCAAATGCCAGGAATATCCTAACAGCTTCTAGTCTTGCTACAGGAGCAAAGACATCAGTGTAGTCAATCCCTTCTTCTTGTGTGTATCCTTGAACAACTAGTCTTGCCTTGTTCTTGATGATGATTCCCCTATCATCCTTCTTGTTTCTAAAAACCCATTTGGTTCCAATGGTAGTCTTCCCATGAGGAAGAGGACAAAGGTTCCAAACTTTCTGCCTTTTGAATTGAAGCAGCTCTTGTTGCATAGCTTCAACCCAACTTCCATCCTTTAGAGCTTCATCAACTTTCTTGGGCTCTATCTGAGATAAGAAACAAGAGTGAAGACAAACATTTGCTTCATGGGTTTGTCCTCTTGTTCTTACCCCTGTGACAACATCTCCAATGATGTTTGTGGTGGGGTGAGACTTGTGGATCCTTAGCTGAGGGATCACAGCAAGTTGTTGAGAAAGATCTAAATTTGAGAAATTTAAATCTGGTCTTGAAGATTCACCCTCCACATTATCACACTTATCAAGATTAACTTGATCCAATGAGTGTGAGACATCATTGATGTTGTCATCTATGGTATGGTTATTAGCATCAAGAAATTCCTGATCACTATCACCATCACCATTGTTGTCTTCTACAAGTGAGGTGTCTTTATCTGGTTGAGAGGCCTCTGAGCTGGAATTTGAAGGCATGCCAGATGTATCAGCTGAATTTGTCATTGTTGTGCTGATAGAAACCTCATTTGCTGAAGTAGTTCCAACTGGAGCTGAAGATGTATGAGTTGAAGGTCTTCCTAGCTCAAATCTTGGATCAGGATCACCTGTATTTAGATTTTCTGCAGATCCTGAAACATGCTCACAAGATTTGTTAAAACAGTTGGTAACTAAATCAAGATCAAACAGCCAATCCGGACCAGAACCAGCCACACAAGGAGTGTGCTCATTGAAAGTCACATTGGCTGACTCCTCAACAATTCTAGTTCTGAGATTGTATACTCTATAAGCTTTAGCTTGAGAAGAGTATCCAATGAAATGTCCATCATCTGATTTCTCAGCAAACTTGGCAATTTGATCTTTGGTATTCAAGATGGTGCAGGGACATCCAAATGACCTGAGAAAACCAATGAAAGGTTTCCTCTTGTGCCAAAGTTCATAAGGAGTCTTACCATGTGTCTTAACTACTAAAACTCTGTTTTGCACATAGCAAGCAGTATTGACTGCCTCTGCCCAGAAGGTGATAGGCAGTTTAGAGTCAGACAACATAGTTCTTGCAGCTTCAATAAGTGTCCTGTTTCTCCTCTCAGCAACTCCATTTTGCTGAGGAGTCCTGGGAGCACTATATTGTCTTGTAATACCTTTTCATCACAAAATGCATCAAGGATTTGGTTCTTGAATTCAGTTCCTGATCACATCTTATGGTTTTGACCTTGTGATCACATTGATTCTCAACTTTTAAGATGAAATTCTTCAGAATCTCAGGGGTTTCATCCTTAGTTCTAAGGAAGAAGACCCAAGTGAATCTTGTAAAATCATCTGTGATCACCAGACAGTAAGAGGTCCTTCCTAAACTCATTACACTGGTGGGGCCAAAGAGATCCATATGTAACAAGTGTAGGGGAGTAGTGATGGAGTTCTTTTCCTTAGGCTTGTGAGATACTTTGTGTTGCTTCCCTTTCAGGCATGCCACACAATGATCATCACTAGTAAACTCTTTCTTTGGCATTCCAGTTACCAGATCATGTTTAATTAATTTATTCATGTTCTTAAAGTTTACATGGCACATTCTTTTATGCCATAGGAAAGACTCATCACTATTTGCTTTAGATAGAAAGCATGAAACTTCTCCTGAGGGAGATGTTTCTTGCAAATCCATCTTGTACATGTTCCCTTTCCTGGGGGCTCTGAGCAGGATATGCTCATGAGGAATGACCACACCAGGTTTGAGAACAATGCACTCATGCTCAGTAAAGAGCATGTTATGACTCTGATCACAAAATTGGGATACACTCAGAAGATTGTACCCAAGCTCCTTAACAAAGTTTACCTTCTCAATGCTGAGCTTACCATTTGTGACCTTGCCCCTTCCAGAAATGTAACCACCTTCATCTCCTCCAAAAGCAACTGGTCCTCCATCAATTCTCTCAAAATTATGGAGTAGAGACCTATTGCCTGTCATGTGCCTGGAACAGCCACTGTCAATTATCCAGACATTCCTGTTGGTCTTGAGCTGTTCCTGCACAGAGAAAATGATTAGTTACATTTGGAAACCCAAGCCTTACTTGTCTTGGGCTCATTAACAGTAATAGAAGGTAATGCAACAGTAATAGATCCTATGGTTGTACTATGGGGATCTTCAGCTGTTGTTGATGGAGAAACCTCAGTCATTTGGTCTTTCTTAGACTTCCACACCACCTTTGGAGTCTTGGACTTGACCTTCAAAACCTTAGAAGCTTTTGAACTTCACAAGTTTTGATGACTGATCCTTCGGAAGAATCTACAGTCACTGCAGCAGACTTTAGTGCTTCGGAAGAACTCCTTTCTTCCGAGACCAACTTTGCTTCCGAAGGTAATTTTCCACTTACCTTCTTCTTTGATTTGGAGCTTCCGAAGGAAACAGACTTTCCTTCCGAAGCTTGAGACTTCTTGAGACTCTTTGAAGTCTTTGTTTTAGTCATGTGGACAGTACTTTTAGGATTGTATGGGCAATCCTTAGCAATGTGAGAAGTACTTTCACACATAACACATAACATTTTCTTCTTCAAAGAAGTCTCCCTTTGAGAGCAAGACTGGCTTTGGTCACATCCCTTCTCCACCTTCATCTTGGTAGATGCTGAGACAGTTCCTTTGGGCTGTGAACTGTTCTTGGAGTTTGATGGTCCAGGCTGTGCAGCAGTGGTACACAGCAGCTCAGTCTTCTTCTTGGCACTGAGATGATTTGAACAAGAACCATGACTCTTAGCTGAGGAGTCTTGGTTGATGTCTTCAGTCCTTACTACTTTGAAACCTGCAGAGATAAAAACTTGTTTCTGCTTAGCATCAAAAGTAGCCTTGATTTCTTGAGCCTTCTTTGCCTTTCTTTTGCTCTTTCTGATCAAGTTCTTTCTTTTGGACTTGGTCATCACAGTTGATTTCTTCTCCTCAGAAGGATAGTGGCCCTTGGAAGAATCCTCTTCTTCACTCTTCTCAGAGGAATTCTTCACTATCACTTCTTCATCATCCTCACTTACAGGATCTATGAGAGGAAGCTCATCTTCACAAGTTCCACACCTAGGAGATCTTACAGACAAGATTGTGTGTGGAGGAGCTATCTCATTTGATCCTAGTCCCTGTCTATTTTGATAACAAACCTTGTTGTGCAGGGATGAGGATATCATGTTCTTGAAGGTCTCTTCTTCAAGAACACTCTTCTCTGCCTTGGCTTTGCTGATCACAAGCTCAGCCTGGCACTCAGTTAACTTAGTGATGAGATCTTGGATCTGAGTTCTGAAATCTGTATGTTCATGTTTTAGTACTGAAATGGTTTTCTCCAAGTCTTCTATCTTTAACTTGTAATCATTTTCAGACTTTCTAAAATCAGATTTTAATATGTTTAATGACTCAAGATCAGATCTCATCTCTAGGTTATAGGACCTGTATCTATTTACTTTAGCAATGCATTCAGGGGAGCAAAGATGTTCCAATACCTTGGCTTCATCATGGTCAGCCATCAGTGCTTGGTTTGGAGAAGCATCCTCCACCTGAAAACTCCAGTCAAAGCCTCCTTCTTCAACAGCAACAGCAGCATGTTGCTTTGTCTTCTCAGCCTGAGGAGCTTTGTCAGTAAATTTGGTCTGGGTTGTGTTTGGCCCCCATTTGCTTTAGGTGCCTTACACTCCCTGGCAAAGTGACCCATAAGGTTACAGTTGTAACACTTAACTTTGCTTTTATCCAGCCCAAACTTACTGCTGGTAGCATTGCTTGGAAATCTTCTTCCTGTCCTCTTGTAGAACTTCTTGGCTCTGTGAGTGAGGAGAGCCATCTGCTGAACTATCTCCATGTATTCCAGGTCATCTGGATGGATACAGTCCAGGTCTTCAAGAGTGAAGAGATAATTCCCACAGCTTTCATCTGCAGACACAAAGGCTTGAGAAGAACTTGTCTCTTGGAATGGGCTTCCTTGAGTAAAGTTCTCCCTTGGTGTCTCCGGGAAGGTGATGAAAGGACCCTTTTGTGAGTTGTCAGGGTAGCATAAGAGATGATGCTGAGGTTCTATGCTGTCCCTTTCAACCACATGAAGGGCTGAACCCATTTGATTGTTGGAGTTGCCAGATGAACCTTGCATGTTCATCTCCATCTGGTATCCACTGAGAATCCCATACAACTCTGTAAGAGTAAGAGTCTTAAGGTTCTCAGTCCTCTTGATCACCACACAATAGTGTGTCCATTGCCTAGGAAGTGAGGACATGAACTTCCTTACAATGTCCCTGTTCTCAAGAGGAACTCCTCCATCCACTAGGGTATCCACAATCTCAACATACCTGAAGTATTGTTGGGTCATGGTCTCACCTGCTTTGAAGGTGAAATTTTCAAACTGCTGCTTCAGAAGATCTTTCTTGTTCTCCTTGGCTTCAGAGGAGCCTTCATACATCAGCTTCAGTGCATCCCACAGCTGTTTGGCTGTCTTGCACTTCTTAAAGCCTCTGTATACAGAGTTTGGGAGAGCAGTCTGAAGAGCAGTCATGGCCTTCCTGTCAATCTCTACTCTTTTTCTATCTTCATCTGAGTAGTTGGCCACATCTTTAGGAATCATACCAGCACCAGTAGCAGAGGGGGTGCTGGGTATGAAAGGTCCATTCTCAACAGATTCCCACATTCTTGAATCAAGAGACCTGATGAAGCCTTCCATCCTCATGCACCAGGTGTCAAAATCATCAAGAGTGATCAGTGGGGATTTGTTCATGGTTCCAGTCTCCATATCAGTCTTAGAGATGGCAGCCATTTGAAGAGTTTAGCTTTTGTGTGTGTGAGGGATCTTAAGATGGTTAGATCTTATATCAAGAGCCTGGAATGCTCTGATACCAATTGCAGGACCGTTTAAGGGCTTAAGCACAATTACAACACAACAACACAATGAGGAGAATAACTAAGCTCTAATCAAACAGTGAACTGGGTAACCAAAGTGATACAAAGAACACAAGTAAAGCAAGAGACAGAACAAGAGAGTATGGGTTTCAAGGAGGCAGTATATTGCTTTCTCAAGTTCTTTTACAAGTGTTACAAAGCATAAAGAAAAGATACAAGAACTTGAAATACTTATACTACAACCTACAGCCGGCTATACTTTGAAAGCCAGCTGGATACAATTGACTAGACACTAACAAAATCAATTGTAGGATCAAAAGGCATATCTGCCTTTTGACCTTGTGACTATGACATGCCATAGCTCACATCCTTATACAATACAAAAAGGATAAAGTACATAAAGTGGAAAGTTGAATACTCAAGACCTCAATGTACAGTTACCAAAAGCAAGGCCCTTTTCACCAACTCATGTAAGTTGGTGACTTTACAGAGATGCAGCGGAAAAGGTGCTTTATGGAACAGTACATCAGATAAAGCATGTGTACTAAAAGTCTTCGGAAGAAATCTGTCTTCATAGGATGAGGCTTCGGAAGACTTTGTCTCTGAAGCTTCGGAAGACTTCATCTTTGGCTTCGGAAGATATTGGTCTTGGCTTCGGAAGATTTTACACTTAGAGTATTTTCTAATGCTTTGTGTAAAACTTCCGAAGCATTCTTCACTTCAGTACTTAGTGCATGTTGCTGAGACACTTAGGCTGTTTTGGGTTGCATCAGACTTCAGGAATCCTTACAGTAGAATACCCAACACTATTGAATACTGTTTTATCCCACAGGTGAATAGGAACACCATGAATATGTAACCAAGCAATCCGATTATACTCCAGAGATTGCCCTTCCCATTTGTACAATTTGGAAAACCATGGGACCAGTATTCCTTCATATTATTGAGAAAATCATTTTGAGCCAAGGAGCAGGTAAACGTCATAAGAATCTTCAGTCCACCAATGTAACGGATGCTAGCAGTAGGTAAGTTACACGTGAAAAGCATATTGCGAAGGTTGGATACGGTAGGCAGGTCGATGGCTTCCCCAACCAGCGAGTAGTGTCGCCAGGTAATGGCTGCGTTGGTGTCCGGCTTGGGAATCCATACATTCTTGGGGCTACAATTCTTCTCCGGTATCAAACCTCTAAATGCCACCTCTTTGAAAGATGCCCCATTCATTATGCCCGAGTTGGGAAGACAAAAAGAAGAAGGTGGTGTATTAGTCTGCCTAGTACTTCTAACATGACTTACAGGCCTGGTATGTTGGAACTTAGAGAGGTGTACCCCCACCTTCGCCCCATAAACCTTGATTGTATTAAGTTTCCCAGTGAAAGTCTCCACATCCTCGATCAGTTTGAATCTGACGAAACCAAAAACAATTCCCCATTTGTCTCTCTTTCTGGGAATGAAGGCATCCACAATTGCCCCAAACCGTTTGAATAGGTTCCAAAGCCTTGCACTGGAGAAGCCTTCTAGGAGATTGTAGACAAAGAAAGTAGTTTCCTGGGTTTTTGGAAGAGCATTGGGATCAGCAGATCTCCTCCTATGTCTTCTTTTAGCTTCCTGCCACCTCTCTTCATGATCTTTAATTATACTCGTGATGTAGAATCCCTGCCTATATTTGCTTTTCCAAACAACGTTCCCCGACTAAATCAGTATTTGCGGTATATAAAGAGTTTTTGAAAACTTAAGTTTCTTTTGTCAAACTAGATTCACACTGCATGAAAAATTAATTACATACGGGCTAATAATGCATACATACAATTTTATATTATTTTATATCTTTTATAACTTAAATTTTGAAACATTTATAAAGGCAAACATTCATTTTCCTGCTAAAATAAATAATATACGCATCGAATAAAAATTAAAAAGATTGTATATTATGCTCGTTAAGAATCCTAAAATAAATATCAACTCCACTTTGATAAATATTTTCAACTAACAGTCACTTGAAAATAAAACTTCATAAACAATAATTTCGGAGAAAAATACTCTTTTTCATTGTCTTTTAAATTTATTGGTTTTGATATACTTGTATTGTTTAATGTATCATTAACTCTTTTAATACTTTCTAGTTCTAGATTTCAGTTTTCTTTATAAAAGAGTAATTTTGATTGGTCTTTTTATAAATAAACATAATTAATACATAGATTAGGGTGTGAATGAAAAATAGCCCAGGGTGTGAATGGAAAATAGCACAGGGTGTATTTAGAAAAATCCATATATTAATTAGATTTGATTATAGTTTAACCAATAATAGTGTAGTTTCATAAATACACAATTGACCATGACATATATAAAAAAAGAATTAGAATGAATCATCTTAAATGCACCACTTTACATTCTTAAAAACTTAAATGCACCTACTTTACTATAATTTCTAATGAATTATATCTATTTTACACTAATAAATTCTATAACAATAAAGTATTTAAAATAAAACGACACAATATACTAATAGTATAATATATAATATAGAAAGTATAAGTTATATGTTAAACAAGCATTGTTTTAAATTATTTTTAATAAAACTTATCGTTTTGATTTTATGTTCTAATATAAAAAACCCCCTTTTCTAAAAATATTAGTTATTAAAAGAAAAACTTCTATTTTGTTTTATAGATACTTTTCTAAACATACTTAAATTATTTGAGCTAGTTATTTGATAGTAATTAAAACATTTTGTATCATATAATATTTATAGTTATAAGACAACATTAATACACTTTATAAAAAACATTTTGAAGAGATGTTTTTAATATATATTTTACAGTTCTCATTAAACATAATTTTGGTTTTAGTTTTTAGTTAAATTCATACTTTCAAAAAGGTTCTTTTGAAGTTATAGTTTTTAATTTTTAAATGTATTTCAGACGTTTTGAGTTTTAAAAAACCCAGCGAAACATTTAAAAAATATTCACATTATATTTTCAAAACTTGTAATTTTTATTATAAAGTTTATATTAAAAAAAGTAGTTTATTAAATGAAATTTAATGATCAGGGTAATAAATAAAGAATGAGTATATTTATTAAGAGAGAGTAATTATTGGTGAATTTTATGATTGATTGCATTTATTAATTAGGTTAGATCTTATAGAGTAGGGTGCAAATAGCAACACCCATAATCATAACATCGTATCAAAACAGCATCGGAATGTGAAATTAGGATTGAACGATACACATGACACATACAACCTAGGTTTTTTAAAAATAAAAAAAAATCGTTACGTAAGGCTATCCTGAAAACCATAGATCTTAGAAATCAACATGTCTAAAGAATGTTTAAAAGAAAACTCTAGTATCAATAGGTAATGACAACAAACAAAGATCTAGGGTTACAAAGAGAGACACAAATATAGGGTTTTCAAAATTAGTTTTTTTAACAAGACCAAGCGTATCAAGAGGTCAGTTGCTCTCATACCATGTTAACAAGTAGGAATGAACTCTTGTTTATATTAAAGTTGAAAATACAATGATAAAACACTAAGATTCATACAAAACCCTAACAACCCAGCAATATGATAATATAGAATAGATCGACTTGAGTTGGCATACATTAGACTCGACGGTAAACAATCCCAGAACATGAATCTTCTAATCTACAACGATTCCATGCACCTACGTAGAAGACAACAATGAAGAGAAAGACATGCGAGAGCAAAATTAAAAAACCGTTAGTGAAAAATATTAAAGAAAGGAACCCTAATCCACTCATCCCTTAAATATCTATAAGATGCATAGCTTTAACCCCTACATTTTAGAAAGACTCTTCAAACACCTCCAGCTTTCAAAATTGACACAGATAGCCCTCATACTTTTGATAACCTCACATATAAAAACAAAATAGAAAATTGACATTAATAAAAATATAACTAACAAACTATTAACCAACTTACCTGTTTAATCAAGATTGCATTGACCAGCATATTGTAAGGATTCCTTAAGTCTGATGCAACCCAAAACATCCAAAGTGTCTCTGCAACATGCACTAAGTACTGAAGTGAAGAATGTTTCGGAAGTTTTACACAATGCATTAGAAAATACTCTAAGTGTAAAATCTTCCGAAGCCAAGACCAATATCTTCCGAAGCCAAACATGAAGTCTTCCGAAGCCTCAGAGACAAAGTCTTCCGAAGCTTCAATCTATGAAGACAGATTTCTTCCGAAGACTTTTAGTACACATGCTTTATCTGATGTACTGTTCCATAAAGCACCTTTTCCGCTGCATCTCTGTAAAGTCACCAACTTACATGAGTTGGTGAAAAGGTCCATGCTTTTGGTAACTGTACATTGAGGTCTTGAGTCTGTAACTTTCCACTTTATGTACTTTATCCTTTTTGTAATGTATAAGGATGTGAGCTATGGCATGTCATAGTCACAAGGTCAAAAGGCAGATATGCCTTTTGATCCTACATTGATTTTGTTAGTGTCTAGTCAATTGTATCCAGCTGGCTTTCAAAGTATAGCCGGCTGTAGGTTGTAGTATAAGTATTTCAAGTTCTTGTATCTTTCTTTATGCTTTTAACACTTGTAAAAGAACTTGAGAAAGCAATATACTGCCTCCTTGAAACCCATACTCTCTTGTTCTGTCTCTTTACTTTACTTGTGTTCTTTGTATCACTTTGGTTAACCAGTTCACTGTTTGATTAAAGTTTAGTTAATCTCCTCATTGTGTTGTTGTGTTGTAATTGTGTTAAAGCCCTTAAACGGTCCTGCAATTGGTATCAGAGCTTTCAGGCTCTTGATATAAGATCTAACCATCTTAAGATCCCTCACACACACAAAACTAAACTTTTCAAATGGCTTCCATCTCAAAGACTGATATGGAGACTGGAACCATGAACAAATCCCCACTGATCACTCTTGATGATTTTGACACCTGGTGCATGAGGATGGAAGGCTTCATCAGGTCTCTTGATTCAAGAATGTGGGAATCTGTTGAGAATGGACCTTTCATACCCAGCACCCCCTCTGCTACTGGTGCTGGTATGATTCCAAAAGATGTGGCCAACTACTCAGATGAAGATAGAAAAAGAGTAGAGATTGATAGGAAGGCCATGACTGCTCTTCAGACTGCTCTCCCAAACTCTGTATACAGAGGTTTTAAGAAGTGCAAAACAGCTAAACAGCTGTGGGATGCACTGAAGCTGATGTATGAAGGCTCCTCTGAAGCCAAGGAGAACAAGAAAGATCTTCTGAAGCAGCAGTTTGAAAACTTCACCTTCAAAGCAGGTGAAACCATGACCCAACAATACTTCAGGTATGTTGAGATTGTGGATACCCTAGTGGATGGAGGAGTTCCTCTTGAGAACAGGGACATTGTAAGGAAGTTCATGTCCTCACTTCCTAGGCAATGGACACACTATTGTGTGGTGATCAAGAGGACTGAGAACCTTAAAACTCTTACTCTGACAGAGTTGTATGGGATTCTCAGTGGATACCAGATGGAGATGAACATGCAAGGTTCATCTGGCAACTCCAACAATCAAATGGGTTCAGCCCTTCATGTGGTTGAAAGGGACAGCATAGAACCCAACATCATCTCATATGCTACCCTGACAACTCACAAAAGGGTCCTTTCATCACCTTCCCGGAGACACCAAGGGAGAACTTTACTCAAGGAAGCCCATTCCAAGAGACAAGTTCTTCTCAAGCCTTTGTGTCTACTGATGAAAGCTGTGGGAATTATCTCTTCACTCTTGAAGACCTGGACTGTATCCATCCAGATGACCTGGAATACATGGAGATAGTTCAGCAGATGGCTCTCCTCACTCACAGAGCCAAGAAGTTCTACAAGAGGACAGGAAGAAGATTTCCAAGCAATGCTACCAGTGGTAAGTTTGGGCTGGATAAAAGCAAAGTTAAGTGTTACAACTGTAACCTTATGGGCCACTTTGCTAGGGAGTGTAAGGCACCTAAAGCAAATGGGGGCCAAACACAACCCAGACCAAACTACACTGACAAAGCCCCTCAGACTGAGAAGCCAAAGCAACATGCTGTTGTTGCTGTTGAAGAAGGAGGCTTTGACTGGAGCTTTCAGGTGGAAGATGCTTCTCCAAACCAAGCACTGATGGCTGACCATGATGAAGCCAAGGTATTGGAACATCTCTGTACTCCTGAATGCATTGCTAAAGTAAATAGATACAGGTCCTACAACTTAGAGATGAGATCTGATCTTGAGTCATTAAACATATTAAAATCTGATTTTAGAAAGTCTGAAAATGATTACAAGTTAAAGATAGAGGACTTGGAGAAAACCATTTCAGTACTAAAACATGAACATACAGATTTTAGAACTCAGATCCAAGATCTCATAACTAAGTTGACTGAGTGCCAGGCTGAGCTTGTGATCAGCAAAGCCAAGGCAGAGAAAGAGTGTTCTTGAAGAAGAGACCTTCAAGAACATGATATCCTCATCCCTGCACAACAAAGTGTGTTATCAAAATAGACAGGGACTGGGATCAAATGAGATAGCTCCTCCACACACAATCTTGTCTGTAAGATCTCCTAGGTGTGGAACTTGTGAAGATGAGCTTCCTCTCATAGATCCTATAAGTGAGGATGATGAAGAAGTGATAGTGAAGAATTCCTCTGAGAAGAGTGAAGAAGAGGATTCTTCCAAGGGCCACTATCCTTCTGAGGAGAAGAAATCAACTGTGATGACCAAGTCCAAGAGAAAGAACTTGATCAGGAAGAGCAAAAGGAAAGCAAAGAAGGCTCAAGAAATCAAGGCTACTTTTGATGCTAAGCAGAAACAAGTTTTTATCTCTGCAGGTTTCAAAGTAGTAAGGACTGAAGACATCAACCAAGACTCCTCAGCTAAGAGTCCTGGTTCTTGTTCAAATCATCTCAGTGCAAAGAAGAAGACTGAGCTGCTGTGTACCACTGCTGCACAGCCTGGACCATCAAACTCCAAGAACAGTTCACAGCCCAAAAGAACTGTCTCAGCATCTACCAAGATGAAGGTGGAGAAGGGATGTGACCAAAGCCAGTCTTGCTCTCAAAAGGAGACTCCTTTGAAGAAGAAAATGTTATGTGTCATGTGTGAAAGTACTTCTCACATTGCTAAGGATTGCCCATACAATCCTAAAAGTACTATCCACATGACTAATACAAAGACTTCAAAGAGTCTCAAGAAGTCTCAAGCTTCGGAAGGAAAGTCTGTTTCCTTCGGAAGCTCCAAATCAAAGAAGAAGGTAAATGGAAAATTACCTTCGGAAGCAAAGTTGGTCTCGGAAGAAAGGAGTTCTTCCGAAGCACTGAAGTCTGCTGCAGTGACTGTAGAATCTTCCGAAGGTTCAGTCATCAAAACTTGTGAAGTCCCAAAAGCTTCTAAGGTTTTGAAGGTCAAGTCCAAGACTCCAAAGGTGGTGTGGAAGTCTAAGAAAGACCAAATGACTGAAGTTTCTCCATCAACAACAGCTGAAGATCCCCATAGTACAACCATAGGATCTATTACTGTTGCATTACCTTCTATTACTCTTAGTGAGCCCAAGACAAGTAAGGCTTGGGTTTCCAAATGTAACTAATCATTTTCTTTGTGCAGGAACAGCTCAAGACAAACAGGAATGTCTGGATAATTGACAGTGGCTGTTCCAGGCACATGACAGGCAATAGGTCTCTACTCCATAATTTTGAGAGAATTGATGGAGGACCAGTTGCTTTTGGAGGAGATGAAGGTGGTTACATTTCTGGAAGGGGCAAGGTCACAAATGGTAAGCTCAGCATTGAGAAGGTAAACTTTGTTAAGGAGCTTGGGTACAATCTTCTGAGTGTATCCCAATTTTGTGATCAGAGTCATAACATGCTCTTTACTGAGCATGAGTGCATTGTTCTCAAGCCTGGAGTGGTCATTCCTCATGAGCATATCCTGCTCAGAGCCCCCAGGAAAGGGAACATGTACAAGATGGATTTGCAAGAAACATCTCCCTCTGGAGAAGTTTCATGCTTTCTATCTAAAGCAAATAGTGATGAGTCTTTCCTATGGCATAAAAGAATGTGCCATGTAAACTTTAAGAACATGAATAAATTAATTAAACATGATCTGGTAACTGGAATGCCAAAGAAAGAGTTTACAAGTGATGATCATTGTGTTGCATGCCTGAAAGGGAAGCAACACAAGGTATCTCACAAGCCTAAGGAAAAGAACTCCATCACTACTCCCCTACACTTGTTACATATGGATCTCTTTGGCCCCACCAGTGTAATGAGTTTAGGAAGGACCTCTTACTGTTTGGTGATCACAGATGATTTTACAAGATTCACTTGGGTCTTTTTCCTTAGAACTAAGGATGAAACCCCTGAGATTCTGAAGAATTTCATCTTAAAAGTTGAGAATCAATGTGATCACAAGGTCAAAACCATAAGATGTGATCAAGGAACTGAATTCAAGAACCAAATCCTTGATACATTTTGTGATGAAAAAGGTATTACAAGACAATATAGTGCTCCCAGGACTCCTCAGCAAAACGGAGTTGCTGAGAGGAGAAACAGGACACTTATTGAAGCTGCAAGAACTATGTTGTCTGACTCTAAACTGCCTATCACCTTCTGGGCAGAGGCAGTTAATACTGCTTGCTATGTGCAAAACAGAGTTTTAGTAGTTAAGACACATGGTAAGACTCCTTATGAACTTTGGCACAAGAGGAAACCTTTCATTGGTTTTCTCAGGTCATTTGGATGTCCCTGCACCATCTTGAATACCAAAGATCAAATTGCCAAGTTTGCTGAGAAATCAGATGATGGACACTTCATTGGATACTCTTCCCAAGCTAAAGCTTATAGAGTATACAATCTCAGAACTAGAATTGTTGAGGAGTCAGCCAATGTGACTTTCAATGAGCACACACCCTGTGTGGCTGGTTCTGGTCCGGATTGGCTGTTTGATCTTGATTTAGTTACCAACTGTTTTAACAAATCTTGTGAGCATGTTTCAGGATCTGCAGAAAATTAAATACAGGTGATCCTGATCCAAGATTTGAGCTAGGAAGACCCTCAACTCATACATCTTCAGCTCCAGTTGGAACTACTTCAGCAAATGAGGTTTCTATCAGCACAACAATGACAAATTCAGCTGATACATCTGGTATGCCTTCAAATTCCAGCTCAGAGGCTTCTCAACCAGATAAAGACACCTCAATTGTAGAAGACAACAATGGTGATGGTGATAGTGATCAGGAATTTCTTGATGCTAATAACCATACCATAGATGACAACATCAATGATGTCACACACTCATTGGATCAAGTTAATCTTGATAAGTGTGATAATGTGGAGGGTGAATCTTCCAGGCCAGATCTAAATTTCTCAAATTTGGATCTTTCTCAACAACTTGCTGTGATCCCTCAGCTAAGGATCCACAAGTCTCACCCCACCACAAACATCATTGGAGATGTTGTCACAGGGGTAAGAACAAGAGGACAAACCCATGAAGCAAATGTTTGTCTTCACTCTTGTTTCTTATCTCAGATAGAGCCAAAGAAAGTTGATGAAGCTCTAAAGGATGGAAGTTGGGTTGAAGCTATGCAACAAGAGCTGCTTCAATTCAAAAGGCAGAAAGTTTGGAACCTTTGTCCTCTTCCTCATGGGAAGACTACCATTGGAACCAAATGGGTTTTTAGGAATAAGAAGGATGATAGAGGAATCATCATCAAGAACAAGGCAAGACTAGTTGTTCAAGGATACACACAAGAAGAAGGGATTGACTACACTGATGTCTTTGCTCCTGTAGCAAGACTAGAAGCTGTTAGGATATTCCTGGCATTTGCTGCATCCAAGAACTTCAAGGTCTATCAACTTGATGTAAAGTGTGCTTTCTTATATGGAGTGATTGATGAAGAGGTTTATGTCAAACAGCCACCTGGTTTTGTAGACCCTGATCATCCTGATTATGTCTGCAAGCTTGACAAAGCTCTTTATGGGCTGCATCAGGCACCCAGGAAGTGGTATGAGACACTATCTGAGTATCTTTGTAAACATGGATACAGAGAGGTACTATAGATGGAACTCTCTTCATCAAAGGACAGGGAAATGACTTATTGCTGGTTCAAGTATATGTAGATGACATCATCTTTGGTTCAACTAATCCAAAGCTCTGCAAAGACTTTGAGAAGCTGATGAAAGACAGATTTGAAATGAGTTCAATGGGAGAACTCAATTTCTTTCTGGGAATTCAAGTGAAGCAGGTTGAAGATGGCATCTTCATAAGTCAGTCAAAGTATGTTCAAGACATACTCAAGAGGTTCAACATGACTGATTGTAAGATTGCTAAGACACCCATAGCCAGAAACCACTCCCTTGGACCTGATCTTGAGGGGGAGTGTGTAGATGAACACTTATACAGGGCTATGATTGGGTCTCTTATGTATCTTACAGCTAGCAGGCCTGATATCATGTTTGCTACATGTATTTGTGCAAGATATCAAGCCAACCCTAAGATGTCTCACTTAATCACTGTGAAAAGGATTTTAAGATACCTCAAAGGTGCTTCAACACTTGGTCTATGGTATCCAAAGAATCCTAATTTCAATCTGTATGCCTATACAGATAGTGATTATGGTGGTTGCAACATGACTGCAAAGTCTACATCTGGGGGATGTCAATTCCTTGGTGGAAGGGTTGTCTCATGGCAATGCAAGAAACAATCCTGTGTGTCTGCATCAACTGCTGAGGCTGAATACATTGCTGCTGCAAGCTGCTGTGCTCAAGTGCTTTGGATTCAAAATCAGATGCTGGACTATGGATTTAACTTCAAAGAGACTCCTATCCACATAGACAACAATAGTGCTATCTCTATCACTGAGAACCCTGTGCAGCACTCAAGGACCAAACACATCAACATCAGGTATCATTTAATAAGAGATAACTATGAAAAGGGATTAATTAAACTAGTCAAAGTTCATACAGATGAACAATATGCTGATCTGTTCACAAAAGCTTTTGATGAACAGAGATTTAAGTATCTGATATCAGCTATTGGGATGATTAACTTTGAGTAGACTTTTTCTTAAAACTAATTCTAATTATTTCTTCTTAAAATATGTGTGTCCTAAGTTGTCTAGTTCATCACTTTCATAAGCTCATGTTTTCTTTGGATGTAAAATTCTTTTTGAAGACTTTCCTTAGATTCTTGAAAATTTTCTGATACTTCGGAAGATAAATTTTATCTTCGGAAGAAAATCATGTCTTCAAAATAAATAACTGTCTAAGAGATTTTACCTTCGGAAGAAGTCAAAATTCATCTTCCGAAGCTTAAAATTCTTATCTCAGACACTTATTCATTTTTAAGGACTTTTTCCTTCCGAAGCAAAATTAACCTTCGGAAGCTTTGTTTATTCCTATACAAAGCATCCAAGGGTTTATTTCTCTTCCGAAGCATAAATTTTCAAGACTCTCAGGAAAATCTTCCGAAGCCATTTTAGCTTCGGAAGCTTTTTCAATCAAAACTTCCGAAGACAAATTACCTTCGGAAGCTTTTCGAATTCCAAGAAAACTACTTTTTGAGCAAAAGTAAACTACTTTTTCAGAGGTGGGACCGACTTCCGGATTTCAAAGTTTATCCTCTTTCATTAACTTTGGTTCAAATCCCTTTTCATATAAATACCCAACGGTTCCCCCTCTTTCCCACTATCTTCCTCAATTCTACTATTCCTCTAACCTAATTCTCTAAACCGCCTTTGCTTTCTACCTTTCTTCACCCTTAAGCTTCTGAAATGGCCAACCTTAACCGCAGAAACAACCCAGATTTCTCCATGCAACTTCACAGGCAACATAATCAAGTTGCTCTGTTAAGCTCTGAGAAAGATGCAAGTTTCTCAGAGATTTGCCAATTCTTGACTCTATCCAACTATTTCACCTCCCTGACCATTGATCCTACTCTATATGAGGATCACTTGCTTGAATTCTGGAAGACCTGCCAAGAGGTCATTATGGATGGGGAGAAGGCACTGTCTGCCACAGTGCAAGGGAGGACAATCTTCATCACTCCGGCCATCATTAACCAACACTTGCAGCTGGATGATGAAGAAGGTGAGGTGTCCTTCCCAAAGGAAGCTGTTAATCATTCCTTTGAGCAGATGGGCTATGAGGGAGATTTCTCTGTAAAGACCTTCAGGAAAGGGAAGGTCTCATCCCAGTGGAAATACCTGCTCCATGTGGTTATCCACAGCTTATCAAACAAGCATGGTGGATGGGACCAGATTCCTGAGGATCTCTCCTTTATAGTTCATGGAATGGTTCAGGGGGTCAAGTTCAGGTATTCACAATTTGTTTATACTAATTTACTTGCAAACTTAGACTCCTTAGAGTATTACATGTTTCCTAGATATGTTCAACACATTCTCAACTGTGAACTGGGCTCACAGTTGAGGGAAACAAGTAATATTCTTAAATTGGGACAGATGAAGCCCGGCATCTTTAAAATAATGAAGAAGCCAACTGTAGGCTTCTCAGGGGTAGAAACAGCCCTAGTCCCAAAAATGTTAGAGCTCATTGCTCAAGGTGACAACCTAGCAACACAAGCTAGTGTTGAACCCACACCTCTTTTATCCTTACCTACCAAAGAAAATCCAAACGAACCCCTGCTCAGGCTATTGAGTCTGTGCAGGCCCCCATATACTCAACCTTACAGGAAGAAGTGGACACTAGAGCTCCCACTTCTCCTGAGGAGCAAACCACTCCCATTTCTTCACCTATCAGGGCTGAGGTTCCTCATGCTCACCCTGATGAGCTCACTAGCCCAACAGCCTTAAGCCTTCACTCTGAGTCTCAACACTCAAGTGAACAACCTTCAGGGGACAGCTACCATCCCCAGCCTTTAGATCTCAACCAACCAATTCCCAACCTATCCTTCTATACTGATGAAGACTTAGGATTCAGTGAGTACCATGAGTCTCTCTTCTCTCCCCTACTCAAAGAGAGATGAGTACCTCTGACTCTCCTCAGTCTATCCCACATCAGTCACCTATTACTGAGGTGGACACTTCTGAACCTGTTCAGGATGTCCATATGGAAGAGGCTCTCACTTTTGAAAGTGATTACATCATTAAGACCTCAACCATGGCAACTCAGCCCACTGGCATCTCAACTGAGGCTGCCAGTGAGCAGAGGAAAACCAGCAGCCAAGAAACTCAAGCTGGTGGTGAGAGAGAGGACTTTGGTCCAATCATCTCATCCCCCAATGATTCTTCTGATGAAGATGAGGGGAATTTGAGACTAAAGGTGCAGAAATTGTCAAAAACATGCACCTATTTAGTCTCTAAGGTTAGTCACTTGGAATCTCAGGTGACTACCTTACAAACAGGGTCAATGATCAGCAACTTCAGATTTCATATCTAAAGGAAAAACTAGCTGGGAGACCTTTAAGGAGAGCTCAACCAGGAACACAAGAACCTGTGGAAGTGATTGACTTATCCTCCAGCTCACCTATGCAAGTGGGTGATGCTACCAAAAAGGGGGAGAAAGAAAGTTATTACAACCACAGAACCTGGGAGTTCTTCACAGAGAATGGACATAGAGGACTCACCATCCTCACTTGCTGTTGTGCATTCTCAGCAACTTCCTCAAGTTCACATTAATGTGGACTCTATAGACTCAATCATCAGGAGTCTCTTTGAGGAAGGTATACCAAGGGCTGTCTCATCTCCACCACAAGGAACTGGCAACTACATCATAAGGTGGAGGTATGATGATGACAGAAGAGCCCTTATACTTCACAGAGTTCAAGGCCAACAAGAAGTTTTCATTTCCAAAGCCTGAGCTTCTATGAAAGACTGGATTTAGTCAACATGCCACTTGTCAATCCAAGCAATTCAAGACAAGCTGACAGGCTGGCTCAAAGAATCCAAGACAGGATCCTTGCAGAGTTTCTCTAAGAAGGAGACTTAGGCAATCAGGCAATGTCATCGGTCAACTGGATGTTGAGGTGGACCCTAAGATTAGTTTCATAGGGAAAACCTTGACTGAAGGCCCAGTGGCAGAACCTGAGACCCCGTGTCTCATCATCAACAACTGCTGCAGAGGTCCAAACTCCATCTGAGACACCTGCTGGTGAAGGTGTTTCTCAGCCTCTCTCTGGCCAGAGCATGGAAGCTACACCAAGCAATGAAGGCCAAGCCTCAATCCACCCTGAGTCACAAAGGTCTGTGTGGTGACAAAGGGAAAAGGATAATGACTCCTGAGGAAATTGAGGAGAGAGAGAGAGAGAGAGAGAGGAAAAGGAGACTAAGGGGAGAAAGTTCTTCTGGGTCATCTAACTTCATGCAAGCTGCAATCAGGGCTGCCCCAGACCAAATACTCAAGATGATGAGTAAGGGCAGTCAGGATTACCTATTTACAGACCAGGAACTATGACATTGATGAAATCATCTCCCTCCCCTTAGAAGAGTTAAATGAACTGGCTGACATGGAAGTGTCAAGAGAGATGAAGGAGAAAGAGGATGCAAGGTTACTTCTCCAATTCAAAGAGAGAGAGAGAGACAGAAAAAGACTTTACAAGCATGCTCCCACTCTCTCTCCAGTTCAAGAAAGTCCTGCACAGGAAGATGTGGCTCCACAAGAACTCAGGTAGATAAAGAAGAAGATAGGATCAAGATGATCAACTACCTGAGTGTGCCACAGGCTTCTATCAGGCAGATGCACTTCTTCCCTTGTCCTATGACTTCATTGAGTTTGAGTACCTAAAGCAACTTGAGCTTGAGCTAGTCAAAGAAGAAAGACACACCAAAAGGAGCTAGCTAAGGGAAAGAAGCTGCAAAGTCAAGAGCCATCATTCAAAAAATGCCAAAGAATCTGCTGACAGACAAAGAATGATGAGCTTCTTGAAGCTAATGGATTCTCCGGAAGGAAGGAGATTGGCCCCATGTCTCTATCCACTATGGATGAGCAGAATAAGGGTGATCAAGCAGAAGATTAAAAGTGGAGAACTGATTGACTTGCACTCTCTTCCAAGTCAAGTCCCACCTGAAGTGGAGGTCAAGTTTGAACAACCAGAGACACCTCAACCAGAACCTCTAGCTGAGCCTCAGCAAGCTTCATCTTCTGATCCAAGGCAGGGTCAAACTCCCTCTCCTTCTGAACCTATGAGGGAGGAACACCCAACTGAGAAAGACACTGATGATCAACATGGTGCTGCAGACCAGTCTTCTCAGTTAAAGTTATCTAAGAGGAAGAAGAGAATGGCTTCTAAACCAAAGACTAAGAAGAAGAAGCCAAAGTCATCTACCTCTACACCTCAGGCTGAATCAGATCAACCTGAGGAAGTGCATGATGAGGCAGCCCAATCAACTCCTATGCAAGTGGCTCCTCTAACAACTGAGACACCCATCTTGTCCTGGACTTATTCTACTAATCCAGAAAGATGGAATGTTATCAGAGATCAAGGTGTTGAGAATGTCTACTCCTAGAAAGACATAATCAACTTACCCCTGCATGATCTCTTTGAGATGAGAAGATACTATGAGAGTCTTGATGATCCTGACCATCTAATGAAGAAAGGAATGGTCTTGATTGTACTGAAGACTACCAACATCTGAAGATCTTCTAAGTATTTTGGTAGCATCAGCCTAGGGGGAGTTTGTAAGGATTCCTTAAGTCTGATGCAACCCAAAACATCCAAAGTGTCTCTGCAAAATGCACTAAGTACTGAAGTGAAGAATGCTTCGGAAGTTTTACACAATGCATTAGAAAATACTCTAAGTGTAAAATCTTCCGAAGCCAAGACCAGTATCTTCTGAAGCCAAACATGAAGTCTTCCGAAGCCTCAGAGACAAAGTCTTCCGAAGCTTCAATCTATGAAGACAGATTTCTTCCGAAGACTTTTAGTACACATGCTTTATCTGATGTACTGTTCCATAAAGCACCTTTTCCGCTACATCTCTATAAAGTCACCAACTTACATGAGTTGGTGAAAAGGTCCATGCTTTTGGTAACTGTACATTGAGGTCTTAAGTCTGTAACTTTCCACTTTATGTACTTTATCCTTTTTGTAATGTATAAGGATGTGAGCTATGGTATGTCATAGTCACAAGGTCAAAAGGCAGATATGCCTTTTGATCCTACAATTGATTTTGTTAGTGTCTAGTCAATTGTATCCAGCTGGCTTTCAAAGTATAGCCGGCTGTAGGTTGTAGTATAAGTATTTCAAGTTCTTGTATCTTTCTTTATGCTTTTAACACTTGTAAAAGAACTTGAGAAAGCAATATACTGCCTCCTTGAAACCCATACTCTCTTGTTCTGTCTCTTTACTTTACTTGTGTTCTTTGTATCACTTTGGTTAAACCAGTTCACTGTTTGATTAAAGTTTAGTTAATCTCCTCATTGTGTTGTTGTGTTGTAATTGTATTAAAGCCCTTAAACGGTCCTGCACATATTTCAATAGATAAGTTCTAAATAAACCCAATCTTTTGCTTATAAACTTGTAGCCTAGTGCCTTAGTTTATTGCTATTCACAAATGTGATGCGAGTTCAAAATTCTTGTACATATAAGATCATGTCATATTTGGGAGAAAAAAATTGTTGTTTAGAAAACAAAAAGGTATAGAAATTAAATAACATAGAATTTGGGTTGGATCCAACAATAGAAATACGGTTCAAGAACATGGTTCTTTGCTATTCACTTTTTTGGATTGAATTAGAGCATTAACCTCCCATTTCTTATCTTTATCTTTATAATTACATTAAAAGTAATTTCTCTCTTCTTTTAATTAATTAATATTTTTTTATACATTAATCATTAGTTTTTCTATCTTCTCCACTCACAATCCTTTTCTAAAATATTAGAAAGTTTATAAGGGTATTTTCTCTCTTATCCACTCACAACCACTCAAAACCATTTCATATAATATAAGGATTTCACTTATAAACTTTTAAGAAATAGGATGTAAGCATTACAAGCAAGATTGCTTGATCAGATCACAGAGATCCCTTTAAAGGTAAGCACCTAAACCATGTTGATTTGACTCGAACTCGTAATTTCGTGAATTTCGTTTGGATTTGAACCCGACTAGACTCCAAATCTGGATTCTACAGGTGGGTGTTCATTCATATGATTGTTACTCTATTTGATTTGTTTGGTTGATTTTTAGTTGATTTCTACTCGATCGTTGTAAGATGATTAAGATTTAATAATTGGTTTGAATGGTTAAAGTTATAGATGTGTATACTTTTTTTTTCCACCATCCATATGTGGCATTTTGTGTCATTGGTTTCTAAAGTGTGTTCTTGACCTGTGAAAGTTTGGTTGCATACCACTTGCAGTGCATATTATAGTGGCTCTATACATATTATTCAACCCCTAATGGGAATTAGTTATCATTTTGAATGTTTTTTTATTGTAATGTGCATTGCTTCTTAAAGATTAATGAATTTGGGCTTTATGTTTGTTAACATTCAAGTGCTAAACTTCATGTAAAGATGCTAAATTGGCACATGTGATGTAGATGCCTATAAGTCAATTGCTAAACATGTTCTTGAGTTGAGTTCTTAAAGATTGAAAGTTTGATCTGAGATGTTTTAAATTTGAGGCATTTGACTAAATTGATAGAAATCATCTATAACTTTAGCATTTAGTTGAATTATTTTCCCTTATGATTTGGAGTATATGAAATAAGATAGAATGATAGTTTTTGTTAAGTTTCATTTTTCCTTCAAACGGATTGAATAAGTAGAAAACAAATCACTTTATGTCCATTGTTTTGGCAGCTCACAATCTGCAGTTTAGATAGTGATTTGGCAGCCCCCAAACAACATTTTTAGAACTTCTTGGTAGGTCATAAATTGCATTTTTTACATCGATTTGGAAGCCCCCAAACTTCATTTTTAGAACTGTTTTGGCAGCTCTCAAAACTCCACTTTGAGACTGTTTTAAGTAGCTCACAAAATGCAATTTTGACAGCATTTTAGCGGCTCAAAGTGCATTTTTGACAGCGTTTTAGCATCCCCAAACTGCATTTTAGAGCTGTTTAGACAGCTCTCAAAACGCACTTTTGAGACTATTTTCGTAGCTCAAAAACTGCATAACTATGGGATATTACTTAAATGACGGTGTTTATCCTAAGTGGCAAACTTTTGTGAAGACGGTCCCATCACTAAGAGGGAATAAGAACAAAAGTTTTGCCAAAGAACAAGAATCGGCTAGAAAAGATGTCGAGCAAGCGTTTGGTGTACTCAAACAATGATTTGCAATCATTTGAGAACCTTCCCAAATGTCTAAGGTGAAGGTACTAACAAATATTATGAAAGCATACGTTATTCTGCATAATATGATCATTGAAGATGAATGTGATGACAATGACAATCTTAATTTTGAGTATGAACAACTTGATGATAATCTCCCCGAATTGCTATGTAATCATACAACTCAATTTATGGACTTTATCCAACGTCATAAACATATTAAAGATAGCTTAGCACATCATCACTTCAAGAAGATTTAATTGAACATCAATGGCTACTCTTTTCTCAACAATAAACGAGACCGCGTTATATGGAGCTTGTGTCATGTCTTACATTGAAGATATAATATGTTTAAATTTCATTGTCTATTACTTGGTACATATGTAATGTTATTTTATAATTTCAAATACCTAATTAACTCGAAACCCAAAAAAATAACTAGATAATCAAACGTCTATAAAAGTAAACTAAAAATCAAATTTAAAAAATAAGATATAAGACAAAATAGTTAGTAGTTGGTATTGTAAGAGAAAGAAAGAGAAAAAAATAATAAAAAAGTATAAATATAAAGATAAGAAATGATATGTGGAAAGTTTTTGGGAAATGATATATAAATTTGAGAGATTGTGGTTTTTAGTTAAATTACTAGTACTAAGCCCCCGCGTTGCAGCGGAGCATTATACCGTGCCAAGTAGCACCAATGTTACACCATCATTAGCGACCACCAACACCAAAAACTCATATTAAAAATAAAATAAAAATGATAAAAATAAAAAAAACGAAAAGTAGAAGTAAAAACGTTAAATCACGTATGTGAGAAATAAAACATTAAAAACGATAACTCAATCGAGGACCCGCGCGCTCTAATAGAGCCGTTAAACGGGAAAATTTGGCGTAACAACGTTGAACCACACGTGCATGTTACGATGTGTCAACTCTTAAAATTTAGACCGAAATGTAAAAGAAAAAAATTATAAATAGGGATCCAAAGTTAAAAGCGAAAATTTGGAGGGCTTAAATTGCAAAAGTTGTAAGAGTATTGTGTTTAAAAATAAAAATTGCAAAGAACGGAAAAAAAAATATGTACAACTCTTAATGCTTATAGTATAATAATTGATGCAAGTCTAACTTAATAATTAGTAATATTTAAATATAATGATGGTACGATCATCAAAGATTACGTTACAACCTTTATGCAAAAACATAGTTGGTAATTAGTAATATTATAATAAATATAAAGATAAAAATTACACTATGAATCCTCTTAAGCAAGTATACAAATTAATGAAAACAACTTTAGCCAAAACAATTTGGCTACTCTCATCCCAACTTAACCTAACGTTAAATAACCACTCTTTCTTTCAGCTATAGAACAAACCAAAATTAATTTTACACGATTATTCACAACCAAACCCAACATACCTTTATTTAATAATTATGGTTTATAATATTATTTTTCATTTTAAAATACTTATTTCATTTTGAAATAGATAAATTATTTATTTTATATATATTTTTTCATAAAAAAAACAAATTAGAAAAATAGTTTACTTATCAAACACATCTAAATAAAATGATAACCAAGTTATAATTGTGAAGTCGCCTGGATCGGTAGACATCCGAGCGTGTTCTTGACAGAAGGATAAACAACCAAAACTAAAAATCAAATCAATAACACGAACTATCAAAAATTGGTTTTATTGATAAAACCTAACGATTACAAGCTCGTTACAACATAAGAATCAAGACTCTTGGCAAGGGAAGATCGAGCATGATCTCCCCTCTCATCCGGCAGCCCTAGGCTCCGGGCAGACTCCCTCTGTAATCCTTCCTCTCTCTACACATTGAAACTGGTATATATAGGCCTCGGCCCATATTAGATGCGATTGGGCCCATTCGTGCGATTGGACCATGCGTATGGTTCAATCGTACGACTGGACCATGCGTATGGTTCAATCGTACGACTGGACCATGCGTATGGTTCGATCGTACGACTAGACCATACTTATGGTTCAGTCTTACGAATGTCCCAATCGCATCTCTCAGTCGCATGACTGGTCCATTAGCATGGCTCAGTCGTACGACTGAGTCTCATTCGCATATGCTCCTGCGAATGACCCAGTTTCATGTGTTTACAACATATCAGGTGTATTACATTAAGCCTAGACTATTCGACAAGCGACGGACACACTATATATGACTATATATGCTCCAACAATAATCGTAACTATTCATGGCAGAAAGTATGAAGACGGAAAAAATGAAAGAAAAGAGAATTGGAAGTGAATATGGTATTATATTGTTATGGAAGTATATTATATTGTATAATATTTATATAGAAAAAAAGTTATAAATTCTGATACATTTATATTATTTACTAGGTTAGTTCCCGTGTAATACACGGATCGAATATATAAAATATTAAATATTTATTAATAAAAAATCTTATGCATTATAAAATCATGTTTGAAGATAAAATACGATGTTAATTACGTATAAATAGCTACTTTAAGTATAATATTTTAAGGTAAAATATAATTAAAATTATATATACTTTAGTTTAAGAAATAAAACAATTATACCATTTTTTAACTCTCTTATGTAAAAAGTTTCATTTTTAAACATTCGTTTTCAGATTTTTTTTAAAAAAAATATTTTTAGTGTTTTAGACTGTTTTAAAATATTTCACCTGTTTATAATTTTTAAAAAAAACAAAACGATTTAAAATATTTTGTTTAAAAAAAATTAGTGTTTTAGATTTTTTCATATTATATAAAACTTTAGTTTCTTGCTATTTGATTAAAAGATGTGATTTCTAATTTTCTTCATAAAATCTATTAGATAAGAGAGAGAAACATAGCAATTAAAAAAATTATTTATAATAAGATAGAGAAATTTGTATAAGTATTTAAATTACAATAATACTTTTTTAGAAGGAAAATTGATTTGTGGATGTCTAGAAAAATAACAAGTGGCAAAAACATGGGTTAAAAGAATGACAAGTGGCAAAAGAAACTTTGTTAATAAAAGTTATAGATTTATCAAATAATGTTAAATTAGTTTTATATAAAAAAAAACCCTAAAGAACCAATCAATTAATGTCATACGTCAAAAACAAATTAAAAAGGTAAAAAACTAGGCGACCAAGGGTTGGTGCACCCACCAGATTGTTGATTTAAATTGCTATTTTAATATTATTAACCTTTTTGAGCGACCAACCCATATAATGATTGTGAATGCATATTGATATAGGCTCATAAAATCAAAGTTTTTGGGCCGGGTCTGGCAACTGAAAAAAACAACCAATTCTCGTGAAAGAATGTTACTTTAAGCTAATGTCGACGCAACGTTTAGGGGAACATTAGAATAAATAATATATAGTTGGTTACATTGAGTTAGTTACTTGTTAGTTAATAGTACTACTTAACTACTATAAAACATTGTGATTTGTATAGGGCTATAATCCAACTATTGTTTCTAGATTAGATTAGGGCTATAAACAAACCGACCATTTAGGGAATCGCTCGACGAAGTCGTTTACGTTCGTTCGTTTGATAAATAACAAGTACGAACAAAAAGTTCCGAGTTAAACGAAAGAACATGAACAGAGGTCGTGTTCTTTCATTTGTGATAGTGTACGTTCAGTAAGGTGTTCGTTTATGTTCATGTACGTTCAGTAAGATCAAACGTTTAGGTTTTGTTTACATTCGTTCATTAAATATTTATATATTGTGTAACATTTATTTTTAATTAATCTACATAATCTTTATATATTTTATAATTTTAATCATCCTAACATTTATACTTTATAAATGTTTGTCTGTGAAAATTCGATAACATTTCCTTTCATCGCTATGATATGTGCTTAACTTTATATTTATTAAGATGCTAATATCGAAGTTTATGATTAAGAATGTTTTGTTTTATTTTTTAAATAATATATGTTTGTCTGTGTTCATGAACTATTCGACTATGTGTTCGTGAACCATTTAGTTATGTGTTTGTGAACAAGTTTAATTCCTTAATGAACGAACACGAACAAAATTTTTCTTCCGGTTATATGTTCTCGTTCATAAACACGTTCAATTCTTAATTAGAAGAAAGTTTTGTTAGAGACCGGTAAAGTAGTAAACACTTTGATTAGAAGAAAAATCGGGTATGGAAATTACACAATTTTTTAGAAGCAGCTTTAGTTCAGGCTTGTGCCTCTAAAGGATATATTCCCCGATTTGTACTCTCTTGACAAAAACAAAAACGATACAATATCTCAACGAGTACATAAGAAGTAAGTGGAATAATTAAGCTTCACTTAGAGTTGGATAAGAGTTGTTAGGGTCGACACATTGTATCAAGATACACTTGGTTTAGAAGACATGATAGTAGCTATTTATTCGAGGATGGTCCTGACAAATGTGAGTGAACGGGTGATAATTCGAGTACCTTCTCAACCGGTTTGTGTCGTAGTATGTTCTCGGAATGCCTCACCTATTTACACGTATAAACATAATGTGGTTTTTTTCTGTTAACTTCTTTTTTAATTTGGCTAGACCAAATTTATGCGACAAAGAAATATCAATAATTTAATGAGTACCTTAATAGCGTTGCTTTTTAGAAATGTGTTCCTTGAAAACTCTCAATCTCGTATTTGTTAAAATTGTTCGTTTTGTGGTAGATTTATATAAACTAAGTATTGCATGTTGAAACATATGGTACTCTCATATTAATTAGGTATTGTGTTTAGTTAATTGGTTTAGAAATTGGTTTGATTTGTGTTTTATTATTTTATAGGTTTTATGTGTTTTCTTAAATTGATGTTTTGTTTTTGGATTATTAATGATGGTATAGGTTGTTGATGCCATAATATTATGAATAACATTATATTTATGATAAAACACATTTCCTAGCAGTTCAAACGCTCTAAATTATATATACTATAATTAATCTATGTCGGTGTCTACAGGTGGTTTAAAGGTTTTAGACTTTAACCCCCTAAGTTCTTCCAATTACAAAGATGACACACGATTTACTTTGATCAGATTTGTAGATATTTCATCCAGAGAAATCTCAAGAGGAAGCATTCGCTTGATGATGAAACACAAGGTTGAATCACAACTTGTCAGATGGTAGGTTCTTTGCTCCACCGATGTTGTTTTATTCATTGCGTGCTTCATGATTTGAAGAACAAAGAAACAAAGACAGAGAGAGAACGCTCCAAGCATATTCTTAGGGTTTCATTCAAAATGGTGCCATTGTAGAAGATGGTGATCGTGGTAAAGAACAAGGTGAGATGATAGTTACATTGGCGGCGTTAGAAGCTTTGATGAAGGGCACAAGACTTGATTGGGTAATGCATGCCTCTGATCTGTCTACATTCATAACAGATGAGGTTAGATTACTACAACCAAAATCAAATTTTTTTTCATCTATGTTCTACTACTCCAGATTATCCGAAGATGACTCATTCACAAAAAAACCATCCAAAGCTCCACAAATCTGGACTTTTACACCTACCGAACAACATCGGTTTTAACTAAGCGAGTAGATTGCATCCTGCCAAGGTTCAGATATGTATCCATTTAATTTGTAAGTTCATAAACAATGACGGTTTGTTGATACGACATCCTTTTTGTGCGAAACAATGTTGTCCTATACGGATAGCTTTGTAATAGCGGATGATGATGGTTTTGCATCTTGCAATTTGTAATTTAGTGGTTCAAAAGACAATGTTTAACCTTTTTTATATAAGTTTAGCCTTATGGTTCATTTTAAGCCAAAATACAGCTTTGGCTGATTAAGTTTCTGATTCATATGTTTTTAGATTTCTTCTCTAACTTCGTGACTTAGACAGAAATAAAAAACATTTAGATGAAGATGAAAAAGTTTGTTTTGCAGGTGACAATGGCTGCCGTTTTTGATGGATTTGGTGTGGTGATTTTGGTAATGTTTTTTAGATGTTAGTCCAAATAAAGAGCAGTTTTGGTTTAGTCCATTTTAATCCAACATTAGAGGTTACTTGTGTTTTCATTGTTTCAATTGATAGGTCTTTAATTAATCTTAAGATGTTTACCTCAGATGCTATCCCTTTATGATCTAAAGGATGCTTCTAAATCTTCCCAAAAAATTCTAAAGATCTCCAAGTTTCAACTATTTCGTTTCGTTAGTTCATTTATGATTGATTTATAAAAACGAGAAATGATCCCCCGCGCGATGCGCGGGTAAGTCCACCACGAACTTGAATATGAAAACGCAAATACAAAAAACATACTAACGACTATCACTTCGACTTTAAACTCGAAGACATCAAGCAAACGAAATAAATAAATATTGTCAACATAACAAAATAAACTTAACAAACGTGTCGAACTAATGCAAGTTTTTACATATTTATGATGAAATTTACATAAATTGGTATTAAAAATAATTTTTAATTACTAAGGGGCTGTTTGGCAGCCTCTTAATCAGCCTCTTAATGGTTCAGATGTCTGAATGGTTCAGCACTTAATGGTTCAGACTGTTTGTTTCGTGAGCACATGTCTGAATGGTTAAGAGATTTACCTCTGAATGGTTAAGCATTATATTGATGCTGAATGGTTAAGAGGTCTAATGCTGAATGGTTAAGACATATTATCTGAATTGGTCAGACATTTGTCTTTGAATAGTTAAATTATATACTAGCTCTTAACGGATCAGACCTCTTAATGATTCAACACTTAATGATTCAGACCTCTTATTAGTTCAGCACTTAATCATTCAGATGTTGCCAAACAGCCCCTAAGATAACTTGAAAACCAAAAACGGACCATTGAAAACCAAAAAAGGACCAAAAATAAAACTAAAAATCTTTTATGGCAAAAACACAAAAAACAAAAAGTCTATGTAGCTAAGACTTTGCTATTATATAGATAGATAATATTTGTTTCATCAATGGTCGGGTAATGGTTTATAGCAGTGTCTCTTTGAACAGTGCAACATGTACTTGTGAGCTGGTGTTCAATTTTTCTGATGTCTTCTTTTTAGAAAGCTGTAATTCCATTTATATATTGTCTTAAAAGTGCTGGATCATGTCAATCAACTAAAGCTTAGGTTGAAACAAAAATGGGTTGAATGGATCAAATGGGTCATATGAAGTTTCTAGATTGTTGGGGTAAAATACAGGTTGCAATAATCACATTTGTTTCAACATATGAGTTATATGCTACATTCAAAATTATATTTCTCTCTGTGTTCTTAATCATTCATTTTTTTTTTTGGCTATTATCACCTCAAAAGTATCCTCCTTTAATACATTACAACTCATATGAAAGTTTTCATTGTGGATTACTACAACTCTGTATATAGTATGTTCCAGTAAGACTTGGTGTCCTACGGTTAGTAATTCACTTGACCCTAAAGTGTGATTGTTTTGTTTACGTCGTCTTATAGGACACGCTCGAAACTTTTCAACCTTACTGCTTAGTGACAGGTTTGCTTAATTTTGTATGTTACTTTTTTATTTTTGACCGTGCATTGGTTTTGGTTCAATAGTGGTTAGCCTTATATTCATTCGAGTTTGAGTATAAAGATGGCACACAAACCATTTGTTCAAATCGACAATGACGTGTGTGTCCTGCTTGAAAAGGAAAAATAGCTTGCGTGTGCAACTGGAACCTCCGTTAATATAACCTGATATAGATTATGCCATCAACACTCTTTCTATTAAACACAGGCACCGACAGGCCTCTTGGTTAGCTTTACGTAGTCACATAAGTAACACCAGCGGGTGGATCTACTACCGAGGTTTCGTGTGCAGCTTGTGAGGTTATTTCTGTTGATCCACCTGGATGTCCATCGGCAGGCTCAATTAGCTACCATGATTGCTTAGATTGTGACTGCGTGTGTGAGTTTTGTGGCGCTCGCTAATTGCCACTTGAATGTGTAGGCAATGTAGCGTCTAACATAGAACCCCGCCGCAACGTGCGGGGTTCAAAATTCTAGTTATACATAAATACTATTATTTCTATTAGAAATTATAATAATTAATATTAAAAATCCCATAAAAACCACCCTTTAACAATTCCATTAGAAACGCCCCCCTAAAAATTCCACAAGACCACCAAGAAAAATCCTACCAAACCATCTCGTTGACTGCTTCACAAAAAACCCATAAAACCGTCTTTGATGTAAACCACCCTTATAAATTTGATTTTTAATGGCGATATTTTCAAAGGCGACTAGGAAACGGCTTCTAGAAATTAAATTCACCGCCTCTAAAAACCATTTTTATAGTAGTGATATGGGTAGGGATAAAATGAAAACTGTTACATGTACGTCACACATAGCTTATGTATATGTATCAGCTTTTCATTCGACATAAATTTATGTATAAGTAGCACTCTTCATTCTCGTACCTACGAACAAGGTATATGTAATAAATACTTAAATACTCTTTAAACATTTAAAAGAATAAAAAATTATAAATTATGTCGTTGGTTTCCGTGATTTTCTTTGGTTTTCACGTAACTATTGATTTTTTTAGAAATTTCAAAACGTATTTTTATATCTGGTTAGTTTATGTCACTAAAACAATGATACAATATTGTTATTTTAAAGAGTATGATCATTTTTAATATTATATATTTATACATACTATTTCAATAGAAAATTCAAAATGATCAAATATATATTATTTATTTAAATGCTATGCCATAAATTTACCTTATATATGTATTATATAATTTATAATTAAGACATTAATATAAACGAGCTAATGGACAAGCCAACAAGCTAGCTACAAGAGAGCCATGAGCCGAGCTAAACTTCGCTCAAGCTCAGCTCATTACAGACGAGCCGATTTTGAGTGGGTTTTTTTGTGTTATTTTTCAAACGAGTCACAAGCCGCGAATTTGGTCAAAGTTCATATGGGTAGAATGTTCTAAGTGCCTTTAGTTTTGGTTGAGTGTCCTCATGCGGGTGACTAAGGATGGGTAGTTACCTCCGTAACATTTCGGCCCCTCATAAAATCAATATTGTTCGCTTTGTCCATAAGAAGCTCACGGATTTGCTTGGGTAAAAACTTCCTACGGGTCACCCAACCCTAGATTGTTGTCACCCAAGTCCGCTTAACTGCGAAGTTCTTCTTTCATCCATAACCAATGCACCCAAAACGCATTAGTTATATTTTAGGCACGACATTACTTATGAACCCAACATCTCTCCTATCCATAACCGATTTCCTTATGGACTTATCGTTGTTGATGAGCATCGGGACTTATCATCCTCGATAAGGTTTGCCCCACCATCGTGAAGGCATGAGTGGCTTTGATACCAACTATGACACCCCCACCTTAACCCGAGTGATTATGCACAACTAATACACTTACAACATAAGCAAACTGAATTTTCATTTAAATCTTACAACATTTTAAGTATAATATATTATTTATTTACAATATCAACAACCAGTAATAGTTTTTAACTATTGAGCAATTGTTAAACAAGTGAATTATCGTGTTCATTAATAATAATATGATTGTAAACTCGTTCTGTCTAAAGTAGCAATATAGAAGTATGTTGTTAATGTGAAATTATTGATAGGGGGATGTATCAGAACTGGCTGAAAAAAGTATAAGGTTCCTTGTATACATCACGTCACTGCCATACATACACTAGTACAAAAAGAGGCAAAAGGGGCGGGTAAATTGGCCATAAGGGGCGGTTTTTAGCCCGCCCCATATGGCCACGCACCTTATGATATATTTTCATAGGAGGCGGTTTTCATAAGGGACGGTTTTTGAACCGCCCCTTATTTATAACAATAAGGGGCGGTTTTTGAATCCCCCTTATGTACATCAATAAGGGGCGGTTTTTAAACCTCCCCCCCCCCCCCTTATGTACATCAATAAGGGGCGGTTTTTGAACCCCCTCTTATGTTCAAATAATGAGAAAAAAATATTTTTATTATTTAATATCAAGAAATATTTTCCTATATAAACCGCTCAATCAACCAAAAATTATAACATTATGTATCAAATGTTTCGTATATTAAAGTATCATACATTGTGTATCAAACGTTCATAATCAATTCAATATACGACATCTAGACAAAAAAACATGTTACTTGCTACATTTGGAGGTTTAACAACATAATGCCACAACTTTTTAATCAAAATTTGAACTAGAAGCATATATGGAGAGCAAATACTTAGTTTAACAACAAAACAAACCTAATAAACAACAAATCATACCCATTTTGCAGTCCGATTTCAAACTTGAAATAACACAGGTCACAGGTAATTTAAAGCCAAAACAAATCATCCCTGCAACCATTATAAAATCTCATCAAATACTCGTAGCATAATAATATACCAACCATTATGGAGAGCAATACTTAGTTTAACAAGATAACAAAGCTAATAAACAACAAGTCATACCCATTTTGTAGTTCGATTTCAAACTTGAAATAGCACGGGTCACGGGTAATTTAAAGCCAAAACAAATCATGCCTGCAACCATTATAAAATCTCATCAAATACTCATAGCATAATAATATACCAACCATTAAATGATTTTTTTTGTTTGAAACTCAATGTGTGTGTATTTAAATTATAAAATCATCCCTGTAGACTACATCCAAACATAAAGAATATGACAAACATAGAAGCACAAAACCTTGACCCAAACACCATCTAATGAAATCATATGAATATATAAAAAATAAACAATAATACAAGTTACAAATAAGCAACCAACTACAAAAGAGATAACAAAATCATTAGTCCTTTTAGATCTAATTCATTGTGAAAAACAATCTTGAAAACTTCTTACATTATGCTACAATACACAATCTTGATGCAACATAAAGCCTCTAATAGTGGTGGCGGAAACGCGACGGGGTGAGGGCGGTGGTGTAGAATCGGAGGGGGTGGGGGGCAGCGTCGAAGGAGAACTAGGAGGAGGAGGAGGCGGTGGTGGAGAAGCGGCGGGGTGGGGGTGGTGGCCACTTTTGGGAGGGAAAACAATTTTTTTCATGTAATATGTGACCTACAGAGACAGTAAGGGATCATAAGGGGCTAAACGGTCAAAAGGGCGGTTTTTGATAAGGGGCGGTTTCTTGCATAACGGGCGAGTTTTTTCAAAAGAGTCGATTTTGCTCTCATAAGGGGCGGTTTTGTCTAATAACTTAAGGGGCGGTTTTGTGTCATAAGAGGCAGGTAATTGTTAAGGTTTTAAAGGGCGGTTATGGAGATCTAAAGGGGCGGGTATTATATTTTCAATAGGACATAAGGGGCGGTTTAGAACCGCCCCTAAAGGTAGCATAAATGGCGGTCGTAATACCCACCCCTAAAGGTAACTTAAGGGGCGGTTTCGTCCAATTTGTTCTTATTTAAATTTTCAGAATGCTATAAGGGGCGGTTTTTTAAACCGTCCGCCCCTTAAAAAAATTAGGCCCGCCCCATTTGCCTCTTTTTGTACTAGTGATATGTGATTGTTCGGGGGTCTGACAAGTCCACTACTGGTTGTTTTGAAAATATCATGGTTGGCACATGTTGTTCTTGACCCAAAATATCACATCCTATGTTTGCATGCATGTCAATTGTGTTGTAAACTAAATAACATGAGCTCACCAGCATATAGTTGACATCATTTTGAGTGTACATGTCACATGTAATTAGTGAGACAACCCTAGAACAATATGAAGATAATAGGAATAGAAGCCCTAGATGTTCTTATTGTTGATATTGTAAATAAATAATGTATCGTACTCAGAATGTTGAAAGTTTTAAATGAAAATTCAATTTGTTTCTGCTGTAAGTGTATCAATTGTCATGATCATCCGGGTTACGGGTTGGGTGTCACACCCTCTAAGCTTGGCTAGATAAGATTATTTAAGAACAAGTGCGGGTGATTGGTCACATGTAGGTGACCTTAGCGAGGTGCGGATGACTAGACTTAGGGTGAGCAGTTTTATGAATGATTAAGATGTAGGTGAGCACTAGTTTTTCTATCAAAATTCTAAGTTTAGGCACATGCGATTAACTAGGGGCACATTTGGATGATTAAAACATATTCAGTGATCAATTCGCTTAACATTTTACCAAGGTTGTTCAAATACGGGTGAAAGAAGTTACATTTGGTGAACAATGCTCGCATGTAGGTGACTTATTTTCCTTGAAAATTAGCTAAAGGCAATCTTGTACAGGTAACATTACTAGGTGCGGATGACCAAAACTATCTGTTATATTTTTCCTAACTTCGACTCATTTTATTTCTTATTAATTTGATTATTTACTGTTAACCAATAATATTGATTTACAATATTAGTGGTATTTTTTGTATATTTGTTATATTTAGAAGATTGATTTAGTCAATCATTCCTTGTTAATCTCCTGTAATTACTCCTAGACTTGTTCTACTTATAGGGTTATTTTCCTTGTAAATGACTCATTTTGAGAATATTGTGAATATCAAAGACTTTTATGGTATCATCCTTTTCTCCTTGATTTCGATCAAGCCGCCATCCCTATCCCCTTCACCCATCCACTCCCGTCCTCATGGGAGACAAATTAGCCGACGCCAATAACCCCACCCATCCTGAAAACAAACCCATGCAGCCCCTTCACCCGGTATACACAGTCTCAAACATCCAACACAAAATCCGTATCCTTGACGGTGTAAAAGTATCCTACTCGTCTTGGGTCAAACTATTCATGCTCCATGTTAAAGGGTATGACGTTCTTCAACATATTGATGGCACCCCGGCTCCTGCAAAAGACTCTACTGAATTCATCTCGTGGGAGAAGATTGATGCTGTAGTATTACAGTGGATATACGGTACACTCTCCGATGAACTTTTAGTTCGTGTCCTCACTGCTGAATCCACGACCCATAAGGCCTGGTTACGCGTTGAACGCTTGTTTGTTAATAAAAAAAGGTCCTCGGATCCAAGCTCTCCAACACGAACTCTCCAACTACACTCTTGCTTCCGCCACAAACCTCGAAACGTACTGCCAGAAAATTCGTGATCTTACGGATCACCTTGCTGCTCTTGGTTGCCCCATGGTCAACCAACTTCGGGTTCTTCATCTCGTACGTGGTTTACCACGCGAATACGAAACCATTGCTGCTATCTTGAATCAGTCGCTTCCCACTTAGGAAGACGCCGTTGATCAGTTGCAATCGGATGCTAGCCGAATTGCTGCTCGGGACAAATCCACACCCACTCCCCTGGTTGCGGCTGCTCTTACTCAACCAAACCCAACCTCTGATCGGCCCAACTCATCTAATCCTAACCCTAATCAGCGGCCCAATTATCGTAACAACAACCGGCCCAACCGAACCTCCAACAGGCCTAATACCCGAAGCCCACACCAAAACAACACTACTCCTCAACAGGCCCCACCATATTACCCCTCATATTGGGCTCCCCCTACTGGACACCACCCCCTTGTCCCTACCCCACTCTGGCTGGGCCCAGCAGCCTCCACGGCCCAACAGGGGCTACTTGCAACCCACCAACAGACCTGCCCTAGCTAATTATGCAGCCGTGGACCCACTTCAACCTACACAATTGGCCAACGCGGTTCATGCTCTCTCCATTGACTCATGTGATGGACAATGGAACTTTGATACAGGGGCCTCTTCACACGTGACATTCGATGCAGGTACACTCAAACAATTCTCTACTTATTCACCAATAGAGTCAATAATTGTCGGTAATGGTCAAAAAGTTCCAGTTTTGGGCTCCGGGTCTCACACCTTAAACATTTCCTCCAAACCCTTACACCTTAAATCTGTTCTTTTCAATCCTAAAATTGTCAAAAATCTTATCAGTGTGCGTCAGTTCAAAATTGATAATCATACATCGATTGAATTTGACCCCTTTGGTTTTTCTGTGAAGGATTTCAAGGATGGCACGATCCTGAGTCGCCACAACAGTTCGAGTGATATTTATCCTCTCACACCCAGTGCTTCCGCCACCACTTGCAACATTTCAGTTTCTTCCACAACATCTCCTTTTTGGCATCCAAGACTTGGTCTACGGGTCAACCAATAATGGATTTTCTTCGTACTCGTCATTTTATTTCTTGTAATAAAATTAAAATTTCTTCTCTTTGTCATTCATGCCAATTGTCTAAACATAAGAGATTACCCTTTTCGGATTCTGTTTCTCGTACTTTAATGCCATTTGCTTTTTTACATTGTGATTTATGGACATCGTCCATTACAAGTCACGCGGGTTATAAATATTATATGGTTTTGATCGATGACTACACACAATACACTTGGGCATATCCCCTAAAATTCAAATCCGAAACATTTTCAAAATTTGAACAATTTCATAAATTTGTCACTACCCAATTTCGGTTACCTATTCAAGCTTTTCAATGTGATATGGGGGGAGAGTTCGATAACCATAATTTTAAAACTTTTAACACCCAACATGGAATTGAATTCCGTTTCTCTTGCCCTCATACATCTCAACAAAATGGTAAATCCGAACGCATGATTCGCCGTCTCAACGAGATCATGTTCACCCTTCTCACTCATGCTTCATTACCTTCTACCTTTTGGGTTGAAGCTCTTCAGACCGCTTCATATTTACATAACATTTTACCCACCAAACTCCATGCCAATCGCACCCCTTTATCCCACCTTTATCTTCGCCAACCTTCTTACACTCACCTTCGTGTCTTTGGTTGCTTGTGTTACCCCAACACTTCGGCCACTCGGTCTCACAAATTAATTGTGCGGTCCATGTCATGTGTCTTCCTCGGTTACCCGGCAAACTATCAAGGTTACCGGTGTCTTGATGTTTCTACTGGGAAAACTGTGTTTTCCTGTCACGTCACCTTTGATGAAAATCAACTCCCCTTTGCTTTGCCTAACCAAACCGCACCCTCTCACGCTTTCTTGGACCCTACACCTATATTTGTTACTCATCCCAGCACCTTCTGTACTACACCTCCACCACATGGCCCAATTTCAGCCAGCCCACATCCCACCCCAAACCCAACAGCCGCTACCCACTCAACCCCACCTACTGCTTTCGGTCCACCCCACTTCACACCAAGCCCTTCCACCTCACATCCTATCAGCCCACCTCCATCCCCTGGCCCAATATCCATACTCGGCCCACACCCTTCTACCATCCACAGCCCTCCTACGGCTACTGTTAGCCCACCACCCGCCCCTCCACAGGAACCACAACCAGACCCACCCCCTCCTCTTCACCCAATGCAAACTCGGTCACGGTCCGGTATTATCAAACCTCGGCTCCCTTTCTCACTCCTCACCGAAACTACCCCATCCATGTCCCCTCTTCCTAAATCCCATCTTTATGCCCTCAAGGACCCAAACTGGAAACAGGCTATGCTTGATGAATATGACGCTCTATTAGCGAATAACACTTGGGAACTTGTTCCACGTCCTGCAAATGCCCCTGTAATTCGTTGCATGTGGTTGTATCGACATAAGTTTAATGCAGATGGATCTTTAGAACGCCACAAAGCCCGTCTCGTGGTAAATGGAAAAAGTCAAACCGTTGGTATCGACTGTGACGAAACCTTCAGCCCGGTTGTTGAGCCAACTACTATACGTACCGTCCTTAGTTTGGTTGTTTCTAAACAATGGTCCATCCATCAGTTGGATGTGAAAAACTTGTTTCTGCATGGCACCTTAAAAGAGACGGTCTACATGTTTCAACCGCCTGGCTTTACCTCCTCCACTCATCCTAAACATGTCTGCAAACTCACAAAGTCCCTTTATGGGTTGAAACAAGCCTCGCGAGCTTGGTATCAACGCTTTGCAGGATATTTGGGCAAGATTGGCTTTAAGAGTAGCATTTGTGACACCTCTCTCTTTATTTATCAACGAGGATCTCACATGGCCTATCTTCTTTTGTATGTTGATGACATCATTCTCACAGCCTCTAGTGATACTCTTCTGCGTGACATCATCAGCAACCTCACGTCAGAGTTTAAAATGACAGACCTCGGGCATCTACATCACTTCCTCGGCATCGCTGTGCACAAGCAAGGTAACGGTCTCTTCCTGTCACAATCCACATATGCTGCTGACATCTTAGCTCGTGCAAACATGACTAACTGCAAACCAGTTAGCACACCGGTTGAAGTTGGACCCAAACTCAGCGCTACTTCTGGGCCTCCCTTTTCCGATGGCTCTCTCTACCGCAGCTTGGCCGGAGCACTGCAGTATCTCACCATCACTCGCCCAGATATCTCCTATGCAGTTCAGCAGGTTTGCCTGTTCATGCACGCTCCTCGTGAACCTCACTTTTAGTTTCTGAAACGTATTCTTCGTTACGTGAAAGGCACTCTCTCACAGGGCCTCGTCATCTCTCCTTCCCCATCTGCTAAGCTCACTGCTTACTCAGACGCAGATTGGGGTGGATGCCCTGACACCCGCCGGTCCACTTCAGGCTATTGTGTATATCTGGGCAGCAACCTCATCTCGTGGTCCGCTAAACAGCAATGTACAATCTCTCGTTCGAGTGCCGAAGCCGAGTACAGGGGCGTCGCAAACGCTGTCGCCGAACTCAGCTGGGTCCGCAATTTGTTATTAGAGTTGAAGGTTCCGATTCGTCAGGCTAATATCGTGTACTGCGACAACATCTCTGCGGTCTATCTTGCTGAAAATCCAGTTCAACATCAAAGGACAAAACATATTGAAATGGATATCCATTTTGTTTGAGAACAGGTTCGGCTCGGTTCGGTTAAAGTACTTCATGTTCCCGCTGACTACCAGTATGCTGACATCTTCACCAAGGGACTTCCTAAGCATCTTTTCCAAAAGTTTCGGTCCAGTTTATGCCTTCGATCATCTACGGCTCAAACTGCGGAGGCGTGTTAACCAATAATATTGATTTACAATATTAGTGGTATTTTTTGTATATTTGTTATATTTAGAAGATTGATTTAGTCAATCATTCCTTGTTAATCTCCTGTAATTACTTCTAGACTTGTTCTACTTATAGGGTTATTTTCCTTGTAAATGACTCATTTTGAGAATATTGTGAATATAAAATACTTTCATTTACTATACATATCTAAGCTTCAAATGTCCAGGGTTCCATGCAACATCAATCATACACATTATATAACCATGTAACCCCATAAACACTATAGTTTTATCATAAAAATACAAAATTGAAGTATGGAAACATAGATCTAGTAGAGAATATTATAAGTGAGCTATATTTTACTCTAATTCAACTAAAGGTTGAATTAAAATTTTTAATTTAATCATATTTTAAAAAAAGTTGTAAAATTTTAATGGAGTTACAACCTTTTTATTCAAAGTTATAATTTTTACTCAAATGGGATTTTTCTTTTGAGACGTTACAGATTCTATTAAATTTTTGCAACTTTTGGTATAAGGGTTGCATTGCTTAAACTTAAATGTGACTCTTATTTTCAATGGTTGCCTTACACATATGTCATTAGAATAGTTGCTTTCTTGGAAAGTTAAAGACGTGGACTTATATACATCAGAATGGGATCAAGTGACCCATTTCATTAATATAATTTTAGTTGAGCGTCTTGTATCAAAATTTTTGAGTGAAACTGATCTTTTGGGGGGTGATCCAATGATACATTATGGGATTGCATGCATGCGGATGAAGATGATGTCTATCTAGTTATAAAGTTTACAAATAAATGGTTTTCGGGTCAACCTATTCCGACCCAAACCTACCCTAACTTAAAATTACCTATTGTATTAATACTTACGTTTCTAAGCCACCGTCTTATCTTTCGATTATACTGACCCGTCGCATCACACGAGATTTTATTCTAGTTATACATTGTAATTAGTTTATTTCTCATCAAACATCACATATCTAATGATTTTATTACAGAAAATGGGCTCGTTATCATTATGTTTAAGAAATATACAAACAAGACTAAAGACAAGAAACCAAATTCTATATCTATCAAACAAAACTAAACAAATCCGACGAAACTAAACTCTAAACCTTAAACCAAACCTAATCGTGTCGCAACTACTCAAATTCCCATAAGTAAACAAGAACAACAACTCTTGAGATCGAGTGAATGTTAGTTATTTAAACAACTCTAATTTAACATTGCATTCATGTGCAATCGCTAGATCAATCTGAGACTGTTCAACACCTTCACACGAAACCTTAAGATTTAAATCACTCATCACCCGACCCTTGAACCAAAACTGTATCTTCCCCTTCATCTTCACACTAAACACCAGCTCATGATGATCAGAAGTCATCTTCAACTCCTTCACATCATCATCATAACTCACCCTTGATCGCATCTCTCGGGGATGAATCTTCAAATCATTAGTCGTCATTGTATTCTGCCTGAACCCATCCAACCGAACCTTCGGCAACTTGAACCCCTCAACCGTCGTCTCCACGTCCATCTTCCCATAAACTAATGTCATCTTCTTGTTGTTGTTGGTCACATTGACCATGATGAGAACATCAATTGTTAAATGTGTGTTTTTGTGGTTGTTCAATGGTTTGGTGACGTTGAGTTTGTAGACATCAAGCCTGTGGACCTTAACTTTTGGTAGATTTGATCTAACGAAAGCGAAGAAGGTGATACCGAAGATTAGGAGGAAGATTATGATGGTCCAGAAGAGGAAGGAGGCCCAAGCGTAGAGTGTGGTACAACAGGTGGATGAAGCGCGACGACGACGGTGACCGCCCTCGAGGGAATCCATTTGATGTGTGTGGTTTGACGATGGTGGTCGGCCATTCGAAAGGAATCGAAGGAGGAGGAGGAGAAGAAGGTGAGGGGATATGCATGGGGAGATGGAGAAGAAGGAACAAGAGACATGAGTTTTTGAGAGGGAATATTGGTGTTCTAAAATATAGGGGAGCCATGCATGTGCATGTATACATGGATGGTCAATGTTTATTTCTCTTGTTATACAAAAATGGAGTATTGGAGAGTTGAATTTTTACATGTGTAATGGTTTGTTGTATCTTATGCTTAGGTGTTTGTAGTATTGATGTTTACCTTATGATGAAGTATATGTCAGGTTTTGTGTTTTGTGAAGCCTTATGCTCGTGACCACACTCGTGCGGCAACATCCATTCCCACACTCATGGTGTTTCCGCCCCGTTCACATCACCCATGTCCATTCTCTCATGGGAGTAGAGTGTCAATCAGATCGGGTTGACAGGTTGAATTGTTCAACTTAACATGAGCCATATCTTTATTCGTGTCAAAAACATCAATACTAACGTGCACTTACATATAATAGTGTAGCCCGAACATGATTTGTTTAGCTCATTTATGCGTTAAGTTTGTAGGTTAGCGGGCTTTAGTCAGGTTGTAAATTGTTAATTGGGTTGATGGTTTGTAAAAAAAACATGTTAAATGGACCGTAAACAAGTTAGTAGATTGGTCAGTTTGTTTAACTAAGGGGTTGTTTGCCAGCATCTGAATCAACCTCTTAATGGTTCAAATGTCTAAATGGTTCAACACTTAATGATTCAGACTGTTTGTTTCACGACCAAATGTCTATATGGTTCAGAATTTTGTCTCTGAATGGTTAAGCATTATACTAATGCTGAATGGTTAAAAGGTCTAATACTGAATGGTTAAGACCTCTTATCTTAGTTGGTCAAACATTTGCCTTCGAATAGTTAAGCGATATACTACCTCTTAGTGGTTCAGACATCTTAATAGTTCAACACTTAATGGTTCAGACCTCTTATTGCTTTAGCATAATCATTCAAAAATTGTCAAACAGCCCCTAAATATGTTAAACATATCAACCCGAACATAACCTATTATTTAAACATGATAGTTATTTAAACCCAAAACCTAATTATTTTTGTGTCGTGTTTCAGGTCGTGTCAAAATTTACCAATTCTACTTATAAGCATGTGTGTTATCTAAACCATTTCATATAGAAAGCTTTAAAAAATGTGTAAATTACTAAGAATACAATAGCATAATTATAGAAAAATAAAAAAAATTATCATCAATGAAGAAATATAAAAGAAATTAATTTTTGTTAATTTATTGTACATTATGCTTAGGTATTTGTAATTGTCATTGACAACTAATCCCTCTCACAACCAAAATTACCTGAGCACTAAACTATTGCAATCAAAGGGCTCACTCAGGGGCTAACGGTACTAATGCGAACATATGGTAATTTATACATCATATATTAGTTGGGTGTTAATTCTATTTTTTTCTTAGGTATTAAACCTATCCGTTTTCTTTAGGTAACCTGGGTTCTTACCTTGGGTGCCATGGGTGTAACTCACAAAGTTTACTCTTTTGGCATACATTTATATCCTACAGGTATCTTATTTAATTGTGGTTAGGGCTGTTCACGAGCCGAGCCGAACCGAACGGACCTTTGTTCGTGCTTGGCTCGTTTCTAAACCGAAGCGAGCCGATCGGTTCGTTTACGACCGAGCGAAAAGTCGAACGAGCATTTTTCGAGCGTTAAATTTTCGAGTGAGCGTCGAGCGAGCGCAAACAAACGGCGAACAATTTATACAACCCAACTATCTTGTGTGTCATACGATTTATACCGCAACGAATAAGGTTTAATGACTTAAAAATTAGCCACATTTTTTTAATTACATAATATTTTCATGGATGACAATACGTTATGACTGATGATAAAGCTAAGGCTATAGGTGATAAGGCGGAGAGCATATTGCAGATAACGATGACAGTGAGAGTGGGAGATAACCGAAAAAAATATCTCTTAACGGCTTAGGATTTTACTTTTATGTTTAATGTAGAATTTTTTTATTAGGTTGATTAATCAAGTATGCATAAATATAATTATATATTTGTATAATTAGTCAAATCTACTATAGTGCTACGTATAAATATATATACATATCAATTCGAGCCGAACCAAACCGAGCGGACCTTTGCTCGTGCTTGGCTCATTTACAAACCGATCCGAGTCGATCAGCTCATTTACATCCGAGCAAAAATTCAAACGGGCAATTTTTGAGCAAATTCCGAACGAACGTCGAGCGTTGAACGGTTTGAACAGCCCTAATTGTGGTATATAATTTTCGTATATCTATATTATATATAAAGCATTTAGGAGGGATATTTTAAGATACCCTAATATTAAGAACACATATTTTATTTAATGCATAAGATACAATCATTTTTAAGGGTAAAATAGTAATTATATCATTATGTATGGATTACCCCTTATAATTAATTACATAATAGCCCTACATTTACTAACACTACATAAACGTTTAACAAATTTGAACTATTTGAGGGTAAAATATAATTTATAATTTTATTTACATATTACCCCCTATAATTAGTTACATAATAATCTTATACTTACTAACAATTACATAAGAACCTTACATATTGCTCCTTATAATTAGTTACATAATAACCTTACACTTAATAACAATTATATAAAATGTTATGTTATCTACCCATAAACAAAAAAAACGTAAGTTGTTTAAGATTTCAGCTATATCTTTTAATCTATCACGTTTAAAAACATTTTAAAACTACAATTGTAACATGTGTTTTTTTAAACGTCATAGTGTAAACTTTTTGCTAAATCGATTTGTATTTTGTGATGTACAATAAGTTAATGCATAAATATACAAGTAGTTATGCAGAACCCATTTATTTGATGTTTTAATTTTAGATTAGAAAAAACATAATAGACTTTGTAAAAATACTACAAGAATAAATAAATATTAAAAATATGTGTCGAATGTAAAATGTTGTCCCGCCGTATTGCATGGGCACCCTTCTAGTATATTCTAATATAAAAGATCCTTATTTTAATCAGAAAGTATAGATATGCGGGCTATTAGTTGTTGAATTTGATTTTCTTAATCGTTGTATTTAACTTCTTGATTTTCGTCTAGCAAATAGTTAAAATCACCTATAAAAGAAGTTATTGCTATTTAAAAATACATTCAATAATGTCATAACATGTGTTAATGTTCTCCCATATCATGCGTCAAACATTGCAGCAACACATCTAGTTATATACTAATCTCTTACGTGATACACTATTGTTTACAACTTTATACTTCATCATATTGAATCTCAACTACCAACTGTACCATAATAAGGGAATAGACAATTCCAACAAATGAACCCATATAAACACTACATCAGAAAACCAACGACAACGAAATCTTTCAAGACTAAACATTCCCAACACGCTCAACACGTACCAAAATCACTCATTTTGACCCGACCCATCCATTTTGTCAGAAAAAAAAAATGCTAGAAACCATCCTAAAACATTAAGCAACTTAAAAAATCAATATTTCTCACCAGTTGCACGAGTTCATGCATGTACACATCAAATGGGCTATAGCTATTAAGGACAATCAAATAAGTTTATTCACTCTTCTTTCTTCACAAACTTACACTTGCAGTAATGAAAATCAAGGGCTCTGCACATGCGAGTCTTTCGATCTGTTATCATCAGACGAAGGGCGGTTCTCCGAGTCAGGTCCCCGCACCTCTTCTATCATTTCCAGGAGATTGAATCGGTTGTTTACCAGTTAGCATTTCGAGGAGGAGTACACCAAAGCTGTATACATCTGATTTGTGGGTGTGTTTTCGGGTTTCAAGAACTTCAGGGGCCCGGTATCCGACAGCATGGCGGGAGGAAGGAGCGGGGAAGTTCATGAGAGGGGCTAAGCCGATGTCTGAGATGCATCCGGTTAAGTCTTGGGTGATGAGGACATTTGAGGATTTGATGTTTCCATGAGTGAATTTAGGGCCTCCAACTGAGTGGATATGAGCAATGCCTCTTGCAGCTCCTAAGGCAATTTTGACTCGGGTTTCCCAGTCAACTGCAGTTCTTTCAGAGCCCCTGTTTCCTGCATATTTTCATCAGAGTTATTGGGTTAGCAGTAGCAATAATGAACAACATGTTGTGTGGCAATATGAATGGGTCAAGTGGGTTGGGTAACAGGTCAAAAGGAGCACTGTTTTAACACACTAAACGGATCGGTTGCATTGACCCACCAACACTCTTTGGTTCAGTTTTGTTGAATATTACAAATATTAAAATATCAAACATTACAAGTAAACAGGTTCAACAAGGGTATCAAATTACCGACTCCTAAGTTTGCAAGGATTTCATAACTATGAACTTAAGGTGAAGATTAAGCTCAAGTAGTAGCTGATTAAACATAAACAAAGCTTAGTCTGCATTTAATAATACCATGTACTATTAGGTACAAGAAGAACTATTAGTGTGACTTACCTATTGTCTGGTAGAATCATGTGCAGTTGTTACTTGTACCTCATTTTTATCATTGTACCTTATAAAGGCTACTTAATATGATTATGATCTTACAACATTTTGCTCAATGGTCCCATTTTTAAGTAAAAAGAAAAAGACCGGACTTTTTTGCTTGTACTTCAATTTTTAAGACAAAGTGATCATAGAGCATCCTTTAAACTTACATAAATACGTGTGTGTGTGTGTGTGTGTGTAAACAACAAAAATATCAAGCAGCGAGAACCAATTTAGGCCCTTGGATGAAACATTGAAGCCAATCAATAGTCTGTGCAAATTAGTTTTTAATCTCAAACTATACAATTTATTTGTATGGTTCTAATCTGAGTGATCCTGTGTGTGTGTAATGCATTAGCCATGATTACAAAAACACTATTAAAAGAATCCATATCTTTGAAAAGGAAATTTAGGAAGTTCTATGCATTGGATATAGACTTTTGGCGAATTCAGACCCGTTCAGCCCATTTGACTCATTCTTTTTACCTGCCTTTTCATTAGAAATTAAACCCAATCGACCCATATAAAAGTAAATGAGTCAAAATTGCAAGTTTAAATTATTTCAGTAGAGCATATGAAGGCCAAGGTGTAGGGAGAAAAAGCATACCATGCAGGAGTGTCAATAAGCTACCCGCTGAAATATAATCATACACAAGAAGTTTCTCATCCTTTGAATAATAATAAGCACGAAGAGGAATAACATTTTGATGTTGCCCAACTCTCCCAATAATCTCCATTTGTTGTTCAAACTCTTTCTTTCCCACCACTACTTCTTTCAACCGTTTTACAACCACAGTTGTTGATTCTTCCAAAACAGCTTTATATGCAGTCCCAAAACTACCTTTCCCAAGCACCTCTGCCGAAGCCCGTAATAAGTCCTCAAGATCAAAGTTATAAGAACAACCTTCAAAGAAAACCAGCTTGTTCTTTTCAGGCTCTTGGACCCCACTACCAAATTCTTCCCTGGGCTTTTCACCCCTTCCACCCGTAGAAGTCTTTGCTTTTGTCACACGACTTGGTTCACTATTCCTTTTCTTCATGCAGCAGAAAATTACAACGATAAAGAAAAGTAGCAATGCAGTACCGCCTCCAGCAGCAATGGCGATTATAGCCCACAATGGAAATTTCTTTTTGGATCTATGTTTTGTAGGGCTAATAGGCGGAGAAGGAAAGGGAGGGAGCGAACAAGGACTCAGAGGCAACCCACATGAAAAAGAGTTCCCGATAAATGATGAACTCGGAAATGTCTGGAGAGAAGATGGAATCGAGCCATTGAAATGATTGTAGCTTATGTTCAATTGTTTTAGTCCTGGCAATGTAAGATTTTGAATGGGCCCAGAAAGGGAGTTATTTTGGAGGTTCAATACAGTTAGCTGTGTTAAGTTCTGGATTGAATCTGGGAAATTTCCAGTAAAAGAATTGAACGAGAGATCCAAAACAATCAGATGGGGTGGAAAAGATGCTGGAATTTCGGTGGTGAAGTTATTATGTTGAAGGAACATATAATGGAGCAAAGGGAGAGAAAGAAGATCAGATGGTAAGTTTCCATTGAGGCGGTTTGATCTAAGGCTTAGAATCTGTAAAGCATCAAGTTTTCCAAGTGTGTTGGATGGGATTGGGCCTCTGAGTCCTACCGCTGGAAGTCGAAGAGCAAACACACGAGTGCCATCAGAAGTACAGCTGATGCCTACCCAAGATGTACAGATGGCAGTATTGTTGCTCCAATTGAGTTTCGGACCATGGGGTACAGCATTAGCAAATGCAAGGAGAGCTTGTTTATCTGAGTTCAAGTCAGCACATGTTAGAGGCAGAAAGAAAACTATCAAGAGGATTAACTTGACCAGTTGAGCAGAGCAGATTCCCATGAGGATTAAAGCTGATGGCAATGCAAGTGAAGTAATATTCCTGGGTCAGAACATCATTTAACAAGAAAAATAGATGAGCAAAGTATCAAGGTAAATATACAAATAATATGAAAAACAAATACATTTTGATGCAATTTCTTTTTATGAGAGGGAAATGAAAGTACGAGAGTTCGTAAGCCCCAAAAAGTTTCAAGGATAAAACGTGTGGCCCTGCCCTCTATGCCAGGAGTTACGCTGTTAAAAAGATTAAAAGAAAAAAACTGTTACATGTTTCTAGTTAACAAACTACAGCGAAGAGCTACCAAACAAGAAACAATGGACCCAGAATGTCAAGAAAAGAAACTAAGATGGGCCTGCTTTTTTTTGAACCAGCAAAGTTTTATATTTTTCCTGATTTGTAATAATTTAAATAATTTGATTGCAGAAATTACAGACCGCAGAAAGAATGTACTTGGTGCTTGACTTAGCTCCCACTTTAGGCAGGGTGCAGAGAGGGGGCGGATAGGGGCTTTAAAATGAAATAATATATGCTATAGGGTCAAGCCAGTGCCAGTACCCATACATAACAGCTGTCTAAACATTTTTATATATGAGGAGAGACATTTTCCAAGATATGACCCTGGTTTCACCATGTAGGCATAACAGTTCCAGAATTCCTGGTGTCTTGCCATAACAGTAAGAACTCATAAAACTCCATATAAAATTATATGTAGTTGACAACACAGGAAAAATAAATTATTGTCATACTGCAATTCACTTCCCAAAGCATCCATTGCTCCACAAAGTATAATAAAGTTGGGAAAAGGCGACCAACATAGAAAGCAAGAATAAAAAGAAAAGGTATTAAGGGGAAATTGGAAAGATAAAAGAAGTAACTTAACTTTTCGTACAACTAGTGAACATCAAGCGAACAAAAAGAATTAAAAGCTAAAAGGAGGTATGCAGTTTTTAAAAGAATAAGTGGGTTCAGGATTCCATGATGATGTCAACCAAATAGCATTATTTAATAAAACCAAGAACCAAGCAAGCTTTATGGCAAGAAATCAGCAAGCAGAGACTCACCACCAAACATCCTTGGTTGCTACAACTCTAACTGTGTCTAAAACCACATCAGCTGACAAATTCTGTAATTCCCTTTGCATCCGTCATAGAAATTCAAATAAAAGCACGCAATTGTACTTGCCTTAAGATTCTTTATGATTGTCATGCTAGGGGTAAAAGGGCATGCTTTTCTACTACCTATCTAACTTACTTTGTAAACTTTGAACCTTATCAAGTAAATTAGGTTTAAGATTAGTTGAATATGGTGATCCACCAAATATAACTCCAAATCAGCTAACCTTTGTTAGCTGTCATGTAACAAGTTACCTCTTTTTCACACTTTCACTACAACTACAATTTACCTAATGCCTTCTGAAGATAAACTCACAAGCAATTGACATACAGAAATTGAACTAATGTACTTCTCTATAATATTTCAAGTGTGTTTACAAGCATAAAACTTTAACGATTCAGCTACCAAATTTCATGCCAATTTACTTCAGATCCAACATTGTCCATTTTCACCCCACCCCATCCCCAACCATAATTAAAATCAAAATCACAAACACAAATTATTCTAAAGCACACTTATGAACAATCATTAACCTAGAACTTTCAACTTTTAAAAGCACTCTTATGAACATTTAACCTAGAATATGCAAATTCTAAAAATGCACAATCAGATTTTAATCCAGCATAATTAATTCACAAATCGCATTCAGATACATGAACATCCAGCCATCAAAATCACAAACACAAATTATTCTAAAGCCCACTTATGACCACAATTAACCTAGAACTTCAACTTTTAAAAGCACTCTTATGAACATTTAACCTAGAATATGCAAATTCTAAAAATGCACAATCAGATTTTAATCCAGCATAATTAATTCACAAATCGCATTCAGATACATGAACATCCAGCCAAATAAACCTTTAATATATAAATTGCCTGTATGTAAAATGAAACTCTTCGCCAAACGAAATCACACTCACAGATATAAATCAAAGATATTCAAATCAAAAGCAAATTTCACAAAATTAAACGAACATTGAAGGCAATGTACCTTAACAAATCACAACAAACTTGGCCTTTGAAGCTCTTTCCTTCGAATATCGAGCTCCATCGTCGCCATCAGAGCTTCAAACTAACTGAAAATTAGCATAAAAACCGCACACAAATCTCTCCACAACAACTGTACCGCCATTTCTGAACCAATTTGTCGAAATCAAAGACGACAACAGATCTCAAATCGAAAGAGAATTACGCAGCAGAAATTGACTTCAATCAGCGGATTTAAAACGAACAAATCTCGCATGAAAACACACTATCATTAAATTAAACGCATACAAACATCATATACTCCACATTTGAGCTGGATTTCGAATTTAATATTCGAATTGCAGTAGAATATGCAGTGCGAAGAACACACAGTTTGTGTGTGATAGTGTGAGAGAGAGAATGCAGTACACATGATGATCATTCATTTAAGGGGGGCTTTAATATAAATAAATGTGATTAGAAAAATGTTATATTATTAAAAATTAATCAATTTTACATATAAGGACACTTGTTTTAATTATTGACATTATAACTACCGTGTCAGTATACTTGTTATCTTTTGTTTGGGATCTTGCGGTCTTGTTCTTAATTACATATTCCATATACTTATTCTGGTTATAAGACAATATAAGACAATTTTTGTGAATTTTATACTTTTTCAAATCATGTTTGAAAATTATATAAAAATTGATTCAGGCTCCTTATCAATACATTATTGAAATTCCTCTAGTAATACATGGTGTGATGTTTTGTAACGGTTAAAAATAGATTTTAAGATTGTGTTAGTTTTACATACCACGTAACTAGAAGTGATAGATATCGGGCGGTCTTTTTGACGTATTAGCACGTGAGAAATAATGGATACTTTGTATAACATTGGTTCATAGTATTTCTTATTCATATAACTCTCCTTTGTATTATCTTTTTTATCATATCTTTGTTCTAGCTATCTCATAAAAATTCTTCTTTTTAACATTAGTTGTTCTCCATCAAGAACGTTGCCACGTATTTGTTGGTATCTTATATTGTGTATAATTAAGACGCAACTATGTTATTTAAAAAAGATTTGATTGTATACAATTATGATAAACCTGAAAAATATTATGTATTATTGATCAACTGTTTATAAAAGTATAATGAGTATAATTACAAAAAAAAATCTAATCTAATCATATAACTCTTAATTATGATAGATATAATTACAATTAATTTTATATATGTAACAAATCTTAGCCAATTCATTTTATTTTATCATAAAATATATTCTATTGTTAACAGATTGTCTATACATTTTTTGTTCTTCAATTGTTTTCTTCTATTATTTTATAAACTTGTCAGCTATGCTCTATGGTAACAATGTACGATAGAGCTTAATTGTTTATGCATGTTTCAAAATAAAGATATTTAATAACCCATGGCTTGTAACTCGCTCATGAAATTATGCAAATTAGTTATCATTGAGTTTGCTATAAAAAGAACATATGTAGTCATCAACATTAATATTAAGAAAAAGGAGTTATATCGTCGACTTTAGAACTGGCTCGAGTTGAATTGAGTCAAATACAAATCAAATTCTGATTGAATCGGTAATATAAAGTCGAGTTAGCTCGGCTCATATTATTCCCTGCTCAACCTTGAATTAGTATTGGCTCGATTCTAACCAGTTATTATTAGCCTCCCTAGTTTAAATCAAAGTAATTCTCTAATTGGTGTTTGGATATTAATTAACTGTCAAATATTTTATAAACGAATCAAAAATGAAATCTAATTATAAATACCAATAAAACAAAATGATCTATCCTACACCAGAAGCATGAATAAAGAAGTTAGGTGGCTTGCTATGACCACAATAAATACACCTTTGAATTTTGATGCAAGAGTTGTTTGGTGAACTCAAATAGTTTTTATATTCTTCATAAAATAGTAAAAATAGTAACTAAGTTATACTTTGTTTCAAATAACTTACTCATTTTTTCCTCAAATCACTCAACTTTATATAATTGTTCTAACATTATATCTTTTACTTTTTAAACAAGTCAACATATCTGTGTGACATTCGTTTATTTTTTCTTTGAAAAATGATGATGTGAATTCAAGTTGATAATGTGGACTACAAATTTTAATGTGTCAACAATACATGAAGTCTTTTTATCTCTTTAAACTCTCATGAATCGAACTTGCATAGCTTCTAACCACATATATGTAACATAAAACTTGTAATATGTAAGCTGTTAGAAATATAAAAATGCATGGATCGTATAACCATTTGGGGGGGGGGGGGGTGGAGAAAAAACAAAATAGTAATTAGTCACTTTAATCTATGATTAGATACAAAAAAAATATATTTCAACTAGCTTTAGTGAACTCGTGTATTACACGGGTTGAATAAATAAAATATTAAATATAATAAAATGTTATTAATTATTAAATAATATGTGATTTAAATTATGTATAAGTAAGTACTATAAGTAATAAAACAATATCAACTTTTTAAAAATATGTTTTTATACTTTCTTTGTTTTTACTAAAAAATAAATCAAACATTTCGTTTCAAAACAAAACACATTTAAAACAATGTCATTTTTAAAATATTTTATGTTTTAAAAAAAGTATGATGTACGTTCTAGAAAAAAAATTGATAAAAATTTGTTTCTCTAAAAAATAAACATTAATAAAAAGATCTATTTCTTAATCTTTTTAAAATAGCTTATAATCAAAAATAGAATTAAATAATATAATTAGTAATTAATTGAGTTATTTAATAAGAGAGAGAAGTGAAAAATTTTTGTTAAAAGTGAATGTAGTGTTGTCATGTGGCATCTCTAGTTACCATTTTATGTCATGTGGCATCCTTAGTTACTCTTTTATTATAATAAGAAGATGTTCAAGTCGTAAATGTATATTCTCTTAAACCTCCTACGTTACTAGCCAAGATACTACCATCCTTAACATCCTTGTTTAAAGTTTAATATTTTTGTTTTTTATTTTAATGATATTCTAAATTGATGGAAAGTTGATCTCTACAATATTATAATGGTACCACCAACCCTTTGCATGAATGGCCCCACTGATAGCAACCCTTGAACTAACATGAGAATTGGCTTGAGAACATGCATGAATAATTTGAATACTATCTTCTAACACTCCAATCCCATGACGTTTTAACCAACTTATTATAATTTCTTTAAGCCCTTCCACTTTAGAATTATCTACCAACTCCACTTTTTTGCCAACTTTCTATGTTAACTTCAAGAATCTATGATTTGTTTACAACTTAACTACGTCCATTATCTACTAAAAAATGTCAATATCTCAAATATGTAACTTTGTTCATCTACCGGTACCAAAGAACAACTGTTTTGGAACTATATGTATACCGGATAACGCACGAAAATTGAGAGTGCACCAAATATTACACCAAGTCCCCCATCCTTAGGGTTATAGATGGTCCAATTTGACTATTTTTCATAAAGATTCGGTGTCAAACTGTTAACTATGGTTTCTTGAAATAATTATCAAACTAATTAGAATTTTATAAACTTGAAAAAAGGAAGAGATGTGTGATTGACGATCATTTAATAAATCTTGGAAACCATATATCTATTGTGGGAGTGGGATTGGAGTTGGCCTCCTTCCTGCTAGATAGAAGTGCAGCAAATGGAGGAATTAACTTATCTTCATAAGTGAAAATGGTTGGAGGACTCAATCGAGGTGTTCTCGATCAATCAATAAGGCTTGCATGTTATGTTGTCAAGTGGAAGAGTCGGCTTAAGACTTATTCACTTATCGTTATTTTGCTATGATAGTTTGACAAATGGTGTCACACTGGTGTAGTAACTCTCCTTTACTCGCTTTCTCGGATGTAACTTGCTAAAAAGCAATTGCTTCGGTCGATTGGGAAGTTTAAAAAGAAGAACTTGCAAGCAATAATCCTTATGTCTTGTTGGTGTTTGTGGAATTTACAACATGATGACATTTTCAAGAGTAAGTCATCAATAGGAAGTATTCTTAAGGAGATCAACGTGTTGGGATTTTTATGGCTCAAAAATAGATCCAGCTTGCTAGATACAGACATGAAAAATTGGTGTAAAGTTAATTTGTAATTTGCTTGTACTTGGTGGTTGTGCAATGTAGATTCTTGTTGCTATTGTATTTTTTAATGGAAGTCGTTGTATTAAAAAAGTAAATTGTCGCATCACTTGTCACAATTCTATAAGCACAACATTCGGTTTTCCGCTTGTTATTAAATAATATTAAATTTAATGGTAATTATTTATTTAGTTGAACTTTACATTTAGAGTTAATATGTTTAATATTTTAATGGAAATTTAATAGTCTTCTAAATTTTATGTTTTGTTTCTATATATATGTTTTTAAAATATTATTTTTCATATTTTACAGGTTTATCACTTACTAAAAATCAAATTAAAAACTTGACGTGGTTTGAGATTGAACTTTTTTAATATTTTCTAAATACTCATCACTAACATATAAATCATCCTTTTATTCAGATAGTATAACATACGAGCTTTTAACTTAGTATCATAATATAATATCACATATATCATGTGAAATTATGGTTATATAAGGGTATGTCATGCCCACTAGAGATGTTTAAACGTCTAAACATCCTTATTCAGGTAGAACAAAGAGATTTAAATGAAACTTCGTTTTAAATAAGAAAAGGATAAGAGAAAAAGAAAAATACATGTGCTTGTTTAATTGTTTATTATATGGTTTATTTGATCTGGATTTATATATTAAAATATAATTATATACTTGATGCGGTTACAAAGAAAAGGTTATGCATTTTAGATTTATTCTTTTTAGGTTTTATTTAGAGGAATGATAATATTAAGAATTATGAGATGATATTGTAGTGGACGGGAGGTGGTGGGCAAAAAGTGGTTAAATATGGCAATTAGCCCTTTGGCTTTGGAATAATACAAGTTTATAGACATAAAATATACCGAATTCAACAATTATTTTACACTATAGAAGAAAATATGGTTTTTTAACTATAAATAAACCATCGTTATTAGAACATTTAATTATAAATTATATCACATCTATCCTTGATATCATGTTCGAATAAGGGTTCCCATTTTTTAAAACTTTTTTTTTATTTTTATCCGAACCTTACCTTATTAATACTATTACCGAGAGCAATGATACTATTAGCCACATTTCACCACGGTTTGATTTTGAACGTATACAAGAATGTTGCAATGATTGTGTTTGGGGCTATCATGATTTTGGTGAGTTCAATTAGACACTCGGATTCTCGCGGATATTTACACATAATTTAGTGATTCGTTATTATACAGTCATGATACTATTATCGAACATATGGTATTTGATAGGTCGTGGACATCAATGAAAACGAAAACGTTAAAAACATTAGAATAAAAACTATTATTAACGATTAACAATACGTTACTACTAAATTGTTACAAATACAATAACACGACAGAAACACAGTATTAAATTTTAACTAATATAATAAGATAATACTATTGTTGTTATTATTGTTAACATTAAAATAATAATGTTTATAAGTAGTATTATTTTTTTAATATGATTATATTTACTAAAATTTAAAATACCCAAAAGGCCCTAAAAACTCTTATGATTGTTGTTATTACAAATATAAAAATATTTAATAGTTATATACTTAATTATTTAAATAAAATAATACTTAATTTTAAATTAAATTTAGTTATAAAATATAAATAGTAAATATAAATTCAAATGCCCATTTTAAAATATATAAAAAAGATAATATTTAATGTAGTTACTTAAATAATCTCACATTGTTAACTAATTTATTAATAATGTATATTAAATAATGTATTAATAATGTGTATTTAGTAATGTATTAATTAAAAGACCTTTATTAAATATAAGTTAAATTAGAACTATTGCATAGTTTATTTGTACCATATGCTTAAAAAGTTATATTAAGTGACGTACATTATGAGTAAAATGACATTCTTGTCCTCCTAAGATGTATTATATAGTATTAGTTGGAGAATATGTGCTTCACAGCAGGGAACTTAACGACTTTAAACAAAACAAAAAAACATAGATGGAAGAAAAAATTTCCAAACAAAAGCATATCACGCACGTTATTTAGTCTTTTTATTTTTTAAAAGCACTTCCCAATGAAAACTTTATATCAAAAAAGCAAAACTTAACATACGCTTTTTGTAGCCATTTATTTTCTTAAAATCAAATTTACCACATCCTGAAACACCACTCCTAATCTCGTGATGGATTTTATTGACTTAGACCCTTATATTAATAGTTAAAATATAAATTAAATCTTTTTGATATGATTTCTTTCACCTATGCATTTACATTAATAGGTAAAACAAAAATTAAATCAATATTATTTATTTTAAAATAAAATTTCACCCTAAAGTTATAAAATCAAACATAATTTATATAACTTTATTATAATTATAATTGTTATTATTTATTGATATGTATATTATTTTATGTTATTTTAGTTTTTTGAATTAATTAAAATTTTAAATATATAAGTTTAAAAATATCATACTTCACCTTATTTTATTTTTTATTTGTTGCTATTTAGTTTTTTTAATGGAGTAAATATTTTAAATATATAAGTTTAGATTAGATTAAAATAATTTAGTCTTGGTACAATCTGGGACGACATCATGTCCAGAGTTAAAAACATAATACTAATATAAAATTATTGTGTACTTTAATTATGTAAAACATAATGATAAAATAAAAACTAATTAATCTAATACATTAAAAATAGTAACAAAATTACAATAAATGATATAAACATAAAACCTAATGATAAATTATGTCATTGTGATTTTTTGACCGTCATTGTGTTTTCTAAACACTATGGTCCCATTTGGTTTCATAGAATTTTGAAATTGGAATTTAAAAATAGAAAATTTTTCATCCAAATCTTATCTGATTACTCACCAAATAAAATTAAAATTGAAAGTGAAACTTTTTTTCATATTCATTGGAATTCATTTTCTTTCCACTTAACTATGCAATGTTAAACAATCTAATGCAATGTTCAAAATCAATATTCCAATTTCACCAAAAAAGTTACCAACCGCATACCTTATCAATTTTAATATTAAAGATAGTTTTGTGGAATCTTGTTAAAATTGATAAGGTATGTGGTTGGTAAATTGCAAAGAGACCCCGTCTATAGTTATTAATATTATTAAACCCTGATGTTGGTACGTACAAAAAAATTAAAGTTTTTATAATAAACCACAAAACTATCTTTAATTGCAAAGAGACCATGTCTATTTGTGCTATGAAGTTGAAGATGCTTGAGCAAACTGGGGGGCGACCCTCTATGTTTTCGGCAAGGGCGGCGACACCCACAATTGTCCTTTCCTTCGTTTTCTTATTTTCATATATGTCAGTCGGTCTACATTAAATTTGTTTAGAGCCGGGTCAAATATAATACGTTTTCATTCGACGGTGTAAATTCGAATTACTTTACGTTTCAACGTAAAATTAGTTCGAAAATAAGTCTGGTCGATTATAGTTAATACTTTATCATGCTACATGCGCAACCGCCTCAACGCGCGACACGTAAAACTATTAGTTAATAATTATGGACCACTACTGTAGAGGACAGGAGGTGGTGGGCAAGAAGTGGTTAAATGTGGCAACTACCCCTTTGGCTATTGTAACATCTCGTATTTTTGTTAAGTAAAAGGGTAACTTCGTTAAGTTTATAAAAGGACCTTTTATGTCTTATGTGAAACATTGAGGGTTTATTATGCTTCATAATTAATTTGGTGGTTAACAAATTAATTTAATAAATAACAATAACATTATAAGTGTTATAATGTTTATTTAATATTATAAAACTTAACTTAAAGTAATAAAAATCTTAAAAATAATTATGATTAAAATAATAATAACTATGTTATTGTTATTATTACTAATAATATTATTAATAATGATACTAATAATTAATAGCAATAATAATAGTAATAATAATACGATTAACGGTAATAATAATAATAATGTTAACCATAATAGTAATGATAATACTAGTGATAATATTATTGTTAACTATAACATTGTAACAATTTATAAAGTTGTTAAAACTTAAAAATGTTTAAAAAAAACTTGAGTTACATAAGTCTAGGGGTTTGTTATGACAAACTAGAAACTTAAAACTAAGTTTTCACATAAAATAACAACATTTCAAACTACAGGGACCAAGGATGTAATTAACCAAAACCCCACCCCCCTTTAGCCCTTCACCCCCGCTTTTCCGGCCGGTCTCCGACCACCGCCGGAAGCGGCTCCGGCGAAGCCCAAAAACTGGGATTTAAACTTTGATTTCGACTGTAAATCACACCAACCGTTCCACGAAACAAATTCGAACCTGAACGCATCAATTAATCGACGGTTACTAGGCTAATCGAAAGCAAAACCGAAGCATCTTCAAGCTCCTAACCGTTCGAGCATTAACACTTCATAATAATCCAATTAAAAGCACCCAAACGATCGATTATCTACACTCAATCGTATACTAACTTCAATTTCATCTAAAATACGCAAAATCATGGAGTTCAATCATCTCTTCAAACGCAACCTGCAACTTAGTCGTTGACCATCTTATGGATTCCATTACTCAAAATTGAGAGAGGGCAATCGATCATTATCATCATACGAAGCTCTCCAAACGTTTAATTGAATCACAACACCACGAATCATCCAAAGTTAAACCTACCACAGTCGCGACCCTGTTCATCGAACTCACCGATTTCTCCTTCAAATCCAGGTAATTATAACTAAACATAACCTCGGTTTTACTGGGCAAATCAAAGCCCTAACTTTAATTCAGTTAACGACTCCGAATTCGTGGTCAATTTGATGCGAATTGATTCTAGGGTTCTTGAGAATTGGGGGTTTCTATTTAGTTTTGTATATAATGTTTGAGAAGCAAGAACCATCGCGGCTGGAAGCCTTGGTTCACTGGTCACCCGTGCGCCCTCACAAACAGGAGGTCCCCGGTTCGAACCCGGGGAGCCTCACATATTTTTTTAGGCTTTTTTGGCCCCTAAATTAAATATTAACAGTTTCTGAAAATTATAAAAATTAGTTTTAAAACTTTTGTTTATCTTTAAAGTTAATTATTTCTTTCTGTAAATTTATTTTATTATTTTTATAAATACTTTAACAAATTTTATCAACAAATGTAGTGTTTAGTTATTCTTATAAATAAGATTTTAGATAATAATTTAAATCATTACATTATTATTTTAAAGTTTTTTTTTAAACTTATGATATTAATTATTTTATAAAGGATAGCAAAGATTATAAAAACATTAGTAACTATTTTATGTAATCTAAATGTTATAACCCTATTTGGATCAAATGTGGATTATTCTAAATCGTTATAAATCTATAGGTACAATTATTCAAATAGTTATTTAATGATTAATTATTCATCTATTCATTTAATCATGTTACATATAATTAGATAATAACATTATTTCTTAAACTTTATTTAAGTTTGTGAGATTTATAAGATAACATAAATTCTATATTATTTCTTTATTATTGTTTTAAAGCTTTGATACTATAAAACTTTTACAAAGATTATTGTAAAACGATTAAAAACCTTATAAAATGTTAGTTTTAAGGGCATTTAAAGTAAATATTAATTAATTACTTTTATCAAATTTTGAATAATTAATTATTGAATTATTCATCTCTTTTCACATATCATATTTAATCGTTATTAATTCGATAAGTTAAATCATTGAATTTTATTTATAACTGTTTGATTTCAACATTATAAACCCAAACCATAAACGATTGTTTTATTCTATTTTGCTTGATTTATTTATTAAAAATCCCCAAATCTCAAGTGAAACCCTAGTTCGCATTAAAACGTTAATCTTATTATTTAAACTTAAACTTGTAAAATATATATATTTAGGTGCCTTGTGAAGGATACCTTGGATTAACTTTTGACTTTGTATAACATCTTGTAATGCATATATCCATGTGAGTTTTCCTTGTCCCCTTTTTACTTTATTTCACACTATTTTGGGGTGAAACATGATAGCTTATACATGATACACTTATACACGTTTGAGACTTGTAAATCACATGCAATTCAACTTAATATTTTGTCATGGTTATTTGTGTATTGTAAGTGTTTATATGAGATACATAGTTTGTTTACAATCATTAACTATTGCTAGCCTGGCGACGTCTTAGATCTTTGGGCCTGACAAGCCTATTTGGTGCTAAAGTCGAGGTATTGCCGACTCCTAGGGGCCGTACGCTTGTGCACTAGGGAACCAAATACACTTAGCCAATCTTTTATACTTGTAATCAAGTCGAGGTTTGGTTGTAACGATATGTGTTCTATAACCTTACTAGCTTATAACCTATGACATGAATTGCTACTTGTAACCTTTTCATATTATGTATGAAAACCTTGGAAACTCACCAACTATTTATAGTTGACCTTTTATTTTTATCATGTTTCAGGAAAACCCCCAAGTTTGAAGTGAACTTATGTTGCTGGCATATTCTAGGACTTGGACCTAGTTAATAAACAAAATGATTATGTTTGTTATTTCATGTTGAAACTTATTTCATTATTGAGACTTATGCTTGTAATGTAATTTTGAAACTTATGTATAATATATTTGAATTTAATAATAGCGTTATGTGGTTGTGAACAATCTTAACCCTCACACCTCGACGTTTCCGCCGTCAAGGTTGGGGTGTGACAGATTGGTATCAGATCCCATAACTATAGGGATTTAGGTTATTAGAAATGGTGACCTAGACTATAGTTGCATGAACCTCATAGAAAGATTCTTATACCTTTGTGCTTATGTTGTTTGCATGCTACATAATGCTATGCCTTTTGTGCAACTTGATGCCTTAGCATAGGATTGCCTTATGTATGCTTAAACTTAGTTACTTGTCTCCCTAAACTTACCTTTGACACTTTGACTCTCCCCGACAAATGAAACTTCTTAATCTTATTCTCGACGTCACGTGGAATTGTATCCTTATGCTTATGACTTGGATCCTTAGACTTATGTTTAATCTATGTTAAATCTCATCAAGGTTTTGATTTCATGAACCTAAGAAATTTGTGTGACACATAGACACCTGTATTCTGGATTTCCTAGCAAAAGGCCTTCGGGCTAAGGCAAGCATATCGTATAAATCTCATTGTGAGATCAGTTATGCTTACCTGGGGATTTCTGGGATGAGTGATAAACTATGGTCAACATACACAAGTCTCTATGGCAAATGTGTCAATTTACCTTGACGTGTCAACGATTCCAAATGGTAATGCGTTACCAAATGGAACCATCCTCTTCGTGTCTTAAAAATCTTTGATTCCTTGAACTGGTATCTCTTTATTCTTATCATACCTAATGTTCCTATTAATAATGAACCTACCCTACATTTCAACTCGTACGTTTAAACACCGTTACACGTTGAGCGTTTCGTGAAACTATTTCTATATCTTGACCAATGTGAACATGGATCTTAATATACCCAAAGATATTGGGAATCTAAACCGAATGGTCATCAAAAACTTTAAGCCGTTACTTATGGTTCTCAAGTCTTCTTAAGGATGTGTCCCATAACTAAGAACATGAAATACTATAGGTGGAATTCCTACATCTCGAGATATTTTGTCTCGGCAAGGTGTAAATGGTGATTTGACTCGATCATTGAAACCATTTTCTTGACTCGAAACCCTTGAGATGAGTGATCACTTATAAGTACGCATGTCTTTAATAAGGTTATGGTTGACCTCATGACTTGAGGAGTTCATGTATTTTTTTTCAATTGTGAATCGAATGTTCACATCTCGTCGTGATGTTGAATCACTCTTGTCATTGATTTAGTCTTCCTGATTTAAACCATTCAAGATTTGAACACCATCATAACTAATTCTGTTACCTCGAACTTTGACCTTAAACTTTGTAAGCATGAATTCCCTTTTGTTACATTAATGTAACTTGAAATTCCCTGAATTTTAATGGATACTCTCTTCCTTTCGTTGATAAGTCGAACTTCATACCGTTTGCACCATGGGAGATGCAAGAGTTGCAAGTCAACCTATGACTAAGAACACTTGTATTTCCTAAATTCTAACTCATCAAAACAGAGGTGATTCCCTTACTTTGATGATTCTCTATTCGTTTTGATAAATGGTTTCCAATTGTGATTTATAAAATTTCATCCTCTGGATTGGGGTGATTTCCTTATCCCGAGGATTGACTTCAATTACTTTCTTTGGAATGGCATTTCACAAATGACATGTTCTCACCAAAATAGGATTGGAACCCGTACTTTGGTGACAAATGTCAATCTTCGATTGTTTTCTTGCTATGATGAAATTCAATCATCAAGATAGGCGTGAATTCCATACCTTGATGATAATATCGTCTTTATGAATTGTATTTGCTCAAATGAGACGACTTCATCAAAGTAGGAGTGATTTCTGGATTTTGATGAAGAAGTTCATCTCGTTATACTTTGTTTTTGTAAAACTTCACCGTTAAGATAGGAGTGACATCCCTTACCTTAATGGTGAGTTACCTCGTCTTATTTCTGTGGATCCTTAACAAGGAGTTGGGATCGAATTTTTTTTTTATTATTTGGTAAGTTAGCGGTCATACCCTGGGAATGCACCATCAAGTTGGGAGTGAAAACCGCACCTTGATGACTATTCTCATTTCTTGATCTCCAACTTACCAAGGTTTTAATCAAGTGACAAGAAACATGTAGTAACTTGAAGGGTGAACCAATGTCAGTATTTGGACCTATCAAGCCAAAGCATCATTTCTGAACTTGAAAGGAGACCCGATCACTCTAGGTTAATTTTGATTCCGAGCTTGGAGCATTTAAATTGTTTTCTCTCCCTTTATCTTCATGTTTTGATTCGATCTAGCTACATTGAACCATTTATTCCTTACTTATCAACTTTCATTTTGAGTTGTCATCAACACATGATTGTGTGATGGTAGCCTTCTTAAGCAATCTTTCTACTAAATAAAGACATTATCAACTTGTGGTTATGTCTTCCTAGTCATACGAATGTTCTCGACTGTACTTATGGGTTTGATGAATTACGTATGTAATCTATATTTGGAAATTTGTCACCTTGCAAGACATGGTTACAAATGCATGTCTTATTGTTGCGTTACCTTTTGAATCACTTTTGAACCCTTAACCTTGGAAATCTTTAAAAACACTATCTTGGTTTTGAACAACAAAACTCGTTATTATCCTCATTGCAATATGGATATAAGGGTTCATAAAATTTCGTAATTTGCAGTCATATGTGTGGCATAAAAGAAAAGACATAACTTGGCATGTGTTCAAGTGTCTTACTTTCACATATGACAAAACCTAACATTCGTGTTCCAGTGAATCTCCTGTTTAACTTCTCATCACTGAATGTCTCTTATTTTAGATGTCATGATGACAATTGGTGCTTTATAGACCGATTGGTTAATTGCATATCAACCCATGTGGGATAACGGGTCGAGAAATTGACTTGTATCCATCTCAAATCGTCGTGTACCGTGGTATGTCGTTAAACATCGATCGTTATTTTGGATGACTGATTCATTTTCTGCTTTTAATAATGTTTTCAACCATCGTCGTGAACTTGTTTCAAAATCTTCGCATATCGTATAATTCTTAGACTAATGATTGGTCAAAAGAGAGATACATATTCATAAGATATGCGTTAAGACCATTTCATATAGTGACATTTGGGATTCTTAAATCCTAACGGTTAATCTTTCTTATCATTGCTGGTCCCTTATTGATTTCCAGATATCAATATACTACGAAATTACATTCTAGAAGTTGTGACTTCTGAATCTAAGGTACCACGGTAGCCCGTTATCGTTTTCAACGCTTTATCTCAAAACGTCTCGCGTTTATTATGCTGAGAATTTTGTAAGATTCCATAAGGTGAAGCGTTCCACCTGTAATCAAACGTCAAACACTGCTCGTTGAACACTCACTTTTCATTTCAATTCCTTTGTTCATTTAAGTTCATTCTTAATTTCGGGACGAAATTCTTTTAAGTTGGGGAGACTGTAACATCTCGTATTTTTGTTAAGTAAAAGGGTAACTTCGTTAAGTTTATAAAAGGACCTTTTATGTCTTATGTGAAACATTGAGGGTTTATTATGCTTCATAATTAATTTGGTGGTTAACAAATTAATTTAATAAATAACAATAACATTATAAGTGTTATAATGTTTATTTAATATTATAAAACTTAACTTAAAGTAATAAAAATCTTAAAAATAATTGTGATTAAAATAATAATAACTATGTTATTGTTATTATTACTAATAATATTATTAATAATGATACTAATAATTAATAGCAATAATAATAGTAATAATAATACGATTAACGGTAATAATAATAATAATGTTAACCATAATAGTAATGATAATACTAGTGATAATATTATTGTTAACTATAACATTGTAACAATTTATAAAGTTGTTAAAACTTAAAAATGTTTAAAAAAAACTTGAGTTACATAAGTCTAGGGGTTTGTTATGACAAACTAGAAACTTAAAACTAAGTTTTCACATAAAATAACAACATTTCAAACTACAGGGACCAAGGATGTAATTAACCAAAACCCCACCCCCCTTTAGCCCTTCACCCCCGCTTTTCCGGCCGGTCTCCGACCACCGCCGGAAGCGGCTCCGGCGAAGCCCAAAAACTGGGATTTAAACTTTGATTTCGACTGTAAATCACACCAACCGTTCCACGAAACAAATTCGAACCTGAACGCATCAATTAATCGACGGTTACTAGGCTAATCGAAAGCAAAACCGAAGCATCTTCAAGCTCCTAACCGTTCGAGCATTAACACTTCATAATAATCCAATTAAAAGCACCCAAACGATCGATTATCTACACTCAATCGTATACTAACTTCAATTTCATCTAAAATACGCAAAATCATGGAGTTCAATCATCTCTTCAAACGCAACCTGCAACTTAGTCGTTGACCATCTTATGGATTCCATTACTCAAAATTGAGAGAGGGCAATCGATCATTATCATCATACGAAGCTCTCCAAACGTTTAATTGAATCACAACACCACGAATCATCCAAAGTTAAACCTACCACAGTCGCGACCCTGTTCATCGAACTCACCGATTTCTCCTTCAAATCCAGGTAATTATAACTAAACATAACCTCGGTTTTACTGGGCAAATCAAAGCCCTAACTTTAATTCAGTTAACGACTCCGAATTCGTGGTCAATTTGATGCGAATTGATTCTAGGGTTCTTGAGAATTGGGGGTTTCTATTTAGTTTTGTATATAATGTTTGAGAAGCAAGAACCATCGCGGCTGGAAGCCTTGGTTCACTGGTCACCCGTGCGCCCTCACAAACAGGAGGTCCCCGGTTCGAACCCGGGGAGCCTCACATATTTTTTTTAGGCCTTTTTGGCCCCTAAATTAAATATTAACAGTTTCTGAAAATTATAAAAATTAGTTTTAAAACTTTTGTTTATCTTTAAAGTTAATTATTTCTTTCTGTAAATTTATTTTATTATTTTTATAAATACTTTAACAAATTTTATCAACAAATGTAGTGTTTAGTTATTCTTATAAATAAGATTTTAGATAATAATTTAAATCATTACATTATTATTTTAAAGTTTTTTTTTAAACTTATGATATTAATTATTTTATAAAGGATAGCAAAGATTATAAAAACATTAGTAACTATTTTATGTAATCTAAATGTTATAACCCTATTTGGATCAAATGTGGATTATTCTAAATCGTTATAAATCTATAGGTACAATTATTCAAATAGTTATTTAATGATTAATTATTCATCTATTCATTTAATCATGTTACATATAATTAGATAATAACATTATTTCTTAAACTTTATTTAAGTTTGTGAGATTTATAAGATAACATAAATTCTATATTATTTCTTTATTATTGTTTTAAAGCTTTGATACTATAAAACTTTTACAAAGATTATTGTAAAACGATTAAAAACCTTATAAAATGTTAGTTTTAAGGGCATTTAAAGTAAATATTAATTAATTACTTTTATCAAATTTTGAATAATTAATTATTGAATTATTCATCTCTTTTCACATATCATATTTAATCGTTATTAATTCGATAAGTTAAATCATTGAATTTTATTTATAACTGTTTGATTTCAACATTATAAACCCAAACCATAAACGATTGTTTTATTCTATTTTGCTTGATTTATTTATTAAAAATCCCCAAATCTCAAGTGAAACCCTAGTTCGCATTAAAACGTTAATCTTATTATTTAAACTTAAACTTGTAAAATATATATATTTAGGTGCCTTGTGAAGGATACCTTGGATTAACTTTTGACTTTGTATAACATCTTGTAATGCATATATCCATGTGAGTTTTCCTTGTCCCCTTTTTACTTTATTTCACACTATTTTGGGGTGAAACATGATAGCTTATACATGATACACTTATACACGTTTGAGACTTGTAAATCACATGCAATTCAACTTAATATTTTGTCATGGTTATTTGTGTATTGTAAGTGTTTATATGAGATACATAGTTTGTTTACAATCATTAACTATTGCTAGCCTGGCGACGTCTTAGATCTTTGGGCCTGACAAGCCTATTTGGTGCTAAAGTCGAGGTATTGCCGACTCCTAGGGGCCGTACGCTTGTGCACTAGGGAACCAAATACACTTAGCCAATCTTTTATACTTGTAATCAAGTCGAGGTTTGGTTGTAACGATATGTGTTCTATAACCTTACTAGCTTATAACCTATGACATGAATTGCTACTTGTAACCTTTTCATATTATGTATGAAAACCTTGGAAACTCACCAACTATTTATAGTTGACCTTTTATTTTTATCATGTTTCAGGAAAACCCCCAAGTTTGAAGTGAACTTATGTTGCTGGCATATTCTAGGACTTGGACCTAGTTAATAAACAAAATGATTATGTTTGTTATTTCATGTTGAAACTTATTTCATTATTGAGACTTATGCTTGTAATGTAATTTTGAAACTTATGTATAATATATTTGAATTTAATAATAGCGTTATGTGGTTGTGAACAATCTTAACCCTCACACCTCGACGTTTCCGCCGTCAAGGTTGGGGTGTGACAGCTATGGAATAATACAAGTCTATAATCATAAAATATCCCTAATTCAACAATTAGTTCACATTAGAAGTTTTTTATTTTTTCTACTATAAATTAACCCGCTATTTCTAAAACATTATTTAAATTTTATAACAGAAAATAGGACACCGATATAATTTTATAAGAAACATTCGTAAATCATTATGATTAATTTCATTTCAATAAGAACTGAGTAGCAGATGTTATTATATTTAAGAAGAAAAACAAGGTTTGATTACTGGCATTAAATAAATTAACAATTGTTGTAGTTTAAGAGGTTACATAGAGTAGTGTTTGTCGTTATAAAAAATTATTATGACTAATATGTATTGCATGGTTTGAGATAAGATGTAGACGTCTTGTTATTTCATAAAAAGGGAAAAGGGACACTAACAAAATGAGGAAAAAACACTCATACAGTTGTCATGAAAACATGTCTACTTTTTCTCTCTTGTCCATATCTCCTCGATGGCTCGATGTTTACTTATATATTGACCACGACCTTGACTTATCTAGAAAATTCAAAGGACTTTGGGTCTTGTCCATAATTCTTTATCAATTCTATTTGGAAAAATTACCAAATTGACCAATTGATCAAAATCAATTACCAAAATAACCGGTCAAAATTGAAATTTAAAAAAAAAAACAATCGTTGCCCGCCATGTGTCATCCCTCGCTGCTGTGGCGAGGGAATAGGGGAATCCCTCGCCTCGAGAAATGTGCTCGGCGAGGGAATGATATAATCCCTCGCCCATGTGTCATCCCTCGCCCCAGATGCTGACGTGTCCACCTACCCCTCGCTGACAGCGAGGGATTATGAGAATCCCTCGCCCGTATTTACCAAATTGCCCCTCCTCGCCCAATAATTTAAAAAAATCAAAAATCCGAGAATTTTTAATATTAATTGTTTTTTAATACTAAAAAAATTAATATAATTTTATTTTCCCCTATATAAATACCATATTAACCCTTAACAAATCTTACATTCTCTCAAAACCTTCTTCTTAAATTTCTATGAAATTTGTAAAAATATCAGTAAATATCATACTATGCAGTGGTGGTAAATTTGTAAACGGTGTCGAAGAATATCTACCATTAAAAGGTAAATGTGTTAGACATGTTCTTAGTTTATCTAGTAATATAACGTTTGATGAAATAAAATATATGATTATACGATTATTATACTCATTTTATCAATATTTCTAATGATAAATATTTACTATATTTTATAAATGTTGTTATTAATAGTCAAAACGAAAATTTTACGTTACTCGTCAGTGAAGAATCCAATATTGTTGGTAGTAGCTCTGCTGTCCAGGAAAAAAAATTGAATTTTACAAACGACACTGAAAAGTTTATTTATGATTTAAATGAAATTCCTGTGGATAACGAGAGTTATAGTGATGTTAAACAAGAATGTGATCATGAAAACAAAAAAAAATAATTTTTGTGAAAAAGAGGATCCGTCTTCCTATCATTTCGAGTATAAAATTCATGAAGATATATTTTTTTCACAACCGGAGTCATTAGCGGATCCTATAAATAATCCACTCAAAAATACTAGCTCTGGGTTGTCTACTATATCTGAAGGTGATTGTTTCAACAACAAAGAAGAATTACAACTCAAATTGGGTACAATGTGTCTTACTGAATGTTTTGAGTATAAAGTGGTCAAATCATCAAAGAGTAGATTCGAGGCGTCATGTCGTAACGATGGTTGCGATTGTGTATCCGTGCGCATTGTTTTAAAAATACAAGTATTTTTCAAGTTAGATATTTTAAATCAGTACATACTTGTTCAAGAACACAAACTTATCCCAATATTCGTCAAGCAAACAAAAAGGTATTTGGCCATATCATTAAGGACCAATTAAAACATAGTGGTCGAATTTAGCGGGGTAAAGAAATTATGAATGATATTAAAGAGAGATTAAAAGTTAGCATATCGTACGCTCAAGCTTGGCGTGGGAAGGCTTATGCGCTCGAACTTTTAAAAGGATCTCCAGAAGAATCGTTTTCGCATCTTCCTATTTACAGCTACAACTTGAAGAAAACAAACCCGGTACGGTCACTGAAATTGCTGTAAATGAAATGGGACGTTTTGAAATGTTATTTGTGGCGATCGGTGCAGCTGTAAGTTAATATTTGAGTATGGTTTTTAATAATATGTTAATAATACTAACATTATTTATTTATTTAAATTCGAAGTTTTGTGCAATTTTTATGGCCTTTAATTGTGATCGCTGGGGCACATTTAAAGGGAAAGTTTTTAGGCACCATGTTTTTGGCAGTAGGTATGGATGGAAACAATCAGATTTTACCAGTTGTATACGGTGTTGGTAAAACAAAGAACGGGGAGTCATGGAAATGGTTTTTATCAAAACTAAAAGATTGTATTGGTGATAATCCAAATTTGGCAATTATATCTGATAGAGCTGCCTCAATTGATATGGCAATCAGGACTGTCTTTCCACATGCATATCACGGGTTATGTTGTCGTCATTTGATGGTAAATCTGCGGTTAAAGTCAATGAAAGGAAAAAATTACGAGTCATTGTGGTGGCAGACCTGTAAAGCTTATAGAGTTTTTGATTTTGAAGAGTGATTTTATAGACTCACCGCTGTACTTCCACGCGTTCAAAATACATTAGTCAGTGTCAGGTTTGAAAAATGGACAAGAGCATACTGTTCAGAAAGTCGTTATAATATTATGACTTCTGATAGCGTTAAGTCTATCAATGCGTTGTCACGACATGCTAGAAAACTACCAATTATTGGGCACGTTGAATTTTTTCGAGAATATCTACAAAAATGGTATTTTAATCGTAGACAGATTGCAAGTAATATTTTTATATAAAACTTCAATATAATATTTTATGTTATTTGTTAAAAATACTAACATATTAATTTTTGTAGGTGATTTGCCACATAGTCTTAAAAAATGGGCAGAAAATAAAATAACAAGAAGAATTGCAAAAAGTGCAACATGGATTGTGACCGGAATCGATGATCACACATTTGAGGTTGCAGACGGAGGCAAAAAAGGTTTGGTTGATTTGTGGAGCAGAATATGTAGTTGTAGACAATGAAAACTCTCTGGTTTACCTTGTGGTCATGCGATTGTTGTTTCAAGGTTTTTAAATATAACAGATTGTAGTCAGTGTGCTTTAAACTGGTTTAGTAAAGATATATATAAGGATACATGTTAGGACCTGGTATTTGAACGAAATACCTAGTGATTAGCGTGTAAACCAGATCAAATAGTGCGGAATCCTATTTGATTGGCGATCCAATCAGTGAGAACACACGAAGAATCAATCAAGAATTGAATCTAACGTTAGAAGTCGATTGGGAATCGATCTAATGTGTTCTGTGAACTTGGAGAACGATTTGGGACGCTTCTGGACGGCTAGGGTACGTCTGGAGTCGTAATGGAATGAATGCTTACCTTTTTCCACGAATTAGGTCTATTTATAGGTTAGTGTTGTTCATTCGGGCGACTGGACCATAAGTATGGTTCAGTCGTGCGATTGAACCATGGGGTTGATTCATCCGCACGACTGAGTGTTCAGTCGTGCGACTGAGCCAATCTTATGAGTCAATCTTACGATTGATCCAGTCTCCTGGTTCAGTCGTGCGACTGAGTCAATCGTATGAAGTTATTCATGCGTGTGGTCCATTCGCATGGGCCATTCGCATGAGAACTTCATTAAGTTAAGTTTGAATGTATTAATTAATATAACATTATGTGTAACCATTCAAACAATCACAAACCTAATTAACCAATTCAATATCGACTCATTAATGAAATATTAGACATTACAAATCACAAACAATCTATATCATTTCATTAATCATTTCACATTACATCATAATCAGACAAACAAGATCTATTACATTTCATATCATGATCTAGGGACATACATGCATTAACAAACTCCCCCTTGGACCTAGATCTCTCTAATCTCTTGTTTTCTGCATAACATCCTTGTATTTCTTGTACTTCTCCTCTTTTGTGACTCCCGCGTGAATCTCAAACGCGAAGCAGAGTCGTATAACGTTCTGGAACTGGAGGGCTTGTACAATATCTTGCGTGTCATAGAACAGTGGCCACTTGTATAGCGTATAGACATCTTTAGCCGACAAGTTAGTAAGCCACATCGGGTCGAATACCCTGATCGCATCCATTTGGCCCTCTTTACTTAGGACTATGACCGCTTCAGCTGTTCTCCAATCATAGTACCACCACTTAAAGTGTAGAGTGAAGTCCTGTGGCATTTCCCTGAGTTGGATTCTTGACATTGTGTGCGGAGGACTCCACTTCAACACTATCTTGGGCTTGCCAGTAATGGCATCAACCTCAGACCTTCTGATATACCTAGTAGGCTGTTGGGGTCTGAAGTTAACCCGTCTGGTATGGTACTCCTTCTTTAGGGCAGCCTCAAACCAGCCTGACATCTTCCTCGGGTCAGCATACAAAAGCTTTAGCTTAGCCAACTGGTTGAGCTCAAAACCTGGTAGAGTCTTCAGATCATGTGGGAATCTGAAGTACTCTATGCCCTGTTCCCTCTTAACTGCATAAACATTAAGATCCTCAAAATACGCCATGCTCTGATACCACTTGTTAGGACCTGGTATTTGAACGAAATACCTAGTGATTAGCGTGTAAACCAGATCAAATAGTGCGGAATCCTATTTGATTGGCGATCCAATCAGTGAGAACACACGAAGAATCAATCAAGAATTGAATCTAACGTTAGAAGTCGATTGGGAATCGATCTAATGTGTTTTGTGAACTTGGAGAACGATTTGGGACGCTTCTGGACGGCTAGGGTACGTCTGGAGTCGTAATGGAATGAATGCTTACCTTTTTCCACGAATTGGGTCTATTTATAGGTTAGTGTTGTTCATTCGGGCGACTGGACCATAAGTATGGTTCAGTCGTGTGATTGAACCATGGGGTTGATTCATCCGCACGACTGAGTGTTCAGTCGTGCGACTAAGCCAATCTTATGAGTCAATCTTACGACTGATCCAGTCTCCTGGTTCAGTCGTGCGACTGAGTCAATCGTATGAAGTTATTCATGCGTGTGGTCCATTCGCATGGGCCATTCGCATGAGAACTTCATTAAGTTAAGTTTGAATGTATTAATTAATATAACATTATGTGTAACCATTCAAACAATCACAAACCTAATTAACCAAATCAATATCGACTCATTAATGAAATATTAGACATTACAAATCACAAACAATCCATATCATTTCATTAATCATTTCACATTACATCATAATCAGACAAACAAGATCTATTACATTTCATATCATGATCTAGGGACATACATGCATCAACAAACTCCCCCTTGGACCTAGATCTCTCTAATATCTTGTTTTCTGCATAACATCCTTGTATTTCTTGTACTTCTCCTCTTTTGTGACTCCCGCGTGAATCTCAAACGCGAAGCAGAGTCCTATAACGTTCTGGAACTGGAGGGCTTGTACAATATCTTGCGTGTCATAGAACAGTGGCCACTTGTATAGCGTATAGACATCTTTAGTCGACAAGTTAGTAAGCCACATCGGGTCGAATACCCTGATCGCATCCATTTGGCCCTCTTTACTTAGGACTATGACCGCTTCAGCTGTTCTCCAATCATAGTACCACCACTTAAAGTGTAGAGTGAAGTCCTGTGGCATTTCCCTGAGTTGGATTCTTGACATTGTGTGCGGAGGACTCCACTTCAACACTATCTTGGGCTTGCCAGTAATGGCATCAACCTCAGACCTTCTGATATACCTAGTAGGCTGTTGGGGTCTGAAGTTAACCCATCTGGTATGGTACTCCTTCTTTAGGGCAGCCTCAAACCAGCCTGACATCTTCCTCGGGTCAGCATACAAAAGCTTTAGCTTAGCCAGCTGGTTGAGCTCAAAACCTGGTAGAGTCTTCAGATCATGTGGGAATCTGAAGTACTCTATGCCCTGTTCCCTCTTAACTGCATAAACATTAAGATCCTCAAAATACGCCCATGCTCTGATACCACTTGTTAGGACCTGGTATTTGAACGAAATACCTAGTGATTAGCGTGTAAACCAGATCAAATAGTGCGGAATCCTATTTGATTGGCGATCCAATCAGTGAGAACACACGAAGAATCAATCAAGAATTGAATCTAACGTTAGAAGTCGATTGGGAATCGATCTAATGTGTTCTGTGAACTTGGAGAACGATTTGGGACGCGTCTGGACGGCTAGGGTACGTCTGGAGTCGTAATGGAATGAATGCTTACCTTTTTTCACGAATTGGGTCTATTTATAGGTTAGTGTTGTTCATTCGGGCGACTGGACCATAAGTATGGTTCAGTCGTGCGATTGAACCATGGGGTTGATTCATCCGCACGACTGAGTGTTCAGTCGTGCGACTGAGCCAATCTTATGAGTCAATCTTACGACTGATCCAGTCTCCTGGTTTAGTCGTGCGACTGAGTCAATCGTATGAAGTTATTCATGCGTGTGGTCCATTCGCATGGGCCATTCGCATGAGAACTTCATTAAGTTAAGTTTGAATGTATTAATTAATATAACATTATGTGTAACCATTCAAACAATCACAAACCTAATTAACCAATTCAATATCGACTCATTAATGAAATATTAGACATTACAAATCACAAACAATCCATATCATTTCATTAATCATTTCACATCACATCATAATCAAACAAACAAGATCTATTACATTTCATATCATGATCTAGGGACATACATGCATCAACACTACATATGAGGAGTCAATAAATCCTTTACGAGCACTATCTGAGTGGGAGATACCTTCTGATTTCGTGCCTGTGCAGCCACCGCTGATGAATAAAAGACAAGCTGGCAGACCGCGAGAAAATAAACGCATACCGTCACGTGGTTAAGATAGTAAAAGAAGTTGTATGTAGTAGATGTTGTATACAAGGTCATAACCGCAACTAATGCAGAGCCCCACTGTCATCACATGTTTCAAAATCAAAATCAAGGCCAGATGGAAGCAGTAATCCATATCAATCCACAACATATGTCAACCCAGAAAATTTTCGTGAATATGTTTTTGACGCAACTAGCCAACCATCACAAATATGGTATTTTGATTTAAACGAACCTTAATGATAAAATGATTTTGTTTTTTATTAAAACATTTTTTATTAAAGTTATTGTTTGTAATATTATTAAAATGAAATTTTTATATTTTATTTATTATTCCATTCTCCCTCCTTGTAAATAGAACCATGTCTTCATTGGAAAAACTTGCACTTCATCTATTTCACCAACAAAAATCCATTCTATTTTTATCTATCTTCATTCAACAACAACCAATTTTTTATTCATCCTACCATTTAACAATTAAAAAATTCCTCTATCAAAAATCTCTCCATCTCACCAAGAAAAAAATGTTATTCGTCTTTCACATACGTCCTCCTCCAAAACCAAATATACACATTGCAACACCAATATTAACTTATCTACATAATACTGATCAAAAGCATTCTACTGTCTTGTTCAAAATTTTCTTATATACATAATACTGATCACGTGATGAGAAGTACTATAACCGACAGTAAAAACTTTCACATTGAAGTGGGTAAGATGTGTTCTACAACATACATCTTACCTGGGCCAATGAAGTCGGCTAGCTCTGATTACGGGTTGCCTGCTCACTATTACTAGAAGATATATTATGTGTTGACGGGAAATAATGAAGACATCCTACGTGTTGACGGAAATTAATGAAGACATACTACGTGTTAACAGGAAATAATGAAGACATGTTACGTGTTGACAGGAAAAAATATATATGTTATGTGTTTATAGGAAAAAATGTATTGATTATTATTTTTTTATTTTAAATTCTTAAGAAAAATTGTAACATAGTAGTCATACATTTACATTTCTCTAACATTATTATTAAAATGAAAGAATAAATTAATTACTGCTATAAACATCACAACTAAAAAACTAAAAATTTACAGCTTAGATTAACTTTATATTACAATGACAAACACACGAAATAAGAAAAATATAAAAACTAATAAAAGATATTTTAACGTGGACGCTGTAAGCTAAGCCAGAAATACAACTGATCAGCCATGAAACGTCGATATAACTTATAGGACTCTTTAAAATTCTCACCACAATCTATCTATTTTCATGTAACTAAATGTTCCATCAACATACAAACGTAAACTCCTTCATTATCCCTCAAGGCTTGGGGCGATGTAATATAATCTTCATTTACTTCAATCACAAATGGTTTCTCTGGTTGATCAGTCTTTTTCCAAAAACGAAGATTTACTAATAAAGCGCTAAAATACACAGACACTTTCATTAACGCCGGATGAATCAATCGACCAAATTTATCATCACCTATTTCTTCACCATAAAAAATATCTAATTTTATGGTAAGCAAATTCACACGAACAACCACCTATTCTTTACTCTGAACACAAAAAGGAAAGTATACATAGTCAACATCTAAAAAAGATGGATACGGGTTGAACTTTCCATCAGCAAATGAAACAGCATGCTTGCTACACGAATCAGTTAAGAAGTCAAAAAATTATGGAGGTAGTATGGTCCAACGCATATTTGACATTCCTTCTTTGTATAGCTCTCTGTGTCTCCAATTCATCATTCTTAAAACCCAACCTTCAACATGCTGAATAAAAATACATTTATTAATACATTACAAAAAAATATATTAATAATGTGTAGAAAAATTTACCACTGCGCTGAAATAACCGTTACGTATGTAACCTAATAAAATACCACAAAAATTCTTGTCAAGTTTTATAGCCGTTAAAAATATAGCAAAGTAACAAAAAGGGGCATCCCCCTTATTATAAAATTCCATGACATCTTTTAACCATTTTTCAGATTCATCATCTGGAATGGCCCATCTACGTACAGTAGGTCGATTGGTTTGTACACCGGGGTTTTGAACATTCGAAGTTGAAGATTCGGATTGATTCTTTGGACGTCTCCATTTACTCATTATCCAAGTTGACGATTTAGGAGCGGGTTGAGAAGAGTATTGATGATGTTCATCCATAGATGTATGAAAAAATAAATGAAGATAAGTTGATGGTGCATGAGGTGTAAATGAGGTATCTATTTATAGATGGAGACATATAAAGAAAATATGTTTTTGAAATTATTAAAGTATAATAAAATCGTTTTTTAAAAATATTATAATTTTTTTCTTTGATATGACATAAGATTCTTTGAACCTACTATATAAGGTGGTATTGTAAGTTCTAATTTTTTATCACTTAAAATGACATCTAACAGAAGAAACAGGGAAAATCAAATAAGAGAAAGACAAAGAAACATGTCAAGTTCTAATCCAATAGTTTATATTGATTTCAATTCAACTCTTGCAGAGAATCATCATTTTGATAATTCTAAATGGTCTCCGAATGTTATCCAATTTTTTTACAACGGAGATGCATTTTTCTGTAGGATATCTTGTATGGGTCTTACGATACTTGATAGAGAATTTTGGGGTAGCCTTATAGGTTACTGTGGCAATGGTTTTTTACATAGTATTGTAAGTTTTAAATATAAATTTTCACGTTATGTTATTTAAGTTTATATAATAATAATACTTATTTTTACAGCATGTTCGTGCTTGGACAAACAGACTTTTAGCTTGGCGGATTAATGAGATTCAAAGAACCGGTGAGATACCAGGCGCGAATCGTTGGACCATTCTTCCATATGAGTTTGTTGATCTAATATTTCAAGGATCTGCTGATGCAAACGAATATGGCAATGGCATGAATGAGTTATATCCTCCATTGTGGGAGGTTGATACGGTAAAAATTATATTTATTTTTACATGATTTAAAAAATTAATTTATTTTAAAAATAAAAATTAACATTAAATTATTCTGGCAGGTATATATACAAATATATGTCAACAATGAAAACTAGTATCTTTTTCAGATTGCTATGGACACATTACAACTAAAAATATTTTTTCCATATAAATGTCGTCAAAATACTTGTTTTGATTTATCGTGCATTCATCGTGACATATATTGAATTGTTGTTAAATTTGAGTCTTATTTTATTTGGTTTCTACAACGTATATCGTATTTTGATATATCGGGATAAGAAGAAGTTCTTGAATTAGAAATATCTGAAGAAACTGTTTGGTCTTCTAATGGTGGTCACCTTGGTCGAGATTCTAGAGTAGTTATTTGTATGTTATTACGTAGGTTGGTTCAAAACAGGTCATTAACGTGGGAAGAAGTAAATCTGCAAGATGTTTGTCTTACATATAGACGTTTTATAGCTGATGAGTTATACGCAATGCGTACAATGTAATGTTGTATTTTATAAAATATTTTATTATTTTATCAAAATGTCATACAACAATTATTATTTCATATATAGGAAAGATAATTATAACATAAATACAATACAAATTTAATTATACAACATGTTTACAATATCTTCTTCATATGATTTTGTTTTGCACGAACACTTGATATTTCATCACTTGCAATAATCTTGATCTCAGTAACACCTGTAACAAAACTTGTTTTCACGATGTGGAAAACATCAGTTAATTATAATAATTATAACTACGCGAAATGAAGAATATAATTTAATTTTAATAAATATAATTTCGAAATATAGAAAATATAAGTTTTTTATAATTAGTATAACTACGCAACATTACTTGTTTGGTAATGCCGCTTGTTTAAAGAGGGTAGTATATAAATGATATATTAAAACGAATTGAAATCCGTTTATAGTTAAATAAATAATTACCAACATTTGTTTTTGTTTTCTTATATAATTTTTGTAATGTAGGTAAAAAAACAAGAACAATGTCACGCAATTTTTGTTGATTTTTGTGATGTAGGTAAAAAACATTGATAGTTTAACAACATAAGGAGGTTTAGGAGAGGGAATTTTTCATGAAAAAAACATAATATTTTCTTCACAGATAAAGTGTTGATGTGTATGTGAAAAATATGGTGATAAAAATGTGTTGGTGTGATGGTGTTGGTGTCATATTTATAGTAGAAAAAGTACACCAATAATTTTTTAAATTTTCTTTTCATTAATGTTAATTATATACAATACAAAATATATACAATTTATTTATCCTTATATCTATTAGTTAAACTTTACAACAATAAAGTTGCTAATTTCTCTCGGAAGTTTTGAGCAGTCACGCGTACATCTTCAACCGGACATAATTCTTCTCCAGTAATTAAACGTTGTAGCATAATACACACCCAAACACCGCAGTCTCCTGATTGAGGGGCTTGTTGTGGCACGTTGGGCGGTGTAATTCGTTCAAAAGTTGTGGGTATAGATATTGTTATGTTCCGATCTTCAAAAAAACCTTGATAGTATAACCATCTCGGTAGCACGCGGTCTATTTGTTTTAAAATAGTATCAGTTTCAGTTTTATAAGATCCCGCCATACTGTCAAAAATTAAAGTTAATGTTATATATATGATATTTAAACTAATAAATATTAAACTAATAATTGAAATATAGTGTTACCTGTTATATACTGTAACACTCCATGTTAACAAATTTATTTTTAACAAAACCCAATGTTGAGACGCAACGTTCGTTGGAATGTATAGCTGTAACAAATAATCAGTTAAAATATTTTACAAAAATATAAAAAGCCAAATGTATAATTACCTCATCAACATCCCGAATAGGTGGATACAATGATTCAGAACCATTTGCGTAAAATGATAACTTTTTCATCTCGAATAAGTATATTGTAAACCATGGAGGATAAGCACACCATCATGCATTTATTGGTCGAGACCATAATAAATAGTTCACCCAAGCCTATAGATGCTAGAAAATAAACATATATTATTTCATTTAATTAAATTTAACTATGATTAATAAATTTTTTTAAAAAGAATGCTTACATCCGATTCAAGCCAACCGTCTGTAACTCCTATTTCAAGTAAATCACAAAAAATTGATAATATGTGATCACTATCCCCGGTAAGAGAAGTAGTGAAATGATCACCACTAGTGAATAACTCTAAAACATTATTTTGATCGTTATTTTTATTTTTTTCTTTTATAAAAACAAAAAATGGTCAGCTGCCGATTGTTTTATTTCCCGTTTCTGTTTTCTTAACGCAATCGGAACTATTTGTTAGTAAAAATCAAAAATAATAAATAATAAGAACAAGTAATAAATTAAGTAATATTAAAAAAATAGGACAAAATAATTAAATAATACCTTCTCTTTACTACGCGTCCTCGAAACAAGAGACAATACGATCTAAATCAAAAAAATAATTACGTGTGTTATTTAATATAATAATAAAAATTATTACATACTAATATAAACACGGTAATACCTTTTCAATACTAGGACCAGTAGAAAAAGGAGATCCAAACATTTGAGGTGGATAATTTACAAATTGACTGGTATTAAATTAAAACACAAAAAATTATATAAGTTACGTTTAAATATCAGAAAAATTATACAAATTTACTGGTACACTTACCTCTTCTAAGTTTTCTTCAAACGATTGCTTCGGAGTATGCGTTCCTGGATTGTCTTTTCTAAAACAATTATCCTTCAAAAAAACACTTAATCAACACATTTTGTTTTTGATATGAAACGTAATAATAATTGATATGATTAATAATTACAAGTAATCGGTGAACAATCTCCTCAATGCTTTTCGGGTCACAACAGTGACTATTATTATGTTTTTGTGGCTGCTCCGAATAATTATTTTGATTTGTAAAACAATCATCAACGTGTGGCACGTTATTTCCATCAGGGTTAGAATGTTCAAATATTATTTCTTCCTGTTCGGGTGGAATTTCACCCCAATATAGACAGCTTATTCTGTATGATTGAAGCGATTGATCAAACGCTGTTGAAACAATATTTGATGGTAGATAATGACCCTGAAATTTTATAAAAAATTATTATTAACATAATTAAATAATGTTACTGTATTTTATTAAAAACAATAACATACCTCTTTTGAGTTGTTTAATATAGATAACGCTTGTTCCCAGGTTATTAAACTCATACGAGGCCAATCAATAGCCCTTGGCACGTACCCACGTCGTTTCCCATAATTATTCATTATCGGAAACACTTCATAAATCCAAATCTATAACAAATAAAATATTTTAATCAATATATAATAAAAAATAATCAATATAATTATAATTATCAAATTTAAAATTTACCTTAAATGCCCAAACAAATCCTTTAATACTGTATCCTAGCTTTTTCTTTCGTTTTTCTCTTTCGTTTTTATAAAAAGCATTATAAATATGAGGATAAGTATGATTCCAAAGATATGTACCCCACGGAAATTCATTCTATGCCCCTAAATCATTAATTAAATCTAAAAGTTGATTGTTTAAAATTTTTTTCCTTCTAATCCCATAAAACCTTGTTAAACAAGTAATAATGAACAAACTTTTATAACAGTTACAGCATCCAACATGTGTAATTTGTTTTCAAAAACTTCTCTTAAATCATCTAACGTAGGTTTATATATTCCATTTTGGTGAAAAACAGTATCGACAAAACTTGTTGTGTTTGAATGAATTTGACGCGTCATTTCACCAAATTTAAACCCGGTAATGATACAAAATTCTTTACGACCAAATTGGAGATTTTGTCCATTAATTGAAAAGTTAATACCATTCTCCAGATTTTCGGTATGAACTTGCGTTTGTAATATTAAATGAATAAGTGATGCATCATTATGCTTTTACATAATAACCAATTTGCAAACAGGTGCTATTAAACATAAGAAGTTGATCATGATTGTCTTTTAGTTTATTATAAATTTGTTTTGCAACTTTAACATTACATCTAATAGTAATATTGTTCGATGCATAAAACCCCTGCATAAAAATAATAAACTTGCATTAAACATAATAATACATTCACATAATAACCATTTTGCATAACAGTAGAAGTAGAAATTAAGAAAAAAAAACTAACCTCGTGCTCCATTACCACGATTTTTATAAAGTTAGAATGATTCTTTAAAAAAATAAACAAGAGCTTTTTTTTTAAATTTCGAAGACCCACATGGTCCCCCACCCTCCGACCGAACCCTTTAAATAGTCCTCGCCCTCGCCTAGGTTCGCGTGTCCCTCGCCGACGTGACGAGGGAGTGGTCAAATCCCTCGCTCTGAAAACTGTGTCCCTCGCTGACTTTCTTGTTTGACTCGGTGAGGGAGTTGTCAAATCCCTTGCCTAGAGCTGCGTGTCCTCTCCTGCATCCCTCGCCTAGGGTCGCGGTCCCTCGCCGGTTTCAGTCAGCCCTTGCTGACTTGGTTTCTTTTTTGTCTGACGTGGGCGAGATCGAGGTCATATCCCTCACCTTGTTTGTTGTGCCCCTCGCTGACTCGGCGAGGGGTGGGTTAAATCCCTCGCCCAGGGGAGCGTACCCCTCGCTGACATGGCTGACCAGATATTTTTTTCCATTTTTCACGTGGGCGAGATAGTTACACGTGGGCGAGGGCAGTAAGATTTGACGTGGGCGATGTATTATGGGTCAAAGTCAATGGTCATTTTTTGTATTTTTTTGTCAATGTTTATTTTGGTAATCTATTTTGGTCAATTGGTTATTTTGGTAATTTACCCATTCCATTTTAATTGATTAATAGAATGTGAAGTAATGCTAAACACATTTTTCTTCTCTTGTAATTGTTTTAGGTTTGGATCTTGTTTTTATTCGTCAAAATATAATCTTTTGTATACGCATGTGAAACCTATACGTCACGTATAGACCCATACACGGCATATAGGTTAAGGCATGTTTTATTTTTTTGTTATTTTTACATCTTTGTTTGTTATAAATAAACAAATAAATTTACGTCGATTAATTTTATGTTATGTTATTATTACTTTGGTAATTTGCTTAACCAACGAATATATAAATAATGTTACATCGAATAGTTTTATTTAATTTTACGTCTTTTTTAATATTTTTACTTATTTTTGTAATTTAACTAATCGATGAAACATATATACAATATTCATAATTTAACTAGAACAATCGACATAACAATAAAAATATTAATATAAAATGATAATATAAATAAAAAAGTTTTTAAATACATAACAAAATAAAAGTTACAATTCTAATAATAATATAAAAACTACGGCGGGTCTGGGTAATGTCGAGACAGTGGCAACTCCAAATGATCAATACCAGCAGCACATGCTTGCGCAATCACGAGCTGAACGTGCCAATCCATAAGATTCTCAACTTGATCGAGCCGATGACCTTGCTCCCCTAAACTCACAACAACCTCATGTATAAATGTCTCCATATGTGCAGACAGGCTCACATCTCTATAAATGTGTCGAGTAAATTGTGGATGAGGTGGTGCTGATGGGTGGCGGCTGGTCATGCGACGGCTGGTCGTGCGGCGGATGATCATGTGGGGGATGCTCCTGTTGCCGCGGATAATCAACATCGACCTGCTAAACGAGTGCTGGATACTAGATTTCTCGGGGATGAATAGAGAATCGTATGACGGCCGGGAAACTGGTGTATAATACGCATGCCGAGCAACATAAGACGATCTAATCTCACTGGCTCAATTGGAGGAGATACGTCACCAAGATGTCGAGGAAGATAACTAAAGGCTTGAGAAATCAACGTGATGTAAGCGCCATTGTACACTGCTTCTCGCTCCTAACAATAATAATACGAAGCAAAATATTCTGCCAAACATCTCAATAGGTTGTACCCAGTCCCCGTAAGCAAACAATACAAGTAAAATAAGTAGGGAATGGTGCACCACTCCCGACTCTTGCCATGTCCCATTATGAATGTGGCAATCATCCGATGTAAGTAACGAAGGATAGGATCTCTAATGCTAGTGACCCTGCCCTTAGTGCTCTGAAACGGACCTCCGGCAATCTGAGGCCCCCACTATCTCAATCGACCCTCCTCAATCTCAATAATACCCTTGGTGAATAAAGGGGTAACAGTCTCAGGCTTATAGTAAAGTCCCGAGAGAACGCCAAACTGCTTTATGGACATCTGATGTGGATGTCCACATAACCTAAATGAAATCTCGGAATGCTCGTCGTCCTCCTCCATCTCATGAGTACGAATATAAATAAAGGTGGATAAAAACTCCACCGTCAGCTCTCGGCAAGATGGCAAGAACGCAGTCTCAAACAAACGACTCTACGACGTATCGTCCCCAATAATACCAGCAAATTTAACGCGCTCTCCGAGCTTGGCCATCACCTCCCAATCAACGGCTTTTTTACTGCCGACCTTCATTCGAACGAATTTCAAGCACTTAGCATGCTCCATGGTGCCAAGCTCAAACTATAGACAAGGATGATCAGCAATATTTGCATAACAAAACGACAATCTCTGAATCAGAAGACATATTTGCATAACAAAACGAATATAAATATAACAGTTATAGAACAAAAGTGTATGACATAAAACGAAGACCCCCCTATACGCAGCGTATAGCCGTATACGCCACGTATAGAGGGTCTCACGTATAAGATGCATATAGGTCACCCTAGTCACCCACCCCCTATACGCAACGTAGGCCCTATATGCCGCGTATAGTGGTTTCGCATATAAGATGTGTATAGCATGACCCACGTATGACCCTCTAGTCTTTTCATCTTCTTTGCTTAAAGCTATACGCCATGTATAGGGCTATACATCGCGTAAATCATCGATTTTAGAACTATACGTCGCGTATAGCTCTATACGCGGGTTTGTAGTGGCGAATAGTTCTTAGAAACAGTTTTTAAATCAACGCTTAAAACACATAAAATGTTATTTTAACGCTTAAACTAGCCAACGATTATCATAATAACGATGTAGGAACAATAATACATACCTGGATGAAGAAAAATTGACTAACAATACGAGTGGTATCGGGCTATACATGAGAGTTTTTGAGTTTGTAAAAGTGTGTGGTTGTGTGAAAATAAGAAAAAGACAAAATTTGGTGCGGGTTGAAGAGCTATACGCTGCGTATGGACCCATACGCGGTGTATAGCTTTTAATTTAAAAAAAATCATTTTTTAATTTGTTTTAATTTTTGAAAATTTTGAATTTGCATGCTTGTATTTGAATTATTTGAATTTAAATTTTTGAAAACTTTGAATTTGTATTGTTAAACTATTTTAAATATAAATTTAAAAATCAACTTTTAAATCGCGACATACGAAGACAATAATATAATATAAAACAAACGTATAAAATATATAATTTGAACATTTTAAGTTTTCACTTAAAACAAATTTATATAAGCTGGGGTTTCTCGGTTATTATCTATTATTGTGTTATATTCCGAGATACGAAGCCCATACATAATCTCCCAATCTACAGCACGTATGTTTTGATTAAGAAGCCAAAGATTACTTAATGTAGCCATTGAATAGTCTCCTTCTAACTTAACGTGGAAGAAATGGTTATTGTTTACCTGAATAATCGACACAAAATGATCAGGCATCATACTTCTCGCATCAGCCCATAAATAGAAAAATGTTTGACAGTCGTTATTGCTTAATAAATGAAGAATAACACCAAACTTTTGAGCAACCAGTATTCCCTTATACGGCATTATCATCCAATGTTCTTTTGGTACAGGTTCTACATTTTGCCAATTTATGGTGTGACGTAAGTTGTTATACTGTTTGGTGTACAAAATATCGAGAATTCTGTGTATTCTAATTTGTGTTTGTCCAATTCTTCTAAAAGTTGTTGCGGCACATAAATCTACTTATTTTCGTTAAACCCTAAACCTAAAGCTATAGATCAAAAACCATAATTTCCCATCGTGCCGGACATCTTGTATACCTGAAATATGCTGATGAAAGATGGATGGAATCTAATTTTTTACTTGTTTATATTGTTTAATTCTTGATCTCCGACAATCGATGAAAACTCATTAGTATTTGTGATACTCCGAGACTATTTGATGTTCTTTTCATTTTAGAAGACGTTGAACGACTACGTTGCATGGCGGGCTTCTGATGCTTAACCACTAAACTTGTTCTTCCGGTAATGTGAGACGCAATAAATGAGTTATGTCTCAACATGTCGACGTACTTTGTTGAGTGACATACTTTTGTTATTGAACCTTTAACGTTGGACGACCGCGAATATCTGTTCGAACAACATGCGCTTTCTTGTTAGTTTTCCATGGATACACAATTCCTTTTATTTTTTCCACCAAACTAAATTTTACAGCGGTAGGTTGTCATTATTTGTTGTTTCACGCGTTTCATCTATTCTTCAACATCGACTTCTTCATCCACTATAAATAACGGTTTAAGATTATCAAGTTTCCTCCAAAATACGTCAGTTGCATCTAGTGCAACTCTAATGCCTGCATTATAAAATTTTAATTAATATATAATTTGGATATGATACATATGTAAATAATTAATTACCAGAATATTCATATTTCTCTAGCCAACAAGCACAAGGCAAGCTACAACTCATGAAAAAATAACAACCACACGTTGCATATGCTGACCGCATCACTTTCAATTATTGTTCTCGACAACTAATAAATCAAGAGTTTTGTGTGAAACCTAGCCTCGTAAGTAATCAAATAACGGGATGATGATTAAGGTTTTAATTTTCTTGTCTCAAAACTTTATTTTAAATTTACCTCTTGCGTGTTTACCGATTAATGTACAAACTTTACAAGTCTATCCAGTGAGCTATTTGCTTTTTAAATTTGCATGCTAGCTCTCGACTCTATTTGTTGTACGTTGGGCAAAATTACGGTTTGAATTAGTGCAAGCTGATACAAATATTTATTTGTAGCTCTCTAGACGGTTTTTGTATATATAAGATAGTACTTATAAAAATATAATAAAATAAAATTGTTTATCTACATATAACAGTATTCTGTGTATGCGTGCTTGCGTGCGCTCGCGCTGTGTGTGTGCGCGCGTGTGTGTGTGTGTGTGCGTGTGTGTGTGCGCGTGTGTGTGTGTGTGTGTATGTATGTATGTATGTAAGGAAAACTTACTTACTCGCTTCGTTTTAACTAGTCGTTCGTAAGGAATGTTATAGTTATACTCGTAAATCTCCGGCGTGGGAGACTCATACAAACGTGCCCATGCGTTTTTAAACTTTATCCAGTCATCTTTCGTATAAATTGCTTTACAGTCTTTTGCGATATTTTTGTCAATATGCCACTTGCATAAATACTTTGAATCATCCAGAAATACTTTAACACATGCGTTCATTAAAGCAACATCTTTGTCTGTTATTATGATGCGTTGCTCCGTACACCTGCGTAACGTATCTTTCAATCTGTTAAGCACCCATTCAAAATTATCTTCTCGTCCTTTGCTAATAAACGCATGAGCAACATAAAATGTCTTGTGTGTTGAGGTCACACCAATAGTCTAAACAAATAGAAGTTAGTACATGTTTGTTTTGTATGTAGCGTCTATTATCAACACGTGTGGGAATGCACGCCAAGTGCCGTATGATTTTGGATGATAAAAAAATATCTCTTTTACGGCATTTGTAGTGGGATTTTCTCGGGTGTAATAAACGTACCCTTTAGAAGACAAAAGGTTTTCTAAAACTTCTATTGGTGTTTCACTAACTTTCTTTTCATTTATTATCTTCTGTTGAGTGTTGTATACGTCTCTGGTTACGGATGCGTTGTTAGGGTTTTGCTTTTTTAAAGCTGATAATATGTTACGAGGCTCCATGTTCTGATCAGTTAGCTGCTCCATCAGATTGTATTTGTTTTGAGAGACCCTTCTTACAAATGTGTGCCCCTCCATATGTTGAGCGAGATCATAGTTATGTTCGACCTTCCCCACCTCTAATTTCCACGAACGACGTTTATTGTCGTATATCCATACTAGTTTAAAGTAGATTCGATTTTTTGCTACCAGTTCCCCTATTAACAGCCCAACATACTAACTTATCGAGTGATAAAAGTTCTTTTGATGTTTCAAACGCTACTTTCATGTTCTAATTTTCATCACGCGAGAGAAAATTTATATTACTTTGTTGCGGGTCGTAACTTGATTCACGGAAAAAGTCAAACTCTTGACAATTTTGTTGTAGATTAGAAAAAGATACATCATCAGGAACATACAATTGGTTTTAATCTGGCAGTCGTGTCTCATAAGAAGATTGAACGTACGAATCATCTTGATTACTACCTGCCACGTACGAAAGGTTTGAATATTCAATCAAATATTTAACAAAAAATAGTTACCATCTCAAAACGACATAGTGAACGAATGAAAACGTATGATATTTTAAGAGAAACAAACATTTGAGATTTTCACAAGAGTGAAAGACTGAATGCGTTTATATATTTGAAAACGAATCTTGCGTCCTGTCAAATTTGATTGAAAGCTAACTCTCATGTAGAACCTATACGTGGCATATGGACCCATACGCCACGTATAGGTTGTCCGTCTGACACCTATAAGCGGCTTATGGAACCATACGCCACGTATAGGCTTTCCACGTATATCACGTATGGTGCTATACGCGGCGTATAGGTGTCATGGACCTACACACTTAACCTATACGCTACAGGGCTATTCGCGGCGTATGGTTCTATACGATGTGTATAGCCTTGTTGAATGATTGATTAGACTTAGTCCAAATTTGTCGTCTGAAAAGGTTATACACGGCGTATGGTGCTATACGACGTGTATAAACATCACGACAAAGACTGATACGATATGGAATGTCAAGCATTAATTGTGGGTACCTATACGATGTGTATGGACCCATACACGACATATAGGGGTATCAAATTATCCACTTGGGTGTCCCTATATTATGACCTTTTTCAAGTAGGTATTGTAACAGGATCAGGTTGAACAAAAGACAATTTTATACATTAAATTTCTTAGGCTAGGCCTAAGGCCCCAAGTTATTAGAGCCCTAATTTTTATTTTTTATTTTTAAAAAAGTATATACATAGTTCAAATTATAATTTTTATTTTGAGTCTAAAAAATATACAATTCTAATTTAACAAAAAGGTTTTCAGCATAATATTTTTATATACATACTCAGGGTCGGCTATGAAGATTTTAATGGCCTGAACAAGCTGGAAAAAAGGTCATTGGGCCCTAATGACTTAAATTATATAAACTAATATTTTTAAATGAAAACAAACGTTTAGCAATAAACATATCAAAATAATAATATGACACTGAAATACCGTAATAGTTAACCGATAACTTGTGAAAATCTCATAGCATTCTTGATAGTAAATTGGTTTATCATATCTTCGTAGTTTATAGTCTAAAACATTTTGCTTTCGATAATTATCATTGCATATTACTCTTGTTGCTCTTCAACACAAGGGTGCACGTATTCCACAAACTTACACATAGCACTAGCTTGAGATTTTACTAATTTATTAACTTGAGCTTGCCTTTTACTTTGACAACCGGATGCTTGTTTAGGAGCCATGATTTCTAAAACTCAAATTCAAATTCAAAACCATTAAGGCATTAACAAATAATTAAAAATAAGTTATTACTTAGGTTTATTTTTTTAACATCTAAATTTTAAACTTCTGACAATTACCAAATTCTAAATTCTAATAACACATCATGACATAGTTATATAAACTCTAAAGACCCTAGTATACAACGCGAACTAAAAATTAAAAACAACTAACAAATGACAATTAGTCAATTACCTTGAATCCTTGATTGCTTGAGTGATTAATTGCACAATTCCACAAAGGTACAAATCTTACTACTCTAATAAAAGGGTAACTATGGTTGACACATGTCACTTTTTACACTCATATAATGTCACATGTCATCTTGACATTTAATAATAAATATTTTTCCCGCCCAAAAAATTAAATCTACTATTTTTGTATTAAATTTTTTAAATACACATTTTGTTTCCAAAATTAACGAGATATAAATTAAAACCCTTCCATTTTTAACTAAAAAACATATATCTCTTAGTTTTATTCCTAGCAAACTCTATTGGTTAATTTTTAAAATTATCTTCTTAACAAATTTTTATTTTTTGAAAGACAAACTAAATCATAATTCTAAAATAAATGTTTACTTTAAGATTGTATAGTACCACTTAAAGGGATACAAATTATGATGTTTTATATGTTTTTTCTATAAAAACTACTATTAGTAAAAACAAAGAATTGGTTTTAGAAATTAAAATAAATGCTATTAAAAAAGGTATTTAAATTAGATATCAACATTTTTAATTGTCTTTTATTTCATTACTGTCTTTTTTTTTATTTGTTACCATCAACAAAATCATTATTTTCCAAAATTTAAGATGTTTTTAACTAATTTTTGAAACGTGTAGTTATTTCGTTAGAAATATTTTATTTTATTTTATAAGTGGTTTCTTTAATTTATTGAATAACGTTTTTTTCTGTTTTCTTTTTATCCAATTTTATTATAATATTTTTTTATTAATGTAGAACTCTTTAATCAAGTCTATTAAGATATAGAGTAGTCATTTTTTAATCTGAAATTTAGAAGGTTCTTTTGATTGATTTTTGCATTGTTCATGCTTAGTTGTATTATCATGTGAGCTTAAGTTTAATAGTAAACTCAACAAAATATGTGCATGATTATATGTTATGATTAGTACGAAAAGGTATCACGGACCCTTCTTTCTATGAGGGTTTTTGTTAGTAAATTTTCCATGCAATTTTTACTTACGCCATCATATTTTACATTTTTTTGTTATTTACAATTGCTCGAGACGAGATTAGTCAATATTTTACTTTTTTTTAAATGTCATGTTAGGTTATTTAATTAAAATTTTAAACTCATGTACATTCAATGGTTTTCTTATACAAAACTTTGATAAAAATTGAATATCATTGATTATTACTTATAACTTTAACTCATACGTAATTTATTAATCGTATATTTTAAAATATCGTTTTATAATTAATAAATTTTTTATTTTATTTAATGTTTTATTTATTCAACTCGTGTAATACACGGGTTTACTAAAGCTAGTCTATACTAATAAATGATTACATTTGGTAGACACATGTCATCATTATATTAACTTTACCATTTATTTTCCCGCCTAAATCATTTATCAATTTTTAAAAAAAGTTAAAATAACTAATTGCTAAATTCTCTCTCTCTCTCTTTCTCTCTCCCTCTCTCTTTCTCTTATTTTAAACATTTTATTTTTTTCTAAAATCAATTATTTTTATAAAACATATTTTTTATTAATTAAAACTAAATATTTTGATTGAAAATACACTTTTTTGAAAAAAAAAGTTTTTCAGAAACTATAACTTTTTTTAAACACGTATCTTTCTACACATATGAAACATTCTAAAACCGATTTTAAAAATAAAGGTTTTATATGAAAATGTTATTCTAAAAAATTTTACAAAATAAAAAAAATTACTGTAACCTGGAGTTTTTGAACAATGAAATCTATCTTATATGATTTTTGTCAAAGAAAAGTTATATTAAATGCAAAATTATCTATAAAAAAATAACTAAAACCCATAGTTTTGAAATAATAAGATTTTTATTAAAAATTATATTTTTCAAAAACAATATTCTTAGGACGAAGTGTCTCTTAACATATTTCTAAAACGATAGTTAATAAAACATTTTTTTTAAATGAAAGTTTTAAAAAATCTATTCTAATATTTAATTACAAGTCGGGGGACACATGTCATTCTCACGTTTACTTTATCTTTCATTTTTCCGGCCATCAGATGACCTAATTGTACTGTCACGGGTCAAGTAACCCATTTTCTTATGATCTACATCCAAAATCAAATACACTATGTAACCTTAATACATTGTAGATCTAAGTTTTCATCCCTCATAATCATGTCTACTATGTTAATATGAGATTTTGTTATACAATCCCGTATACTACGCGGGTGTATAACCTAGTAAGTAATAAATCGGTAATCGGCAGCAGCACGTCGCAGCAAGCTTTGAATAAATTTTTTTTAGTGGGCTGTTCAATATATATTTTGTTCCTATGTAATGTAATTGCAATCAGTATCTAATTTTATTTATATACTATCTAGGCTGCTTAATTGACCATCTAAATAACTAAACAACTAATACTGGATTGTGGGCCATGAGAATTAAGCATTTTATTTTCTAAGGGGCCTTTAGTTAAGTAATAGAGTTAATAAAATGAGTCCAAAAAATTATATATGATTTAAAATATAATTCGGTTAAATTGTTTTGATTGGGTTATAGTTTATAACTATTTTTTATAAAAAATATATATAATATAAGAAATATATATAATATAATTTTTTTGAAAAACAATTAGTGCCCCTGAACGAACGAGCCATGGACAGAAGTTCATCCTACCCCTCCTCAAGGCTGGCTTTGTACATAACTTTGTGTTGTTTTAACAGACCCATCTTTTGCCTCCACTCACAAATATCCTAGCTCAGCTATTGTTTATAACGATCACATTTGAAAAAGAACCCTGGCTTTTTTATATAAAAAAAATTCTTAGGTCCCAAAATGATTAAGCTGGCTTTGATTAAAACATGTTGGTTTGACCAGGTTGACCTACGAATTTATTTATATATTTTTTTGAAGAGAGTAATGAGTTAAATATGATTATAAAGCCCATACTAAACAATATTTACGACTACGAAGCCAAATATAATAAAAATACATACCACTTAATAGTATAAAGAAGTTATGTGCACTAAAATACTCTATTCACAACTAAAAAATCTCAGAAAAGCAAAGCATCAATCTTTATACCACTAAAAAAGCATTTGTTATGCCTATAGGAACTAGGCTATCTACCGCTTTTATACACCACCTGGCGGTAAAATAGTAAAAGTTAAAGATTTTATTTTTTTTTTAAGAAAGCCAAAGCTTACAATCCTAATATGAGGTATTAGAAATTATTATAATTCAAAAATGATAATAGATAAGTGTGTAAGTCGTCGTTGTAAAAAATATTTTCTTTAGAACTAAGTTTATATATTAAGAAGCTCACCTATATTCATATTTGTGAAAGAAACTTCAAACAAAAATCTGTCGAAATTCATATAGAGAGTTTTTTTCATTTGGACCTAATTGTATTTTTCAGTCTCTATTTTGGTTGATTCGTTGGCATAGGCCGATTTAACATTTTTCATATGGTTATGCAAGTTCTCACTGGTCATCAATAAGATCACAAGGTCTATCTTGTCATCCCCCCGATTTAACAATGTCCTTAAATGGCTCCATTTGGCTCTTGAAATTGAAAATAAAATTGAAATTCGAATCAACACCGTCCAAAAGGCATTGGAATGAAAAAATTCCATCAATAAGAATCCTTCAAACTATCTAAGAAATGTTTTCCATTGCAATGAATGTATTCCAAAAAAATAATGATTAATGACTGTTAGAACAAGTTGATTCATACTTTCTTTCTTAATCTAAACCAATCCTTAACAAGATCGAATGAAAATTTTTAATCGAATGGATTGTTTGATTATATGAATTCTTCGGTTCGAATGTCCTTGTGATTCTTGATTAAAAACAGAAATTAAAAACATTTTTAAAAGTCGGATCCAAAGCAGAAGTTAAAAACATTTATTTAAGCCTCCGATCGATGAAAGTTCATTGTTTTTCACCAAACCAAGTACTTGTTTCAAGTACAAACACATGCACACCGAAAAAATGGTTAGAATGAAAAGTGTCCCCTCAAAAACAGAGAAAACGATAAAAATACTGTTGATGTGTCATCCGAGAAAAATAGTAAAAATGGGACGACTCTCTAGCCTAAATCAGATTCCCTTGTAAAATAAAGAAAAACGATTAATAGGCGTAAAAGATTTGTCTGCAAGTCTTGAAAAAAAGGTAAATGCATAAATAGACCACCACATGGCATTTCACGGATTCCATAAATACATAAAATCAAATATGTAACACCTGGTCTAGAAAATTCAGACATCAATTCTCTAATACTAGGGTTACAAAGTTCTCAAACATAACACAAATCATAAAATAGTAACAGTTGGAGTAGGTTACTTGTAAAAATCAAAGTCAGTATCGGGCTTCTTTACGTTGGTCCTGTATCCCTTCTCAAAGTCCTTGGGTAGAATAACGTACCTGTTCTTGCGCACCGCATGCATACCTGCTTCTTGACAAATTGCTGATATCTGTAGGCAACAAACATAGGGTAAGGCAAAGGAAGGAGGCCCATAAACACTCTATTTAAATAGTTTAGTTACCTCAGCAGCACTGATCTTGTCCGGTCGAGAAACATAATCTTCCAAGTCAACTTCATCACTAAGATTCATTTTAGCAGTGCAAACCTGCGCAACAATTCCAGTCTAAATACCACCTCACAGTTATATATGAAACAGAGAAGTAAAATATCGTAGCAATGGCATATAACAGGTCAAATGGGTGACTTTGGATAAGCTAAGGTAGAAGTGGCAAAATGGGTAGAACAAGTAACGAGCCATATGGGTAAATTTTCGTAAATCCACCAGGTCAGGTTGACCTCACACACTTTTTGTCTAAACCTAACTTTTGTATAATATGACTAAAGAGATTATGCATGAATACATTTTGGGCGACATTTGATTTTAGTTGACATTTAACTATATTTTGTACCCATTTGAACCATGACACCCATCCAAAGGTAAATAGATCAAATTTGCTACATGTAACTAGAGGTAAGAATGGAAATCTGGCATCTCACCTGAAAAACAAGCCTCTTTTGTCGTCTATCGGGCAAAGGAAACTCGATTTTGCGGTCAAGTCTGCCAGGACGGAGAAGTGCAGGGTCCAAAGTATCAGCTCGGTTAGTTGCCATTATGACCTTAACATTCACAGTTTGGTCAAACCCATCCATCTGAACAAACCAAAATCCATGACGTTGTAAGCAAAAAGAACAAGAAATAATACTTGAGGCTAACACCGTACAACGAGACCACCAAATTAAAGTTATATATTAAGCATACATCGATGAAGAATGATTATTTGGCCCTTTTGGCTAACCTGATTTAACAGTTCCATGAGAATTCGCTGCACTTCTCTATCAGCACCAGTCTGTGCATCAAACCTAGCAGTAGCTATTGCATCCACTTCATCAATAAATATGATTGCAGGAGCATTTTCTTTGGCAAGGCGGAACACGTCACGAACCATTCTCGGGCCCTACATCAACCATGATATATAAAAAAACAATTATAGCTGACCTAGTGTATCATATTGTGTTTTGAAAACCAAATATCACTTCTCAGTTCTCATCTTTGGTACCCATACCTCGCCCAGATACTTCTGAACAAATTCTGAGCCAACTACTCTAATAAAGGCTGCTGTAGTATGGTTTGCCACTGCTTTGGCAAGCATGGTTTTCCCAGTACCAGGAGGACCATAGAGCAAAACCCCACGAGGAGGATCTATTCCTATCTGCTTGTACAATTCATGATGAGTCAAAGGTAACTCAACAGCTTCACGTATTTCCTGCTTTTGAATATCACAGCCTCCAATATCCTACAGAAAAAGTTCCAAACAAGGGAGAGCCGTTAACTTCATTCACTTGATTATTGTGATATTTTAGCAGAGTTGCATAGATCCAAAAGACATAGTTGGTAAATTACATATCATACTTGAGCAAAAACAGATATTCTACGAGACCTACACAAGTTACAGAAGATACATTGCTAGTGGAAGTTCAAAAAGTTTGAAAGTCTTCCACTGCTATAAGAAAAATTGTAGGATCAATGACAGTTGTTTTACTAATTACTATCATCAACAGATGTGAATGCAAATAGTGGGTGTTGATATAATGATATTGGTTTGAGACATTTCATAGGTCTAAAATTTATATTCGATGTCAAAAGACAACCTTTTTTCAGATATTACTTCAATCAAGGTTAAAGCAGACAAGCAGTAAGCTTGAATCAGATAAAGAAACTCCCATTGAGTAATATTCATAAGGTACCTACTAGTATGAGTATAAATCATGATATTATGTTATTCCATATAAAGTTGAGACATGTAGACTCTTTTCTATTAACACGTTGAATCTATAATTTAGATGTTTGTTACATGTAACAAAATGACATTCTGCATAGGGTTAATGGCATACAACGCTAGTAGCTCTAACATGAACACATAAGCCTCTATTTTAAACTTTGTATACCATGTGTTATAAACATTAAAAGTTCTAGAGCTCTGGCTAATCAAAAGAAGGGCACATCAAAAGAAAATAGGAGATGGCTGCTATGTTCATAATAAAACCTACTGAATTTTCAGAAAAGAAGATTAAGACATATATTTAATATGCGCTCTAGAAATGTTCTGATGCATGATCCAGTTAGCATGGATTATTTACACGTTAAATTCTATTCAATCATAATATCATCTGAGCTATATGGGTTCTGCTTGTCAATCTTTAAACAAAAACCTACACAACCAAAAAGAAACAGGACCCTAGTTTGGCATAATAAACATATCTTCAGTTCTGGGTGATTGTGATTAGAATCAGACCTTATTAAAGGGTAGCGAGTGTCGTGTACGTTTATGCCGAATTAATGCTTCAAGTGGGACTGTGGGAGTGAAAGTCAATGCGAAATCTTGAAAAAACAGTAAGATGCCAACATTCAGACCACCACTGATGGTAAAAACTTAGTGCATCAAGGCTCTATATACTACCCAACATGGTGAAAGCTGTTGTAACATAGCAATCTAGAATATCATATTCAGTTTGATTCTCTAATTTGTATACAAGATACAAACTGGAAGCATGCTCACCCCAACTAGCAAGCTAATTTAAGAACCATAAGAACAAAACTTTCAACTACCAATCGATTGATGGGGCATCATGATTCAACAAAGCTCAATACAATTAGGGGCCACCAAATCAAAAACCTAAAACCAAAGCCCATTCACCTACAGACTCTAGAAACACAATTAACATCCAATAGTCAATGAAAACAACAACTCACATTATACGTAACATCAGGCTTCTCCGACTGACTAAGAAGCGAAATACTGGAATCCGCCTCGGGCGGCAAGACATCAACAAGAGCATTAGAATGGCGGTGCAGAGCGACAGAGGCCGAGGGCTTCAACAACTCCCGATTAATCGTACTCAAAATCCTAACATAATAATTAGAGCCCGTAGTGGAACCAACAATTCCGTTGTTCTGATCGATCATCTCCATGAACTGACCGATGACAAGCGGCACCGATTGGATCCGCTTGACCTCCTCCTGCGACCTCAGGAGCTCACGCTTGAGGTTCTTCTGCTCGTCTTTGACGTACTCTTCTTGGATTTCGATGAACTCGATTTGACGCTCGAGGGATTTGAGGCGAGTGTAGAGGTCGTCGTCGGAGTCGGTGACGGTGGTGCCGGTGGTGGTGAGGGTGAGGGTGGGTGGTGGTTTAGGGTCGAGAACCATCGTTGCTGCCATTGTTGGTTGGTGGTGTTGTGAGATTGATAGATGGAGGAATGAATGAATGATGGTGGTGTGAGATTGTTTTTAGTGGTTTCTTGAGGAGTACTTCATCTCTGTATTCTCTGATGTGAAGAGGGGAAGAAAGGGTTCTTTTTTCTTTTTGCCTTGTTTTGTTCTTTTACTTGAAAATTTTAAAATTCAAAAGAAACAGTTTTTTTAAAAGGAAAATTACGAAAATAACCATTTGATCAAATCGAATTATTAAAATAACCGTTCAAAAATGAAGTTTATTAAATAAAACAGTCATTCTATCGTTCCACGTGTCCATCCATCGCTGACGAGGCGAGGGATTATGGGAATCCCTCGCCCAGAAAAACGTGCCAGCGAGAGATTATGGGAATCTCTCGGCCACGTGTACATCCCTCGCTGACTCAGCGAGGGATTATGGGAATCCCTCGCCCAAAATTACGAAAATGCCCCCCCTCGCCCATAATTAAAAAAATATGTTTATGTTTTTTACCAAAGAAATATGTATTTTTAGTTATTTATTGTTTTTTAAATACTTAAAAATTTAGTTTAATTTTATTTTCACCTATATAATACGATGTTTACCCTTAACAAAGTTATCAAATCTTACATTTTTCTCAACCTTGTTGTTACTTTTTTCTTAAAATACTCTTCAAGACTATTTACAAAATGACATTTACCACCAATGTATAGTATGATATTAACTGACATGTTCTGATTTAAGATAATTTTAAGAAGAAAATAACAAGAAGGTTGAGAAGAATGTAAGATTTGATAACTTTGTTAGGGGTAAACATTTTATTATATAGGTGAAAATAAAATAAAATTAAATTATTATGTATTTAAAAACAATAAATAAATAAAAATACGGGATTTTTTTGGTTAAAAACATATATATATTTATTTTTTTAATTATGGGCGAGGGGGGCATTTTCGTAATTTTGGGCGAGGGATTCTCATAATCCCTCGCTGAGTCAGCGAGGGATGTACACGTGGGCGAGGGATTCCCATAATCCATTCGCTGGCACGCTTTTCTGGGCGAGAGATTCCAATAATCCCTCGCCACGTCAGAGAGGGATGGACACGTGGAGTGATAAGATAGACTGTTTTATTTAATAAACTTTATTTTTGACCGATTATTTTAGTAATTCGATTTGGTCAAATGGTCATTTTCGTAATTTACCCTTTTTTAAATGGCTTTTGGATCACCGACTGACTCGTCCGTTTATTTTTATTACTTAAGTACAGGATGTTAGGGCTTTAGGCTGATACGTATTTGAATGAAATCTCGTTATTAGTTGGTCTTAATTAGTTCTAAACATAAGACCATCAATAAAAGAGAAATACATATTATGTGAAAGAACATTCTGTTCTAATTTGAAATATTTTTGTATCATCTTGAATATATCACATCAACCATTTGACTTGATTATTATTATATTAATTTCAGATTAGAAACTATATTTTCAGTAACTTAAAAACCATATTTTTTTATTAATATCACACTTTATAAAAAATATTAGCACAAAAAAATTATATTTAAAAAGAAGTTAAAAACAAGCTTTAAACACAACGAGATTTTTAATGAAAATATTAACTTCAAAAGCTGTTTTTAATGCAATATAAAAAACCATTTTTTATTTAATGAAAGTTTGTTAGAAAAACTTTGTTTATAAAATTATGTTATTTTTTCATCGAATAAATTTATTTACTTATACATAATTTTAAACGTATCTCATCTTAAAAAAATTATAATTTTTAATCTCTTAATATTTTTTATTCAAAATGTATCAAGTTCAAATGTAGCCCAGCAGACCAGCACCAGTATGTTTTATCCAAATAAAGCCCAGCACAACATCCTTGAAACAAATGAAGCCCATTTTTGTAAACGCACAACTGCACAACACACACATTATGATTAGGGTTTCACTCACACGCTCATTTATAAGTATAACTGATGTTAACTATTTCTCTCATGTCACTTGAAACCTCCAATCCATTCTCTCAACAATCTCTTACAACTTTCCTATCAATGATTTAATCAATTCTACCAAGTTTACCTTTTTCAAATTTGCTCAAGCAGTTTCAAATTCGTCTTTCTGGCATTTTGGATGATTCATAACTTGTGGTTTATCACGAGTTCTTTTCCAGTGCCAATATACAGATCGAGCGGTATATGCTTGCATGTTGTTGTTGTTATACGACTTCGTGCACTAATATCCTCGTATATTTGCATTTTGTAGCTTTACTTTTTGATCTACACCTTTGAATACTCTTTCTTTTGGCATTGTTGAAGATAGCAGCTAATTTTAGATCTAAATGGAGGTTAGGGAACTGATTAATGGATTCTTAATTGGAAAAAAGAATGAAATAACAATAATTGAAACATTTTATTAGTTCATGTTCATTCAAATTTGTCCGGTGGATAGTTGTCTTACAACGGATGAAAAAATAAAGCGAAAATTTGTCTAAATGGCCAATAATTTGGTTTAACTGTAACTACTATAGAAACCGGAAGACACAAGTTTATGGACACTAACATGCTTATAAGGGCGTTGCTTGTGGTTGAACCAACTGGTTACTATTATTTTTTTGAACGGGAACCAAACCGGTTATTATTTTTTGTTGTGGAACCATATATGTTTAATTGAATTAACTGAAACAAAACCAATCCATCATTTGATTACCAATATGAAACCAATTGGTTTAGGGGTTTTTGATAATTGAATATTGTTTTTATGGTATTAAGTAGTGAACATGTTTAGGTATTTTGATAGCCGAATACTACTTTTAGTAGTAATTGTAGCAAACTGAATCATGCTCACTCAATCACTTGCACAAGTGACGAATTCACTTCAATTAAACGGACACAAAACCCATAAGTTTAAGTGCTAACACCGTCACACACATCAACTTGAAAGCATGAACCTTGATTTGCCGGTTTCAAAGCAGGTTTTGTGACTGGATTCATATAGTCATATGTACGTGTTCATGTTAGGTCGTCCAACTATGTTATGGTGGATTTGATTATTAAAACTTTAAGATACACTTTAGAATGTACTAGACTAAAGATCCGTGTAATACACGAGTTCAATCATTAAAAATTGTTTTTAACTAAAAAATGTTCGTAAGTTATAATATGATTGTTAACATTTTGTATATCAACTTTTATGTTTAATTTTTTGAAATCATCTATATATCTGATATTTGTAGTTTTTCTTAATCAATGCGTATAAGTCTAAATAACATATATTATAAAATTAAATGAACTTATAAATAAGAAGTTTAGGTAATAAAATTATATTGAACATTAGAATATAAATAAACATTCTAAAATTTCTTTGTATATAAAATTTGATGTTCTGTTTGTTAATTTACCATCATTGTCTAATATTAATAATTTTAATTCATGTCCACTTGTAACTCGAGATAATGCAAAATTTGATGTTCTGTTTGTTAATTTATCATCATTGTCTAATATTAATAATTTTAATTCATGTCCACTTGTAACTCGAGATAATGCAAAATTTGATGTTTTGTTTGTTAATTTACCATCATTGTCTAATATTAATAATTTTAATTCATGTCCACTTGTAACTCGAGATAATGTAACATAGAGCTTGAATTAGGGCCAGAGACCAAACATGCAATGATTACACAAAAATTTAGAGTATATTCGTAATTTAAAATTTTGAGGGCCAAACACATAATTTGATTAAATCACAAGGACCACTTATGTAATTTTCTTTTTTTTGTTGACCAAAAACATAAATCAATGTCATGCTTATATCAATTAAAACTAAATCAAAGTTTCATGCTTTCATAAACAAAAACATAAATCAGTCAAATTGATGTAAAAAACCAAAATACTAAAGTTTATCTTGAAATCAAAATCGAAATTCTTGAATCGTACGAAACACTTCTACTAATGCAATTGAGATTTGTATATATGAGCAGCGAATCAAGACTTTGCAGAAAAGCTCTTGTGATTTAAATCTGGGATGTGAATGATATTAAATATATCAATGAAAAGACGTAAAAGGATCGGTGAGTTGAACTTGAAATATAACGTGATTTGGAGTAAATCGAAACCATGATATGCTTGTAAATTGAAAAGGATATGAAATGGTTCATCTGTCCATTTGGGAATCAATATCATGATTTGGGGGAATCAAAACCCTAAATTGATTATCTGAGACCCTTGATTTGATGAAATATCTAAAATTGTTTCAGAATAGAAAACGCGTATAGGGTTTCTTCTCATTTGCATAGGACGAGTGAATTAGGAAACCTTTAATTGCTTGTTTGAATAAGCAAGGATCCAACATGTTTCAATTCACAATTATAGTATAATACAACCTGTAAAAACTCATTATATTAAATATTTGTTAGGGATAAAGTCAGTTTGTTCTTGGGTGTGAAAAACAATCAAGTATAACATGCAATCTATTTTAAGTTTTATTTTGAAACCATCACAAATGCTCTTTGTAATGAGGTTTTGTCAAAGTAGGGTTGGTAGAAAAATAATTTAACAAAATGAGTGTCTTCAAAAATATTTACAAAAATGGTTTTTAGTGGAAAGTTAATTTATCTTATTCGTAATATGATTGTAGAAAAATATTTTTGTTTTTAATAATGTTATTTAAGTAAAGTTTAAAGGATAAATTTTCAATAATTTAAAAACCAATTTAGCATGTGTCATGGTTTTGAAAAATATTTTATAGTTCTTATTATAAAGGTTTTTTTAAAACCTTTTAAATAACGTTTTCTCATACAAAAATATTAATACTCTTTTATCAGTATATGTTAACGTCTCTTTACAGAATACATGATCTTATGTAGAAAAAGATTTTTATAAAATTAAATGGTTTATGTAATTTTTTTAAATAACGATATATATTATATAACTGTTCGAAACATAAATTTATATATAGTAATGATCATTTATATAAGTATACACAGAAAAGATAAAACAAACATCATATACATACAACGCTAGTTTCGTCTTGCGAGCCGGCTCGATCTCGACATATGAAGCTCGGGATCAAAACCATTTATTAAATGAGTCGTAAATTGAGTTCGAGCTTGTTTAAGCTTAGCTTAGTTTAGATTTTTTAGCAAGTCGGTCCCAAGACGGCGTGACTCGTTTCTCCCCTAATTATTGTTAGAAGTCTATTAGCAACATACATGCCCTCGACAATTGAGGATTACATTTATAGTTTGTAAAATAAAACAAAAATACATCATTAACTTTTACTTTTGTTTCGTCGGGATATTTATATAAAATATTTTTAAAGAACGCATTTTTTGTTAAAAATAGTTTTTTTTATTATATCTTTTAAACTACTTAAAAATATATTTAAAACCATATTTTTAAAAATAAAAAACAAATGTGCCTACTTTTTGTGAAATTAAAACAAAATTATAATGAAACAAATTCAGCTTTTCTATATGAAAATACTATTTAAAATTAAATATGAGTGAATTAAAAAAAATAAAAATAAGTTTTAGAAAAACTTTCTTTTTTAATTACAACATATGAACCAAATGGTTTTACAATTTCAATAACTTTTGTATTTGACTCTTTTTTAATAATATTATTTTAAAGTGAAATAAATTTAACCAATATTATTATAATGAGAAAAAAACATTTATTTTGTAAATAAATTTTCTATATACACTATTTAAGAAAAAAATTCTCTTTTTAATTATAGCAATAATTGATTTTATTCAAATGAACTATGACTAAGAATAAGGATAGGAAATCAAAATAATGAAGATCTAAGAAAATGACACGTGACACTGAATATATTGTTTTATTGATAAGTATAGATTAGTTATAATGTGAGGATTTGATCAGGTTAAGCACTAGGATAATATCGACCATATTTTTGTAAACTTGTTAGTTTCGCTACTGAGTGGATAAAACTTATGCAAATGTGACAATGTTTTTAAAACAGAAGTAAATTTTTTTCGGTATATGTTAAGGTAAAAGAAGAAAAAAGGTTTAGAAAAGTATCAATTGCTTGTGATATGTAAGAGAAATGTAAAACCTAAGCAGAAGATCTTCACCTAATTATTTCCTTAGGAATATGACCATATCCACTCTATATGGTTATGGTTGAGGAGAATGCTTTTAAGGAGAGAAAAGAAAGGAATGGAAGGAAAGAAAAAAAATAGTTGTGTTTTAGATTTTTTTAAAGAAAGAAAATGGAAGGATTTTTAGAAATTTGTGTTTCCGAGTTTACTTAAGGAGAGAAAAAAAGGAATTGGAAGAAAATGGAAGGAAAATAAAGGCTAAATTCAATCCTTCCAAAATAGAAGGAAATGAAGAGAAAGGAAAAGAAAGAAAAGAAGAGAAAAGGAGAGAAGAGAAGAGAAAGGAAAAGAAAGTGTTTCCTTTCTTTTCTTTCGTTTAGTTCGAGAACACGAGTTTAGAGGTGAGAGAGAGATGAGAAAGAATCCTTGGGCACATGCACTCAAATACAGAAAGAGAGAGCATTCATTGTGAATGAGTGGACAGAGCGAGAATAGAGAAAATAGAAAGATGATGAGGTGGTTGAATCCTTTGTGAAGGATCAACAACAACTTGCATTTATCATAGTGTGTAATGGAATTGGAATTCGAATTCCATGTTTCATTGTGTTTGTTTGGTAGGAATTCGTTGGAATTAAAATTTGAATTCCATCGTTAACGTGTTTGGTTGCGAACAGAATTAGAATTAATTCCATTAAATTTCTTCAAATGAAAGATTTCAAAATTCTTTTAAATTTTAAAGGATTTCAAATTCCACCGACTCTTTCCTCCGCTACCGACCGCCACCTAGGCACCTACCACTCCTGCCCACCGCCAACCGACATTAACGACGATCCTTGCCGACCTCGTCGACCGCTGATGCCCACGACCGCCGCCAACGCCCCCGACCGGCGCCAAACGCCGCCGCCCCCGACCGCCGCCAAACGCCGCCGCCCCCGACCGCCGCCAAACGCCGCCGCCCCCGACCGCCGCCAAACGCCGCCACCCCCAACCTCCGCCGAGTGCTGCCACCCCAACCGTTGAGCGCCGCCACCCGGCCGTCGCGGTCGACCGCCATCTCTGACCACGTCGTCTCGGCGCAGACGAACGTCGTCACCCCCTTTAAGTGGGGAACCCCATCGGTTTTAGACGCGCTCAACGGCGACTGTTGGTTCTCAACGGCGGGCGTGATTGGTGGTCAAGGTCGATTGTCGGTGGTGACGGTGGCGGTGGTCGGTGATATATAGTGACGATGATCGGTGGTCATGGAGGTGGTGGCGGTTTGCAATGTATAATAAATTCCAATTTTTTTATAAGTATTTTGTCACTAAAATTACATTTGAAAATTAATTCCCTTTAAAAATTACAATTTCCTTGAATTACAAATCATTTTAAAAAATATTGAATTTCAAATACAATTACTGCTAATTCAATTCCAGTTTCAACAAATTTCGCAAACCAAACACCCTTTTGGTCAAACAACTTTGTTTTCATTTGAACTAGTTTAGTTAGAGTTGGAAGCCCTTATATATATTATTATACTAAATATTTAGGAACCATGAAAAATCAATCTATGAATATATGAATTCAAATACACAACAATTACAATAATAATTTATTCATCAATGAAACTCTGGGTTCAACAAAATTGAACACCATCGCTTTTACTATAAACTTATAAAGTATACTTCACACTAATAAAAACAGAAAGGTTAATAACAAATAAATCCAATAACTGTTTCTACTCTCACAAGCAACTAAAGTCCCAAAAGCTACAAAACAACATAAACCACATTATTATTATTATAATTATTATTTAAAAGGAAAAAAAAAAGCCTACATCAAACTGTTTTGGTAACCTTTGTTTCATGTTTCAGTTAAAGTTCTTGGTGATGGTGACGGTGATGGTGATGCATTATCTGGTTCATCAAAAAGCGGTCTTGGCACGCTTCATTCCACTAGAACCGAAAGGTGACACGCTGCCTCTAGGCTGCGGGCTGTGCTCTCTAAGGTTGTTGTTTAGCATAGCTAACTCTCTTAACTGTTGCCTCTTGTAAAGATCTTCCGACTCGTCCTGCAGCAATTCAAAGAAAAGATCAATCAATACAAGAATATGCAGTTATGTATATGGATCATATAATAATACAAACCAACGTGTTTGAAGATAAATATTTAAAATCCATGCAAACTGAACCGTTAAACCACCAAACTGCTAAAACTGACTGGTTCGGGCGGTTTCATTTGTCTTTTCTGAAACCATAGTTAGTTACCTAGAATTTTCGTCAAAGCCAGTTGAACTAGACCGTGAACACCCCTACTTTTATGTTTAAGAATTCATTTAATGTTTTTCAACTGTTGACAATTTTTTTTTGAACAGAATGTTTTATTTATATGCTTGAAAAATATATAAGGTCATAAGAAAATTTGGGCTTATTGTTGTAGTGAATGTACCGTAGCCTATACACGATGTACATATCTTGCAACATGAAAGAAAACATACCACGGGTTTGAGCAGCTCTTCAATGATTTCTTGTGCTTGTCTCAAACGCATATCGACGATGCTTGCAGGCATTTCTGCTTCAATTAGTATGTGTAATGGTTCGTTAAGGTGCTCATAGCCTGGTCTCCCCTTCAAACTCTCCTCCTTTTCACACAACCCGTAAAAATAATTAATACTAGAAAATGACCCGCATAAATGAACAAGTCGGTCGGTCAATTTGTTTGCCTTTGCGGTGATTTGCTCATATTACAGGTAGTAAAATGGGTAGGTTGGGCATGTTGAATAGTGGCTTAAAGTGAGTAAATTTTAGTTTGGGCTGACCCAAAACCATTTTTATCCACTTAAAAATGCAATTAACTAATGTGTTAAATATGATCTAAAAACCTACAATTTGAAAATAATAGTCTTAAGTTTCTAAATAAAAAGGATTATAAGATTGCATGCGTTAAATATACATGGTATATAACTTTCAGTTTGTTTTTACCTTATCAGGGTCTTTTATGGAACCCCTTCCTCTGATAAAGACGCGACATCCAGTAGAAGCTTCGACTCGCTTTAAGGAATTGCCTCGTGGACCTAGAAGCCTCCCAACAAAGTTGAACTGAACAAGACAATGAAATTTGTTAACGGGTTTTAGAGAAAAAGGGACGCATAAAAATTAATGGCCTTTGAGGTGTATTATGTACATTGGGGAAGCTGTCAACGGGTATATCCAAACGCAACACCCTCTTTGTATAAAAGGAGCTTGGGCTTGCTGGTGCTGAGTTCCAGTGATCAACCGGTGGCAGTCCTTGTGGCCCACCAAATCGCTGCAATTGAAGTCAAAATTACAAGTCAACACCATGACCATGACCAAAGGTATGCGTATAGGAATACTGAAGTCAAATAAGTGCTCAACACAAATTAAACATGACAAGCAAGATGTATACACACATCAAAGATAAAACTGATGGTCTGTTAAGCCATTTATAAGTTTCATTTTCCGGGTCCTATTTATATGATGCAAGAACAATAGATATAAGGAATGTAAATAAGACTGTCATGAACTTAACATAGAGCATGTCATAGCCTTGACTAATCGAAACGAAAAATGGGAGTGACATAGAATGGAAGAAAACTGAAACAAAAGAAATCTAAATATGTTTCTTAGAGGCGTGTGTTGGTAATAAGAGGAGAGAATAAACACAAAGAACACACACAGTTTACTACTAAAGACTCGGTAAACTAATAAAAACATGTAACTAAAATAAACTCCTAGTGACTTGACCCATCTAAGCAAAACCCACAAACTTAGCTCCATGACCCATTCTAACACATCAAGATTAACCCAATAGCATGTGCAATAGGTGTGTACTTAAGAACATGAAGCTTGGGCAAAGAAGAAGAATATAGCATAGACTGAGAAAAAGCTTTTTTATGCCAGATGAGGTAAAAACTTGAAAACTTTATTTGGGGCCATAAAGCAAAAAAGCAATAAATTTTCCATTGTTCAATATACATCTCCCCTCCCGATCCTCTCTCACATATGTGCTTTTTTAAAATTTCATTCTGAAATTAACAATTTTTAATCCTTAAACTAGACTCAAAATGTATATATAATTAAAGATTAGTATCTTGAATACACTTCCATTGATAATCACTGTAACTTACAAACAGCATACGTGGATGCAGTAATGTTGGTATGCATAGATTGTAAACGCGCCTAAACAGTAATCCGTAAATAATTGCATATCATTTCTAATTAGAAATATTTAAAAGTAAAAAGGAAAAATGGGAATTTAAAACTGAATATGGCAACAAATCATTGTTGGATAGATGAACTCACTTCGTGTTGAAGAGGACTCCAACTAGCACTTCCATTCCAACGGCCTAAGCTTTTAGCAGCGACATCAGGCATGATATCTAAGGGATATTGAGGACTCGGGCTTCCACGCTGCATTCTGTCATAGTCATTAAACCCTTGATTTGGTATCATTCCTGAAGCCCGTAATATCTCTGTTGATCAAATATAGTAATACTAATGAGTCATTAACAATCAGTCTACTTAAAAGTTTAAATAGAAATACAACATGTAATTCAGAAAATTGGAGTTATATAGTACAAGCCAATAAACCAATTCATTAAGTATTCTGAAATAAGATACATAACAAATACACCGTTCACATGTGCAATGTCACATGTCACGTACCATTACTATATCATTGGCTCTTTTGACTAAAAAACCATAAGGGGTTTAAACCAAAGATCAGAAACGTACCACTCATGCTAAGTCCTTGTTGGTACCATATCATCATTAGCAAAGGTAGAAAATATACAAAAAGAGAGTGAAATTTAGGAAAAGAAAAAGAAAAGAGGAAAAATTATATCTTGTGATTTTATACTATATTTTTGGACACATCGTTTGATTAAAAAAATGGGAAGGGGAGACCACACTTGCTAGCCAGTAGCCCCTCCCTTGCATATGAGTGTCTTTAGCATCGGCTCTTTGGGGCCCTAAACAATATCCAAATTGGTGAAAACCTCTTTTAAATCACAAGCAAATTCATATGCTTTAGAACAGCATTCGATCGAAAGATTCCAAAGTTAGTTCAACTACCGCCTAATGCCACCTCCGTGTACTAAAAGCGTCATGCTTTTCGGGTTGTCTAGCTTATCAACATTTCTTAAAATAGCATACACTCACGCCATTTTACCACCGTTACAGCTAGCACATTGTCGCTATTATAGTACTTGTCGAACCATATACGTTTCCTAGGCGTGGACAAGGCAGGTATAGTCATTAATATCCACATGCATATTACCAGAAGCACGATTATACACCCGCTTAAAGATCATCATCATCATTAGCATTCTATGAAACCACTAGCATCTCCACTACCAACATTGTAAAATTTCATCAACAGAGTGAAAAAAAGTTATAACTCTTATCTATTTCAAGAAAATTTCCTTATGGCATTCCAAGTAGATTTGAACTCCCTAATTTCAATGCCATCCACCACACAATCAATCCATTTCAGGAAGAATATCAGCACACATTCAATGATTATACATCAATTTGTATTCAAGCAATCACCAAATAGCATCAGTTGATGTTAAAGATCTTAAATTCACCATTTTTATACAAAATGTACAGGTGTATAACTCAAACTCAATATTCAAGAACACAAAAGTAAAGTAATTGACACAAATAACATGATTATTGGCTAACTTTATGCATACACACCCAGAAAACAATTTCAAATAAAAAAACTAGATCCACCCAATGATAAAGCATTAAACCTTGATTCAACAACAGACTGCAAATAGGAAGAACTTGCACAAAAGGAGCCAACTTCTTCTTCTCTTCCAATAGCTCTGCAAGGTATGAGCTGTAAACATATATCATCACCACAAAACTTGCATAAAACTTCAAGAAATTAAACAAGATTCAAAACCCACCATTAAAAACCACCAACAAGAACAAATTCATCTCTTGATATGAAAAAAGATTACCTTTCAACATCTGGGTTGCTCCATATATGTGGTGAAGATGGTGCTCTTGCAGGTGAATAGTTCAAGTTTTGACCATATAAACTTGACATGATTTTGGTTGTTTTGTGGCTTAAAGGACCGCCGCAGAGGGAGGCAGAGTTGGGGGCTGGTGTGAGGGAGTTAAGATAATAATAAGCTTTGATGGTCTGTGCAGTGAACCCTGAAGACAGACAGACAAACAGACACAAAGAAAGAAAAATCAAATGGGAAAATTGGAAAATAGATGGAAAATTATGTGGCTTCTTTTGAGGGGGGTTGGTGGTTAAACTTTGGGTTGTTTTATATCTATGGCCCTTATACTTTTGGTTTGGGAATTGGATGTTCAATGAACTTATGAATAATCACAAGGTGTTTAGAGTAATTTTGTGAATAAGTAAGGTTTGTGAAACCGATAACTGAACTGAAAACCAAATAAGCTATTCGGATAAGGCTACGAACCGAATTGAAGATCCAAAAAGCGATATGGGTAAAGTTAGGAACTGTACCAAATAAGCAATTAAATTACGAATATGATTCTTTTTCGGTTAAAAATAATTTTACACGCCTTTTATCATGACCAAGTAGAGATCAAGAGTTTAGGAAACCCATTATAATCAAAGCAATGCAATTAAATATGCTATTTACACCTTGAATATAAATTTCATTCAAGAACTTCACCACACAATAAAGTATATTTACAAGCATGGCAACAAAAGATCTTGATGTCAAGACAGTTTAGTATCAATTGCGTTTAAGAAACATAACCTTAAATTGTATAATATTATAGCCTGGACTATCTTTTTTATTATCGGCGAACACACGCTCTCTCTCTACTATATACTTATTTTACTGTTTAAATTATCATATCTTCATCTCGTATAATTTAAACTCATAATTATTTGGTTGGAGGGTATTACTATCAGAATGTCGTTTTATATACGTAACCTTAATTGCACTTTCTTTCAAGTCCTTCTTCTCAATGTTGTATATAAGGGAAGAAAGAAATCATAGTATGTTTTTTATGTCTTTATTAAAATTAACTAGAAGGGTGTCCGCGCAATGCGGCGGGATAACATTTTACATCCGACACGAGTTCTTAATTTATTGTTAATCTTATAGTAATTTTACAAAAGTTTATTAGATTTTTTCTAAGTTAAAATTTAAAACACCAAATAAATGGATTTTGCATGATGACTTGTACATTTATACATTAAGTTATTATACCTTACAAAATACATATCGGTTCAACAAAAATTTTACACCAAGACGTTTTAAAAATACACATTTACGATTGTAGTATCAAAAAATTTTAATGATAGATTGATATAACATAAATCTTAAAATAAATTAAGTTTTCTTTGGTTTATGGGTAGATAATGTAAAATTTTATGTAATTTATAGTAATTTATAAGGTTATTATGTAACTAATTGTAAGGGGTAATTTGTAAATAATGTTAAAAATACTATTTTACCTTTAAAAATGGTTGTACCTTATGCATTGAGTGAGGTAAGTATTATTAATTTAATGGTATCTTAAAATACACTTCTCATATGCTTTATATATAGTATAGATAACATTACCGTGCTTGGACTATTACATATTTAACTCTTTTATTCCCTATAACCATTACTTGCCATCAAAGGAACTTAATAGGATAAGTAAAGAGAGTAAAAAACAGGCATGATTAATGAGGTTTAATAGTTATATTTTTAAATATTAGTTATGATTTTCATAATCATGGACTAAAATGTAACTTTGATGGAGTTTTAGGGATCGATACACAATAGGGGTAAATATGGCGGAAGCCTTTAAATTCTTGTGGGACCAATATGTATTGGGGCAACCATGAACATTTTTCTTTATTATATTTCTTTTTTTATTAGCTGTGTGACAGTGGTGACTTTGGTGTGCGTAACTCACGGTTTTTATTTGCCTTTTGCATTTCATTTTCACTAAAATAATAATGTAATCTCAAAACAAACACATTTTAAACGAAACAGATTTATTATAAGTACTTTTATAATTTGAGTAAAAATAAGGTAAACAATCCCTTCTGAATCAATTCTTTATTATTTTTCTCTAGGTATTTATAAATTTTTTATTAGTTATTATTTTTCTTAATTTACACCACATAATCAAAAAAATTTGGACATATATAGTATCACCTTTCTACGATATTATATGTTGTAAATAATATTTAATATCGATTGTAATTACAAATCAAATTAAGATAAATAAATTTCATTAAACTATAATCCATTCATTATCATCACGTTGAATTTATCAAAACGGTTATATTACGGTACTCTCCGACAGTGAGCTATTCTCCCAAACAACTCAAAACCTTTAGCAACTCATGCGTCATAAGTGGTCTATTTTTGTTAACGTTAAAAACCGAAAGTGTATATATATATATATATATATATATATATATATATATATATATATATATATATATATATATATATATATATTACATTGTAATATTTTAATGTGTTTAATAGTTTACTCGAATGATCTCATTAAGTTTGATTTTTGTTTTTCATACATATATGTAGTATGATAGGCTACGTATATGTAATATATCATACTACATATATGCAGTATATCATTTTATATGTATGTTGTATCATAATATTAAATATATGTAGTATTGAAAAAGACCTAGCGTTAATTTTTTTTTTGATATAACAATATTTTACTCAAATTAAAGACATAAATTTTATGATGTAGTAGTTAATTTTTCTTAAATAATAACATATAAAAAATTATATACATTTAAATTTAAAAAAAGAATGAATTCTTGAGTTTTTAAGTTCTCAAATTAAAATGAATTCTTAAATGGCTAGTTTAAACAAACCAACATAGTAATTTTTGCTTTATAGTTTCAGACAACTTGGATTCATAAAAAATTCATGTCAAAATATCAATAAAACTAAGTACGTCGCAACCATAAGCTTGAAATAAAACATCAAAATTTATAATTTGACAGTTTATACAGTTATGATCAATAACGTATCATTTATTACTCAATTTCGTTTTGAATGAAGGTGGCTTATAAGGATCAAACGATGACTACTAAGATGACAAAAAACCTAATAAAATAAAATAAAAAAGCAAATATTCATAAAGTTATGCTTTTAACGAATCTATTTAATGTATAAAAGATGACTTTAGGTTATTTATTTTATGCAACAATTTAACAAAAATAAAAAATATATATTAATAGAACCGGTTTAAACCAGTTCCTAGACTTGTTATCTAGTACGACTTTACATTGACCCGACCCAGGTCCTCGTCTAAACAAGTTTTGACTTTTTTGACAAGAAAAAAACTAGTTCCAACCAAACCGGTTAAAAAAACTGATTTTGTGCACCTATAAATGGGTGTGTCTCCACAAACGAATCTTAAGAAATAGATATATAAAAATAACCAAAAACTTATCATGTTACTTTTCAGCTACTAGCCTATTAGTGTGCTGGAATTTAAAATTTATCAGAAGAAGATAAGCAGTTGATTATTCCCTCAAGAATACATTCGGTTTAAGGGTTCCCAGTTCATGTAACATTAATTGACAAGCAAACCTTTATTCATCTCAAGATGAATATCAATGTATTGGTTTTACGTTCACAAGTATTTAGCTGTTCTTCCTGAAAAATAGATTTACGTACACAAAAAACAATTTGCAGACTGCAATAATCAAATCAATCATCATTCACGTATGCGATAAGAATCTTAATCTACAATCACCAAAAAATACTTTCCCATCTTCCACATGCGCCGCTTACCCCATCACCACTACCTCTCGAGCTCACACGATAGCGAAATCTTTGCTTGACTGGGAGCAAGCGAGCTGAGGTAGATAAGTATAGATCTCGACACCCTTAGCTTATCTTTCTCCACAAAAGTATAGGTATATGTTTTTCTTTGCAGATGTAAGTGGATTCAAAGTCTGAAGAATCATCATCACATCGCTTAAAAGAGCTCCTCTGAATTAAACTTGTTCAAAGCTTCCTAATAATCAAACCTAAAATCGTAACATGCGTAATATGCTTTGACAGTGATAATTATCTACTCGTTATAGCAACTGTTTAGTCAATTGGTTTAGTATCTAAAATGAAAATGATCATATCAGATTGTATATGTTACTTCGATTTTAAATTGAACGGAGAATTGTCATAACTTGTTGAGTGAACTCGACACACATGTACCAAATATGATACTAAAGGGTTTAATGATTTTTGTTCCTGATCAAGTAGATTTTGTCAGCTTTGGTTGAAATAAAGATGCTGAATGACTAACTGCTTTAATGATATTCAATCATATATACAAAGGAATGTGTATATTCACCTTAAGCAGGTCAAACACCTTTTCCGCAACATATTTATGTTGAAGGGTAGCTCCTTTCGGTTGCACCTTGTCGGGATGGATGCACAAAGTTGCCTTTCTATATGACTTTTTGACACTAGCACCAGTTATTAAATCGGTCAAGGAAACAGGCTGCCAGCCACATTCCGGCCATAAAACCTAATAATCAATCAAGATAACACGAACCCAGATGAAAAAAAGAAAGAAAGAGCCTAGCAAAGCAATATTGCAGATTTTCGCTCTTTAACTATATTTACCACTCAAGAATTTTAATTTGCACAAGATAACATTCATGAATAGATATTAAGAGAGACATACATACATATTGTAATGTCGATAGCAATGCACATAAATTTCCTTCTTTCCCTGCAGCCCAACGCTTGATTTCAATGTCTAGAGTTTCATAGATCATCTGAGATGAAAACACAAATAATTATGACATTTAAATGGAAAAAATGGGTACACTTATGATGCATATAAAGAAGAGAATCTTGACTAATACTCACATTCCTTTCTTCATGTTCCCTCTGAGATTGGAGATCACGTTGGTTGGGAATTGAAGAAGGATTCAAGGTCATTATCATTCTTTTGTTGGTTCATCTTGGCGGAAGCTGCTATCTCGAGCTTCAAAAGCAGCTCTCTGCCTAGCCTCAACAGCAACCCTTACCCTTTCTACAGCAGCGCGTTCTACTCTACGCCTTGCCTCTACTTCAGCCCTTGCAACAGCAGCCTTCTCCCTTGCTGCTTTCTCTCTTGCTTCTACATCAGCCTTTTCAGTGCAGCAACACGTTTTGCTCTTTCCTTTGCTCTAATAGCTGCCCTCTCACGAGCCTCAGCCTGTGCTCTCTGAATCGCAGCCGTTTAGCTTTTAGACGAGCCTCAGCAGATACAGTGAGCCATATATCATCGCCTGCCTGCACATGCTCTTCTGATGAGGGAGGCATGTCAGCTTGAGAATTCCTCTCAGCATATGAAGGTGGAGATGTAGCCTGATCATCAAATCTCATAGAGAATTTATTGACAGGTGGCATGCCAAAGACAAGTTGCTGAGATTCTTGTAAATCTTCTGCAGGCGCCTTTTGTGATTCGCTTTCGGAATATTTTAAAAAAGATTTCTCTGTTGGTCCTTTATGATTTGAACTTCTTGATCTGTCTAAACCTGATCCTCCTTTACAAGGATTTCGATCCTTTCTTTTGGTATTAGTGCCACTTGGGAATTCAGGTGCAGGCTGACCAAACCCATGAAGGGGGTCTATGTCATCAAACGTACTCTTATCTGCAGACGATCCCCCAGCATTTGTACTACCAGATTCACTAAATTTATGAATCGTTTCTAGTGGATCAATGTAAACACAACTGGATGAAGTGACAGGGATTGATGTAGACTCTAGAACCATAAAAGGATCATCCGTTGCATTAGAAGTTTTCTTTGCATTGTTGCTAGTTGATGTTGGCACTATCTTTAAACTCGATCTGTAAGAAAAAAATGATGTAATGGACAAGAAGTTAATTGACTATATATCAGCAGTATAATGAATCATATTCCCCATGTCACATACTTCGTATAACACAGCTAGGAAATTTGATCACACAATTGAGAAGGCGAACTAGCTTACATGTCAATCACATTCCTCTACAACATGGGTATATTATATATAGCAAAGCTATAGGTAGGATCATTGTTTTGGGTGATGCTATATATACCCCTTCTAAATTCTTTTACTTGTTATACCCCACCCTTTAGCCTTTTATGACATTTCATTTTTTCTTTTATATATTTTTATTTACCATACCACCCTTTTAATATATTCAATTAATGCGAGAATTACATACATCCCCTACAAACTTGATTATTTTATATATACCCATTCCAAAATTAAAATTACATATTTCATCCACCCCCTAAAAGCTGATCATTATAATTAGATCGAGTAGAACAGATTTGGTTCAGTGGTTAAACCATCTGAACTTTAAAATCATGATTCTAAATTGTTTTTTATTTTAGTTTAAACACATTTCCTGTAGTCTCATGCATGTGTGAATATATTGCTATAATTTCTTCAGAATTGAATATGGTATATGATTTTAGTTTTCAATGTGGCTCTTTTAATTGAGTTTATTTTGCACACGCTCATTTGGATAGTTGATTATATCATGATTGTTCGTCTATTTAATTTTATTGGGATATTTTGTTGTGATTCTTCACTGATTTTAGTTTTTAATATGGTATTTGGTTTTAGTTTTTATCAGTGGTCATCTGATTCTATATGGTGAATGATCATCACTCGTATGTAAACATGCAACTTTAAGGTTTTAGTCAAAAAAACTATAGATTTTTTAATATTTTTAAATATGTTTCATATCATTATATAAAAAAGTGTTTTCAACAGTGTCTTAGAACCAAAAACTTTTGCAAAATTAAAGATGTTTTTGCTTGGTAAAATTTGTTAGATTTTGAAACTTTTTTTTAGGGAGAGTATGACAAGCAATAAGGGGGTATGTATAGTCTAAAAATAAAGCTGAAGTAAAAAAGCTAGGACTTCAATATAAGACACTCTATACACTCTGCAACATAGGTATAAGTATTAAAAAGATTGAAGTGTGCCTTTCAGCAAACTCTTTCAAAAAATGTTCAAATATCTTATATGTTATGCACCCAAACCTAGGCTAAGCCACCAAAATCCTTTGCAACATGGGTATCAGTATCTTATATATTGAAGTGTGCCTTTTAGCAATCTCTTACAAAAAGTGTTCAAGTATCTTATTTGTTATGCATATATCTTAAATACTGCCAAATCACATCAGTTCTTAAGTATATGTGTCATCATTTCACATTTAGGAATCTCCTAGAAACACTTTCTAAACATCAAAAGCCACTTGTGTCCTTCAAGAATCATGTCTTCCAGTGGTTTATTGGTGTTTGCTTTCTAGGCAAAATATAGACGATGTAAACAATTATGATTCAACTTAACTGATACTAATGAATCTGCTTTCCTAGAGTTAAGGCACATAATCCTACAAATGAATTTTCTAATACAACCTATTAGTTTCACGTCAATTCTTGATCTATAACAAAAGCTACCTATAATGCCTACTTAAGCTTACACAAATCAAACCAAAAACCACTAAATTCCTTCTACTATTAACAATCATGCTTCTTATACTCAAAATAAACAAATACATTAATACACTGCAATGTACCTGCTATTGGATGCAAAACCATCGCTCCCAAAAAAAACTCCTAGCACTCTTGTGCTTGGGTGGCTCAACCTTCTCCGTTCGACCAAGCTTCCCTAATAGATCATCAAAATGATCACTCTGTTCATTCCGTTTCGTCAAGGCGAAAATATCATCATCATATCTCCCTGAAGCAGAATACATCTATTTGTTCTTCATCCCCGGCAATCCATCGATAATGTCGCCATCGTAAACCAGCAAACTAGAAGACGCCGGTTAGCTTCTAGCTTCATTGCTACTTGCGAACGACGAACTCTTAAAAATTGAATCGTAATCGATATCTGACATTGTCGTAGCTGATCTAGAGATACTGTTGGTGAATTTTGGCGAACCGCCAAAAACGTTGTTGAATTAGTGATTCTCGTCGGTAGCAAACGCCGACGACGACGGTGGAGGTCGGCTTCGGAGATCGCCACCGTCGGATTTCATCGGAGCCGATACTCCTTGGGGCTTTAACCCGAAATCTTGAGCTAAATGAAGATGTTATGTGGGTATCTTATTGTGTTTGCTCATTGATTCAACAGAGAAATGAGGGGCTACATATAGGAACCAATAGAGGATTCTAGAAGAATATCTCAACTAGAATCTAACTAACTCAACAACCATGAACTAACATAACAGCCACTAACAAACATACATGACAACCATACTAATATCACTAACATGCCACCTCAAGTTGAACCAGGGGAAGCCATGTGAAGCTTGGACCGGAGACTGTCAAACCGAGAAACAAACATGCCTTTGGTCAGTATGTCTGTGAGCTGAGAAGCAGTAGCTACATAACGAACAGACAACACCTGTGGTAACACCATATCTCGGATAAAATGTAAGTCAATCTCGATATGCTTCGTACGCTGATAAAACACAGGATTGACAGCAAGATAGGTAGCACCTATATTGTCACACCACAAAGTAGGAGGGTGTAACCGAGGAATATGCAACTCATGAAGTAAAGATATAATCCAACGAAGCTCAACAGCCGTATGAGCAAGAGCACAATACTCAGCCTCAGTACTCGAGGGAGCAACAGTATGTTGCTTCTTGGAGCTCCAACTAATAAGGTTGGGGCCAAGAAACACACAATAACCAGTAGTAGATCTACGATCATCTGGACAACTAGCCCAAACCACATCGGAATACCCATGAAGATCAAAACATTAAGATTTGCTGAAAGTCAAGCCAAGAGTGCTAGAACCATGAAGATACCTCAAAATACGCTTGACTGCCGCCTAGTGACGATCAGTAGGGGTCTGAAGAAATTAAGACATCTTACTAACCGCATAAGCAATCTCAAGGCAAGTCAAGACAAGATACTGCAAAGCACCAACAATACTACGATACATAGTCAGATCAGGTAACACTATTCCCGAATATCGAGAAAGCTGTTTACCAGAAGCAACCGGAGTGGACAACGGGCGACACTGCGCCATGCCAGTACGCTGTAATAAATCAAGCAAGTAATGTTGCTGACAAAGGTGAAGACGATCATTAGTGAAAGTCGCTTGAACACATAAGAAATATGATAAAGGCCCTAAATTGTTAAGAGCAAACTGTGAATATAAGCGAGTAATCAGAGATGAAACAAACTCTGAAGAGCTACCCGTGATAATAATGTCATCCACATATACAAGAACATAACAAATGCTATCACCATGCTGATACACAAAAAGAGATGTATCAGAGATACACTGAGTAAACCCATCAGTCAAAAGAGTAGATGAAAGCTTGGAAAACCAAGCTCTGGGAGCCTCCTTGAGGCCATAGAGTGCCTTCCGAAGAAGACAAACATGATGAGGTCGAGAAGAGTCAACAAAGCCAGGCGGCTGAGACATATACATAGTCTCAGATAAATCACCATGGAGAATGGCATTGTTGACATCGACCTGACGAATAGACCATCTCCGGGAAAAGGCCACCGAAAGAACAAGAAGGATGGTAGAGGGTTTGACAACATGGCTAAATGTCTTAGAAAAGTCAACTCCTACAGTCTGATGAAAGCCCTTAGCAACAAGCCGGGCTTTATAACGACTCACATAACCATCTGGATTATACTTAATCCTGTAAACCCACTTACAACCAACAATATCGGCAGAAGCAGGGGGAGAAACAAGATCCCACATATGATTGGAATGCAAAGCACCAATCTCAGTACGCATAGCATCCCACCAAACAAAATGATGTTGAGCCTGAGAGAAAATGGAAGGCTCAGTGGTGGGAGCAGTGCTAACATGAAAAAGATAATGATCAGGGAACTGTCTAGGCTGACGAGTATGATCACGAGAAAGAGTGACCATGGGATGAGAAGGAAGGGTAGGAGGAGCAGAAGAGGAGGAAGGAGGGGAAGCAGAAGGAGAAGAAGAAGCAGGAGGAGAAGAAGAGGAGGAAGAAAGTGAAGTAGAGGAAGGAGAAATAAGAAAATCAGACATAAAGGATGAATAAGATGATGCATCAGAAGGAAGAGAAACATGTGTATCAAAGACTGTCTCATAGAAAACAACATGACGAGATGTAATAGTACGAGCAATAATAGGGTCATAACAGAGATAACCATTGTGACGAGGCGCATAGCCAAGAAAAATAAAAGGAGTGGACTTGGATGAAAGCTTATCCGGGCGTGTATCACCAAGAAATGGATAGCATCAACACCCAAACGTGCGAAGAATAGAATAGTCTGGAGGGGCACCAAACAAGACCTCATAAGGGGAGGACTGATGAAGAACCGCGTAGGAAGCCGGTTAATAAGAAAGGCTGCAGTAGCAAATGCATCATACCAAAATTTGTTTGGTAAATGAGCATGAAATAGTAAAGCACGAGCAACCACAGACAAGTGACGATTCTTGTGCTCAGCCACCCCATTTTGTTGAGGTGTATGAGGACAAGATATACGATAAGAAATACCAGCAGTAGCAAGATACTGCGCCATAGCACCATGAATCAACTCAGGAGCACCATCACACTGTAGATGCTTGATGGTGCAAGGTAAATTTTCAACCAAATGTCGAAAATGATGAAACAATCTACTGCCTGAGAACGATAAGTCAGAGGATATATCCAAGTATATCGACTAAAATCATCAATAAACATGATGAAGTAACGAAAGCCAGAACGAGACAGTGCTGGAGAAGGACCCCATATATCACAATGAATAACATATAGAGGAATAGTAGAATTAGAAACAATATAATGAAATATCAATCGACTAGATTTAGAAATACAACATGAATTACATGGATTTTTAAAGAAGAACGAGACAATTGTAAAGAAGTAAGCCTAGACAACACAGAATCAGAAGGATGACCTAAGCGAGAATGCCACAACTCCCAAGATGTAGAACATGTAGCAGTGAGAGAATACAGTTGACGAGGACTAGCTCGCATGTGGTGGAGAAGCTGCCTGGTGTGAGTCTGTACAGATAAACCAAATTATGAGAATAAAACAGAGATAGGATGATCAATCACAAGTTGTGTGATTGATAGTAAGTTCTTGGCAAGGCTAGGACCTACAAGAACAGATCGAAGTGACAACACACACCGTGACAAGCGAAGGTAAGAGAAACCAATATTAGATATAGAAAGAGATGTACCATTACCAACCACTACTCGCTCAGAACCGGTATATGGAACAGTACCAAAAACAATCATGGGATCAAAGGTCATGTGAGCTGTAGCCCTAGAGTCAGGAATCCACGACTCAACAGTTTGACAGGTATGAGAAAGATCAGCATGAAGCCCAAACTGAGGAGAAGAAGGCCAAAACTGTGGAGTTGATTGTGCGGTGGAAGCCCAAGATTGGAAATGTTGTGGCCCAAAGCCAAAAGTTGGGCTTGGCCCAATAATAGAGTGAGCAGGCCCGAATTATGGTGGCTGACAAGGGGAAATTATGATCCATGAGAATGCAGCCCATGGGAAGGAGAAAGGTCTGCTAGTGTAGAGCCCAAAAGACCCAGCCAAAATGAAACTGAGGTAGTACCAAAGGGCGGGCCAGAGTTGTACAACCCAGCGTAAGCACCATCTTCCCCAAATCGGTGCCCTAGGTCGACACCAGTACCACCAGTTGAAACATCAACAAGGTGCGCAGTAAACCGGCCGGAACCACCACGACTTCTACCAAATCGACCACCAAAGCGGCCACTGGTATTGCGACCACCACGCCAGTTGCTTCTGCCACCACGAGTACCAACAGAATTAGGTCAAATAGTGTCTGTTGGTGTGTAGCGAAAGTAACATGTTGAAGCTCTTGATTTTCAACATTCATTACAAAGTTCTCAAAATCATAATCCAGACCTTGAAGAACTTGTAGCACCAGTAAGTCATCAGAAATAGGATCTCCAATTGCGTTCAATGAATCAACAATCTCTGTGGCTTAATTCAGGAAGACAATAATTGATTTGGTATTTTGTTTGAGCATATAGAATTGAGTGCGTAACTGAGATTGCTTGGCAAAAACAACTTGAACAAAAGAGTCTTCTATTGTCTTCCATAATGAAGATGCTGAAGTTGAATTTCGAGCTAGATGAAGAATTGAAGGAGATAAAGTCGCTGTAATCAACGCTTGCACATATCCATCACTTTTCTCCCACATTTCTCTGTTAGAAGAACTGTTTGACGGTGCACATATGTATGATTTTAGAAACTTCAATAAACCTATAGTTTTCAAAATTGTAACAATCTGATACTTCCAATTAAGATAGTTACTATCATCAAGTTTGATGGATAGAAAGTTTGCGATGTTAGGTAAAGAACTAAATGAAGTTCCAGTTGTGTTTACTGTTTCAGAGGAAGACGAGGAAGATGATGAATTGGAGGAAGACATGGCGAATGTCACCAGAGAAGATAGGTAACATTCGCCGGAGAAGAAGAAGGATTACCAGAGAATGTCACCGGAATCCACACTCTGATACCATGAAGATGTTATGTGAGTATCTTATTGTGTTTGTTCATTGATTTATGAACAAAATAATAATTTAATTTATTTAGAAAATTGGGTTAATAAGTCCAGGGTTTAATTTGTAATTTTCAAAAAGCAATTTAAAAGTTTCTTACATAAAATAATAACCCTTATTAACATTAGGGACCAAAATGTAACTTTTACAACCCAATCCTCCTTCCCATCGCCCTTGTTCTCCGGCCAACCTCCGGTGGTCCTCTGACAACGACCAAACCACTTAAAATAACCTAATTAAGCCCAATTAAACCACCACCCCTATGTCGCGAGTGTTTTTCAAACCACATACACAAATCAATTCGAATTAAATAATTCGTTTAAACCTTGTTCAAATTTGAAATTGAAGTTCAATAACAATCCTAATCCGTTTTGATTTGATCATCAATCAAATAGTCAAATCTGGTGATTAGAAACGTAATCCAAATCAATTTGCATTCAAACTCATGATTATATCACACCTAAATGGTGTAATTACTTTTAATTTGATTCAAAACACCCCAAATCAAACCTTAAACCCGTCGAGCTTAAAATTGTACTAATCAGACCTATTTGACAGAGGGCAAAGGTTCTAGTCGATCTGGGGAATCTTTTTGAACACTCAATCTCGCTTAAATCATATACACAGATCGTATCCAATTCTCAACTTTCATGAGGACATGCAGCCTGGTCGACAACCATACGGTAGAACATCATAACTCTCAATTGATCAAAGGATTCTCATTATAATCATTTAAGAAAGCTTTATACATGGATAATTGGATTATTATCATCCGTATCATCTCAAATCAAATTTATCCTAGTCGCTCAATTCTTTTTTCGGTTCATCATCAAATTAATTTTGAATCAGGTAATTCTATACACTCACACATCGATTTTACATGGGGAATCAAAGCCATATGTTAATTAGAGTTAACAACATCATTTGGGTGTTCAATTTTTCTCAAATTGAGTTAAAACATCGATGATGGTGATGGCAGTAGTGGCGGCGGAGGTGGTGGTGGCGGTGACGGTGGTAGCGGTGGTGGCAGCGAGGATGATGATGATGAGGATGACGACGACGATTAGGATGATGATGATGACTATGATAACGACGACGGCGACGATGAAGATAATAATGATAATAAGAACAACAACAACAATTTAAATGGGCTAAATGCATACATATACATGTGCTTCTAAGTGGATGGGACTTGAAGGCTACTGCCTAGATTCAAAACATAATATTAAAAAATAAAAGCATATCTTGTGGTTAGTGGTGTTTGTAGAACCATTTGTAAGGATTCCTATAAGTCTGATGCAGCCAAAACATCCAAAGTCTCTCTGCAAGCATGCACTAAAGAACTGAAGTAGAACTGCTTTGGAAGTTTTACATCATGCACTAGAAATATTCTAAGTGTAAAATCTTTCGAAGCCAAGACCAATATCTTCCGAAGCCAAAAGTGAAGTCTTCCGAAGCTTCAAAGACAAAGTCTTCCAAAGCCAAATAATGAAGACAGATTTCTTCTGAAGACTTTTAGGGATATGCCTTTATCTAATGTACTTTACCATAAAGCTGGACCACTTTTCCGCTGCAACTTTGTAAAGTCACCAACTTACATGAGTTGGTGAAAGGTCCATGCTTTTGGTAACTGTACATAGGTCTTGAGTCCATGCTTTCTACTTTATGTACTTTTATCCTTTTTGTAATATATTAGGATGTGAGCTATGGCATGTCATAGTCACAAGTCAAAAGGCAGATATGCCTTTTGACTCTACAATTGATTTTGTTTGTGCCTAGTCAATTGTATCCAGCTGGCTTTCAAAGTATAGCCGGCTGTAGGTTGTAGTATAAGTATTCCATGTTCTTGTATCTTTCTTTATGCTTTGTAACACTTGTAATAGAACTTGAGAAAGCAATATACTGCATCCTTGAAACCCAATCTCTTGTGTTCTCTTGTTCTGTCTCTTACTCATTACTTGTGTTCTTAGTATCATACTTGTGGTTAATCCAGTTTACTATTTAATTAAGTTTGGTTAATCTCCTCTTTGTGTTGTTGTGTTGTAAGTGACCACCCTTCACCGGTCCTGCAATTGGTATCTGAGCATTTTAGGCTCTTGATATAAGATCTCACCATCTTAAGATCCCTCACACACACAAATACTAAACTTTTCAAATGGCAGCCATTTCCAAGACTGATATGGAAACTGGAACCATAAACAAGTCCCCACTGATCACTCATGATGACTTTGATACCTGGTGTATGAGAATGAAAGGTTTCATCAGGTCTCTAGACTCAAGAATGTGGGAGTCTATTGAAAATGGACCTTTCATACCCAGCACTCCTTCTGCTACTGGTGCTGGTATGATTCCCAAAGATGTGGCTAACTACTCTGATGAAGATAGGAAGAGAGTAGAGATTGACAAAAAACCCATGACAGCCCTTCAAACTGCCCTTCCGAACTCTAGGTACAGAGGTTTCAAGAAGTGCAAAACAGCTAAATAGCTGTGGGATGCACTAAAACTGATGTATGAAGGCTCCTCTGAAGCCAAGGAGAACAAGAAGGATCTCCTGAAGCAGCAGTTTGAAAACTTCACCTTCAAAACAGGTGAAACCATGACTCAACAATACTTCAGGTATGTTGAGATAGTGGATACCCTTGTGGATGGAGGAGTTCCTCTTGAGAATAGACATTGTAAGGAAGTTCATGTCCTCACTTCCTAGGCAATGGACACACTATTGTGTGGTGATCAAGAGGACTGAAAATCTCAAAACTGTTACTCTGACAGAGTTATATGGGATTCTCAGTGGCTACCAGATGGAGATGAACATGCAAGGTTCATCTGGCAACTCCAACAATCAATTGGGTTCAGCCCTGCATGTGGTTGAAAGGGATAGTATAGAACCCCAACATCATCTCATATGCTACCCTGACAATTCACCAAAGGGTCCTTTCATCACCTTCCCAAAGACACCTAGGGAGAACTACACTCAAGAAGCCCATTCCAAGAGACAAGCTCTTCTCATGCCTTTGTGTCTTCTGATGAAAGTTGTGGCAACTCTCTTTTCACTCTTGAAGACCTAGATTGTATCCATCCAAATGATCTGGAATACATGGAAATAATCCAGCAGATGGCTCTTCTCACTCATAGTGCCAAGAAGTTCTACAAGAGAACTGGAAGGAGGTTTCCAAGCAATGCAACCAGTGGAAAGTTTGGCTTGGACAAAAGCAAAGTCAAGTGTTACAACTGTAACCTGATGGGCCACTTTGCTAGAGAGTGTAAGGCACCTAAAACAAATGTGGCCAAGCACAAACCAGACCAAACTACACTGAGAAAGCCCCTCAAAATGAGAAGCCAAAGCAACAAGCTACTGTTGCTGTTGAAGAAGGAGGCTTTGACTGGAGCTTTTAGGTGGAAGATGCTTCTCCAAACCAAGCACTAATGGCAGATCATGATGAAGCCAAGGTATTGGAACATCTCTGTACTCCTGAATGCATTGCTAAAGTTAATAGATACAGGTCCTATAACTTGGAGATGAGATATGATCTTGAGTCCTTAAACATTTTAAAATTTGATTTTAGAAAGTCTGAAAATGATTATAAATTAAAGATAGAGGACTTAGAGAAAACCATTTCAGTTCTAAAACATGAGCATACAGATTTTAGAACTCAAATCAAAGATCTCATAACCAAGCTGACTGAGTGCCAGGCTGAGCTTGTGATCAGCAAAGCCAGGGTAGAAAAGAGTGTTCTTGAAGAAGAGACCTTCAAGAACATGATATCCTCATCCCTGCACAACAAGGTGTGTTATCAAAATAGACAGGGACTGGGATCCAATGAGATAGCTCCTCCACACACAATCTTGTCTGTAAGATCTCCTAGGTGTGGAACTTGTGAAGATGAGCTTCCTTTCATAGATCCTATAAGTGAAGAGGATGAAGAAGAGATAGTGAAGAATTCCTCTGAGAAAAGTGAAGAGGAGGATTCTAAGAAGGGCCACTATCCTTCTGAGGAGAAGAAGATTACTGTGATGACCAAGTCAATGAGAAAGAACTTGATCAGGAAGAGCAAAAGAAAAGCAAGGAAGGCTCAAGAGATCAAGGCTACTTTTGACTCTAAGCAGAAACAAGTTTTTATCTCTGCAGGGTTTGAAGTAGTAAAGACTGAAGACATCAACCAAAACTCTTCAGCTAAGAGTTCTGGTTCTTGTTCAAATCATCTCAGTACCAAGAAGAAGACTGATCTGCTGTGTACCACTGCTGCACAGCCTGGACCATCAAACTCCAAGAACAGTTCCCAGCCCATAAAAACTGTCTCTACATCTACAAAGATGAAGGTGGAGAAGGGATGTGACCAAATACAGTCTTGTTCTCATAAGAAGACTCCTGTGAAGAAGAAATGGGTGTGTGTCATGTGTGAAAGTACCTCTCACATTGCTAAGGATTGTCCATACAATCCTAAAAGTACTATCCATATGACCAAGACAAAGACTTCAAAGAGTTCCAAGAAGATTCAAGCTTCGGAAGGAAAATCTGTTTCCTTCGGAAGCTCCAAAAGAAGAAGGCAAATGGAAAATTACCTTTGGAATAGAATTTGGTCTCGGAAGAAAGGAATTCTTCCGAAGCACTGAAGTCTGCTGCAGTGACTGCAGAATCTTCTGAAGGTTCAGTCATCAAAACTTCCGAAGTTCCAAAAGCTTTCGAAGTTTTGAAGGTCAAGTCCAAGACTCCAAAGGTGGTGTGGAAGTCTAAGAAAGACCAAGTGACTGAAAATTCTCCATCAACAACAGCTCAAGATCCTTCTAGCACAACCATAGGATCTATTACTGTTGCATTACCTTCTATTATACTTAGTGAGCACAAGGCAAATAAGGCTTGGGTTTCCAAATGTAACTAATCATTCTCTTTGTGCAGGAACAGCTCAAGACAAACAAGAATGTCTGGATCATTGATAGTGGCTGTTCCAGGCACATGACAGGCAATAGGTCACTACTCCATAACTTTGAAAGGATTGATGGAGGACCAGTTGCTTTTGGAGGAGATGAAGGTGGTTACATTTCTGGAAGGGGCAAGGTCACAAATGGTAAGCTCAGCATTGAAAAGGTAAACTTTGTCAAGGAGCTTGGGTACAATCTTCTGAGTGTATCCCAATTTTGTGATCGAGTCATAACATGCTCTTTACTGAGCATGAGTGCATTGTTCTCAAGCCTGGAGTGGTCATTCCTCATGAGCACATCCTGCTTAGAGCCCCCAGGAAAGGGAACATGTACAAGATGGACTTGCAAAAAACATCTCCCTCGGAGAAGTTTCATGCTTTCTGTCTAAAGCCAATAGTGATGAGTCTTTCCTATGGCATAAAAGAATGTGCCATGTAAACTTTAAGAACATGAATAAACTAATAAACATGATTTGGTAACTGGAATGCCAAAGAAAGAGTTTACAAGTGATGATCATTGTGTTGCATGCCTGAAAGGGAAGCAACATAAGGTATCTCACAAGCCTAAGGAAAGGAACTCCATCACTACTCCCCTACACTTATTACATATGGATCTCTTTGGCCCCACCAGTGTAATGAGTCTAGGAAGGACCTCTTATTTTTTGGTGATCACAGATGATTTTACAAGATTCACTTGGGTTTTCTTTCTTAGAACTAAGGATGAGACCCCTGAGATTGTAAAGATTTCATCTTAAAATTGAGAATCAAAGTGATCACAAGGTCAAAACCATAAGATGTGATCAAGGGACTGAATTCAAGAATCAAACCCTTGATGCATTTTGTGATGAAAAAGGTATTACAAGACAATATAGTGCTCCCAGGACTCCTCAGCAAAATGGTGTTGCTGAGAGGAGAAACAGGACACTAATTGAAGCTGCAAGAACTATGTTGTCTGACTCTAAACTACCCATCACCTTCTGGGCAGAGGCAGTAAACACTGCTTGCTATGTGCAAAACAGAGTTTTAGTAGTTAAGACACATGGTAAGACTCCTTATGAACTTTGGCACAAGAGAAAACCTTTCATTGGATTTCTCAGGTCATTTGGATGTCCTTGCACCATCTTGAATACCAAAGATCAAATTGCCAAATTTGCTGAGAAATCAGATGATGGACACTTCATTGGATACTCTTCTCAGGCTAAGGCTTATAGAGTATACAATCTCAGAACTAGAATTGTTGAGGAGTCAGCCAATGTGACTTTCAATAAACACACACCCTGTGTGGCTGGTTCTGGTCCTGATTGGCTATTTGATCTTGATTTAGTTACCAACTGTTTTAACAAATCTTGTGAGAATATTTCAGGATCTGCAGAAAATTTAAATATAGGTGATCCTGATCCAAGATTTGAGCTAAGAAGACCTTCAACTCATACATCTTCAGCTCCAGTTGGAACTACTTCAGCAAATGAGGTTTCTATCAGCACTACAATGACAAACTCACTGATACATCTGGGGTGCCTTCAAATTCCAGCTCAGAGGCTCCACAACCAGATAAAGATACCTCAATTGTGGAAGACAACAATGGTGGTGGTGAAAGTGATCAAGAATTCTTGATGCTAATAACCACACCATAGATGACAACATCAATGATGTCACACACTCATTGGATCAAGTCAATCTTGATAAGTGTGGTGATGTGGAGGGTGAATCATCTATGCCAGATCTAAATTTCTCAAATTTAGATCTTTCTCAGCAACTTGCTGTGATCCCTCAGCTTAGGATCCACAAGTCTCACCCCACCACAAACATCATTGGAGATGTTGTCACAGGGGTAAGAACAAGGGACAAACCATGAAGCAAATGTTTGTCTTCACTCTTGTTTCTTATCCCAGATAGAGCCAAAGAAAGTTGATGAGGCTCTAAAGGATGGAAGTTGGGTTGAAGCTATGCAACAAGATTGCTTCAATTCAAAAGGCAAAAAGTTTGGAACCTTTGTCCTCTTCTCATGGGAAGACTACCATTGGAACCAAATGGGTGTTTAGGAATAAGAAGATGATAGAGGCATTATCATCAAGAACAAGGCTAGACTAGTTGTTCAAGGATACACACAAGAAGAAGGGATTGACTACACTGATGTCTTTGCTCCAGTAGCAAGACTAGAAGCTGTTAGAATATTCCTGGCATTTGCTGCATCCAAGAACTTCAAGGTCTTTCAACTTGATGTGAAGTGTGCTTTTCTGTATGGAGTGATTGATGAAGAGGTGTATGTCAAACAACCACCTGGTTTTGTAGACCCTGATCATCCTGATTATGTCTACAAGCTTGACAAAGCTCTTTATGGGCTGCATCAGGCACCCAGGAAATAGTATGAGACATTGTCTGAGTATCTTTGCAAACATGGATACAGTAGAGGTACTATAGATGGAACTCTCTTCATCAAAGTTCAGGGAAATGACATATTGCTAGTTCAAGTGTATGTAGATGACATCATCTTTGGTTTAACTAATCTAAAGCTCTACAAAGACTTTAAGAAGCTGATGAAAGACAGATTTCAAATGAGTGCAATGGGAGAACTCGATTTCTTTCTGGGAATTCAAGTGAAGCAAGTTGAAGATGGTATCTTCATAAGTCAGTCAAAGTATGTTCAGGACATACTCAAGAGGTTTAATATGACTGATTGTAAGATTGCTAAGACACCCATAGCCAGAAACCACTCCCTTGGACCTGATCTTGAGGGAGAGTGTGTAGATGAACACTTATACAGGGCTATGATTGGGTCTCTTATGTATCTTACTGCTAGCAGGCGTGATATCATGTTTGCTACATGCATTTGTGCAAGATATCAAGCCAACCCTAAGATGTCTCACCTCATCACTCTCAAAAGGATTCTAAGATACCTCAAAAGTGCTTCAACACTTGGTTTATGGTATCCAAAGAATCCTGACTTCAATCTGTAATCTTATACAGATAGTGATTATGGTGGTTGCAATATGACTGCAAAGTCTACATCTGGGGGATGTCAATTTCTTGGTGGAGGGGTTGTCTCATGGCAATGCAAGAAACAATCCTGTGTGTCTGCATCAACTGCTGAGGCTAATACATTTCTGCTGCAAGTTGCTGTGCTCAAGTGCTTTGGATTCAAAATCAGATGCTGGACTATGGAATTAACTTCAAGGAGACTCCTATTCACATAGACAACAATATTGCTATCTCTATCACTGAGAACCCTATGCAGCACTCAATGACCAAACACATCAATATCAGGTATCATTTAATAAGAGATAACTATGAAAAGGGATTAATTAAACTAGTCAAAGTTCATACAGATGAACAATATGCTGATCTGTTTACAAAAGCTTTTGATGAACAGAGATTTAAATATCTAATATCAGCTATTGGGATGATTAACTTTGAGTAGGTTTTTTTTAAAAACTAATTCTACTTATTTCTTAAAATATGTGTGTCCTAAGTTGTCTAGTTCATCACTTTCATAAGCTCATGTTTTCTTTGGATAAAAAATCCTTTTTGAAGAGTTTCCTTAGATTCTTGAAAATTTTCTGATCCTTCGAAGATATATTTTTATCTTCGGAAGAAAATCATGTCTTCAAAATAAATAACTGTCTAAGAAATTTTACCTTCGGAAGATGTTTCAATCTATCTTCCGAAGCTTAAATACTTGTCTCAGACACTTATTCGTTTTCAAGGACTTTTTCCTTCCGAATCAAAATTAACTCTCGAAAGCTTTGTTGTTTTACATACAAAGCATTCAAGTTTTTATTTCTCTTCCGAAGCAAAAATTTTCAAGATTCTCAGGAAATTCTTCCGAAGTCATTTTAGCTTCGGAATCTTTTTCATTAAAACTTCCGAAGCTAATTTACCTTCGGAAGCTTTTCGAATTCCAAGAAAACTACTTTTTGAGCAAAAGTAAACTACCTTTTCAGAGGTGGGACCGACATTCGGATTTCAAAGTTTATCCTCTTTCATTAACTTTGGTTCAAATCCTTTTCACATAAATACCCAACGGTTTCCCCTCTCCCTCACTATCTTCTTCAATTCAACTATTCCTCAAACCTAATTCCCAAACCGCCTTTGCTTTTCACCTTTCTTCATCCTTAAGCTTCTCAAATGGCCAAACTTAACCGCAGAAACAACCCAGATTTCTCCATGCAACTTCACAGGCAACACAACCAGGTTGCATTGTTAAGCTCTGAGAAAGATGATAGTTTCTCAGAGATTTTCCGTTTCTTAGCTTTATCAAATTACTTCACCTCCCTAACCATTTATCCTACTCTCTATGAGGATCATCTGCTCGAATTTTGGAAGACCTGCCAAGAGGTCATCATGGATGGGGAGAAGGCACTGTCTGCCACAATGCAAGGGAGGACAATCTTCATCACTCCGGCCATCATCAACACTCACTTACAGCTGGATGATGAAGAAGGTGAGTTGTCCTTCCCAAAGGAAGCTGTCAATCATTCCTTTGAGCAGATGGTTATGAAGGAGATTTCTCTGTAAAGACCTTCAGGAAAGGGAAGGTCTCATCCCAGTGGAAATACCTACTCCATGTGGTTATCCACAGCTTGTCAAACAAGCATGGAGGGTGGGACCAAATTCCTGAGGATCTCTCCTTCATAGTGCATGGGATGGTTCAAGGGGTCAAGTTCAGGTACTCTCAATTTGTCTATACAAATTTGCTTACTAACTTGGACTCCTTAGAGTATTATATGTTTCCTAGATATGTTCAACACATTCTCAACTGTGAACTGGGCTCACAGTTGAGGGAAACAGATAATATTCTTAAATTGGGACAGATGAAGCCCGATATCTTTAAAATCATGAAGAAGCCACCTGTAGGCTTCTCAGGGGTAGAAACAGCCCTTGTCCCCAAAATGTTAGAGCTCATTGCTCAAGGTGACAACCTAGCAACCCAAGCTAGTGTTGAACCCACACCTTCTACCTCTCTACCACCAAAAAAGCCACAAGTAATCCTCACCTACCAAAGAAAATCCAAACGAACCCCTGCTCAAGCTATTGAGTCTGTGCAGGTCCCCATATACTCACCAATACAGGAGGAAGTGGACACTAGAGCTCCCACTTCCCCTGAGAAGCAAACCACTCCCATCTCTTCAACAATCAGGGCTGAGGTTCGTCATGCTCACCCTGATGAGCTCACAAGCCCAATCGCCTTAAGCCTTCACTCTGAGTCTTAACACTCAAGTGAACAACCTTCAGGGGACAGTTACCATCCCCAGCCTTTAGATCTAAATCAGCCCATTCCCAACCTTTCATTCTATACTGATGAAGACTTAGGTTTCAGTGAGTACCATGAGTCTCTCTTCTCTTCCCCTACTCAAAGAGAGATGAGTACTTCTAAGTCTCCTCAGTCTAGCCCACATCAGTCACCTATAACTGAGGTGGATACTTCTAAAGCTGTTCAGGATATCCATATGGAAGAGGCTCTCACTTTTGCAAGTGATTACATTATTAAGACCTCAACCATGACAACTCAGCCCATTGACATCTCAACTGAGAATGTCAATGAGTAGAGGAAATCTAGCAGCCAAGAACCTGAAGCTGGTGATGAGAGAGAGGACTTTGGTCCAATCATCTCATCCCCCAATGATTCTTCTAATGAAGAAGAGGGGAAACTGAGACTAAATGTGCAAAAACTGTCAAAAACATGCTCCTATTTAGTCTCTAAGGTTAGTCACCTTGAATCTCAGGTGACTACCCTTCACAACAGGGTCAATGATCAGCAACTTGAGACATCTTATCTCAGGGAAAAACTAGCTGGGAGACCTTTAAGAAGAGTTCAACCAGAAACACAAGAACCTGTGAATGTGGTTGACCTAACCTCTAGCTCACCTATGCAAGAGGGTGATGCTACCAAAAAGGGGGAGAAAGTCATTACAGACACAAAACCTGGGAGTTCTTAGCAGAGTATGGACATTGAGGACTCACCATCCTCACTTGCAATTGTGCATACTCAGCAACTTCCTCAAGTTCACATTAATGTGGACTCTATAGACTCTATCATCAGGAGTCTCTTTGAGGAAGGTATACCAAGGGCTATGTCATCCCACCTCAAGGAACTTCAAACTACATCATTGGGTGGAGGTATGATGCTGATAGAAGAGCCCTTATTCTTCACAGAGTTCAGGGGCAACAAGAAGAATTTGATTTTCAAACCTTGAACTACTATGAAGGTCTTGATCTAGTCAACTTGCCACTTGTCAATCCAAGCAAATCAAGACAAGCTGACAGGTTAGCACTCAGAATTCAAGACAGAATTACTGAAGAGTTCAGCCTAAGAAGGAGACAAAGGCAATCAGGTAATGTCATTGGTCAACTGGATGCTGAGGCAGACCCTGAGATTAGCTTCAAAGGGGAAAACCTTGGCTGAAGGCCCAGTGATAGAGCTTGAGAGCCCTGTCATACCAAAAACTGCTTCAGAAATTCATTCCCTCGATGAAACACCTGCTGGTGAAGGTGTCTCACAACCTCTCTCTAGCCAGAGCATGGATGCTACACCAAGCAGTGAAGGCCAAACCTCTATCCATCCTGAGTCACAAAGGTTTGTGGGTGACAAAGGAAAAAGAATTTTGACTCCTGAGGAAATTGAGGAGGATGAGAGAGAGAGGAAGAGGAAGCTAAGGGGAGAAAGTTCCTCTGGGTCTTCAAGTTTTATGCAAGCTGCAATCAGGACTGCCCCCAGACCAAACACTCAAGATGATGAGTTGAGGGAAGTCAGGATTACTTATCTGCAGACCAGGAACTATGACATAGATGAGATTATATCTCTTCCCTTAGAGAAACTAAATGAACTGGCTGACATGGAAGTGTCAAGAGAGATTAAAGAAAAAGAGGATGCAAGGTTACTTCTCCAATTCAAAGAGGAGAAGAGACAGAAAAGACTATACAAGCATGCTCCTACTCTCTCCCCAGTTCAAGAAAGCCCTGTGCAAAAGACTATGGCATCTGCACAAGAACCCCAGGTAGACAAAGAGACAGACAGACAAAACATGATCAACTACCTGAGTGCTACAGGTCTCTACCAGGCATCTATACTTCTTCCCTTGTCCTTTGAGTATATTGAGTTTGAGTATCTCAAACAGCTTGAACTTCAAGTGCTCAAAGAACAAAAAGCTACAAAGAAAAAGATGAGGGAAGAGGCTGCAAAGTCAAGAGCCATCATCCAAAAGAGTATGAAGAAGTCTGCTGACAGACAAAGAATGATGAGCTTCTTGAAGCTGTATGGATTCTCCGGAAGGAGACTTGGCCCTATGTCTCTATCCATAATGGATGAGCATATCAGGGTAATCAAGCAGAAGATCAAGAGTGGAAAGCTGATTGACTTATACTCTCCTTCAAGTCAAATCCCACCTGAAGTGGAGGTTAAGGTTGAACAACCTGAGACAACACAACCCAGACCTCCTGCTGAGCCTCAGCAAGCTTCATCTTCTGATCCACAGCAGGGTCAAACTCCCTCTCCTTCTGAACCTGTGAGGGAGGAACACCCAACTGAGAAAGACAAGGATGATCAACAAGGTGCTGCAGACTAGTCTTTTCAATTAAAGTCTTCTAAGAGGAAGAAGAGGATGGCTTCTAAACCAAAGTCTAAGAAGAAGAAGCCTGAATCATCTACCTCTACACCTCAGGCTGAGTCAGATCAACCTGAGGAAGTACATGAAGAGGCAGCCCAATCAACTCCAATTCAAGTGGCTCCTCTTGCAGCTGAGACACCCATCTTATCCAGGACCTTCTCTACTAATCCAGAAAGATGGCATGTGATCAGAGATCAAGGTGTTGAGAATGTCTATACATGGCAAGACATAATCAACTTACCTCTGCATGATCTCTTTGAGATGAGAAGATACTATGAGAGTCTGAATGATCCTGACCATCTAATGAAGAAGGGTATGGTCGTCATTATGCTGAAGACTACAAACATCTGAAGATCTTCTAAATATTTTGTAGCATCAGCCTAGGGGGAGTTTGTAAGGATTCCTATAAGTCTGATGCAGCCAAAACATCCAAAGTCTCTCTGCAAGCATGCACTAAAGAACTGAAGTAGAACTGCTTCGGAAGTTTTACATCATGCACTAGAAATATTCTAAGTGTAAAATCTTCCGAAGCCAAGACCAATATCTTCCGAAGCCAAAAGTGAAGTCTTCCGAAGCTTCAAAGACAAAGTCTTCCGAAGCCAAATAGTGAAGACAGATTTCTTCCGAAGACTTTTAGGGATATGCCTTTATCTGATGTACTTTACCATAAAACTGGACCACCTTTCCGCTGCAACTCTGTAAAGTCACCAACTTACATGAGTTGGTGAAAGGTCCATGCTTTTGGTAACTGTACATTGAGGTCTTGAGTCCATGCTTTCTACTTTATGTATTTTTATCCTTTTTGTAATATATTAGGATGTGAGCTATGGCATGTCATAGTCACAAGTCAAAAGGCAGATATGCCTTTTGACTCTACAATTGATTTTGGTTGTGTCTAGTCAATTGTATCCAGCTGGCTTTCAAAGTATAGCCGGCTGTAGGTTGTAGTATAAGTATTCCATGTTCTTGTATCTTTCTTTATGCTTTATAACACTTGTAATAGAACTTGAGAAAGCAATATACTGCATCCTTGAAACCCAATCTCTTGTGTTCTCTTGTTATGTCTCTTACTCATTACTTGCGTTCTTAGTATCATACTTGTTGTTAATCCAGTTTACTGTTTGATTAAGTTTGGTTAATCTCCTCTTTGTGTTGTTGTGTTGTAAATGACCACCCTTCACCGGTCCTGCAAATCAGACTAAACTAGCCGGTTTAATTGGTTAGACCAGGAAATGGTCATAAAACTAGTCCAGTTATGTGTGAATGGAATGTTTTCATTTAAACTAGTGGTCATCGTCTGGATCGGTAAACCGGTTGAATGAGACCTGATGTTCGGATTAGATTCATAATTTCATATATCTTTTTCCTTTCAAAATCTTTTTTTAGTAATTGTGATACATATTCTAGTTATTTAAGTGTTCATATATGATCTTATTTGGTTTGAATGATTGGACCAGTCGAACTAGTGAAACATTAAAACGACCAATTTGCTATCTGATATGATTTCAAAAGCATTGGTGGAGAGAATGGAACCCTATGTATGGCAACCAACCACACTATCTTTTTCGTTATTCATTCCAAATGGAGAGTATATAGAATGCATTACATGTGATACAAACAATCATATAAGCATCTATTTAGTGACAGAATTAGGTTATGCACTATAGGGTCACGTAATAAACAAAACAAATATATTTAGGTTATGCAGATAGTGGAAATGTAAGCTTTTCTCGTCCAGAATTAATTAGAGTATAGTGAAAAAATGAGTAAAGCCTATTGACTTATTTGTAAGTTATATAATAAAACTAGTAAAAAAGAAGCATTTGTGATCAAAACTTCTAATAAACAAAACAAATATATTTAGAGTAAATTACCATTTGCATCCCTAACGTTTGCGCATTTTAACCACTTGCATCCTTGCAGTTTCAAAATTGTCATCTGCCCCCTAACGTTTCATTTTTATTTCCATTTGAGTCCAACACACTGACGACGTTAGATTTTTCCGTTAATTTTTATAAAATAACAAAAATACCCTTATTTATTAAATAAAATACCCTCCATCCACACCTCACCCTTTTATCTTCTTTCTCTATCTCTCTCTTCTACCTTTTTATGTCCACCGCCACTTTACCGCAACCACCGCCGTCGTTGCACCGTCGTCGTCGCACCACCGCCAACGTCGCGGCACCACTACTGCCACCTCCACGACCAGAAAAACCACCACCACCCCCATCTCTTCTCTTCTTTTTTCTCTCTGTGTCTGTGTGATCGGTAGTCGACAACCACCAAGATGTGGAATTATTGTTCTAGAGAGGCAGATCTAGTGATGGAAGGGTGAAACACGGTGGCGACTAAGGGTGTTTTTGTAAAAATCGTAGATCTAGTAGTGATGGGTGGCTATGGTGGTGTAGATAGGGGTTTTGGTGGTGGTTATGGGTGGTTGTGATGTGGGCTACAATGGTGGTGATAGTGGCTACGGTGGTGGTGATGGGTTTCTGCGGTGGTGGTGGTAATGAGGGCTTTGGTGGTTGTGATGGGTTGCTACGGTGATGGGGACTGAGGTGGTGATGGGTGGTTGTGGTGGTGATGGTGATGGGTGGCTGCGAAGGTGGTGATAGGTGGCTATGGTGGTGGTAATGGGGGTTTTAGTGGTGGTGATATGTGGCTATGATGGTTGTGAATAGGGATGTGGTGGTAGTGATGGGGCTGCGGTGGTGGTGATGGGATGTGGAGGTGGTGATAGGACTACAGTGGTGGTGATGGGGACTATGGTGGTGGTAATAGGTGGCTGTGAAGGTTGTGATGGGTGGTTGTCATGGTGGTGATATGTAACACCCCGAAAAGTCAAAACGAGTCATTAAGGATAATGGGCTTGATTATTGGGTATTTTAATAAGGTAAAGAAATGATCATGGGCTAAATTAGGGTTATTGGGTAGTGGCCTATGGGATTAAAGGCCCATAATCAGCCCTTAAGCACCCAAACTGTCACACCCCAACCTTGACGGCGGAAACGTCGAGATGTGAGGGTTAAGATTGTTCACAGCCACATAACGCTATATTTAAATTGCAAATATTATTATCATAAGTATTTAAATGAAATACAACCATAAGTCACCAAAAAGAAATAAGTTCAACATATCTCAAACATAACATAACGTTTTGTTTATTTAACTAGGTCCAAGTCTTAGTTTTATTGCAAGCTTCAAATGTCCACTTTAAACTTGGGGATTTCCTGAAACATGATGAAAATAAAGAGTCAACTAAAAATAGTTGGTGAGTTTCCAAGTTTTCATACATAATAAGATTACAAGTAGCAATTCATGTCATGGATTATAAGCTAGTAAGGTTATAGAACACATATCGTTACAACCAAACCTCGACTTGATTACAAGTATAAAAGATTGGCTAAGTGTATTTGGTTCCCTAGTGCACAAGCGTACGGCCCCTAGGAGTCGGCAATACCTCGACTTTAGCACCAAATAGGCTTGTCAGGCCCAAAGATCTAAGACGTCGCCAGGCTAGCAATAGTTAATGATTGTAAATAAGCTATGTATCTCATATAAACATTTACAATACACAAATAACCATGACCAAATAATAAGTAGAATTGCATGTGCATTACAAGTCTCAAATGTTTAAACGTGTATGTAATATAAGCATCATGTTTCACCCCAAATAAGTGTGAAATTATAAAAAGGGGACAAGGAAAACTCACATGGCAATAAGTATAAAAATGACGATTAATAAGATAAATGATAAGCGTCGTTCCAAGATAACACATCACAAGGCACCTATATATATATATATTTACAAGATTAAATTTAATAACAAGTGTAAATAAATTAACGAGGTCTAAAGTTCAATTTGGGAATTTGGGGCATTTTTATAAATATTTCATGTACAAATTACATTATTTATATGTTTAAATATAGAGAAAAAGAATTAAATCGTTTATAATGATTTTTAAAGTTTAAATATAATATTTGAGTAATTACTTGAAATAATCATGATTTAAACAATATTATGTGAAAAGAAACTTTTTAGACCAACAATACTTATTAATTAAAATCTATTTTTTTATAAAAATAAACTAAGTATTAATATATGTTTGATAATATGTAAAAAAGAAAAAAGAAAAGAACAATGTTAAAATATTTATAATAATAAATTCACAGAAAATAATTTGGATGATTATAAAAATATTTGAAGTTTGTAAAAATCATTTTATATTTATTAAAAATTTTTCATAATTTAAATAGGTGAAAAAGCCTTTTAAAAAAAACTATGCAGGTCATGGGGTTCGAACCCGTGACCTTGGGTTTGGTAAGTGAGTGTGAAACCATTAGGCTGGGTAGCCTATGCCTGTAAGAGCACAGGTTTCATTTCCTAAATACCCACTTAAACAAAACCCCTAAATTCCACATGAACCCTAATTCAAACGAACTCCAAATTGAAGATCAATTCGTTGTTGTTAAAGCCAATGATCATGGGGCTTTCACTCCCCATGTAAAATCGAGTGTGTAGGTGCTTTTAATTACCCGGTATTGAAGCGCAGACCACAAGAACAGATGATGAACAGGTCGCGACACACGTTCGACTGGTTCGATGTTCAAACGACAATGGAAATCAAATTAAACTTGCAGATAGCTTCTATTGGACTCGTTTATTGAAACCCCTCTATCAATTTCAAGTCTTGATGCCCAGATGATGGTTCTCGAGTATGTTGCAGGTGGCGATGAAATTGTTAATCAATTTGCTTTGTTTGTGTGTTTTCAGGTGCAATTGAGAGTTGTGAACGCTTGGAATTAGTTAGATGATAGTTTATGTTCGTTTAATTAGATTAATATCACGATTTAATGCTCGAACGGCTAAGAATCGAATATGATTCGATTATGCACTCGTTTGGACCTCGTAACCGACGGTTAACTCCTTTAAATGGTACATTCAAGTTCGAATCATGTATACGAAACGATTCGAAACGGTTTTGGTTTACGAAAACGAATGGTTTTGGTGTTCTAGGGCTCGCCGGAGCCGCCTTAAGTTGGCCGGAATTGATGCCGGAAAAACGGGGGTAAAAAGGGGGCGGGTGTTTGGGATTTGATTATTTACAATTTCAGCCCCTGTGGTTTTTATCTTATTATTTTATGCCAAACATCCAAGTTAAGTTTCTAAAATGACAACTTTCCCCCCCTTAACCTTTTTAAACTTTAAGATTAGTTAGTTTTAATAACTTATCAACTATTAACCTTTTATAACTCATTGTTATCATCTTTAATTAACCAACATTACTTTCATTTATTTATTGTTGTTAATATTATTAATTTTATTAATATTGTTATTATTGGTATTATTCTTATTTTACTTTTTATATTAATATTATTATTATTACAATCATTATTAAGATATTTTACTTAATTAATATGAAATAATTTATACTATCAACTTTCAAGTTAAAGAATTAAAAAGAAATAAGCATAAGTAACCCATAGATTCTTATCAAAGGCATAAATAGTCCTTATAATAATTTAACAAAGTTAACCTTTAAACTTAACGAAAATACGAGATGTTATAGTCTCCCCAACTTAAAAGAATTTCGTCCCGAAATTAAAAAAAAATGAAACTATACAAATTAGAATGGGTATCTCTTCTTCATGTGCTCCTCACGTTCCCAAGTAAATTCGGCGCCTCGCTTATTCTCCCAACGAACCTTGACGATTGGGGTTGTTGTGGTTCTAGTCTTCTTCATAATGCGATCCATGATCTCAACAGGCTTCTCGACAAAATGCAATGACTCGTCAATCTGGATGTCTTCCAACGGGACATGCAGACTTTCGTCAGCCAAGCACTTTCTCAAATTTGAGACGTGGAATACAGGATGAACTCCACTAAGGTCGGATGGTAGCTCTAGTTTATAAGCCACTTTCCCAATCCTTTTCAGGATTTTGAAAGGTCCTACAAATCTTGGAGCCAGTTTGCCCTTCTTTCCAAAGCGAACCACACCTTTCCACGGTGAAACCTTAAGAAGAACCATCTCCCCAACTTGGAATTCCAATGGCTTACGTCGCCTGTCAGCATAGCTCTTTTGACGACTTCTCGCCACTTCAAGGTTCTTGCGAATGATAGAAACTTTATCGGTCGTCTCTTGTATAAGTTCAGGACCAGTGATGAAGTTTTCACCAATGTCGGTCCAACAGATCGGTGAACGACATTTTCGAGCATAAAGTGCCTCAAACGGTGCCATCTTGATACTCGAGTGGTAACTATTGTTATACGAAAATTCCGCGAGCGGTAGATGCGTATCCCAATCGCCACCAAAGTCAAGAACACAAAGGCGTAGAAAATCCTCCAAGGTTTGGATCGTTCGCTCGGTTTGACCATCAGTTTGAGGATGGTAAGCCGTGCTTAGATCTAGTTGTGTACCCAAGAGTTCTTGCATAGACGACCAAAAGTGTGAAGTGAAACGAGCATCTCGGTCGGATATGATGTGCAGAGGTACCCCATGACGACTTACAATCTCATCAACGTATATACGAGCTAACTTTGATGTCTTGTAAGTGTCACGTATGGGTATAAAATGTGCCGACTTGGTCAATCGGTCAACGATCACCCATATGCTATCATGTCCTCGAGAGGTTCGGGGTAGCTTTGTTATGAAGTCCATGGATATGTGTTCCCACTTCCACATAGGGATCTCGGGTTGCTCAAGTAATCCACTTGGACGTTGATGTTCGGCTTTAACCTTCGTACACGTGAGACACTTAGCTACATAAGTCGCTATGTCTTTCTTCATTCCAGGCCACCAATATTGACCACGTAGGTCCATATACATCTTATCGGAGCCAGGATGAATAGAATAACGAGTTTGATGAGCTTCGTTCATGATGAAGATACGGAGGTTATCGCGATTTGGAACCCAAATTCGATTTGCGAAGTACATCAATCCATTGGGTTTCGTTTCCAACCGGGTTAGAAGATTATGCTCCAATTCATCCTTCATTCTTCCTTCTCGTTGTACCATTTGTTGAGCCTCCAGGATACTAGACTCGATGTCACTATCTATCCTCAGGTTTTGTAGCAATACGGTGGTCTCGTTGACATCAAGTCGGATCTCAGTATCGAACTCACCCAAAGTATCAAACCATTGACGTCGATCGCGAATTTCTTGGAATGAGATCATCTTGTTGTGAATCTTTCGGCTTAGTGCATCGGCTACAACGTTTGCTTTACCAGGATGGTAACGAATGTCACAATCGTAATCACTAATCAACTCCACCCAACGACGTTGTCTCATATTGAGATCTTTTTGATTGAAAACGTGTTGAAGGCTTTTGTGATCGGTGTAGACTATACATTGCGTACCATACAAGTAGTGTCTCCAAATCTTCAAAGCAAAGACAACACCACCAAGCTCGAGATCGTGTGTTGTGTAATTCATCTCGTGAACCTTCAATTGTCTCGATGCATAAGCTATGACCTTCCCTCGTTGCATGAGAACACAACCAAGGCCTTGTTTAGATGCATCACAATACACGGTGAAATCGTCGTTTCCATCGGGTAGGGTCAAGATAGGAGCATCGCACAACTTGTGCTTTAACGCTTCTAAAGCTTCTTCTTGCTCGGGACCCCACTCGAATGGTTTATTCTTTTGTGTCAAAGTAGTGAGCGGTTTCGCGATCCTCGAGAAGTTGGCAATGAATCGCCGATAATAACCAGCAAGACCAAGAAAAGAACGAACTTCGGTAGGAGTTGTAGGAACACACCAATTCTTCACAGCTTCCACCTTTGCAGGATCAACGTGAATTCCTTGGCTATTCACCCCGTGTCCTAGAAATTGAACTTCCTCGAGCCAGAAATCACACTTCGAGAACTTCGCGTACAATTGCTCTTTCTTTAACAACTCAAGAACCAATCTCAAATGCAGTTCATGATCGGTGTTGGACTTTGAATAGATAAGTATGTCATCAATGAAGACGATCACAAACTTGTCTAGATACGGCTTGCATACTCGGTTCATGAGATCCATGAAGACAGCAGGAGCGGTTGGTTAAACCAAAAGGCATCACCATAAACTCATAGTGCCCATAACGAGTACGGAACGCAATCTTTGGGATATCATCATCATGGACTCGCAATTGATGATAGCCAGAACGTAAGTCGATCTTCGAGAAGATAGCAGCTCCTTGAAGTTGGTCAAACAAATCATCGATACGAGGAAGAGGATAACGGTTCTTGATGGTAAGCTTATTAAGCTCACGATAATCGATGCACATACGAAACGTTCCATCTTTCTTCTTTACGAATAGGACAGGTGCACCCCAAGGCGAAGAACTAGGACGGATGAAGCCCTTCTCGGATAACTCTTGAAGTTGACTAGAGAGTTCTTGCATTTCCGATGGTGCAAGTCGATATGGTGACTTAGCCACGGGGTTCGCTCCCGTTATCAAGTCAATTTTAAACTCGACTTCACGCACGGGAGGTAAACCACTAAGGTCATCGGGAAATACTTCAGGAAAGTCTCGTACGATAGGGACATCCTTAAGTTCTTTCCCTTTGACTTTCGTGTTGACCACGTAAGCCAAGAAGGCCATATACTTCTTGCTTAAACACTTTCGGGCTTAAGTGCAAGACATGAGTTTAAGTCCTTTGGAAGATTTTTCACCAAACACTTTCAAAGTATCTCCAGAGGGTAACGGTATACGAATGCACTTCTCGAAACAAATGATCTCGGCATGGTGTTTGGCTAACCAATCCATACCAATGATGACGTCAAAGCTTCCAAGTTTCATAGGAATAAGATCGATAAGAAAATCATGCGTGTCAAGGCTTAAGATGCAATCACGAATAACGATGTCAACGGTGATCGGTTCTCCATTGGCAACTTCAATGGTAAGAGGTCTTTCTAGTTTCGTATGTGGCTTAGCAAGTATGGGTTCAAACTCTAACGAAACAAAACTCTTATCGGCTCCAGAATCAAATAGGTCATATGCATAAGTTTTATTAATAAGGAACATACCTGTTCAATTTTAAAGGTATTTAACGACATAGGTAACACATGAAAAGAATTAGGTCACAAAAGTTAAAGGTAAGTTAACATACCATTCACCACATCGTTGTTTGCTTGTGCTTGGTTAGCGTTGATGTTGAAAGCACGTCCTCGGGCTTGTGGAACATTACCCACAAGACGAGGGCATTGTGGGCGGAAATGACCAGGTTCCCCACAGTTGTAGCAAACACGGTTTGTGACCACGGCGGCGTTGTAGTTAGGTGCACGGTGACAAGTTGCCACCAAGTGACCATATTTACCGCATAAAGTACAGATACGGCAGGGTTGATTTCCCGGGTGATGGTACCTACAAATGTTGCACATAGGCTGAGGACCAGCATAAGCCCTAGCCCCAGGCACTTGTGCCACAGGTGCAGCCGCAGGAACAAGTTGTCTTTGGGGTTGTTTGGGTGCAGCCACGGCATAGTTGCGCGCCGGTGTGAACTTGCGCTTCTTGTTGTTGTTGTTGTTGTAAGACGGTTCAGCTTTGGTCTCCTTAATAGCCTCGGTAGCCGTCTTCTCTACCTTCTTTGCACCCTTCACAGACATGGTGCCCGCTCGTTATGGTTCTCGGTGAGTTGAGTAATGGCTTCTTCCAAAGTTGTGGGTCGGCTACCCACCACAGCATCTTGAATTTGGGGTGGTACACCCTTAATGAACTTCTCGATGTTGCGGGGGACAGTGTCGACCATGTGAGGCAGCAGTAAACTCAACTCATGATGCCTAGTTGAGTAGGCCAAATGATCACCATCATTTTGCTTCAAGTTCCAAAACTCTTCCTCCAACTTTTGCAACTCACTTCGTGGGCAGAACTTCGGGATAGCGATGTTCTTGAACTCCTCCCAGGTAAGTGCTTGCACAGCTTCAGGTCCACGGTTTCTCTTCTCGCTATTCCACCAGGTAAGTGCCCTTTGTTGGAGCACACTAGTGGCATAACGAACCTTGAGCGTCTCGGGACACTCACAATTGATAAAGGTATTCTCCATGCTTTCGAACCACTCAAGAAGGCCAGTGGCTCCTTCCTTGCCACTAAAACTAGTGGGCTTGCAAGAGCTAAAGTGTTTGAAGGTGCAAGTTTGATTGTTCCCGTTTTGGTTGTTCCCGTTTTCGTTGTTGCTATTCTCTCCATGACCATTTCCATTGTTGCTACCATTGGTCAGTAAGGTGCTATTAAGTTCAGCAACCATGGTCGGGATGACAGCAGCCATTTGTCAAGCAATCATGGCGGCTAACTTACGATCGGAACTTCCACGCTTTCCATGATGACGAGACATGCTGGAATATATAAAATGAGTTAGATATGAGGATTGGAATAACAAGGATCATAGTTCAACAAGGATAAGGCAAAAGTTGTAAGGCACATGGAATGGTTCCATTTGGTAACGCATTACCATTTGGAAACGTTGACACGTCAAGGTAAGTTGACCCACTCGCCTTAGAAATTTGTGTATGTTGACCATAGTTTATCACTCATCCCAGAAATCCCCAGGTAAGCATAACTAGTCCCGTAGGATTTATGCGATATGCTTGCCTTAGCCCGAGGGCCTTTTGCCAGGAAATCCAGGATACATGTGTCTATGTATAACACAAATATCTTAGGTTCATGAAATCAAAACCTTGATGAGATTTTTCATAGATTAGACATAAGTCTAAGGATTCAAGTCATAAGCATAAGTATACAATTCCACGTGTCGTCGAGAATAAGATTAAGGAATTTCATTTTTCGGGGAGAGTCGAAGTGTCAAAGGTAAGCTTAGGGAGACAAGTAACTAAGTTTAAACAATTACAAGGCAAACCTATGCTAAGGCATCAAGTTGCACATAAGTAAGGTATAGCATTATGTAGCATGTAACAATATATATATTTCCAAGAATATAAATATTTATTTCTAAGAGGTTCATGCATAAGCTATAGTCTAGGTCACCATTTCTAATAACCTAAATCCCTATAGTTATGGGCTCTGATACTAATCTGTCACACCCCAACCTTGACGGCGGAAACGTCGAGATGTGAGGGTTAAGATTGTTCACAGCCACATAACGCTATATTTAAATTGCAAATATTATTATCATAAGTATTTAAATGAAATACAACCATAAGTCACCAAAAAGAAATAAGTTCAACATATCTCAAACATAACATAACGTTTTGTTTATTTAACTAGGTCCAAGTCCTAGTTTTATTGCAAGCTTCAAATGTCCACTTTAAACTTGGGGATTTCCTGAAACATGATGAAAATAAAGAGTCAACTAAAAATAGTTGGTGAGTTTCCAAGTTTTCATACATAATAAGATTACAAGTAGCAATTCATGTCATGGATTATAAGCTAGTAAGGTTATAGAACACATATCGTTACAACCAAACCTCGACTTGATTACAAGTATAAAAGATTGGCTAAGTGTATTTGGTTCCCTAGTGCACAAGCGTACGGCCCCTAGGAGTCGGCAATACCTCGACTTTAGCACCAAATAGGCTTGTCAGGCCCAAAGATCTAAGACATCGCCAGGCTAGCAATAGTTAATGATTGTAAACAAGCTATGTATCTCATATAAACACTTACAATACACAAATAACCATGACCAAATAATAAGTAGAATTGCATGTGCATTACAAGTCTCAAATGTTTAAACGTGTATGTAATATAAGCATCATGTTTCACCCCAAATAAGTGTGAAATTATAAAAAGGGGACAAGGAAAACTCACATGGCAATAAGTATAAAAATGAAGATTAATAAGATAAATGATAAGCGTCGTTCCAAGATAACACGTCACAAGGCACCTATATATATATATATATATATATATATATATATATATATATATATATATATATATATATATATATATATATATATATATATATATATATATATATTTACAAGATTAAATTTAATAACAAGTGTAAATAAATTAACGAGGTCTAAAGTTCAATTTGGGAATTTGAGGCATTTTTATAAATATTTCATGTACAAGTTACATTATTTATATGTTTAAATATAGAGAAAAAGAATTAAATCGTTTATAATGATTTTTAAAGTTTAAATATAATATTTGAGTGATTACTTGAAATAATCATGATTTAAACAATATTATGTGAAAAGAAACTTTTTAGACCAACAATACTTATTAATTAAAATCTATTTTTTTATAAAAATAAACTAAGTATTAATATATGTTTGATAATATGTAAAAAAAAAGAAAAGAACAATGTTAAAATATTTATAATAATAAATTCACAGAAAATAATTTGGATGATTATAAAAATATTTGAAGTTTGTAAAAATCATTTTATATTTATTAAAAATTTTTCATAATTAAAATAGGTGAAAAAGCCTTTTAAAAAAAACTATGCAGGTCATGGGGTTCGAACCCGTGACCTTGGGTTTGGTAAGTGAGTGTGAAACCATTAGGCTGGGTAGCCTATGCCTGTAAGAGCACAGGTTTCATTTCCTAAATACCCACTTAAACAAAACCCCTAAATTCCACATGAACCCTAATTCAAACGAACTCCAAATTGAAGATCAATTCATTGTTGTTAAAGCCAATGATCATGGGGCTTTCACTCCCCATGTAAAATCGAGTGTGTAGGTGCTTTTAATTACCCGGTATTGAAGCGCAGACCACAAGAACAGATGATGAACAGGTCGCGACACACGTTCGACTGGTTCGATGTTCAAACGACAATGGAAATCAAATTAAACTTGCAGATAGCTTCTATTGGACTCGTTTATTGAAACCCCTCTATCAATTTCAAGTCTTGATGCCCAGATGATGGTTCTCGAGTATGTTGCAGGTGGCGATGAAATTGTTAATCAATTTGCTTTGTTTGTGTGTTTTCAGGTGCAATTGAGAGTTGTGAACGCTTGGAACTAGTTAGATGATAGTTTATGTTCGTTTAATTAGATTAATATCACGATTTAATGCTCGAACGGATAAGAATCGAATATGATTCGATTATGCACTCGTTTGGACCTCGTAACCGACGGTTAACTCCTTTAAATGGTACATTCAAGCTCGAATCATGTATACGAAACGATTCGAAACGGTTTTGGTTTACGAAAACGAATGGTTTTGGTGTTCTAGGGCTCGCCGGAGCCGCCGTAAGTTGGCCGGAATTGATGCCGGAAAAACGGGGGTAAAAAGGGGGCGGGTGTTTGGGATTTGATTATTTACAATTTCAGCCCCTGTGGTTTTTATCTTATTATTTTATGCCAAACATCCAAGTTAAGTTTCTAAAATGACAACTTTCCCCCCCTTAACCTTTTTAAACTTTAAGATTAGTTAGTTTTAATAACTTATCAACTATTAATCTTTTATAACTCATTGTTATCATCTTTAATTAACCAACATTACTTTCATTTATTTATTGTTGTTAATATTATTAATTTTATTAATATTGTTATTATTATTGGTATTATTCTTATTTTACTTTTTATATTAATATTATTATTATTACAATCATTATTAAGATATTTTACTTAATTAATATGAAATAATTTATATTATCAACTTTCAAGTTAAAGAATTAAAAAGAAATAAGCACAAGTAACCTATAGATTCTTATCAAAGGCATAAATAGTCCTTATAATAATTTAACAAAGTTAACCTTTAAACTTAACGAAAATACGAGATGTTACACAAACCAGCCTTCATCTTCCTCATTGCAACCCCAGCCACCAAAATTCATAGAGAGAGAAAGTAGAGAGAGAAAGTGAAGAAAACTCAAGATTTGAAGCTTCCAAGGTTAAGAGTTGAAGATCTGGGTGTTGGAGCATCAAGACCTAAGAAAGAAGCAATAAATCAAGGTAAGAATCGACCTCTAAACCCTTCTGTAGATCAAACCCGGATTCTAGGGTTTTGGGTTTTGAAAAGTTGCAAAGAATCGCATAAAGGTCACATTTTTACGTATGAAAACATGTATAAAGCTTAGATTTAGCCTCATGGATGATAAATTAAGAGATTGGACGTAAAAAGTTATGATTTTGGGTTAAAAATGGACTGGTTCGTAATTTTTATGCGATCCGCGAAACTGATTGCATCCAGCGAATTTGCATATTCAATCAGCGAAACGATGAGGACTTCCTGCGAAACTATAGTTTCGCAGGTAGTTTCGCAGACATGGTTTTCCAATGGACTTCATCACGAAGCTACCTCGCACGGCGAGGGAAGCGACGCAATCTGGGTGATTGTTGACCGTCTAACAAAGAGCCCCCATTTCCTACCAATTCGTGAGACGTATTCCTCTGAGAGGTTGGCAGAGCTATTTATCAAGGAGATCGTGGCTCGTCACGGCTTGCCAGTGTCTATCGTTTCGGATAGGGACACGCAGTTTACGTCCAAGTTCTGGAAGAGGTTTCACGACTCAATGGGGACTAGACTGCATATTAGTACGGCTTACCATCCCCAGACGGATGGTTAGTCGGAAAGGACGATCCAGACTTTAGAAGACATGCTACGAGCCTGTGTAATCAACTTTGGAGGAAGCTGGGATGAGCACTTACCGTTGGCGGAATTCTCATAAAATGTATGCCACCTTACGAAATGTTGTAAGGTAGGAAGTGCAGAACGCTCGTGTGTTGGGGTGACATCGGGCAGAAGGAATTGGGGAGTCTTGAAGTGATTGAGGTCACAACTGAGAAGTTAGATAAGATTAAGGCGTTCATGAAAGCTGCAAAGGACCGCCAGAAGTCTTATGCTGATAAGAGGCGTAGGCCGATAGAATTTGAGGTTGGTGACAAGGTTATGCTCAAGGTATCGCCCTGGAAAGGGATCATCGGGTTTCGAAAAATGGGAAAGTTAAGCCCAAGATTCATAGGGCCATTCCGTATTATCGCAAGGGTAGGAGAAGTGGCCTACAGATTAGAACTACCTGATGAGTTGAGTGGAATTCACCCTACGTTCCGTGTATCTCATCTCAGAAAATGTCTGGCAGGTAATGATGCAGTTGTACCATTAGAAGACATTGAAGTCGATGAACGGCTGAATTATGTAGAGCAGCCGGTGGCCATCCTTGATCGGAAAGAAAAGCACTTACGGAATAAAGTGGTTCCACTAGTATTAGTATAGTGGAGACACAGAAAGGGATCAGAATCTACGTGGGAGACCGAGGAGGAGATGAGGAAATTTTACCCTCAATTGTTTGATGACTGACAGGTTTCGAGGACGAAACCTAAATAAGTGGGGGAGACTTGTAACACCCCGAAAAGTCAAAACGAGTCATTAAGGATAATGGGCTTGATTATTGGGTATTTTAATAAGGTAAAGAAATGATCATGGGATAAATTAGGGTTATTGGGTAGTGGCCTATGGGATTAAAGGCCCATAATCAGCCCTTAAGCACCCAAACCAGCCTTCATCTTCCTCATTACAACCCTAGCCACCAAAATTCATAGAGAGAGAAAGTAGAGAGAGAAAGTGAAGAAAACTCAAGATTTGAAGCTTCCAAGGTTAAGAGTTGAAGATCTGGGTGTTGGAGCATCAAGACCTAAGAAAGAAGCAACAAATCCAGGTAAGAATCGACCTCTAAACCCTTCTGTAGATCAAACCCGGATTCTAGGGTTTTGGGTTTTGAAAAGTTGCATAGAATCGCATAAAGGTCACATTTTTACGTATGAAAACATGTATAAAGATTAGATTTAGCCTCATGGATGATAAACTAAGAGATTGGACGTAATAAGTTATGATTTTGGGTTAAAAACGGACTAGTTCGTAATTTTTATGCGATTTGCGAAACTGTATATGCATCCAGCGAATTTGCATATTCAATCAGCGAAACTATGAGGACTTCCTGCGAAACTATAGTTTTGCAGGTAGTTTCGCAGACGTGGTTTTCCAACGAAAGTTGGGCGAAACTGGCAGCAAAACTGGCAGCGATGATGCCAGCGAAACTGCCAGCGAAGGTGCTAGCGAAACTAGCAGCGAAACTGCTGGTGAAACTAGCAGCGAAACTATTGGCGAACCTAGCTGCGAAATTGCTGATCTTGCAGCGAAATTAGCAGCGAATTTAGACAGAAATTAACCCCTTTAAGTGTCAACTCATCTGCAGGCTGTGTAGTGAGATCCTAGCCTTGTAAGCTTAGTCTAGAAGTTATTCGTGGTATCGAGTTGAGTTCTAGATCCCCTATTTATAAGTTTTTCCATGTTTTGGAGCTATTATGCATACTAAATATACATTTTTAAATGACCAAGATTTTAAGAGATTTTAACAGGAAGAACGATTTTTCTATAAGCAAACGTGCTATATAAATTTTTCTATAAGCCCGGCCCCAGCCAGGGGCGTTGCCCCTTGGACCCCACTAGGGGCTGCTGCCCCTAGGACCCCGCTGTCAGGGGCTGCCGCCCCCAAACCCCCGCTGTCCCGCGGAGGGTAGGTTATGTTTTATGATGATTAGTACTCGGCATGTTGTGTACTTACTAAGTTAAGTATTATATATGTTAAAGACGAAAATGATATTAATGAAAAGTGAAACTTAATGAATGTTACCCCTGGGCCCGTTTGATGATGTAACGTCTTGCAAGCACTATGATAGACTTCACTTATGTGAGTCTGATGGATGATGATGGTTCTGTATTCATGAGCGGGCTATGTGCCTTGCAGTGTGGATCAACTGTCGGGGGTTAGCTACCGTATTCATGTGTACCAAAAGGGATTGGCATTTGTTGTCGATCAACATAGAGCTCTTGCTTTATGCAATCTCGTTATGATGAAAGTGAAAGATAATGAAAGAATGAAAGATAATGAACATGCTTATTATGCAAGTAATGTCATGTACTATGATCTATGCATGGTCATTATATGAAAATAAAGTTTATATTTTCTTATATAATTTAAAACTAGAACTCACTCAGCGAAGCTGACTTTTATGCATAATAGTTGGCAGGTAGATGCTGATGCTGAGGATGGCACACGGAGTTACTTGGGAAGCTATGGATGGCGTTCCTATTTATGAAAATCTTTATTTTAATTTAAGAACAAGTAATATGTTTTGTTTACAATTAAAGGACAAATGTATGAGTACGATATGTTTTCAAAGGTTTAAATGAATGTCTAATTATTTCCGCTGCAATGTTTGTTATTAAACTGATTTTATGCTATGATTAACCAACTGTGAGGCTTTCCGGGAAAGGGGCCTTACATGATGGGGCGGCGGAGGTGGTGATGAAGGCTCTGAAGCTGATGATGGGAAGTTGTAATGGTGGTGATGAGGGTTAGTTTAATCATTTTAATAATAATTTTATTAGGAAAACTAATAGTGTGAGTAATCTGGACTCAAATGGAAATAAAATGAAAAGTCAGGGGCGTATGGCGATTTTAAAACTGTAAGGATGAAAGTGGTTAAAATGCTCAAATGTCGGTGCAAGACCGGTTAAGGGATGGTCAATACAACCAGTCTCACAATAAGGAGAGTGTTTAGAATACTCAACAGATTAAATAGGGAACAAGGGCAATATTATGATACTAAGAACACAAGCAAACAATGAGACAGAAACTTAAGAACAACAGATGAATATGGTTTTCAAGGATAAAGTATATTGCCCTCAAGTTCTTTTACCAGTGTTACAAAGTATAACAAAAAAGATACAAGGACCTGAGATACTTTGTAATACAATCCTACAGTCGACCATACTTTAAAAGCCAGCTGGAAACACTAATCTAGGCAATAATATCAATGTAAAGTCAAAAGGCAGATTGCCTTTTGCCTATTGACTATGACATGCCATAGCTCACATCCTAATATATTACAAAAAGGATAAAAGTATATAAAGTAAAAAGTTACAAACTCAAGACCTAAATGTACAGTTGCAAAAGCATGGCCCTTTTTCATCAACCTGTATAAGTTGGTGAGTCTTCAGAGTTGCAGCGGAAAGTGGATCAGCTTTATGAAAAAGTACAACAGGGAAAGCATGTTCTCCTTTTATCTTCAGAAGAAATTTGCCTTTACTTCATTTGCTTCGGAAGACTTTGTCTTTGAAGCTTCAGAAGACTTCATCTTTGGCTTCAGAAGATTTTACACTAAAAATATTTTCTTTTTCAGAATATAAGACTTCCAAAGAAACTTCTACTATGTACAAAGTGCATGCATGCAGGTAGCACTTTGGTTGTTTTAGGTGTATCAGCTTTTCTATAATCCTTACAATCTCCTCTAAGCTGATGCTACCAAAACAGAGAAGTGGTTCAGCAATTGACAGTCCTTATTAGGATCAAGACCATTTTCTTCTTAATCATTTGGTCAGGATCCTTTAAACTCTCAAAATATCTTCTCATGTCATGGAGATCATGCAGAGGTAGATCAAGCATGTCTTGCCAGAAATAGACATCTTGACCACCTTGATCTCGGATGACATACCATCTGTCTGGATTGGCAGCAAAGGTCCAAGACAAGATGGGTCTTCCAGATGCAAGAGGCTCTACTTGAGTTGGAGTTTGTTGAGCAGCCTCTTGTTGCACTTCCTCAAGCTGCTCTGACTCATCCTGAGGTCTGGAGGTGGATGCTTTTGGCTTCTTCTTGGATACACTCTTCAAAGCCATTCTTTTCCTCCTTTTTGAAGTCTTTAACTGAGAGGACTAGTCTTGAGTACCAGGTTGTTTAGTTGTGTCTCTCTCAGTTAGGTCCTCTTCCCTCACAGGTTTAGAAGGAAAGGGAGTAGAACCCTGCTGTGGAGTAGAAGATAAGGTTGGTTGAGATGCAGCTCTAGGTTCAGGTTGTGTTGTCTAAGTGGGTTCAACCTTAACCTCAACCTCAATAGGAGCTTGACTTGGTGGAGAATGCAAGTCCACAAGCTCTCCCTTCTTAATCTTCTGCTTGATCACTCTAATGTGCTCATCCATAGTGGATAAAGACATTGGACCAAGCCTCCTTCCGGAGAATCCATACAGCCTCAAGATCCTCATCATCCTTTGTCTATCAGCATACTTCTTTTGACTTTTCTGGATGATGGCTCTTGACTTTGCAGCTTCTTCCCTCATCTTTCTTATAGCAGCCTTCTTTTCCTAAATGACTTGTTGCTTTAGCTGTTTAAGGTACTCAAATTCTATGTACTCATATGATAGGGGAAGAAGTGCAGATGCCTGATAGAGACCTGTTGCACTCAGTTAGTTAATCATATTTTGTCTGTCAGTTTCCTTATCTACTTGAGGTTGTTCAGTTGCCACATCCTCTGTCTTAGGACTTTCTTGAACTGGGGAGAAGGTAGGAGCATGCATGTAAAGCCTTTTATGTCTTCTTTCCTCTTTGATCTTGAGGAGCAACTCTGCATCCTCTACCTCCTTCCTCTCCTTAGACATTTCCATGTCTGCCAGTACATTCAGTTCTTCTAAAGGGAGAGAGATAATCTCAACAATTTCATAGTTCCTGGTCCTCAAATAGTTTATCATGGCTGCCCTCAACTCATCATTCTGAGTGTTTGTCCTAGGGGTAACCCTAATAGCAGCTTCCATAAAGTCTAAGGACCTAATTGACCTTTCTCCCCTTAGCTTCCTTTTCCTCTCTCTTTCCTCCTCCTCCTCAATCTCCTCAGGAATCAGTTTCATTTTCCCTTTGTCACTCACAGGCCTTGGTGACTCAGGGTGGAGAGAGTTTTGGCCTTCATTGCCTGATGTAGCAGTCAAGCTCTAGCCAGAGAGAGGCTGTGAAGCACCTTCACCAGCTGGTGCCTCACTGAGGGAAATGGGTGCTGAAGATGTGCCTGTCTCAAGGTTCACAGGTTCAACCACTGGGCCTTCAGTCAAGGCTTCCCCTTCGAAGCTAGTCTTAAGGTCCACCTCAACATCCAGTTGACCAATAGCCTTACCTGCTAGCCTATGTCTATATAGTCTTGATCTTTGCCCGAATCTTCAAGCACCCTTTCTTGAATTCTATCTGCTAACCTTGCAGCTTGTCTATGTTAGCTTGGGTTGACAAGTGGAAGGTCAATCAGATATGTACTCTCATAGAACCTTAGGTTGGAGAAGTTGAAGATTTCCTGTTGCCCCTAAGTTCTTGAGATTACTAGTGCTCTCCTATCACTGTCATACCTCTATCCCATGATTTGATTTTCAAAGTGATGAGATGGAGTAGGCATAGCTCTGGGAATGCCCTCCTCAAACAGGCTCTGAATGAGTGAGTCCACATCAATGTGAACTTGAGGAGGTTGCTGAGCATGGACAGTTGCAAATGAGGTTGGGGAATCCTCAATGTCTATACCCTGTAAAGAACTCCCAGGTTCTGTGATTTCTTGGACTTTCTCCCCCTTTTTGGTAGCATCACCCTCTTGCATAGGTGAGCTAGGGGTTAGGTCTACCACATCCACAGGTTCTTGTGTTCCTTGTTAAGCTCTTCTTAAAGGTCTCCCAGCTAGTTTCTACTTGAGATAAGAAATCTCAAGTTGCTGATCATTGAGCCTATTTTGTAAGGTAGTCACCTGAGATTCCAAGTGACTAACCTTAGAGACCAAGTAGGTGCATGTTTTAGACAGTTTTTGCACCTTTAGTCTCATGTTCCCCTCATCTTCATCAGAAGAATCATGGGGCGATGAGAGAATTAGACCAAAGTACTCTTCCTTACCACCAGCACAGGGTTCTTGGCTGCTGGATTTCCCCTGCACAATGACGACTTCAGGTGAAGTGTCAATGGACTAGGTTGCCATGGTTGAGGTCTTAATGGTGTAATCACTTTCTGAAGTGAGAGCCTCTTCCATATGGACCTCCTGAACAGGTTTAGGGAGATCCACCTCAGTAATGGGTGAATGATATGGGCTAGACAGGGGAGAAGCAGGAGTACTCATCTTTCTTTGAGTAGAGGAGGAGAAGAGAGACTCATGGTACTCACTGAATCCCATGTCTTCATAATCATAGAATTCAAGGTTGGGTATTGGTTGGTTAAGATCAAGAGGCTGGGGATGGTAACTTTCCCCTGAAGGTTATTCACTAGAGTTTTGAGACTCTGAGTGAAGGCTTAAGGCTGTTGGGCTTATGAACTCATCAGACTGAGCATGAGGAACCTCAGCACTAATCATTGGTGAGATGGGAGTAGTTTGCTCTTAAGGAGAAGTGGGAGCTCCAGTGTCCACTTCTTCCTGTTTGGTTAGTGAAGCACAGGCTTAATAGCTTGTGTAGGGGTTCGTTTGTATTTTCTTTGGTAGGTGATGGTTATTTGTGGCTGTGTGAGTAGTTAGGAAGTAGAAGGTGTGGGTTCAACACTAGCTAGTGCTGCTAGGTTGTCACCTTGAGCAATGAGCTCTAACATGTTTGGGACAAGGGCTGTTTCTACCCCTGAGAAGCCAATAGTTGGCTTTCTTATTGTTTTGAAGATGTCGCGCTTCATCTGTCCCAATTTAAGAATTTTACCTGTTCCCCTCAACTATGAGCCTAGTTTACAGTTGAGAATATGCTGGACATATCTAGGGAATATGTAATATTCTAAGGAGTCTAAGTTTGTAAGCAGGTTAGTATACACAAATTGTGAGTACCTGAACTTGACCCCCTGAACCATTCCATGAACTATGTAGGAGAGATCCTCAGGAATCTGGTCCCATCCTCCATGCTTGTTGGACAAGTTCTGTATGACTACATAGAGGAGGTACTTCTATTAAGAAGAAACCTTATCTTTCCTGAAGGTCTTGACAGAGAAATCTCCCTCATAGTCCATCTGCTCAAAGGAGTGGTTTACAACATTTTTAGGAAATGACAAATCACCTTCTACATCATCCAGCTGAAGATGAGTGTTTATGATGGACGGAGTGATGAAGATTATCCTCCCCTACACTGTGGCAGACAGTGCCTTCTCCCCATACATGTTGACCTCTTGGCAGGTCCTCCAAAAGTCCAAAAGTTGATCCTCGTAGAGAGGAGGATCAATGGTGAGGGAGGTGAAGTAATTTCACAAAGAAAGAAAGCGACAAACCCCTAAGAAACTTGTATCTTTCTCAAAGTTCAACAGAGCAACTTGATTGTGTTGCCTGTGAAGTTGCATGGAAAAATCTGGGTTGTTTCTGCGATCAAGGTTGGCCATTTGAGAAAGCTTAGGTGTGAAGGAAGATAAGAACAAGGTCGGTTGTGGGTGAATTTAGGTTAGAGAAGGTTGCAGATGAAGAGGAAAGTGAAAGAGGGGGGAACCATTGGGTATGTATATGAAATGGATTTGAGAGAAAGTTAATGGAAAAGGATAAACTTTTAAATCCGGATGCCGGTCCCACCTCTGAAAAAGTGCCCAAAAAGGTAGTTTTCTTGGAAGTCGAAAATCTTCCGAATGTAATTTTATCCGGAAGTTTTGATAAAAGCTTCCAAAGCCAAATTGACTTCGGAAGATATTGCAAATAGTTGTGAAAATTTTGCTTTGGGAGGAAAATACTTAAAAATTTTCACCTATGAGACATGTCTTGTACATACTTTGACTGACTTATGAAGATGTCACTGTCAACTTGCTTCACTTGAACTCCTACAAATAAATTGAGTTCCCCCATGGCACTAATTTCAAATCTATTCTTCATCAGCTTCTCAAAGTCCTTGCAGATCTTTGGATTAGTTAACCCGAAGATAATGTCATCTACATACACTTGAACCAGCATTAAATCATTCCATGTTCCTTTGATGAAGAGAGTTCCATCTATAGTACCCCTCTTGTAGCCATGCTGACAGAGATACTGAAATATAGTCTCATACCACTTCCTTGGAGCTTGGTGCAACCCATAAATAGCTTTATCAAGCCTGCAGACATAATCAGGATGATCAAGGTTTGCAAAGCCAGGTTGTTGTTTGACATAAACCTCTTCATCTATCACCCCATATAAGAAAGCACACTTGACATCAAGTTGGTAGACCTTGAAATCCTTGGATGCAGCAAAAGCTATGAATATTCTAACAGCTTCAAGTCTTGCCACATGAGCAAAAACATCTACGTAGCAATTCCTTCTTCTTGTGTGTATCCTTGAATAACTAGTCTAGCCTTATTCTTGATGACAAGTCCTCTATCATCCTTCTTGTTTCTAAACACCCACTTGGTTCCTAAGGTAGTCTTCCCTTGAGGAAGAGGACATAGGTTCCAAACCTTTTGTATTTTGAATTGAAGCAACTCCTCTTGCATTGCTTCAACCCAACTTTCATCCTTTAAAGCCTCATCAACTTTCTTTGGCTCTATCTGGGATAGGAAACAAGAGTAAAGACAAATATTTTTGTCATGTGTTTGTCCTCTTGTTCTTACCCCTTTGTCAATATCTCCAATGATGTTTGTGGTGGGGTGTGACTTGTGGATCTTGAGTTGAGGGATCACAGCAAGTTGATTGGAGAGATCTAAATTAGAGAAATTTAGATCAGGTAGTGAAGTGTTACTCACCATATCAGCACACTTATCAAGAGAAGCTTGATCCAATGAGTGTGTGACATCATTGATGTTGTCTTCCATGTAGTGATTATCAGCATCAAGAAACTCTTGGTCACTATCACCACTACCACTTCCTCCTACATTTGAAGCTTCTTCATTTGAGTTTTATGCCTCTGAGCTAGAATTTATTGTCATGGTTGTGCTGAAAGAAACTCCATCTGCAGGGTTGGTTACCATTGGAGCTGAAGTAGTGTGATTTGAAGGTCTTCCCAGCTCAAATCTTGGGTCAAGATCTCCTGTTGATAAGATTACTGTGGACCCTGAAACATTCTCACAAGATTTGTTAAAACAATTGGTAACTAAATCAAGATCAAACAGCCAATCAGGACCAGAACCTTTCACACTTGGAGTGTGTTCATTAAAAGTCACATTGGCTGACTCCTCAACTACTCTAGTTCTGAGATTGTATACTCTATAAGCCTTAGCTTGGGAAGAGTATCTAATAAAGTGTCCATCATCTGATTTCTAATCAAATTTGGCTACTTGATCTTTGGTATTCAAGATGGTGCAAGGACATCCAAATGACCTGAGAAAACCAATAAAAGGTTTCCTCTTGTGCCAAAGTTCATAATGAGTCTTACCATGAGTCTTGACTACTAAAACTCTGTTTTGCACATAGCAAGCAGTGTTCACTTCCTCTGCCTAAAAGGTGATGGGCAGTTTAGATTCGGACAACATAGTTCTTGTAGCTTCAATTAGTGTCATGTTTCTCCTCTCAACAACACCATTTTGCTGAGGAGTCCGGGGAGCACTATATTGTCTTGTAATACCCTTTTCATCACAAAATGTATCAAGGATTTGGTTTTTAAATTCAGTTCCTTGATCACATCTTATGGTCTTGACCTTGTGATCATATTGATTCTCAATTTTCAAAATGAAATTCTTCAAGTTCTTAGGAGTCTCATCCTTGGTTATAAGAAAGAAGACCCAAGTGAATCTTGTGAAGTCATCTATGATCACCTAACAATATGAGGTCCTTCCTAGACTCATTACACTTGTGGGGCCAAAGAGATCCATATGTAACAAGTATAGTGGAGTAGTGATGGAGTTTCTTTCCTTTGGCTTGTGAGATACCTTGTGCTGCTTCCCTTTCAGGCATGAAACACAATGGTCATCACTTGTAAACTCTTTCTTTGGAATTCCAATTACCAAATCATTCTTAATTAGTTTATTCATGTTTTTAAAGTTTACATGGCATATTCTTTTATGCCAGAGGAAAGACTCATCATTATTTGCCTTAGATAGAAAGCAAGAGACATCTCTCCTGAGGGAGATGTTTCTTGAAAGTCCATCTTGTACATGTTCCCTTTCTTGGGGGCTCTAAGCAGGATATGCTCTTGAGGAATGACCACCCTGGGCTTGAGAACAATGTACTCATGCTCAGTGAAGAGCATGTTGTGTCTCTAATCACAAAATTAGGATACACTTAGTAGATTGTACCCAAGCTCCTTGACAAATTTTACCTTCTCAATACTAAGCTTACCATTTATGATCATGCCCCTTCCAGTAATGTAACCACCAGCATCTCCTCCAAAAGCGACTGTCCCTCCATCAATCTTTTAAAAAATTTGAAGTAAGGAACCATTTCCTGTCATGTGCCTGGAACAGCCAGTATCAATGATTCGTACATTCCTACTGGTATTGAGTTGTTCCTGCACAAAAGAGATAGTTAGTTACATTTGGAAACCCAAGCCTTGTTGGTCTTGGGCTTGTCAAATTGAGTTGAAGACAATGCAATAGTAATTGATCCTATGTTCAAGCTTTGAGGATCATCAGTTGTTGTTGATGAAGAACTTTCAGTCATATGGTCTTTCTCTTCCACACCACCTTTGGAAGCTTAGACTTGGCCTCCAATACTTCGAAAGTTTTGACAACTTCTGAAGTTTTGGAGACTGGACCTTTGGAAGATCTTGCTAGCACTGCAGCAGGCTTCAGTACTTCGGAAGTATTTCCTTCTTTCGAGACCAATTTTTCTTCCGAAGGCACGTTTTCACTTGTCTTCTTCTTCTTGATTTTCTTGGAAGTTTCTTTCTTGTTCATATGGACAATACTTTTAGGATTGTATAGCATGATGAGAAGTACTACCATACATGATACAGTCCATTTGCTTCCTTCTAAGAATCTTCTTTTGAGAGGAAGGTTGAACTTGATCACTTTCCATCTCCATTTTCATCTTTGCAGATGATGTAGCAATCCTTTTAGGGTGAGAACTGCCTTTGGAACTGGACGGTTCAGTTGTGTCTCACTGATACACAACTGATGAACCTTCTTCTTGTTGCTGGGATGATTTGTACAAGAACTAGAACTCTTGGTACTAGAGTTTATGTTTGAGTATTCAGCCTTAACCACTTCAAATCCTGTAGAGATAAACACTTGTTTCTGCTTACAGTTGAAAGTGGCCTTGATCTCTTGAGCCCTCTTTGACTTCCTTTTGGATTTTCTAATCAATTTCTTCCTTTTAGACTTGGTCATCCCAACTTCTTTTCTCTCCTTAGGAGAATAGTGGCCTTTTTTAGGATTCTCTTCTTCATTCTTTCTAGAGTCATCCTTCATTATCTCCTCTTCATCCTCTTCATTCATGGGGTCTATGAGGTAATGAGGGGAAGCTCATCTTCACAAGTTCCACACCTTTGAGATCTTACAAAAAATAAAGTGTGTGGAGGAGCTATCTAAGTAGATCCGAGTCTCTGTTTATTCTAATAACAAATTTTTCCATGCAAGGATGAGGATATCATGTTCTTGAAGGTCTCTTCTTCAAGAATATATTTTTCTGTCCTGGCTTTGCTGATCACAAGCTCAGCCTGGCATCAAGTTAACTTAGTGATGTAATCTTTGATCTAAGTCCTGTAGTCGGTATATTCATGTTTAAGAGTGGAAATGGTTTTCTATAAATCTTCTATTTTAAGTTTGTAATCATTTTCAGCTATTTTGAAATCAGATTTTAAGATGTTTAAAGACTCAAGATCAGATCTCATCTCTAAGTTATATGACCTATATCTGTTAACTTTAGCAATACATTCAGGTGTACAGAGATGTTCCAGTACCTTGGCTTTTTCATGATCAGCCATTAGTGTTTGGTTTGGAGATGCATCCTCCACCTGAAAGCTCCAGTCAAAGCCTTCTTCTTCAACAGCAAATGCAGCTTGCTGCTTTGGCTTCTCATTCTGGGTGGCTATGTCAGTGTAGTTTGGTCGGTTTGTGCTTGCCCACCATTTGTTCTTGGTGCCTTGCACTCTCTAGCAAAGTGTCCTATTTGGTTACAGTTGTAACACTTCACTTTGCCTTTGTCCAGCCTAAACTTTCCACTAGTTGCATTGCTAGGAAACTTCCTCCATGTCCTCTTGTAGAACTTCTTGGCTCTGTGAGTTAGAAGAGCCATTTGCTGGACTATTTCCATGTACTCTAGATCATTTGGATGGATACAGTCCAGGTTTTCAAAAGTGAAGAGAAAGTTTCATGTGCTTTATTCAGCAGACACAAAAGCTTGTTGTTGGTCCATGTGATCGAATTACAGTGCAAATGATATGAAGAATCGTTCAATATCCAACAAACATGCTAAACAACGATAATAGAGAGGATTGAACACAATAATAACTCATTCATGATAAGACAATGATCAATGACAATCAATAACAAAAAGCACAATGATATTTCTGTGTAATAACTGCTTTGAAAAGGTAGCTTGCAACAATGATTCACGATTAGGGTTTTGCAAGCTTACCCAACAATGAAAATTAACATGAGTATATATAGCAGTCTTAGTTTCGCAGACAGTTTCGCTATCAGCGAAACTGTCCTGCCGAAACTATAGTTTCGCCTGGCAGAACATTAAATTCGCCAGGTAAACAAAACAGCAAACTGTGAGCGAACTTACAGTTTCGCTCACAGTTTCGCTAGACTGCTAAAATACATAAATCTAAGTACATACAAAAGGAAACTAACAAAAGTCCTATTACAAGTAAAGTAAACAATCTAAACTAAGGTGAGTCCAACCTATACATGATCTTCAATACTCCCCCTAGGTTGGATCTCACCGTCTTCACTCTTCTTGATTTATCTTGTCAGCTCCGGTTTCCTCTGCTGCATTTGATTTGTCTTCGTTACCTCCTGCAGCTACTTCCTCAGAAGCTTCAGCACATGATTCTCCATGGTCTCTGCCTGCTTCACTAGCTCCCTCAGGATGAGCACTAGCTCTCTCAAATTGCTTTGCCAAATCTTGAATATCCATGTGAAGGTCATCTTGATCCCTTACCCTTTCAGCTAACTTCCTCACCTCAGACCTCACTCCTCTAATCTTGTTGGCAACATTCATAAACAGGCTAGCTTCTTTCCGAGTCTCTTCTCCAGCTCCAGCCTTTATGTGATTCTCACATAACACCAATATATCTTCATCACAGAAACTGAACAATTCCATCGGATCAAAAACCTTAAACTCTTTGCCATTTTTCACCCTCATTACAGCTTCCCCAGTGTTATTATCATAGAACCATTTCTCGAAATCTTGTAGCTGTTGGGGAAGTGGATCAGATAATCTCACTCTGTTAACTGTTTTTGGAGGTTTAATTCTCAGAACAATTCGCCCCTTTCCCATTTCCCAGTCCTTGTCTTTCTTTGACCTTCTCTGTTATGCCTTCATGTAACCAAATGATTCAAAGTTGTCATTAAGCCCGTTCTGTATTTCTTTCAGCAGAATGGTGGCTCTCTCACTCAAATGTGCATTTAGAAGAGGTAGAGCTACCAAACGCCTGAGATCCCATTTAGGCAAGGACTTAAAAGCCTTCCTCTTATGCAGATAACTGATATGACCTTCCCTCCTCTTAATCATAAACATTTTTAGCCTGGGATTGTAGGCCCATCTAATAATCTTCTTGTCTGCCTCTTGTTTACTCAACCCTCCCAAATGTTGAAATAAAGGAGTGAGTTCTTCTGGTTCCTTCTCCTTTACAAACCATTCTTCTCTGTCCATCTCAAACACATCTTTCGCATCCTCCCCTTTTTTTGCCACATAGATCAGAGGTCGCTCATCAACCTCATAGAACTCTGGTTCAGAATCATAATCTATGAGCTGTTCATCATCCTCTTCCTCATCAACCAATCCCTTTCCTTTCTCAGAAGCTTCTTCAGCAGTTTTCGTAATTATTACTTCTTCACCGACTAAATCCTTCTCAAAGTCAAAAAGCATATTAACAAACCCAGCTTCTATAATATCCTCCTCATTTTCCCTTCCAACATCCTCTCCTCTAGCTTCACAATCTTCAGCATCAGTGGTTGCTGCACTAGATGTGCCCTCTCCTGCCTTGGATGAAGTACCCACATTCAAAAATGGGTACTTTGTTGTGTCAGTCAGATCATCTAACTCAGATTGAGTTAGTTGATCAGGCAGGCCGGCTGCAGCTTTCAGAAGGGTAATCTCTTCAAATAACTTTTTCAGTAATCGGTTTTGATCAACAAGCATCTTTTGCATACCTTCTATTACTTCATCCTTTTGCTTTTCTCTGATTTCTTGGTTTGTGAGTTTGGTCTTGATCATACTCAGTTCATTTGCCAAGGAAGTATTCAGATTGCGAATCATATCTTCATCAAGGTTTCCTCTTTCCTCTCTTCTTTCGGTGAATCCTTCGTGTCTATGTTTGGATCGTCTTTCAGGTTCAGCAGTATCGGCTTTCTTCTTCGACCTTCTTTCTTTTTCAACTCTTTTTTCTTCAGCTTGTTCAACAATATCTTTGTCAAAGTCATAGTCTTTTTCTTTGGCATATCTCTTTCTTTTCTTTGTGGCTTCAGTTTGCTGTACTCTAGTTTCTTCAACCCTTTTATTTTCAGATTCATCCACCCATTTAATATAGCTCCAGCATTCTGGAGGATACATATTTTCCCAAAGATGGGTGATCTTTCCACTGAAATCGTGGCGAATGGCACAGCAATCAGCAAAAATGCGAGGATTCATTTGTACCAGCCTCTTTATCTCTTCATGTTTTGGTACATTAGGTATAAGATCATCAAATATCATCTGAAGAAAACGGGGATATAGCAGCCATTTGTCTTTCTTCAAGGCCATCACGTTCTTAGCCATGCAAGCAAAAATTAGTTTGGAAATATTGGCCTTCTCTCCTTTACAACATACCACCATTGCCTTTGCCCAATCAATGTTTAGACCGTCCGATCCACCTTTACGGTGATCAAGACACATGATAAAAACATGAGCAATATATCTCCACTTCTTAGACAGAAATAACTTCTTGATCTCCTTGCGAGAACCAAAAGCTGGTCCCTCATATCCCATGCTTCTGAAGGCCTGGAACACCTCGGAATCTGTCATGGTGACTTCATCTCCAGAATCCTCGTCTAGTCTCAATATCCTAGAGACAGTCTCAGCAGTGATGGTCACTTCTTGATCAATGACTTTAGCAGTAATCCTCTGTGAATTTCCTTGAGTGTCATACTCTGCAGATCGCCAAAAGTCTTTGATATGAAGATCATAAATGGTAGTCGTATGAGATATAGCATGGGCTATGGGTGATCTTTGTAGCCATCTGATACAGTCTCTGAATCCAGCAGCCTTTGGATGTGTATCATCCAGAATAGCGGTAATATTGTTCCTCTCATCGAACTTTAGATTAGCCATGATAACCTGAAGAAGAGATCAGATAAGTTGAATAAGAAATTAAGAAGTTAAGAAAAGAATAAAAGAAAAATAAATAAAAATAGATTCACTGACAGTATCGGCAAGCGAAAACATAGTTTCGCTAACTAAAACATATCAATTTTGCTGACCACAAAGATAGTTTCGACCAGGCGAAACATATCAATTTCGCTGCCCAATAAAGATAGTTTCGACCGGGCAAAACTGTACAAACTTATGTTCAAATCCAGCGAAACTGACAATAGGTCGGTGAAACTGTTAAATTCGCATGGACAACATAACCTCACAGTTTCGCTGAAAAGTGAAGAACTTTCGTTCAGTTTCGCAGGATAAACAATAGTTTCGCTGGATGAACAGCGAAGACACCGAAGAGTCAAAATTAAATGGCCTTAGAATGAGTTAATATTAACATGATTAGAAGAACGTTCAATGATCGAAACTCACTGGCGAACAAGAAACACCACACAATCAGCAAGAAACAGTACAAATATGCAAAATCGCCAAATTAGGTTACGGAACGAACTAAAGAGACGACACAGATCGTTTGAGGGAAAATGAAAGAATAATTTCACAAAAACGACTTATATAGCATATAGTTTCACATATGGCGAAACTATAGATTCGGTGGACGAATCTACAGTTTCGCCAAGAAAAGTTGCAATTTCGCAAAGAAATCTACAGATAAAAATTGATGAACAAGCCGAGCGAAATTGCAATTTCGTCTAGCGAAACAAGTAGCAAAAGAGTAGTTTCGCCTTTTTTATTATAATTAACTTCAAACACGATGATCTAAATCAATCAGAGATCACATCCTCTAGATATTCCTGAACACAAAGATGATCTTAAATCATCTATTGGCAATGAGATCATACTGATTACTAGATCTTATCACAATCTGCAAAGGAACTGTTGAAATTTTTGAACAAATCAATAACGATTGCTGATATAGTTGTCCACTTAAACCCATGCCTTATCCTTTTTGTCAACAAACAGCTTATGATTTGTTAAGGTTCAATTAGATGCTTTAGAATGTTAGGACCCCACAATCATTTGGCAAAAACCCTCACCCAACCTCAGGATTTCTTGAATTTTGAATCGATCTTTACAGAGCAAGGCTTGTGCATTAGTGTGCAAGTGAGTATAGACAGAATATTGCATTCTGTAATGAATTCATCGTTTAGATGAATTAACACAACTTAGATAAAAAAGGTGAGAGCTCCAGGTCTATACTCACGTATAACAAAGAAGATGATCTTTTAATCATGTGCTGATGAGAGCTCCAGGTCAGTACTATCGTACAGCAGAGGAGATCATCACTCCAGGTCAGTACTTCCGTATAGCAGAGGAGATAAGCACAAACACAAGACACATAAATACACCAGACATGGCCCAAGGATATGGCTTATATGATCATGATGGGTGAAAGATTCATTCTCAATCCAACTTTTGTCGGGACTCAGTTTTTGTGCAGGCCAAAATGATTGCGTAAATCCAGACGTCCTTAAGCATGATATTTTAATTTAAATCATATTGTTGTTGTATATGTTATTCTTTAGGCTGAGCCTATCAAGCAAATCGTTAAAGAATCTGTTTGATTGTCTTGACTTAAAAAAAATAAGATGTGAAACAGAGATAAGCATCAGTTACTATCATTTCTCATTTTAGCACCAGACATGCATAAAGGAACATATCTAGAAGATATAAAATCATTTCTCGTCATGTCAAATTCCGACCTCAGGTTATGAAGTTACTCCCCCAAAATTTTATTTTCAAAGGATTTAAAATTTATTTCAGTTATTAAAATCAATTATTTATTATTATTATTATTATTATTATTTATTTATTTATTTATTTATTTTTTTATATGTATTAATGAATTTTAAAAAGGTTTAAAAGGATATTAACCCGAGCATAGAGATCAATTCATAAAAACGGGGTTTATCAAAAGTTTTTGTAGAAAGATCAGCTTTTTGATGTTTTGTATCAATGGGTGTAATATCAATGAAACCCTTTTCTTGAGCATCATGAATTGCATGAATCCGTGTCTCGATGTGCTTGGTTCGGGAATGATGAATAGGATTTTTTGCAATCCCAATGGCTGCTTTGTTGTCGCAAAATAATGGTGTGTGGAGAAAATTAATTCCGTAGTCAATCATTTGGTGTACTAATACTAGTGCATGAGACAACAGAGTCTGTTACAGGCGAACTAGAAACAAAAACAGAATTTAAACTAGACTTGTGATCTAAAACAGACTGCTGACAATCAGGTGTACTAATACTAGTGCATCCAAGCCCACTAGTTGGTCCATAGTCGTAGTCTTCACGAACGTGCTTAGAGTTAATCCCCTCTATACCTGCAGACATACTGTCAGTATCTGTTTTGATTAAATCATTAGAAGGATGAGGAACAGACATAGGAGAATAATAGTATGTACTAGGCGGAGGATAAATCTTTACGTTTTCATAACCCAATCCCGTTTTAATCCTAGCTTCCCGTTGAGATTTACATAGATCATCATGTTTTATCCCTGATATAGTCCATTTGTCTAACTTTGACTGAAGTTTGCTTGCTTCAAATTCAGCAAGGGCAACCCTTTCAGTCAAAGTGTTAATCTCGACGTTTCTTCGAAAATGATTCGTTTTAAGTGATCATTTTCTTTTAAAGCCTCATTTAATTTAACAAAATTATATTGATTCATTGATTTTAAGTTCATCATTAATTCGCTTTAAATCCTTTTCATTATCAATTAATAGATGATTAGCTTTATAAATCCTAAATAATCTAATTTTACAAGCATATGAGCACATATCCTGTATTACCTCATATGGAAGTCCCATTACCATCCTTTCAGCAGCTAAGGCTTTGTCACATTTGTATACTGGAGTACTTGACTTCTTTTCCTCAACAATAGCAGCATCATCATCATTATCCTTTCTTTGCCCAGTGCATGAACTTCCTTTCTCACTTAAACTTGCAGTTTTATCTTCCCCAATTCCAGCATCTTTTTCTTCTTTCTCATTCATAGATGACACATCTTCTCTTTTGAATTCCTTGAAAAGATCAAATCCATCTTTACCATCTTCCTTCTCACTCCTTTCAACAAACTCAGCAACTAAAGCATGATTTATCTCAGTTCTTGTTTCCTCAACCTCAGCACTCCAATCAAAGTTAGAAATCAAAGCAGTCTCCTTTTTGTGATTCACATCTTCCTTCTCTTTCTCAGCTGTCAGTCTTGGGACTCCAGAATTACTAGGATAGGTGACAATTGGTAATGGACATTCACGTTTGAAGTGTCCCAATTGTTTACAGTTAAAGCATCTCAATTTGGACTTATCAAATCCCAGTTTTTAATTAGATGTTTGACCACCAAACTTCTTTCGTCCAGTTCTTTCCATAAATCTTCGAGCTCTAAGGGTCAACATAGCCATCTACCATTGGATATCAGTTTCTTCAAGATCATCATGATCCACCTGATACATGTCTTCCATAGTCATTCCCTTCCCTTTCAATTCTCCAGCTACAAGTGCTTCATAGCTTTGAACGAACATTCCAAAAAGAGCCATTGTTTCTGATGGAATTGAAGTTTCAACATTGGCCTTAGAATTACCCAGATCTCTTCCAACACTACTGTTTCCACCCGAGAAAGTACTTGTATTAATCCCTCCCTGAATTGAATTTTGTATTTGAGAGTTTGCAGCGGATGACAATAAAGCAGCATTTTGAGAAAAACCAGATGTGGGCATCATAGTCTGGTTAAATTCCCGTCTCTTCATATCCAACTCAAAGGATTTCAACTTATTAATAATATCCATCAGCTTATAGTCTGTGAACCCCCTTTCTTGTTTGAGCATCCTCACCTGAAGACTCTACTGAGGTGGAAGAGAATCAAGAAGCCTGTTAACTTGTTCACTGTTGGAAAGCCTTTCATCATATTTCTTTAAGGTGCTTGAAATAGTTAAGAAACAATTTGTGAGATCTGTCAGACTCTCGTTCTTGTATCCCACAAAGGAATTGAATTCCTTCTCAGCCTGAATGCTCTTATCCTTTACCAAATCTGCATTACCATCATAAAATTCACATACGGCATCGTAAAGAGATTTAACATTTTTTATGCTCTGTAAAACGGTTGTAATGTCTGGTGCCAGACAGAGAGTTAGAGCACCAAAAGCCTTTTGGTCACGATCGATCAATTTCAGATCCTTTCCAGTATAGGAAGATGGGTCCTTGTTTTGAGAGACAACATCACCAACAGTAACCGTTGGTATGTGAGGACTAGAAGTAATCGATTCCCATTGGTTATGATCAGTGTAGAAGAAGAAGGCTTTGAGACATCTCTTCCAATCTTCAAAATTGTCTTCATTAATGAGTCTTGGAGGCCTATTGGGTGCAACACTTTCAAGATCAGCAAGTGTGAGTGTGGTTAACTTCGACATTCTAGTTTCGGCAGAAAAGAAAATAATTTCGCTCACACTTTCGCAGAAAAAGATAACTTCGCAGACAATTTCGCAGAAAAACTACTTTCACTGATACTTTCGCAGTGGAAGCTAATTTCGCTAACAATTTCGGCAGCACTTTCGCTAACCCAAAGTCACAACAAGCTTAGTTTCGCTGGTAAATTCGCACGAAACAAGCTTGAAATTTCGTTCAAAAAACAATTTCAGCAGCAATTTCGCTTGTTAACCGTTTACAATCACTGATGAACTTTCGTTCAAAAGACTAGTTTCGCAAAACCACTAGAAAACAATTTCAATAGCAATATAACCCATAGTTTCGCTGGAAGAAGGTTGGCAGTTTCGTTGTAAGAACTGTAATTTCGCTGATCGATCCCAAAACCCTTTTTCAACCCAAAATCAATCTGAAATCATCCAATACTTAATGAATTTGAGATCTGATAATTATAAGATCTTCCTCAATCAAAAACTAGCAGAATTCAATCAATTTCCATATCAAAAACACCTCATAATCCAATGAAAATTGATTGAAACTAGATATTGAACTAAAACCACCAAAAACTCAACAAATCAAGAGCACTAAGGCTCTGATACCATATTGTTGGTCCATGTGATCGAATTACAGTGCAAATGATATGAAGAATCGTTCAATATCCAACAAACATGCTAAACAACGATAATAGAGAGGATTGAACACAATAATAACTCATTTATGATAAGACAATGATCAATGACAATCAATAACAAAAAGCACAATGATATTTCTGTGTAATAACTGCTTTGAAAAGGTAGCTTGCAACAATGATTCACGATTAGGGTTTTGCAAGCTAACCCAACAATGAAAATTAACATGAGTATATATAGCAATCTTAGTTTCGCAGACAGTTTTGCTATCAGCGAAACTGTCCTGCCGGAACTATAGTTTTGCCCAGCAGAACATTAAATTCGCCAGGTAAACAAAACAGCAAACTGTGAGCGAACTTACAGTTTCGCTCACGGTTTCGCTAGACTGCTAAAATACATAAATCTAAGTACATACAAAAGGAAACTAACAAAAGTCCTATTACAAGTAAAGTAAACAATTTAAACTAAGGTGAGTCCAACCTATACATGATCTTCACTTGTGAAGAGATTGTCTCTTGGAATGGGCTTCCATGAGTGTAGCTCTCCCTTGGTGTCTCCGGAAAGGTGATGAAAGGATCCTTTTTTGAGTTTTCAGGGTAGCAAATAAGATGATGTTGTGGTTTTTTGCAATCCTTTTTAACCACATGAAGGGCTGAACTCTGCTGATTGCTAGAGTTACCAGATGGATTTTGCATGTTCATCTCCCTCTGTAGCCACTTAAGATACCATATAACTCAGTTAGAGTTAGAGTCATAAGGTTCTCAGCTCTCTTGATAACCACACAATAATATGTCCATTGTCTAGGAAGAGAGGACATGAACTTCCTTACAATGTCCCTATTTTCAAGAGTTACTCCAACATCCATTAGAGTATCCACAATCTCAACATACCTGAAGTATTGTTGAGTCATGGTTTCACCTATCTTGTAGGTGAAGTTCTCAAACTGCTGCTTTAAGAGGTCCTTATTGTTCTCATTTGCTTCAGTGGACCCCTCACACATGAGCTTCAGTGCATCCCATAGTTGCTTGGCAGTCTTGCACTTCTTGAAGCCTTTGTATATGGAGTTTGGAAGAGCAGTTTGGAGGGCAGTCATGGCTTTCTGATCTATGTCTATCTTCTTTCTGTCTTCTTTAGAATAGTCAGCTACCTCCTTTGGTATCATACCACCTCCAAAGCTGAAGAGGTGCTTGGTATGTGAGGTCCAAAGACAACAGACTCCCACATCCTGGAGTCTTGAGACTTGATGAAGCCTTCCATTCTTTGGCACCAAGTATCAAAGTCTTCAGGAGTAATTAGTGGGGCCTTTGTCATGGTTCTGATTTCCATATCAGCCTTTGTGAGAGTTGCCATTTGAGATGTTAAGTGTTTTGTGAAACTGAGGGATTTAATATGGCGAGATCCTACAATCACGAGCTTGTAAAGCTCTGATACCAATTGCAGGACCGGTTAAGGGATGGTCAATACAATCAGTCTCACAATAAGGAGAGTGTTTAGTACACTTAACAGATAAAAGAGGGAACCGGGATAATATTTATGATACTAAGAACACAAGCAAACAATGAGACATAAACTTAAGAACAACAAATGAATGTGGTTTTCAAGGATAAAGTATATTGCTCTCAAGTTTTTTTACAAGTGTTACAAAGCATAAGAAAAATATACAAGAACCTGAGATACTTTATACTACAATCCTACAGCCGACCATACTTTGAAAGCCAGCTGGAAACACAAATCTAGACAACAAGATCAATGTAAAGTCAAAAGGCAGATTGCCTTTTGACTAGTGACTATGACATGACATAGCTCACATCCTAATATCTTACAAAAGGATAAAAGTACATAAAGTAGAAAGTTGGAGACTCAAGACCTCAATGTACAATTTCAAAAGCATGACCCTTTTTCACCAACTTGTATAAGTTGGTGAGTCTTCAGAGTTACAGCGGAAAGTGGGTCAGCTTTATGCAAAAGTACACCAGGGAAAGCATGTTCTCCTTTGTCTTCGGAAGAAATCTGTCTTCACTTCATTGGCTTCGGAAGATTTCATCTTTTGCTTCGGAAGATTTGGTCTTGGCTTCGGAAGATGTTACACTTACAATATTTTCTGTGTAGAGTATAAAACTTCCGAAGCAACTTCTACTATGTTCAAAGTGCATGCATGCAGGAAGCACTGTTGTTTTGGGTGCATCAGCCTTTCTATAATCCTTACAGTCGGGGATACCAATGATAATTTACTCATATGTTTATTACTTATTCTATATTATATTACCAATGGTGAGTGTAACTGCTGGTAGAAATCATCTCAGCCGTTAGATCGAGCTGAAATTAAATCCTGTTCGTTTAAACTCAATGGTTACGACGGTTTCAAGTTGGTTTTTAACGGTTATGCTGAGGAGTTAAATAATGCATTTCTTTAGGGTGCAGTTTCTGCCCATCCTGGCGTTTAGCAAGAAAAAACGTGGGGTTTTTGGATTATTAGAGCAATTAAAATCTACATTTCTGGAGTGCAGTTGATGCACATCCTGCTTTTTTTAGAAAATTTTGACCACCGGATCATCTTAGATTAAAGGGCTGTTTGGCAGCATCTGAATCAGCATCTTAATGGTTCAGATGTCTTAATGATTCACCACTTAATGGTTCAGACTGTTTGTTTCGTGAAAAATATCTGAATGGTTCAGACATTTGCCTTTGAATGGTTTAGGATTATACTAATGCTGAATGGTTAAGACCTCTTATCTGAATTGGTCAGACATTTGCCTTTGAATAGTTAAGCGATATACTAGCTTTTAATGGTTCAGACCTCTTAATGGTTCAACACCTAATGGTTCAGACATCTTATTAGTTCAGCACTTAATTATTCAGAAATTACTAAATAGCCCCTAAATCTTGTCCATTCAAATTATGTTGTTAATCTTAAAATCCTATGGTTATATTCTTTTGAAACGCACTTCCCATACTTTCCGGTCAGTTTACCATGTTGTGGCCTCCTTCCTATACCCGTGACTACATAAATATGTAATGATGTCTCTCACTTTCACACTTCCTATCCATAGAATCTATGAGCCCATCGAAACTCACAGACCTATCCTCATAGATCATGAGATCTTTGCCTACACAGTTTAGCTTGCCAAGCAAGTTCAAAGTTATGGATGCAACTTAATTTGTATCCTCTCTGATTCAGTCGATGCACCACCAGCGGTTCGCCAGAAAACCCATCTCCGCCACATCCTATCACGGCGAACACTTTCCTCTCTAGTCTCAAACGATCTCGTCGTTAGGTTATACTTTTGCTCAATTTCTATTATCTTGACATTTCTCTACAATTGTTCATCTCAAATCCCAGTTTTTATTTTATTTTATTTTATTATGTTGAATTAGGGCTCTAAATGGATGAAACGAAAATGGAGCATTGAGTAGGTATGTATCTCGACTTCAATCTTGCAATTCTTATTTGAATCTGAGTATTTAATTTTTGTTATTTCTTTTGAAGTTTGAACTCAATTTGGTGAATTTAAGCACTTTATCTAAAAAAACTTCAGTAACCACGTCAACGTTATCATCTTTTATTGTTTATTAGATTTTAAGATTGCAATGGTGAATAGAACAAGAGAGTAGATCAAAATACGTCTGGACGAATTGTTATTCTTCATGTCGTTACATGGGCTTCTTATGTTGGCGTGGCTGGGAAAACTTTAATGGTAAGTAAGGTTGAAAATTGTTTTTTTAATTATAGTAGCAACAAATCATGTTTGCTGTCATGTGTCTTTCTTATCCTGAGACTATAGATTCAGTTTTACTTAAAATTGGGTGAATTGGTTGTATTTTACCCCCAACGGGTCAAACCTGTAAAGTTTAAGAAGTTAGCTAAAAGCAAACTATGTTAAATCGGTTGACTATGTCTTATATCTCAAATGCTTAAAACTTTCAAAACTGTTTTATCAAAGAAAATTATATTGCTCATTTAATAACATAGTAATTCATTTTCATATTTAACATACTAATTGTTTAAATGCAACAAAGGAGCAAGTGTTGACTGGTCGGCGGTAATCTGACCCATTTGCCACCTAAATTGATTGATCTAATTTGTGGTGAAAATTTATATACTTTGGTAATATGTTATGGTTTGAGTACTTTCATCGACTCCATCCCATCTTCACAGTTCTTTGATCTTTAACTGATTACAATATGGGTTTTTTATAATTTTGATGTATCTAAACCAGTTAATAATTTTTGAATTATTTAAGTGGTGTTAAGATGTGTTACGAATGTAATCATTTGATATTAAATACTAAATAAATAGAATTGAACAATTAGTTGTAATAAAATGTGAAACTTCAAGGAATTTAACCTTTTTAACCATTTTCCAACCTTAATTTGCAGACCAATATCTAGATTACAAGCTACATAAGTCATAACTGTTCTTTGAACACTTTAAACCACAAACCAGCGACTAAAGTATGGTTCTAGAACTATTTAAGTGCATATACAAAGCCTTAAAAAACAAGTTAATGAATATTTCAACCCAAAACTCTCTGTTTTGGGCAAAAAAGTTAATGAATGCAATTGATTAAATTAAAGAAAGTGGTAATAAATAAATTTATACCATCTCTTGTGTGTTCCATGGAGATTCAGTATATGATTATGTTATGTTCGTAGAAACATTCATGGTCGTAGAAACATTCATGTTCATCATCTCTAGGTGATTGATGTAATCTCCACTTTTTAGTAGTTCAACAGTAACTGATTTTTATTGTTTTGTGTCTCTTTTACTGAAATCGATCATTACTTATCAGTTAAACGAAATGTACCTTTATTTTAAAAAAATATGGTTTTTGTTCAAAATACAAAAAGAAATTATTTAGTTATTTTAACACTAAACTATCTGGCTAACGGACAGGTATAAAACTAGTTAGTTATGTTTGTGATAAAAATAGTTTTCTGGTGTGTGTAAAGTATATATATATATATATATATATATATATATATATATATATATATATATATATATATATATATATATAGTAAGGATTTTTCACACAATTGAATTTTAATTAAGAAACGATTATCACTCTTAAACCGACTATACACAATAGGCAAGTGCACCTATCACATATTAGTATAGTTTTAGGTAAGAACCGAGTACCAATTTGTGGACACAATGGCTCCCAATACTAGATCATTATCACTATTTAACCGATCAATTGAGTTGAGATTTGTGAATATTGAATTAACTAAAATGATTAGCAAGTTAAACTAACAAATCAAGGAAGTAAATATGAAAATACACAATCAATTAAAGATACCACTTTGACTTTGATTTCACTTAGCAATGAATTAACAACTAGCACAAACTCGAGATGAGACCATTTTTACACATAATACATGGAAGTAGCCAAAACCCCCGTCAAGGATATCTACACATATAACCATTCAGAAAGCTAGAACGATAAACACACAATAGCCACCTAATGTTATGTCATGAGGAACTAATGATACAATTATGTCAATGTTAAAGATGAATTATACTCCCGCTAGGGTTACCTAATTCCACAAATCTTTGGAAAGTTAACACGATAAACACATGATAACCACCTCAACTTGCGTAAAATAGACAAAACTACAATTACTCGTCAACTCATAAACTTCATACCACGATTACAAAACAATTCATAATCATTGACAAGAGAAATTCGTGACATACACTATGGTTTTTTCAAACATAAGCATAAGGATGCACATTTGACCAATTTTACTAAACTTTCAACCTTCTTTACCATTCCTAGTAGAATGTCACAAGATTACATACAAAAGATGCAGTTATATGCATAAGTCTTGTAAGAACATGAAGTTTTCCAACATAACATGCTTACAACACTCACAAGGTTGAACATTTCATCAAACTAGAACAAACACACACAATCATTGAAGAATAATCAAGCTTCATCATTGCATCAACATAAACATCACCAAGAATCATGTACAAGTTGTTAAATCATGCTAGCTTTCATCTAATCCAAGTGATAATAAGAGTTTAGCCTATAAGGCTTATAAAAATCACACCCAAACTCAAGAAAATGAAAAAACTCATAGTAGATCTAGAGGAATTCAAACCAAATCAAGTAGAAATGAGTAGGATGATGTTAGTCTCTTCTTGAAAGTGCTCGATCTTCAATCTTAGCCTTGAATCTTTGCAAGACCGTTGAAGGGTATGCACTTATTGTTGATACATATGTACCTAGATGTGGATCTTAATGTAATATGTCATGAATGTCTTACACTTATGTAATGCTTGGGTGATTAATGAAATGAGAATGTTTGGTTGTGATTTATAATGTTTAATATTTTATTAATGAGTTGTGTAATGTATATTGACTTGATTATATAGGTTTGTGATTGTTTGAATTGATACACATAATGTTATAATAATGAATTCATTCAAACTTGGTTAAGTGAAGTTCACATGCGTCCGACTGGACCATGCGCCCCAACAGTGGTCATGCTTCTGAATGGCCATACGACTGAGTGTCTATGCACCTAAACAGTCCATACGCCTGAACAACTTCATGCGACTGACTCAGTCGCACGACTAAACACTCAGTCGTGCGAATGGATCAACCGCATGGCTCAATCGCACGAATGAATCATGCTAATGGTTCAGTCGCACGAATGAGCAACCCTAACCTATAAATACCACCTAATTCGTGGAAAAACAAAAGAATTGATATTACTTCGACTCCAGACGTACCCTAGTCGTTCAGAAACCTCCAAGAACCTGTTCCAAGTTCACAGATCGCACTAGATCGATTCTATATCGTTCTTAATGTTTAGATTCAATTCATAATTGATTCGACGTGCGTTCTCACTGATTGGATCGCTAATCAAATAGGATTCCGCACTATTTGAGTTGGTATACACGTTAATCAGTTAGTATTTCATGCAATACACGATCCTAACAAGTGGTATCAGAGCTTTGGCTCTTGATTACGTGTGATTCAATCGTTTTTGATACAAAAGTTGTGGTTTTTTTACTAAAAACACAATCTTATCGTGTCAAGCGGTGTCTTGGACTTCTCCTGCTCATAAAGTTTTGGTTTTTCCGGCATACGGTGATTAGGGTTAGTGAAAATTCGGGTTTTTACGGCCAAAACACCTTAAACCTAGAAATTTTTGAAATCCAACAGCTTCAGTCGTACGGTTGACTCAATCACATGACTGGACACATTCGCATTCCTCAGACGCATGATTGGACTCACTCGTACCTTTATTCGTACGACTGAGTAGACTATTCGCATTGTTCAACCGCATCAGTTCATTCGCACGATTGGACCAACCGCATTAGTTCAGCCGCACGATTGAACCATTCGCATTCTTCAATCGCACGAATAGTCCAATCGCACAGCTCCATTCGCACTAGTAAAACAGTTTGTTTAAGAGACTAAAGTTAATTGTAATGGAGGACCAGTATTTTGTATTTACAGCAGGGAAAGACTCACGTATTCAGAATTTACTGCTACTGGAGAGTTGAAAGGATTCCTATAAGTCTGATGCGAACCAAAACATCCAAAGTCTCTCTGCAAGCAATGCACTAAAGAACTGAAGTAGAATTGCTTCGGAAGTTTTACACCATGCACTAGAAATATTCTAAGTGTAAAATCTTCCGAAGCCAAGACCAATATCTTCTGAAGCCAAAAGTGAAGTCTTCCGAAGCTTCAGAGACAAAGTCTTCCGAAGCCAAATAGTGAAGACAGATTTCTTCCGAAGACTTTTAAGGATATGCCTTTATCTGATGTACTTTACCATAAAGCTGGACCACCTTTCTGCTGCAACTTTGTAAAGTCACCAACTTACATGAGTTGGTGAAAGGTCCATGCTTTTGGTAACTGTACATTGAGGTCTTGAGTCCATGTTTTCTACTTTATGTACTTTTATCCTTTTTGTAATATATTAGGATGTGAGCTATGGCATGTCATAGTCACAAGTCAAAAGGCAAATATGTCTTTTGATTCTACAATTGATTTGGTTTGTGTCTAGTCAATTGTATCCAGCTGGCTTTCAAAGTATAGCCGGCTGTAGGTTGTAATATAAGTATTCCATGTTCTAGTATCTTTCTTTATGCTTTGTAACAATTGTAATAGAACTTGCGAAAGCAATATACTGCATCCTTGAAACCCAATCTCTTGTTCTGTCTCTTACTTGTTACTTGTGTTCTTAGTATCATTATTGTGGTTAATCCAGTTTACTGTTTGATTAAGTTTTGTTAATCTCCTCTTTGTGTTGTTGTATTGTAAATGACCACCCTTCACCGGTCCTGCAAGAGTAAAGTAGGGAATCACAATAAACCCCCTAAGCTGATAACTTTAGATGAATTCCCACACTGGAAGCAATGTTTTGAGATCTACTTAAATGGAGTAGATCCCAATATGTGGGAAGCCATTGAGACGGGGTACAGTATGCCAGTAGGTGCTGATAGAGTCAAACTTACATTAGGTGGCATGACTGATGCACAAAAAGTAAAGTACAATGCTGAAAAGAGAGTGTATGCGTTGCTTACTCAGTAAATTCCTAAGGATATTTTCCATCAATTTTCTGAGAACAAGCAAGCAAAGAAGCTATGGGATGAGCTGGAGAAAAGGTATGACAGGAATGCGTCATTGAAGGCTATAAAAGCTAAAGAGTTGAAGAAAGAGTTCGACAACTTTTCATCGATAGGTAATGAGAGTTTGGATGATGTCATCGATAGATTCTACCACTTGATGAGCGAGCTGCACACGCATGGTGTCACAACGACTGTGGAAGACAAAGTGTCGAATTTTGCAGACGGGTTGCCAGAAAAATGGGCTTTTTTTGTCTCAAATCTCAGACATAATGGAATGCTAGCGAAGTTGGACATAAATGATTTCATTCTAAAGCTGAGAGAGGAAGCACTAAGGATGAAGTACAGAGCTCAAAAGTCTTCGCATACTCAGAATCCAGCTCTGTACAATGCGACTCCACAAGTCAAGACGTCTGGAGCACCACTTCAGACAGCCTTTGTGTCAAGCTCATCTGGTCCTTCACAAGCCTCTACTTCAGGCTCAGAAACATCAGGGTCTTCTAGTACCCAATATATTGCATCTGAAGCAAATGCTACAAGACAGAAGACCGAGAATCTCGGTAATGTGACGGTAGAAGTATCAAGAGAGCACATGGATCTCTTAGCAGCAGTAGTCCACTCCTATGATGGACTTGTTGCTGGGAAAATTGGAAACTGCCATCTGGCAGACGAGGACTACGAGCAGGTAGATGAGACAGAGCTGGAAAGGATGGATATAATGTGGGCCTTAGCTAGTGCTGTCCGAAGAGCTAAGAAGTTTGTGAAGAAGACCGGACAAAACTTGGTTGCTACTAAGGACACTACTTTTGGTTTTGACAAGAGCAAGGTGACCTGTTTCAACTGTGGAGAAAAGGGGCATTTCAAACGAGAGTGTGTGAAGCCCAAGAAAACTGGAAACGGGAATCCATTCTCGTCCTTCACTCGTCAAGATAAGCCAACTAGCAGTCCTACTTCATCAAGAAAGGATCCAAAAGCCTTGACTGCTCATGATGATGAGGGACAAGACTAGAGTTTTCGATTTGTCTCTCCGGGAGAATCCAATATTGCTAGTGTGGAAGACTTAAATGATGAATCCGCGAGTGAAGGTGATATTGCAGTGGAACTCGTGATGTCAAACATTGAAGAGACTGCAACTGAGGTCAACTACAAGCCTGAAGAAGGGACAACTACAACAAAGTCAGAATCACCAGAACCAGAAACATCAGACGCTGCTTTGATGGCTGATTCATCAGAACCTCCTAAGGTAAGTACTACTGACCAACTTTTCAATAATCATGCTTGTTCTGATTGTAATAAATTTAGGGAAAGCATAGATCTGAAATTTGTTAGGTTATTAGATCATAATGATAACTTAGTAAAGGATTTGCAACTATGCACTGAGGCAAACAGAGTTTTAAAACAAAATGAGCATAGTTACAAAGAAAAGATAGACCTTTTGAATAAGCAGCTTAGGGAAACAGAAGTAGTAGCCTTTAACCAAGATAATGACATTAGGTACTATCTTAACTCCCTAGAGGACACTAAGAAACAAAAAGCAGTTTTAGAAGTTGAAGTCAATTCATTAAAGCAAAAACTACATAGTTGGACAAGTTCATCTCATATTGTCCAACACTTAGTGAGAGAGCGTAACAATGGGGAGGGTTTGGGATATAAAGTGGTTCCACCACCACCTGAGACCTTGATGAACACTAAGAGTTAACCAATAAATAACAATCCAATCAAGGATCATGTGATATCTACTCCTCTTGTAAGTGATCCAGATTCCTCATGTACTTCAAATGGATCTGGAACAAAACAAAAGGAGGCCACTTCAAAGGCAAAAGGTAAAATGCCTTATGTTAATCTGGAAAAAGAGTTTGAAAAAGTTAATAAAAATTCAGGGTCAAACAAAGTCAAATCCGAACCTTAAAAGACTATTAATGTTAACCATTCACGAGTTTCATGTCAAAGTCTAGATAACCAAAATGGAAAAGATGTTAAGAATGTTAAAACAATTAAGTTTGTTAAACAAGATAAAACATCAAAAGAAGTAGAGTCAAAACCCAAACATAACAATGTCACTAGGGTGTCACACATGTCTCCACAAAGACAATTCAATCATAAAGTTGATAGCAGGTCATGCTACAACTGTGGAGAGTGTGGACAGATTGCTTCTTACTGTTCTTACTATCAGACACCTAGGAAGAAAGTTGAACTTCAGGAATCAAAACCAAGGTCTTCTAAGAGGAGCTCATTGACTCCACCTAGAAGAACTAGTGAACCTAAAGTTCAACCTATTAGCCAGTCATCTGTTTATCACAAACAGGCCTTACACAAATCTGGCTTATGGAAAGAAAAGTTAGCCTCTGTGTCTGATAATAAGGACAAGAAGACACCTGAGCTACCCTCACCATCTAAAGGTCAATGGGTTGAATTCATGATGTGTGATGCCTCTGGGAAACCCAAGCCAGTAAAGGCTTGGGTTCCTAACCTGAACTAATGTTTTAAATTGAATGTGCAGGGTGTTCGCTACAATGCTGAAACCGACACGTGGATTGTAGATAGCGGAGCATCCAGGCACATGACAGGGAACAGGGCACTCTTATCAAACGTCAAACAAATAAAAGGAGGGCATGTTTCCTTTGCTGGTAACAAAGGAGGTTATATCACAGCTCAAGGGGAAGTGGGAAATCAGAAAGTTAAGTTTGATAAAGTGAACTACGTTCAACAACTTCAAAAAAACTTACTTTCTATTTCCCAAATATGTGACAAAGGCTTTAAGGTTGTATTCGACAACAAGAAGTGTTATGTTCTGAAAAAGGACTATGTGATTCCGGAGGACCAAGTTTTGATGACAGCTTCAAGATATAAAGATCTTTATGTTTTGGATCTTTCAACGGCTTCCACAACGGATCATGAAGTTTAGTGCTTCTTATCAAAAGCTACTGAGAAGGACTCCATCTCTTGGCCTAGGAGAATGGGACACATTAATCCACGAAAGATGAATCACTTGATCCAGAATGATCTAGTGAGAGGAGTTAACGTCAAAAATTTCCAACTTCCGGATTTCTGTGTGGCATGCAAGAAAGGCAAACAGACGAAGAAGTCTCATAAGGAAAAGAAAGTTCATTCCATCGAGCTTCTTCTTGAACTTCTTCACATGGATCTGTTTGGTCCAGTCAGTACAAAAAGCATTGCAGGCGACTTGTACGGCTATGTGGTTACTGATGACTACTCAAGATTCTCTTGGGTAATGTTTCTGAAGTCCAAATCAGAAACATTTGAGTCTTTCAAGGAATTGGTAACTACACTGGAATCTCTCTACAAGCTAGGTAAGACAGGTACGCTCAAACAACGGAACCGAGTTCAAGAATCAGTGGATGGAGGCTTACTGCAAGGAAAAGAGAATTGTGCACCAGTTCACTTCTGCCTACACGCGTCAGATGAATGGCGTTGCTGATAGAAAGAATCGCAGCTTGATAGAGACAACACGGACAATGCTAGCAGACTTGAAACTGCCTATCCAATTCTGGAATGAGGCAGTGGCAAATGCGTGTTACACATTAAATCGAGTTCTGGTAGTCAAACGCCAAGGGAAGACATGTTACGAGTTACTACAACGACGTAAACCTAATCTAGAGTATCTCGAACCATTTGGCGCATCGTGCACCCTACTGAAGAAGACTCAAGAGGGAAAATTCAGCGAGAAGGCTGAAGAAGGTATCTTCCTAGGATACAACATACCAAACAAGAGAGTTTACAACAACTCAACGGGTCTAGTAGAAGTGTGGTGTAATGTTGATGTTCAGAGATACACCACATCACCTACTGGAAAAGGACCCGCTTACTTTTTCAACTATGATGGATTCTTCAAGTCCTTCAACATACCTATCTCCACTTCTGACGAACAGTTAGCAACAAGGATGATGTATGATGTATTGAACTCACCATCACTAGATTCAACATCATCTAGTTCACAAGGTGACTCGACTCACCACTCAGGGGGAGCACTAGAAGCAAGTGACTCCTCCTCAGAGGATGAAGCTGAGGAAAATGACCAGAACAATCAGGAGGGACAGGTTCCAATTTTTACAAGTCCACAAGCATCTAACAGTGATGCCTCTTCGACTTCGAAACCTCAAACTCCTACTACCTCAGATACAGAACCAAATGTTCATAATCTTGACTCTGAGGTAGTTGTTACCACCACTCCAGGATCACGTCTAAATGTCTATCATCCCCTAGAAAATGTCATTGGGGATGTCAGATCAGGAGTGCAGACCAGAAATCAGCTATACTCAGCCGATTATGCCTCGGTAATGGAAAAATGATACATTCACGACGGTGCTTATCGTTGTTTTGTCTCGCAGGTTGAGCCAAAATATGTCAGTGATGCACTGAATGATGAGGCATGGGTGAGTGCCATGCAAGAAGAACTTCTTCAGTTCAAGAAGTTAGGCGTGTGGACTCTGGTGGATAGACCTAAAGGTGCTAAGGTCATTGGCACCAAATGGGTTTTGAAATGCAAGAAGGATGACCAAGGAGTCATTATCAGGAACAAGGCTCGACTTGTAGTTCAAGGATTTCGACAAGTCGAGGGAATAGATTACAATGAAGTGTTTGCACCCGTGGCAAGAATGGAAGCCATCCGCATCTTCCTTGCCTATGCATCGTATATGAAGATTAAAGTTTATCAATTGGACGTGAAGAGTGCATTCCTTCATGGTGAAATCCGAGAGACAGTGTACGTCAGTCAACCCGAGGGATTTGAAGATCCATATCATCGGGACAGAGTTTACAAACTCGACAAGGCTTTATACGGGCTTCATCAAGCTCCAAGGGCCTGGTATGAGAAACTTTTGACTCACCTTGTGAAACACAGCTTTCGCGGAGGTGTTATTGATTGCACACTGTTTATCAAAGAGAAAGATGGTGATTTGCTGCTTATACAAATCTATGTCGATGATATCATCTTCGGGTCAAAGAATGAAGATTTTATGTAAAGAGTTTGAAGCATAATGAAGGCTGAATTTGAGATGAGCGCCATGGGAGAGATGAAATTCTTTCTCGGGTTACAGGTGGATCAGACACCAAAAGGAATTTTCTTACATCAGACCAAGTATGTAGGAGACATTCTCAGAAGGTTTGACATGGAGAATGCTTCTGCAGCTGGGACTCCACTTGCTACAAACCATGATATAGCACCCGATGAAAATGGTGATCTGGTCGATGCAACCATGTACCGAGGAATGATTGGATCTCTCATGTACCTCACTGCCTCAAGACCTGACATCATGTATGCTACATGTCTATGTTCAAGATATAAGGCTAAGCCAAAGGTAAACCATCTGATAGGGGTCAAAAGGATATTTCGGTATTTGAAGGGTACTCCAACACTTAGGTTGTGGTATCCTCATGATGATGACTTTGAGCTCACGGCGTATAGTGACTCGGATTACGGTGGCTGCAAGATGAATTACAAGTCTACAACAGCAGGGTGTCAATTTTTTGGGAGGAGATTAGTGACATGGCAGTGTAAGAAGCAGACCTCGGTTGCATTGTCAACTTGTGAAGCCGAATACGTTGCTGCTGCAAGTTGCTGTTCACAAATCATTTGGATTCAACAGCAAATGCGGGACTACGGTTTAAAATTCTCTTCTACTCCTATTTTTGTTGATAACTCTGCTGCAATTGCAGTAACTAAAATCCGGTACAACATCCTAAGACCAAACACATCGGCATAAAATATCATTTTATACGTGACTGCTTTGAAAAGAATTTAATGGATGTGGTAAAAATAAACACTGATTTTCAACGCGCTGACCTCTATACAAAGGCTTTTGAGAAACCACGTTTTCTATATTTGTTAGAGGTCAACGGCGTTAAAAAGAAAAGTGATGTCATTCCAGATGATGACCAATGTGTAGTCCGATGCATTTAGTCTAATTTTTTTTATTTTTTTCTCTTTTTATTTCCTTTATTTATTCTATTTTCTGTTTAAATTAAATACATGTTATTTAGTTGTCTATTAAAATCCTAAAAAACGTAAATCGGTTACGGTTTTAGAATTGTAGGGGGAGAATTGGTCAGCCAGTAACATTAAATTAAAAAAAACGAGGGAGAAGGAGAGGCTAGCTGATAGAAAGTAGATCATATATGCGATACCGATTCAAATACTTTGGAAAATGATAGTACACAGGAACAAATCAAGTGGGACTTTAAAAGTTTAAATTAGATAAGATGCCAAAATTCAAAGTAGAAGTCTGTGTAGTCTAAGCAATATAAAAGGAAAAATGATAGCAAAACTGGTTACTACTAAGGTAACACAACGAAAGTAGACCTAGAGGTTGCTAGACCACAGATGATATGTCGGTAGATTCAACACAATAGATGATTAGACCTGGTTGGTGTTCTCAAGATGAAACTAAGTTGTTCAACTAACTGTAGGTTCCCATCTTATCACTGGTTAACACAATCAACAATATTCCAATAAGGGGTGATGAGCAAATAAACGCCACAAATGTGAGCCACCAAAAATAGAGCAAAGCATGAAAAAAAATGAAAAGCAAACGCTATCAAGCTAATAACTTATGTTGTTGGTGCGTTATGTGCAAAAGAAAAAATAAAGATGCTCTAACAAGAAGATAGGTTGTGTGCCTCTCTGCTGTGCGATGGCACTGACCAGGATAAACATAACCTAGATATTCTAGAATTCATTGTTCTTTTCCGCCTCTCTGCTGTGCTATGGCACTGACCTGAGGATTGACTTCTCTTTGAAAGCTCTAAGAATAGTCTCTTCTTGTCAAAATACCCGTAGACCGCTCAAAAGCTCCTGAGGAATGTTGATTACCACATAAGCATGAGATCCACAAATGTTGGTTGAAATAAATAAACCTTAAACTATCACCAGTCAGTGTCAAAAATTTGTGTATGGATTTAAGAGGACCAGCATACTGACAATCATCGTGGCTACAATTTTTGAAAGTCCAAATCAATGTGGGGATCTAATAGTACCAGTATGATTTCCTAAATTTGCTAACGACTCTAGATGTAAAACAAGAAGTGTGCATCAAAGGTTTTTGATAAGATGTCCCAACTGATTTTACTTGCCTGTATGATTCCAAATTGAATTGGTCCAGTTATGGTCAAAATAAATTGAAGATGCCTATTCTTGAACCGAATCCAGTAGATTTTTCTCTTAGGATTTACACCTCACAAAAAGTCAAAAACAAGTTTAGTTTTGTACTTCAGCTTAAGTCTTCTATTTTATTTAAATTTAGTCAATTCAGCTTGTTTAATATCGGACTACATCATGGAATTCAGTAAGGGAGTAAATCACTTAAAAGGGTCATGTCTGAGGTAACCACATGTGTTTTCAAAAGGTAAATGGGTCATGTCTGAGGTGACAAAGTGTTTAAAAGGATCACTTCTGAGGTGATCAAAAGTTTTTCAAGTTAAAATGATCATGTCTGATATGATCAAATGTTTATAATGTTAATTCAACAGTTTAAAAGGGTTTAAATGTCAAATGGTCATAAAGGCAGAAAATTTCATGAGTATGACCCATTCGCACGACTGGACCATGAGTATGGTCCAACCGTGCGAATTGACCATACTCATGCCTTTTATAACCGAATGGACATGAGTATGGACCATTCAACCGAATGGCTTATACGAATGACCCATTCGGTCGATTGAGAGTGAGCGAATAAACAAGTCGCACGACTGAACTCTAGTCGGACGACTGAAGGTGAGCGACTGATCCAATCGCACGACTGAGGTCCATTCGCCCGAATGAAATGAGCGAATGAGTCCAGTCGTACGATTGAAGTCAGGTTTAGTATAAATAGAGGGGGGGTCGGTCGCAGAGACTCATCACTCCCAAATTAGCCCTAATTCGCACGGCTAAGTGTTACTCTGCCAAATTTTCAGTTGATCATTATAAATAATTGATTGTTGTGTACTGACTATCTGCACTGATTATACAGGTATATTGCGGTGCAAATCCATCACTATTTCACTAGATTTGAGTCCAAATCTGGACAGTCGGACCTATCCAAGAACCGAAACATGTTTGGACAAATAACCTAACAAAACTAAGTAAAATATTGAAATCAAAGTTGTTAGATGCTAAATTGAATGATTGCGAGTCTAATCTTAAAATTTGGTCAAAATTGAATTTGAATTGAACTGCCAGACTGTCATGCGAATGGATAGGTTGATGAACTTCAGTCGCACGACTGAGGTGTGCGAACGGCTAAACCGCACGACTGAACCATGCGTATGAGTTCAGTCGCACGACTGGTGCAAACGCATGAGTTTGCATACGTATGAGCCTAGTCGCATGTTCAGTCGTACGTATGAGGTCATTCGCACGACTGGATCTCAGTCGCACTGTTCATTCGCACGACTTGATCTCAGTCGCACAGTCTCATTCGCATGACAGAAATGAATATTTTCAAGTCCAAGTGATTCAAGATATTATTCATCAACGGATACTAATGTTTATATTCATTGTGTAACAGATGGCGAGTCAGTGGACTATGAGCACTAAGCACAACATTTGTGCTCATCTGGATCTGACATCCAGAAATGCTTCAGACTTTTCTGGCATTATCTCATTTTTGAGGAGATCGAGGATCTCTCATGCTATATCTACTCCATGTACACCGTATCGCTCCATTCAGCAGGCCTTTTGGGAAGGCGCAGTTGTTGATAGATCTTCAGAGCCTCATCGCATCAGGAGTAATATTTTTGGAGAGGCCATTGAGATCTGTTGGACCAAAAGAACCAATGAGCCTGATCAGAAAAACCTCTAAGTTCCACAGACATTACAACTGCTGAAGAAGATCACAACAGCTGAAGACATCAGCTGATTACAAAGGTCTGAAGACAAAGTCTGAAAGTAAAGAACTGAAGACAAAGTCTGAAGATGAAGTGCTGAAGACAAAGACTGAAGACCAGATTGATCAGCAGTTGTCACAATAGCTGAAGTTGTTAACTTCAGTAGTTGTGATGGTTTTACTTTTTAGTACTTGTAATTTTACATTTCAGTAGTTTATTGTTTCAGTAGTTTTAAGTCAGTAGTTTCATGTATTTGTACTTAGCATTCTCTGAGATGTGATTAGTTGTTGAGAACATCTCAGTAGTTTGCATATTTCAGTTGTTTTGTAAATTCTGTTAGATGTCACTATCAAGTGACATCAGCAGACGTCACATTCCTCTATTTAAGGGATGTTGACCTAGCTGTATTCTAACGAAAGCATTACGCGTGAATGAAAACATTCCTTTAACAGAAATATTCTCTTTATAATTGTGATTGAGTGTTTTGCATATTCATTACTTTCTTGCTTGAATTCGATCTTAATTCGTGATATTCCGCTGCATAATTCAAATCTAATTGATCCGATCCTATCAAATGGTATCAGAGCTGGTTAATCATTGATCGATCTAACAATTGATCATTGAAACTGCTCTTTTGATAGCGAAGGTTGATCGAATTAGCATTTTTGCAAGAATTGATTATAGAGATTGACTTTCTATTGCTTCCGGTTAATTAATTGAGATTCTAATTGTGTTTTCTAATTGTGTTGTTAAGTTTTCAAACTAGACCGATTTTAATCTCATTGAATTCGATTGAATTAGTGAAAATGACTACTTCAATGAATGATCCTCACAATACTGTCTCCTCAACTAAGCCTCCAATGCTTGTTAGGAGTGAGTATACCATATGGCAACGCCGAATGCTCCATCACCTGTCTGTTAACAGTTCAGGTTGTTGGAAGTCTGTGGTTCATGGACCATACAAGCCTATGGTGAGTAATCCTGAAACCAATGAGATGGTTCCTAAAAAGAAGGAACAATATTCTGATGAGGATTTAAAACTGTTTGAGATTGATGCTAAAGCCTATGGAATTCTGGCCATGGCACTGCCTAATGAAATCTATTCTGGGCTCATGCATCATGAAACTGCTTATGATCTCTGGGTTGCTCTGAAGGAACAATTTGGAGGAACTGATGAAGTCTTAGCAAACAACAGAGAAATCCTTGCCCAGCAATATGAGACATTCTCTCATAGGAAGGGTGAGACACTGACTCAACAGTTTGAGCGGTTTTCATGTTTAATTTCTGAGCTTAAAGTGGTTCAACATGAATACACAAACAGCCAGATGAATAACAGATTCCTCAGATCCCTGCCTGAGAGATGGGACACTTACACCATTGTCCTACGCTCTAGTGCAAATCTGGATACTCTATCTCTCACCCAACTTCATGGGAAACTCTTAACATTTGAGAGAGAGATAGAACAGAAAAGGAAACTATCTTCATCTGGAAAGCTCACTGATGGCTTTGTACCAGGTAATACTGCTCTGGTTGGTCATGAGTCTGAATATGCTTCATCTGAAAGTTCATATGATGAGCATATTGATTTCTCTTCAAACAGTGGAAATCATGCTTTTGTTGGAGTTGAGGGAAACTCAGGTTTTAATGTTGATAATTTGTGTTTTATGATGGATGATTTGAAAGGAATTGCTGATGATGATCTGGAAGAGATGGATATTCTGAGCCAAATGGCATTGATTAATATCAGATCTCAAAAGTTTTATAAAAGAACAGGTAGGAAATTTCCTGGTCTCTCTGGCAAGACCAAGGTTGGTTTTGACAAGAGTAAGTTGAGATGTCACAAGTGCCACAGACTTGGACATTTTGCTAGAGAGTGTAGATCATCTGGATCTAACTCATCTGCACCCTTTGTGACTTTTCCAAGCAATAATTCACAATCCAAAGGGCAACATCCTACCAGTTCTGATCATCATTCACAACATCAATCATCTCCGGCATACTTTGTCCCTCAAAGCCCCATGCCATATCCTTATCCATGCTTTTACATGCTTCAGTCTGGTCAAGTTTCTGTACCCATGGCTCAACAACCACATGCTCTACCTGATCCTCAGCCATCTCAAACGAATCAACAATCTCAACCTCAATCTCATCAGAGCTTTTTCACCCCTGAGGTTGTTGACTGGAGCAGCCTACTAGATGATGTCTCTAGTTATTCTGAACAATTTGCTGGTGCTAGTCAACATGGTGGTGAAAACCCTTTTGGAAACCTTGCTTTAATGGCCCTGGAATCTACTGATGACAACCCTTCATCATCACAGGTACCACAGGTATCTTCTAAGGCTAAGGCCAAGTTATGTTCTGAATCATGCATAGCTGCTTTTGTTTCTATTAGGGAAGCAAATGTAGCTCTAATTAATCAAAACCTTGACCTAGAAAAAGCAATTTCCAAAAGAAAAGCTGAGTTTGAGTCTGTTTTAAAAGAGAAGGATGAGGAGATTTATAAACTTAAATGTCAAATTACTGATGAAAAAGCAAAGGTAGAGGTCATTCTAGAAAATCACAAGAATCTCAAAGAAACGCTTGCAGCTACCCAAGTTGATTGTGAACGATGGGTAACATCTTGCAAGGGATTTGAAATGCTTCTTAGTAAGCAAACTGCTTCCAATGTGAAGTTTGGGATTGGGCATAATCATACCATACCTCCCACAGATTTTACTCCCAAGTTAGAAGTACAATCTGAGGTTGAGAGTCATTCCCAAACCACATCATCAGGTGTTTCATCCTTAACTGAAAATTCAAAATCTGAGGATGAAGATAGTGTGAGTATCTCAGTTAATCAAATAACTGATGATCCCACTGCTTCGAAACACTTGATCAAGAAGAGGCTGAGAAATTCAGGTGTTGTTCCACAAGGTACTCAAAGTACTGAAGGGCAAAACACAACACCTGAAGAGCATTTTAAAACAGAGGAAAATAAGCATTCCTTGACAACTGCTGAAGAATCTATTTGGATTCTAAAAAGTACTGATAGAAAACCACTGAAGAAGAAATCTTTAGTTGTTGAAAATCCTTCAGTACTTCCCAAAAGTACTGAAAGGAAGAAAGTACTGAAGAACAAATCTTCAGTAGTTTCATCAACTTCAGCAGTTGATCAAGAAAAGATGAAAAGAAAGCCATGTGAAATATGTGGTTTGTTCAATCATCTGACTGATGAATGCTGGTATAACAAGGGTTTAAAATTCAATAAAGAGAAAATCATTAAGAAGGAAATGCATAAAATGAAAAATGAATTTCAAACCAAGTTTGTACCACAATCATCTCATTCTGATAAACCTAAGCTTTCTCAAAAATTCACTAAGGAGGAAGGGGTTTTTCAAACAACAGCTGCAAATATTCCTCAGGGAATATTGAAAACTCAGACTAAGTCTGTGTCTTTTCAAAAGAAGGATGTAGTGAATCACAAGAACAAATCATCTACAAGTACTGATGTGTCAACTGAGTTGAAAACTCTGTCAACAAATCAGACACAACTTGTGATGATGGTTCAACATCTATTGGGGAGAGTTAACCAATTAGATGTTTCTGTGATTAAACCACTAAAAAGGACACCTATGCCAAAATCCAAGGAATCCTTTTCAGCACCATCTACATCTTCAAAAGCTGTTAATCATGCACAACCTGTTAGTTTAACATCTGTTGATGAAAACAGACCCAAAACCAAAAAGGTTTGGGTCTCAAAGGCTAACTAATGTTTGTGATAAATGCAGGGTTCTTCATCATGCCAAAGAAGCATATGGTATGTGGACAGTGGAGGATCCATGCACATGACAGGGAGCAGCTCTCTTCTTCATGACTATTCCCAAAGGAAGAAGGGATTTGTTTCTTTTGGAAATGATGCCAAGGGTTACATCATTGGGAAGGGTTTTGTCTCAAATGGGGAGATAAGATTTGATGATGTTAACCATGTGGAGAACCTCAAATACAATCTTTTGAGTGTCAGTCAAATGTGTGATAAAGGGCATGTTGCACTTTTCACAAGTCAAAACTGTCGGATTCTGTCTTCCACAGTTTTGCACAAGATTGACAAGATATTGGATGAGTATACTCTCCTGAAGGCCAACAGGATTGGAAGAGTATATGCTTTAGATCTATCAAAGAAAATTGATCTAAAAGGCCATCCATGTCTGTTCTCCAAACCCTCTCCTCAAGAATCTGAACTATGGCATAGAAGGCTGGGTCATGTGAATTTCAAGAACATGAATCAGCTCATTCATCATGGTTTAGTGAGAGGTTTGCCATTGAAGGAGTTCAAGTGTGATGATAACTGCCCAGCTTGCTTAAAAGGAAAGCAACACAAAGCTTCATTCCCTCCAATAGAAGAACCTAAGTCCACTACCTGCTTGCAATTACTGCACATGGATCTCTTTGGTCCTGTGAGAGTAATGAGCATGACAAAAAAAAAGTACTGTCTGGTAATTGTGGATGATTACTCAAGATATGTATGGACTTTCTTCTTGCATTCCAAGGATGAGGCTGCTCAAAGTATCATCTATTTTGTGTTACATGTGGAAAAGCAGCATTCACTTCCAGTTAAGTGTGTGAAAAGTGATAATGGGACAGAGTTTAGGAATCACACTCTTGATGAATTCTATTTGTCTAAGGGAATCAAAAGACAATATAGTATTCAAAGAACTCCGGAGCAAAATGGAGTGGTGGAGAGAAAGAACAGGACCCTGATTGAAGTCGCAAGGACAATGTTGGCAGACTCTGGTTTGCCACTAACCTTTTGGGCTGAAGCTGTCAATACAGCTTGCTATGTTCAGAATAGAGTATTAGTGAATCAGAGGTTGATGAAGACTCCTTATGAGCTCTTACATCATTTGGCTCCTTTGATTTCATTCTTTAGAGCATTTGGGTGTCCATGTTATATTCTTAACACAAAAAGTATACTTCAGAAGTTTGATTCCAAGGTGGATGCAGGGTATTTTGTTGGGTATTCATCTACTTGCAAGGCATACAGAGTTTTCAACTGCTGAACAAAAATTGTTGAAGAAACTTTGCATGTCAAGTTTAATGAATCCCCAAAAGACAAGATTCCTCAAAACCCTGTTGAGATGTTTGACTTGGACATACTGCAATATGTTCCATATCAGCCTCCACCTGTTGTAGTCTCTGAAGTTCCATCCTCTCCAACTGAAGATACAAATGCAAGTTGTAGTGATCATCTGCCTGTTTCTACTACACTTGATGTTCCTGTAGCCTCAGCAGCTCCATCCACAACAAATGCTGATGAAATCTCTGAATCCTCTACTTCATTTGAACTGCCATCTCAGTCTAGATTTCAAGAATCTACATCAACATCTACTGCTGCTGAATCTCCTACAAACACTTGCACAGATATTATTGCATATCAAGAATTGAAGAATCATCCCATGTCCCAGATCATTGGTGACAAAAATGTTGGTGTTTCAACAAGAAGTCAATTGTCCAATTTCTGTCTCTATGCTCTCTTCATCAGTCAGCAAGAGCCAAAGAATTATCATGTGGCCTTAAGGGACAATGGATGGGTTGAAGCCATGCAGCTTGAGCTTCTTCAATTTCAAAAACAGCAAGTGTGGGAACTGGTTCCTCTACCCCAAGGTAAGTGTGCAATAGGCACTAAATGGGTGTTTAGGAATAAAATTGATGAAAAAGACCAAATTATCAAGAACAAGGCTAGACTGGTTGTACAGGGGTTTTCACAAGAAGGAAGGTATTGATTATGATGAAACATTTGCCCCTGTAGCCAGACTGGAGGCAATTCGATTGTTTTAGCTTATGCTGCTTTTCGTAACCTTAAAGTTTTTCAAATGGATGTCAAAAGTGCATTTTTATATGGTAAAATAAAAGAAGAAGTTTACGTGTGTCAACCACCAGGTTTTGAAGATCATAAACACCCTGATTGGGTGTATAAGCTCGATAAGGCTCTTTATGGGTTGAAGCAAGCACCCAGAGCCTGGTATGAAACATTATCTAACTTTCTTCTTCAAAATAATTTCACTAGAGGCTCCATAGATAAAACTTTGTTCATAAAGAAAGCTGGCATGCATAAGCTCCTTGTTCAAATTTATGTTGATGATATTATTTTTGCATCATCTGATCCACAGTTGTGTGATGCATTCACAAAATTGATGCAACAAAAGTTTGAAATGAGTGCAATGGGAGAATTACAGTTCTTTCTGGGTTTACAAATCAAACAACTGACTGATGGAACTTTCATTCATGAGTCAAAATACACAAAAGATTTGTTAACCAAGTTTGATTTACAAAACTGTAAAACCTGTTCTACTCCCATGTGCAGCAACACACAACTGGATGCTGATCAAAAAGGTAAAGCAGTTGATGAAACTCTTTACAGATGTATGATTGGTTCCTTGATGTACCTAACAGCTTCTAGACCAGATATTATGTTTGCAACTTGTGTCTGTGCTAGATTTCAGGCTGCTCCTAAGGATTCCCATATGATTGCAGTCAAGAGGATCTTTAGATATTTGCAAGGAACTAAATCTCTAGGACTATGGTATTCCACTGGGCACTCTTGTAAATTGGTTGCTTTTTCTGATAGTGACTATGCAGGGTGTAAGTTAACCAGAAAATCAACTTCTGGTGGATGCCAATTTCTAGGCAACTGTTTGGTCTCTTGGCAGAGTAAGAAACAAACATCAGTTGCTACATCAACAGCTGAAGCAGAGTACATTGCAGCTGCAAGCTGTACATCTCAGGTACTTTGGCTTCAAAATCAGTTATTGGATTATGACATTACAGAGACTAAGACTCCATTATTAATGGATAGTTCTTCAGCTCTTTGTATTGTTAAGAATCCTGTCCAGCATTCTAGGACCAAACATATTGAGATCAGACATCATTTCATTAGGGATTGCTATGAAAAAGGTCTGATTGATCCAAAGTTTGTGCCTAGTGCTGATGAGCTTGCAGATATATTTACTAAGCCTTTGGATAGTGCAACTTTTCATAATCTTGTACTCAGGCTTGGTATGCTGCAACTAGAATAATTTGACAACTACTGATGCTCTTAGTTCATAAATACTGATGAGCATTAGTATACTTTTGTCAAAAATAAGTGCTGATAAGTCATTTTATCTTCAGTAGTTTTACAACTACTGAAGACTAAATTACTTAAAAGTACTGAAGTACCTTATTTGTTAGAAAATACTGATGTAGTTCAAACTACTGATGTCTTTTATAATAAATAAGTACTGATGACCAATGAAACATCTGAAAATCAGATGATCTGATGAGTAAGTGTTAAGGTCATTGAAACAGCTGAACTTTGTGAATTGACGACAACTACTGTTTCATTTCCAAACAACTGAAGCCAAAACCAAGTCTTCAGTAGTTTTACAACTACTGATGACCAACACCAAGTCTTCAGTTGTTTACAACATCTGAAAGTTAAAACCATGTCTTCAGTTGTTTTCTAACACCTGATGACTAACACCAACACTTTCAGTTGTTTCCCCTCAGCCGTTTCATAACCTATATATACCTAACCCTAACTTCAAACTTTTCATAACCTACTTTCCAAACGTTCATCTTCCATTAATGGCGACCATGCAAATAAACCTCGACACAACTGTGTTGCTCACCTTACCAAATCACCTTTCTGGAACAAGTTTGATGCTGCTATCGACTTGATGGTTGATTCCCAATACCGCACAACCTTTCTCTTAAATCCTACCATCTACCTCGATACCCTGTGCCAATTCTGGACAAACGTTACTGTTCATACTGCTGAAAATGATGACACCATCACTCTCCAGTCTTTTGTTAACCAGAAACGGGTGATCATCACTCCTGAGATCATTCGTCAAACCCTAGACCTGAATGATGCCACCTATCCCACCAAGTACCCCAAAGGAACCATTGATCTTTCTTTTGCTAATCATGGTTATGAAGGTGACCTAAGTGCTACTACCATCCTGAAGAAGCACTTCCATGATGTCGAGCGACTCATATTTCACATGATCAATGTCTGCCTTGCTCCCAAAACATCCTCTTGGGATCAAATGTCATCCAGATGGCAACAGGTATTATATTCTATCCTTGAACACCAAAATCTAAATTTTTCTGATATTATCTTTTTGGAACTGAAAGATTTGGCATTGAAACCTGTGGCAAATAGATGGATATTATATCCAAGGTTTCTTATGGCAATCATTTTAAATCAATTAAAATCTGATGGCCTTGTTGGCCTTGGAGTTCCTGCTCTGCTGGTTTTGCCAGAGGTATACTCCAGGCACAACTCAAACCCACAACTCAAAGAGGCTGCCAAACTGCTCAAACCCAAGCAGAGGGAACCCACAGCCTCCACCTCCAAATCTAAAGTCCCCTCCAAACCAAAACCAAAGAAAACCAAAAAGGCTACTCAGGGAGTTGAGTCCCCTGATGATGCCCCTGTAGCACAAACGCAGGATGAGACTACAAGCCTTAATCCCCTTGTAGTTTCAATGACTCCACCAGCTGAAACCGCTCAGGTATCCTCTCAACAGGATCCTGATGCAACCAATATTGGGGAAACCACATTACTAGAATCTATCTCACTTGAGAAGATTACCATTGAAGAGCACCACTCTCCCCAGGTGCAAACCGTTTCACCCCCATCTCCCACTGATACCACCCCTACAAGCCCAACTGCAGTCATTGCACAAGTGCTGACTCAGCTACATTCCTCTACCCCTCCCCAGAAACCTGTTACTACTGGGAAAACCTCAACAGCTGAGGGAGAGGATCAAAATATAGTTGATAACCAACAGCATAGTGATTCTAAGTTCAGTCTCCTAGTGTAGATGTGGAGACTAGAACATCTGGTGAGGCTACCTCTTCCCCTATTTAACACATGAACAGGATGAAGCAGGTATCATCTCTAAGACCTCACCAGAGGCAACTGTCAATGAAGGACTTGCTCCTGAGGCAGGAAGTCCCCAGTTCCAAGACAAAGGGGCACATGTGATCACTGATTTACACTCAGCACATGTTCATCCTGATTCACTCAGGAGGTCAGCTGATTCAATTTATACTGATGATGACCTGGGCTTTTTCTTTGAAGTCTTAGCCCAAAAAACTATTCTTGAGGCTGAGGTTTGAAGATTAAAAGATCTGCTTTCCATCATGCCTCAGGAATCAAGTCCATCTGCCCCAATAAACCCACAGATGGCAGCTTCTGTTGAAGCTTCACCAACACTGAGCCACTCAAATCAAACAAACCACCAGCCTCTGGTTCAGGCACCATTTCTCAGGAGAGAACCCCTCTGAGCAAATGGCTGCTGCTTTCAAATCTTCCTTACCTCTCATCACCCCCATCATCACATCTATTGTTCATCAAACCATTGATGAGAGGATCTCCTCAGATCTTAAATCCCTTGTGACTGATGCTGTGTCAAAGCACCTTTCTGACATTCAAACCCCTGAACCCAATGCAACCAAAAAGGGGGAGTCTAAGTCAGTAAAGGATGATAAAAGGAAAAGAGCTGAAGAGGAAGAAGCTAAGGAAGAGAATAAAGGCAAAGAGATCATCACCTACAAAAGAAAGAAGAGTGTTGGTGAACAAACTGAAGATGAGAAGAGGTTGGATGAGATGATCAAAGAAGCTGATGACCAACATAGCAGATCCATGGACAAGATCATTGATCAGCTCTTCAGGCAAGGATTTGATACTGCCAAACTTGACTCAGAGATCAGAAGACTTGAGATTCAGGAAATTGAGAATCGATGGGCAAGTTGCAATGAAGAAGAAAGGAGAGATTAGAGGCTATGATCAGATTCCTCTCTAAACACTTGGGAAGACCTATCATTGAGATCAAGTCATGGTCCAGAGATAGCATTTTGGAGATAACTACCAAAATATGCTCATCTGAAAGCTTCAACAAAGGCTTAATCATTGAAGCTCTGGATGAAGCTGGTGCTGGGAAGAGAACTGATATGGCCAAGTTATCCAAAGCCACCCTCACCAACAAAATGATAGAGCAGTCCTTAAAATCTCCTTAACCAAAACAATCCTCAAAGCCAACCTCACAACCAAACAGCCAATCTCAAAACCTTCAAAACACCAATCTCTCAACCTCCAAAACAATCAACCTCACAACCATCTAAACCAACCCCTTCACCCAAGAAACCCATTCAAGATTCCACCAGTGAAGCACCCAAAAGAAAAAAAGGCTGCTGAGGATGGAAGAAGAAGAAGAAGAGGATGAAGAAGATAATCTGCCAATCTATGCTATTCTTGAAAAGAAGAAACTGAAGCCTAGGAGTCAATCACAAACAATAACTCCTGAAACTCAAAGGCAGATAGTTAAGGTCAAAATTGAAGAAGAAGAACAGCAGAAGCAGCATGATGAGCAATTTCTTAGAATGGTTGACAAGGACTTCCCTCAGTCCTCATCCATTCAAGCTATGAAGATACAAGCTCATAGGCTGTACACTCTCAGACATACCTTTCAACATCAAAAGGAAAGAGTGAGGATTTGGCCAGATCCCAGGGTAAGTTCTAGAATTCACAAGGAAAAACTTACCCAGTAGATATCATGGCCAAGTAAGAAAGACTTTGAATGCTGCAATCATGTTGGCCATGGTAGTCTCACCCTGGGAATCATTGAAGAATTCAAGAGAGCTCACACATCCAAATCAACCCCTATGTCTATTCTTGAGAACAAAATGATCAAGAAGGGGTTGTTGTCAAAAGACTTGAAGATCTTCAAAAGAGTGAACTCCAGTTGCTGCTCGAAGGCTCTCATCCAGATGAATTTGCATATAGAGAGATAACAACTGTTGAGTTGAAGAATGGGAAGACAGTGAGATATCTGTCTGAATACTATGGGCCTGAGTTCTTCTTTGAGGGAGAAGAAGAAGAACTCACTAAGGAGGAACAAGTTGTTCTCCTTGAGGCCTATGCAAGGGTGTCTTTCAGACTCATCAATGGGAAATAGGTTTCATGGTTGGGACAAGACTCTGTGTCCAATTTCCCCAAGACAGAGTTCCCTTCCATACTTAGCCAATCAAAGATTAGAAACCTTTTCCTGGCCCATGCTTATATGTCTACCTCTGAAGCTGATCAATAGAGTATTTTTTGCTAAAGAATAAGTGGGATCTTCAATAAAGTTAGAGGTTTAGGCTGCATTGGTTCAGGGGGAGTTTGTTGGACCAAAAGAAGAGCCTGATCAGAAAAACCTCTAAGTTCCACAGACATTACAACTGCTGAAGAAGATCCATGTACACCGTATCGCTCCATTCAGCAGGCCTTCTGGGAAGGCGCAGTTGTTGATAGATCTTCAGAGCCTCATCGCATCAGGAGTACTATTTTTGGAGAGGCCATTGAGATCTGTTGGACCAAAAGAACCAATGAGCCTGATCAGAAAAACCTCTAAGTTCCACAGACATTACAACTGCTGAAGAAGATCACAACAGCTGAAGACATCAGCTGATTACAAAGGTCTGAAGACAAGTCTGAAAGTAAAGAACTGAAGACAAAGTCTAAAGATGAAGTGCTGAAGACAAAGACTGAAGACCAGAGTGATCAGCAGTTGTCACAACAGCTGAAGTTGTTAACTTCAGTAGTTGTGATGGTTTTACTTTTCAGTACTTGTAATTTTTACATTTCAGTAGTTTATTGTTTCAGTAGTTTTAAGTCAGTAGTTTCATGTATTTGTACTTAGCATTCTCTGAGATGTGATCAGTTGTTGAGAACATCTCAGTAGTATGCATATTTCAGTTGTTTTGTAAATTCTGTTAGATGTCACTATCAAGTGACATCAGCAGACGTCACATTCCTCTATATAGGGATGTTGACCTAGCTGTATTCTAACCGAAGCATTACGCGTGAATGAAAACATTCCTTTAACAGAAATAGAAATATTCTCTCTATAATTGTGATTGAGTGTTTCGCATATTCATTACTTTCTTGCTTGAATTCGATCTTAATTCGTGATATTCCGCTGCATAATTCAAATCTAATTGATCCGATCCTATCAAGATCACTGAGGATGATCTCAGGACGGTGTTGCAGTTTGGGGACGATGCTGACTGTCCCACTAGACTACACCCCCTTACTGTTCGAGGATGTTTCTTGCGAGCTAAGTACTCTGGGGACATCAACGCAGGGGTGCTCAACAAGAGCAACATGTGCCCCCAGTTCAAGTACCTCGCACATGTGCTGCTGAAGTGATAGCTTCTAGGAAGGGAGGATTTGATGAGCTGTCACATCAGATCCAAAACGCTTATGCAGCGTTGGTGCTGAACCACCCGTTCAGCTTCTCCAGGATGATCTTCACCTACTTGGTGGAGAACATTGAGGGGAAAGGGAAGGAGGGATTCTGCATGTACCCTCGATTCATGCAGATGATTATTGACAAGAAGCTCCCTTCCTTGCCAAAGGAGAAGGAGGACGCGGTGGTACTCGAGGTGATGGACGATACCACCTTGGGTAGGATGAAGGTCTACAGGGGAAAGCAGGTGAAACCCCCTGTGAGACGACTGTTTGGACATTTGAGTAGAGTTGACTACGTGGCGCCAGCGAAGAGGAAGTGGCGTCACGATGATAGTGACTCGGACTCTGAGCCGATTGTGGTCCCTTTTGATGACTCGGACGACAATGACAGTGATGATGGTGGTGATACTGGTCCCACCCAGTCTAGGGCCACTCTTTCAGATGTTATATCACCATCATCCACCCACAGAGGAGCAGAGGTAGCGGGATTTCATCAGGATTTTCAGGCTGATGAAGATGATGAGTCGGACGAGGAGCCGTTGACTCGGACAGTGGGCAGCAAGGTGGTTGCCACCAAGAGAGGGATTAGGTTGGTAGGTGGACGCCAGGGTGAGTCTGGGGAGGCTGTTACTGATCCATCTAACACCCCAGACCAGCCCAGCAGCCAAGGGGGAACATCCTCCTTGAAGGGAACGAGGAAAAAGAGGATGGCTCAGCCTCATGGAATGAAGAGTAAGAGAAGGAGATTTACCTTGATCACCACCACACACCACCACCACATCCACCACCACCACTACCACACCCTCTACCACTGTCACCACACCACCCACCACTACATACATCCCATCTACCACCATATCTACCACACCCACTCCACCCCCACTATCATCTATACCAACCCCAATCTTCACCACTCCACCACCACCACTACTAGCCACCAAGCCGGCCCATCATCACATCCCTCCCATACATCTGGATCACCTCTACCTCCCAGTAGGGTAGAGGAATAGCTCTCAGCACTAAATCGTATGGTGCTGAGGCTGTTGGCAGCCGATGACGAGAAGATAGCTCAGATTCGTCAGTTGGTAGATCTTACAGCTGCACAATCTCAGCAGATTTCTTAGCAGGCTCAGCTGATTGAGCAGTAGGCACAGCAGATGGCTGCTCAGAGCCAAGAGATTGCAAAACTCCAGGAGCATAAAGTTCTATCAGCAAAGAAGATAGCGGAGTTGGAGGATGCCAAAAAGACTATCATGCTCAACCTCAAAGGAACTAAGGATGAGCCTCTGAAGATAAAAGAAAGGGATGGTGATGACGATGGTGATGACGATGATGATGATAATGAGGATGAGGATGAGGATGAAGATGAAGATGGTGATGATGATGAGGCAAATGATGAAGAAAATACACAGGAAAGGCGAAATGATGATGATCATGAAGAAGGAGATGCAGTTGCATCTGCCTCAGCTCAGGGTCAAGAGAGACGCTCAAAGAGAAATCAAGACCAACGAGCCTCATCTTTTGCCTCACCTACTGATGAGCCTGCGATTCAGGACAAAAGTAATGATTAGACATTTATGGATTTGATAGCTTTTGTACTTGAATCATGTATTGAACCTCTGTACTTAATGTTTATATATATATTTAATGGGTTTCTGTTCTGATTATTAACTAATGATTGATGTGTTACATGTCTAAATCAAGAAAATCCAAACTTTCAGAGGGACGAATACGATGTTGCTCCCCTTCAGCAGGTCAGACCGCAACTAACCATGATTCTTGATCTGCAAGGGATTGTCAGGAGATCAGTGAGTTACACCCCTGAAGAGGGGGAAATAATTCATGATCTTACAAATGAGCAACTGGCCGAAATGTTCAAGCTGAATCCTGATGCCAAGGATGCTCCAAGTGACGACGAGCTGAACGACATTGATGAGATAGAGATCGAGGATGTCACTGCAGAGCACTATCCATAGTATGCCGACCAGGAGGGAAATGTGGTTCGCAACCTGGGTGATTCGTTGGTTAGTGATAAGTTTGAGATACTGGATAAAATGGAGCAAGAGTCAGAGAAAATTAAGGAACAAGCCCAAGCCTCAGACGCCGATGTTAACATCCGAAAGGCAGAATGGGCTGCATGTTTTGAGGAGATCCGAGCCTAACGCGCTGCTCCTAAACCGAATGTCTACACCAAGCTCTACAAAGTGAAGAAACATCACAAGGTGTCAGGCAAGATTATCGCGTGGGCCCATTTTGAGGATCTTAACGTATACGCGATAAAGAGAGAGAAGGGTATTGAGTACTTTAGATTCCCACACGATCTAAAGACTCTACCTGGTTTTGAGCTCAACCAGCTGGCCAGACTGAAGCTGGTATATGCTGACCCGAGAAAGATGTCAGGCTGGTTTGAGGCTGCATTAAAGAAAGAGTACCACACCAGATGGGTCAACTTCAAACCTCAACAACCTACAAGGTATATCCGAAGGTCTGAGGTTGATGCCATAACTGGAAAGCCTAGAATAGTGCTAAAATGGAGTCCTCCACGCACCATGTCCAAGACCCCACTACGGAAAATGCCACAGGACTTCACTCCACACTTCAAATGGTGGTACTATGATTGGAGGACAGGAGAGGCAGTCATAGTCTTAAACAAAGAAGGAAAAATAGATACTATCAAGGTATTTGACCCAATGTGGCTCACAAACTTATCTGCAAATGATGTCTACACATTATACAAGTGGCCACTATTCTATGACTCTCAAGATATTATACAAGCTCAACACTTTCAGAACGTTATAAGACTCTGCTTTGCATTTGAGATACATGCAGGAGTCACAAGAGAAGAGAAGTACAAAAAGTATGAAGAGGTAATGAAGAAGAAAGACATTAGATAGATCTAGGTCCAAGGGGGAGTTTGTTGATACATATGTACCTAGATGTGGATCTTAATGTAATATGTCATGAATGTCTTACACTTATGTAATGCTTGGGTGATTAATGAAATGAGAATGTTTGGTTGTGATTTATAATGTTTAATATTTCATTAATGAGTTGTGTAATGTATATTGACTTGATTATATAGGTTTGTGATTGTTTGAATTGATACACATAATGTTATAATAATGAATTCATTCAAACTTGGTTAAGTGAAGTTCACATGCGTCCGACTGGATCATGCGCCCCAACAGTGGTCATGCGTCCGAATGGCCATGCGATTGAGTGTCTATGCGCCTAAACAGTCCATACACCTGAACAACTTCATTCGACTGACTCAGTCGCACGACTGAACACTCAGTCGTGCGAATGGATCAACCGCATGGCTCAATCGCACGAATGAATCATGCTAATGGTTCAGTCGCACGAATGAGCAACCCTAACCTATAAATACCACCTAATTCGTGGAAAAACGTAACAATTGATATTACTTCGACTCCAGACGTACCCTAGCCGTCCAAAAACCTCCAAGAACCTGTTCCAAGTTCACAGATCGCACTAGATCGATTCTATATCGTTCTTAACGTTTAGATTCAATTCATAATTGATTCGACATGCGTTCTCACTGATTGGATCGCCAATCAAATAGGATTCCGCACTATTTGAGTTGGTATACACGTTAATCTGTTAGTATTTCGTGCAATACACGATCCTAACACTTACAACACAACAACACAATGAGGAGAGTTACTTAGAACACTTAACAGATCAAATAGGGAACTGGTTAACTTTAGTAAAAGATGCTAAGAAAACAAGTAAGAATGGAGACAAAACAAGATAGCAAACAACACAGGTAATTGGTTTTAAGAATATTGTATATTGCTTCTCAAGTTCAATTACAAATGTTACAAAGCATACTTAGAAAGTTACAAGTACTTGAGATACATATACTACATCCTATAGCCGGCCATACTTTGAAGGCCAGCTGGATACATAAGACTAGACAACAAACAAAATCAAATGTAAAGTCAAAAGGCAGATTTGCTTTTTGACTAGTGACTATGACATGCCATAGCTCACATCCTAATATATTACAAAAAGGATAAAAGTACATAAAGTAGAAAGCACAGGCTTAAGACCTCAATGTACAGTTACCAAAAGCATGGACCTTTTCACCAACTCATGTAAGTTGGTGACTTTACAGAGTTGCAGCGGAAAGGTGGTCCAACTTTATGCTAAAGTACATCAGATAAAAGCATGTCTCTAAAAAGTCTTCGGAAGAAATCTGTCTTAACTCTTTGGCTTCGGAAGATTTTACACTTAGAGTATTTCTAGTGCAAGGTGTAAAACTTCCGAAGCATTTCTACTTATGTTCTTCAGTGCATGCATGCAGAGAGACTTTGGATGTTTTGGCTACATCAAACTTATAGAAATCCTTATAAAACTCCCCCAAGGCTGATGCTACCAAAACATTTAAAGATCTTTAGCTGTTGACAGTCCTCATAATGATGATGACCATGCCCTTCTTCATTAGATGGTCAGGATCACTCAGACTCTCATAGTATCTTCTCATTTTAAAGAGATCATGCAGAGGTAGGTTGAATAAGTCTTGCCATGTGTAGACATTTTCACCACCTTGATCTCTGATCACATGCCATCTCTCTGGATTAGTTGTGAAGGTCCATGATAAGATGGGTCTCTTAGCTGCAAGAGGAGCCACTTGGATTGGAGTTGATTGGGCCGCCTCTTCATGCACTTCCTCAGGTTGATCTGACTCAGCCTGAGGTGTAGACGTGGATGATTTAGGCTTCTTCTTCTTCTTTGACTTTGGTTTAGAAGCCATCCTCTTCCTCCTCTTTGAGGACTTTAACTGAGAAGACTAGTCTGCAGCACCTTGTTGATTAGTCTTGTCTTGCTCAGTTGGGTGTTTCTCCCTCACAGGTTCAGAAGGAGAGGGAGTTTGACCCTGCTGTGGATCAGAAGATGAAGCTTGCTGAGGCTCAGCAGGAGGTCCAGGTTGTGTTGTCTCAGGTTGTTCAACCTTAACCTCCACTTTAGGTGGAGCTTGACTTGGAGGGGAGTGTAAGTCAATTAGCTCTCCACTCTTGATATTCTGCTTGATTACCCTGATGTGCTCATCCATTGTAGATAGAGACATAGGGCCAAGTCTCATTCCGGAGAATCTATACAGCTTCAAGAAGCCCGTCATCCTTTGTCTGTCAGCAGACTTCTTCATACTCTTTTGGATGATGGCTCTTGACTTTTCAGCCTCTTCCCTCATCTTTCTCTTTGTTGCCTTTTGTTCTTTGAGCACTTGAAGTTCAAGCTGTTTGAGATACTCAAACTCAATGTACTCAAAGGACAAGGGAAGAAGTGCAGATGCCTGATAGAGACCTGTGGCACTCAGGTAGTTGATCATGTTTTGCCTATCTGTTTCCTTGTCTACCTGAGGTTCTTGTGAAGTTGCCACAGTCTCTTGCACAAGACTTTCTTGAACTGGGAAGAGAGTAGGAACATGCTTGTATAATCTTTTTTGTCTCTTCTCCTCTTTGAATTAGAGAAGTAGCCTTGCATCCTCTGCTTCCTTCATCTCTCTTGACACTTCCATGTCAGCCAGTTCATTGAGTTCCTTTAAGGGGAGAGATATAATCTCATCTGTGTCATAGTTCCTGGTCTGTAGGTAAGTAATCCTGACTGCCCTCAACTCATCATCTTGAGTGTTTGGTCTGGGGGAAGCCCTGATTGCAGCTTGCATAAAGCCTAAAGACCCAAAGGAACTTTCTCCTCTTAGCTTCATCTTCTTCTCTCTCTCCTCCTCCTCAATCTCCTCAGGAGTTAGAATCCTTTTCCCTTTGTCACCCACAGACCTTTGTGACACAGGGTGGAGAGAGCTTTGGCCTTCATTGCTTGGTGTAGCATCCAAGCTTTGGCTAGAGAGAGGTTGTGAGACACCTTCACCAGCAGGTGTTTCACTAAGAGGATGAATTTCTGAAGTAGTTGTGGTGTGACAGGGCTCTCAGGCTCTATCACTGGGCCTTCAGCCAAGGTTTTCCCTTTGAAGCTAATCTCAGGGTCTGCCTCAACATCCAGTTGACCAATGACATTACCTGATTGCCTTTGTCTCCTTCTAAGACTGAACTCTTCAGTAATTCTATCTTGAATCCTTTGTGCTAACCTGTCAGCTTGTCTAGATTGACTTGGGTTGACAAGTGGCATGTTGATCAGGTCAAGACCTTTATAGTAGTTCAAGGTCTGAAAATTAAACACCTCTTGTTGCCCTTGAACTCTTTGAAGAATGAGGGCTCTTCTATCAGCATCATACCTCCACCCAATAATGTAGTTTGAAATTCCTTGAGGTGGGGATGATATAGCCCTTGGAATGCCTTCCTCAAAGAGACTCCGAATGAAAGAGTCCATAGTGTCCACATCAATGTGAACTTGAGGAAGTTGCTGAGTATGCACAATCACAAGTGAGGATGGTGAGTCCTCAATGTCCATACTCCCTGAAGAACTCCCAGGTTCTGTGACTATAATGACTTTCTCCCCCTTTTTGGTAGCATCACCCTCTTGCATAGGTGAGCTAGGAGTTAGCTCAATCACACTGACAGGTTCTTGTGTTTCTGGTTGAGCTCTCCTTAAAGGTCTCCAGCTAGTTTTTCCCTGAGATAAGATATCTCAAGTTGCTGATCATTGACCCTGTTGTGCAGGGTAGTCACCTGAGATTCAAGGTGACTAACCTTAGAGACTAAATAGGAGCATGTTTTTGACAGTTTTTGCACCTTTAGTCTCAAATTCCCCTTATCTTCATCAGAAGAATCATTAGGGGATGAGATGATTGGACCAAAGTCCTCTCTCTCACCACCAGCTTCAGGTTCTTGGCCGCTGGATTTCCTCTGCACATTAATAGCCTCAATTGAAGTGTCAATGGGCTGAGTTGCCATGGTTGAGGTCTTAATGATGTAATCACTTGCAGAAGTGAGAGCCTCTTCCATATGGACCTCCTGAACAGGTTCAGGGAGATCCACCTCAGTGATAGGTGACTGATGTGGGCTAGACAAAGGAGACTCGGGAGTACTCATATCCCTTTGAGTAGGGGAAGAGTAGAGAGACTCATGGTACTCACTGAAACCTAAGTCTTTATCAGTATAGAATGAGAGGTTGGGAATGGGTTGATTTAAATCTAAAGGCTGTGGATGGTAACTATCCCCTGAAGGTTGATCACTTGAGTGTTGAGACTCAGAGTGAAGGCTTAAGACAGTTGGGCTTGTGAGCTCATCAGGGTGAGCATGAGAAACCTCACCACTGATTCTAGAAGAGATGGGAGTGCTCCTCAGGGGAAGTGGGAGCTCTAGTATCTATTTCCTCCTGTATGGGTGAGTGTATGGGGGCATGCACAAGCTCAATAGCTTGAGCAGGTGTTCGTTTGGATTTTCTTTGGTAGGTGAGGGTGATTTGTGGTCTTTTTGGTGTTGGGAGGTAGAAGGTGTGGGTTCAACACTAGCTTGTGTTGCTAGGTTGTCACCTTGAGCAATGAGCTCTAACATATTTGGGACAAGGGCTGTATCTACCCCTGAGAAGCCTACAATTGGCTTCTTCATGATTTTATAGATGTCGGGCTTCATGTGTCCCAATTTAAGAATATTATCTGTTTCCCTCAACTATTAGCCCAATTCATAGTTGAGAATGTGTTGAACATATCTAGGAAACATATAATACTCTAAGGAGTCCAAGTTAGCAAGAAAATTTGTATAAACAAACTGAGAGTACCTGAACTTGACCCCTTGAACCATTCCATGGACTATGAAAGAGAGATCCTCATGAATCTGGTTCCACCCTCCATGCTTGTTTGACAAGCTGTGGATAACCATATGAAGCAAGTATTTCCACTGGGATGAGACCTTCCCTTTCCTAAAGGTCTTTATAGAGAAATCTCCCTCATAGCCCATCTGCTCAAAAGAATGATTGACAGCTTCTTTTGGAGAGGACAACTCACATTCTTCATCGTCCAGCTGCAAGTGAGTGTTGATGATGGCCGGAGTGATGAAGATTGTCCTCCCTTGCACTGTGGCAGACAGTGCCCTCTCCCCATCCTGATGACCTCTTGGCAGGTCTTCCAAATTCAAGCAAATGATACTCATAAAGAGTAGGATCAATGGTTAGGGAGGTGAAGTAGTTGGATAGAGCCAGGAAACGGCAAACCTCTGAGAAACTATCATCTTTCTAAGAGTTCAATAGAGCAACCTGGTTGTGTTGCCTGTGAAGTTGCATGGAGAAATCTGGGTTGTTTCTGCGGTTTAGGTTGGCCATTTTGAGAAGCTTAAGGGTGAAGGAAGATGAAGAACAAAGGCGGTTTGGGAGAATTTAGGTTTAAGGAATAGTGTAACTGAAGAAGATAGTGAAAGAGGGGGAACCGTTGGGTATTTATGTGAAAAGGATTTGAGACAAAGTTAATAAGAGAGGATAAATTTTGAAATCCAGATGTCGGTCCCACCTCTGAAAAGTAGTTTACTTTTGCCCAAAGAGTAGTTTTCTTAGAAGTCGAGAAATCTTCCGAAGGTTATTTGCTTCGGAAGTTCTGAAGAAAAAAGCTTCCGAAGACAAATTGGCTTTGGAAGATATTTTAAAGGTTTTTGAGAATTTTGCTTCGGAAGAGAATTAACACTCAGAGTTTTTATTCTAAAGAGAATGAAAACTTCCAAAGGTAAATTGATTTCGGAAGAAACTTGTTCTTTTAAAACATAGAAGTACTTAAGTTGATTTTAAGCTTCCGAAGATATTTTAGAAATTTCTTCCGCAGGTAAAATTACTGAAGTAGTTATTTGTTTACTAAGACATAAATTTCTTCCGAAGGTAATTTTAAATCTTCCGAAAAGAAAAGAGATCAACATTTTCAAAAATCTAAGAAATGTCTTTTGAAAAGATTTTCTTCCAAAGAAAACAAGGCTTATGAAGCTAATAAAATAGACAACTTAGGACACACAGGTTTTAGAAATAATATGATTAAGTTTTAAGAAAAGCTATTCAAATTTAATCATCCCAATAGCTGATACAAGATATTAAAATCTCTGCTCATCAAAAGCTTTGGTGAACAGATCAGCATATTGTTTATTTGTGTTAACTTTGACTAGTTTGATTAATCTCTTTTTAAAGTTATCTCTAATCAAATGATACCTGATATTGATATGCTTTGTCCTTAAGTGCTGCACAAGATTTTCTATGATTGAGATAGCACTGTTGTCTATGTGGATGGGAGTCTCCTTGAAATTGAATCCATAGTCCAGCATCTGATATTGAATCCAAAGCACTTGAGCACAGCAGCTTGCAACAACAATGTATTCAGCCTCAGCAGTTGATGCAGACACACAGGATTGTTTCTTACATTGCCAAGAGACTACTCTTCCACTAAGAAATTGACATCCCCCTGATGTAGACTTTGCAGTCATGTTGCAACCACCAAAGTCACTATCTGTATAAGCATACAGATTAAAGTCAGAATTCTTTGGATACCAAAGGCCAAGTGATGGAGCACCTTTGAGATATCTTAAAATTCTTTTGACAGTGACCAGGTGTGACATCTTGGGGTTGGCTTGATATCTTGCACAAATGCATGTAGCAAACATGATATTAGGCCTGCTAGCTGTGAGGTACATAAGAGACCCAATCATTGCCCTGCAGAGATGTTCATCAACACAAGGGAGTGGTTCCTGGCTATGGTTGTCTTAGCAACCTTACAATCAGTCACGTTGAAACTTTTAAGTATGTCTTGTACATACTTTCACTGACTTATGAAGATGCCATTGTTAACTTGCTTCACTTGAATTCCTAGAAAAAAATTGAGTTCCCCCATGGCACTCAATTCAAACCTGTCCTTCATCAGCTTCTCAAAATCTTTACAGAGCTTTGGATTAGTTGACCCAAAGATAATGTCATTTACATATACTTGAACTAGCACTATGTCATTTCCTGTTCCTTTGATGAAGAGAGTTCCATCAATAGTACCCCTTTTGTAGCCATGCTGACAGAGATACTAAGATAGAGTCTCATACCACTTCCTTGGTGCTTGGTCATAAAGAGCTTTATCAAGCCTGCAGACATAATCAGGATGAGCAGGATCTGCAAATCCAGGTGGTTGTCTGACATACCCATTTTCATCAATCACACCATAAAGAAAAGCACACTTGACATCAAGTTGGTAGATTCACAACCAATATAAACATAAATAAGTATCTAATTGAATGATTCACAACCAAAAATGCACAAAATAGGGATGAATGTACATTGTTTGTATGTGTAATTATTAACATATCAAACATCCCCACACTTGAACTTTGCTTGCTCAAGCAAACTCTCATACGATAATTTAATAAAATCCCATTAGAAAAGAAAGAGTAAGACCGCATTTATAAATAAGTAAAATATCCAAATTCATAAAAGATTATCAAGCAATTCCACAATCAAGAGAAGAAACCAAACGAGCAAAACATGCTTTAAAATTTGGAAGTATCCACTTAAACGTAACATGCGTACTAAATTTTCTTTTATGCATGCACTTAAACTTCTCACAAAATATTCACTCACACTCAGTTATTTATATGTGCAAAAGTAAAAGTGAAACACTCAAAGCCAATCAATGAAGCAACATAATCATAGGCTTGCAAATGACTCAAATCTCCATCAAATAACATAAGAAGATGTACAAATCAAAAGGACTTTAAAGGTTGTAATGAGGTTTGGGCGAAATGTATGGAATTATTGAATTTTTTTTAAAAGTGGTACTATTTTTGAGGTGATGTTGACAAGAGGGTAAAACCTCGGTTGAAGTTGACATTAGGGGTACCCGCCCCTGGCAGGGGCGGGTTCTGGACACATATGAGCTGCTTCTGCATCATGTGACACCACCGAGTAAAGTCGATGTGACAGAAAAAGGAGACCACGCCCCTGCGAAGGGCGGGTTCTCCTGCTCTTTTTTTCCAGCGGTGCGATCCACCTACAACTCAATCCACTCAATCTCAACCATCCAATAAAAATCAGACCACGCCCTTACCATGGGCGGGTTCTGACTTTTTTGACCACGACCTAACCCTATTTATTCACACACCCACTCATTTTAACACTATTTATTCATCAACCTTTCACCCCGTAAACCACCGAACAATTCGTTCAAAACCTTCTCAATCTTATTTCTTAGTATTTTCGAAGTTATTTTTGTATAATTTCTTACTATTTTCGAAAATGAGCTGGAGAATTACACCAGGACCACTAAATAACGATTTGTTATTTTTAAGTGGTCAACATAGAGCTGATTACTATTTTTGAGATCCAGAAAGCGATGAAGGAATTTTACGTGCTAGACGAGGTGATAAAGCTTTTTGGGATTACATTGATGAAGTGTCTATCCCTGAAAATGTTATGAGATATATAAGGTTGGCTGGTTTTGCGGGTGTGATCGAGTGTGGTTATCGAAAACTTGATCGTGCTCTTATTTCAGCTTTAGTGGAGGGATGGAGGCCAGAGACACACACATTTCATTTACCGGTTGGAGAGACCACAATAACCCTTCAAGATGTTCAAGTTTTATGGGGTTTGCCGGTTGAAGGTGATGTTGTTTCTGGCACTGATTATGCTATGAGTGCATCCGAAATTAGAATAAGGTTTGAGTATTTAATCGGTTGTACACTCGCTACAAGCGTTGTAAGTGGTTATAAGTTAAACCTAAGGTTTATTTTAAATGAAATAATAAAACCATTTCCTGATAATGCCACTGATTTTCAGTGTATTCAACGAGCTAGATTAATTTTATTTTTTATGATTGGTGCCACTTTATTTCCTGATACTTCTAGCAACTGGGTGCACGTAAATTATTTAAGTCATATTGAAAACTTAAATAACTATGGTAGACTTAGTTGGGGAAGTGCAGTTTTAGCATTTTTGTATAGACAGTTATGTAAGGCAACGAGTGTCACAAATCGAGAAGTTGGTGGACCTTTATTCTTGTTGCAATTATGGGCATGGGAAAGATTACCTACTATGTGTCCCAAGAATACGAGATCTATTGATTTCAGGTTACCATATGGTGCATGGTATGTTTAAAAAACTTATGTATTAACTATTTATCTGTAATCTTATATTTATTCTAGTTAACCTGGTATATTTCAAAAACTTGATTATAGATGGAATAGTGAACTTAGTTATGTAAACACCACTCCGCACAGTTTGAGTGTGTATCGATCTCAGCTGCATTCATTAAGCGAGGCCACGGTATTAATATTAATCTGATATTATTTTGTATATATTAACATTTTGTAAACATATTAATTCATATTTTTATATCAGTTTAATTGGAGGCCTTATGATAATATTATCCACCTTCTACCTGATATCTGCACAAGTGGACATCAAAGCTGGAGAAGTGACACATACCTTATATGTTGGGAAGTTGTTGAGCCTCACATTCCAAGTAGGGTTTTAAGACAGTTTGGAATGTTTCAACCAATCCCTACAAGTGTGTTACTAACCTGAGAGCAACATACAAATCTACATTCGACTGCTCGTAAAGGTGGTAGAAATAAAAACTGGTTACAACATCATAATATCTTTGTTCAAGCATGGGCGTCTCGGCTTAATTCAATTGCTAATGAAGCGTATACTGATTCGCCAATTGCTTCTGAAGCATACATGAGGTGGTATCTAGAGCGTACTGTTGTGTATACAACAAACCCGGCTCATCAAGACACGAACCCTCATGGCTTCCAAAATGATGGACAAAGATTGAGAATGATGGTATTATTATTAATAATTTTATTATTATTATTGTTATTATTATTATTTTTAAATTAATCTTTCATAATGTTATTTATAGATGGATGGGATGAGTCAGTTTTATCAAAGACCAGGGGATGAAACGGGAAGGAATATGGCGAGCCGTTATATGGATTTGGCACATGCAAACCATATAAGTTATCTACCAACGCATGTGACACAGAAGGTTGATGATACTCAACTTCCTCCTGTCCCACAACGTTTACCCAGAAGGGGTAGAGGACGAGGGCGGGTTGGTAGACAGGTTGGTGATGATAATGTTGTTGTGCAACAGAATATGACAGGACAAAGGGATTTCACGGAACAACAGCTTGACTCCCCCTTTTTTAGCCAAATGGGCAACCAAAATTTTTTTTATGGTGGTACCTCAAGTACTCAGTTTCCACATTTTAGTCAAATGGGGACCCAGAATTTCGCAGAAGGGGGGCCGTCAAATCCTTATCAAAGCCCTGATAATAGTTATCAACAATCATTTCACCATTATTTCCCGTTACCTTATTACCCTCAATTTCAAGATATAGCTCAATCAGTTGACCGGTTTTTTAATCCATCTCCTTGCCTGTTCGACTTAAATGATGAAGCAACAAACGATAATGATGACACTCGTTAGATATTATTTCTTTTATATTTTTTAGTAATGTATTTTACCTTTTTAATTATGTAATTTTTTATACTTTTATCAGTACACATCAAATAAAATTATGAGTTTGGACAAGTACACATCATATAAAATAATATTAAACAATAATAACTAGTACACATCAAATAAAATTATGATACAACAATCTCCTCATGAATATGAGTTTGGACAAGTGTTCATGTTATGACCTGTTTGTCTACATATTGAACATCTACGTATGACATGCATCTGGATGATGAACATCCATCTCGTTGTGTATCCTTCTTGTGCGTCTCCTACCTCGTGACGTGGTGATTTTTGAGGGATCACCTCTTATCTTCCAACCCGGGTTCTTCCAATAATCAATGTGACTTAGCGGGTAAAAATGTCCGTTATACTATTCTTGATAAACAACAGTACTATAGACCTGATGAACAATGTTATGAGGTGATTCACCTCAATGGCGGCAAACTGCAATTGCATGTGAGCATGGAAATCTTTGCATCTGCCATTTACCACACGTGCAAGTTCTGTTTTTGTATTCCACGGTATAATCATTTCCACCAGCTTCATTTGTTTGTATCTTTGACAGAACTCTATACCTCGCCTCTCTGTAATCAAACTCTGTTATAATATGCTCTTGCGAGTTAATATCACGTGTGTTAAATAAACGCCATATACGAGGGGGTAACACGGTGTTACAGTTGGCTGCGATGTCAGTGTGCTTTCTGAACTGTTCGACTGTTTTCTCGAACGTACAATTAATAATAGCTTTTATTGGCATAAGCATGACACCTCGCAGCGTATTGTTGAAGCTTTCCGAAATGTTCGTCGTCAGGTTACCCCACCGACGATGATTTTTATCATGTAGAAGCGTCCATTTACTCTTTTAAATAGTTTTTAAATATTCCCACGCTTCTAGATTGATGCTTGTCATTTGACTTACACAGTAGTTATACTTCCTTTGTTAGGTGGTGCTTCCGATAGACCAACATAGCCTTTTTAAGCTAGAAACCTTGAACTTTTGCATGAGGTTACTTCGAACATGTCGGAGACAAAATCGATGCACAGCATTATTTTTCCACTCTTCAAGGGTATTCATTGCACGAATAATTCCTTTGTGCCTATCGGAAATAACACATAACTTTTTTCCCGAACCAATATAATTGTGGTGTACTGCAATGTGTGACCAGAATTGGTGGAAAAACCAACTCCAACTTTCTACCGTCTCTTCGTCTACAATTGCATAAGCTATCGGCATTACGTAGTTGTTTGCATTTTTTGCAACTGCAATTAACATTTTATCACGGTAAGAACCTTTCAAGAAAGTACCGTCAACAGATATCACAGGCTGATAATAGCTGAACGCTTTAATTATTGGACCGAATGCCCAAAACACATATTTAAATGTGTAATAACCAGATGTACCGGTCAGATGATGTAACCATTCCACGATAACATGGTTCTTCTCTTGTAATGCGTTGATGTACGTAGGTAATTCCTCAAAATTACTGTCCCAACTACCATAAATATTTTCAATAGCAGCTTTTCTAGCTCGCCAGGCTTTATTATATGAAACATCAACATTTAACGTGTCTTTCAAATGCGCTTGAATTTGCTTGATGGGAAAAGCAATATCTTGACGAAAAAAATGGATGATACGGGTAACAATATCTCTGCATTTGAAACTTCTATTGTTGTTACCAACAACAGTACCAAAGCAGTTGTGGGAATTCACCCATCTTGAAATTCTCCACATTTGATGATCATGGTTCTTGGAAGCATAAACATACCATGAACATGGAGGACCACTATGAAGATTATTGTTGTAATTAGGGTAGGTGCTGTAGCACTTTGCTCTCCATCTTGTACGTTTACTTTCAACTACAACAGCCTCTCTGTTACGTGCAAGGTTCCATAACCGCACTGCATGCATCACTTCATCTTTCGATTTAAAAATACATTCCAACACGAATTTCTTTTGACTCTTCATTCCATATATCCATATGGTCTTCATCGTCAAAATCAGCAGCTTCATAATCTCTTAACTCCTGAGGATCTTCAGAATAGTTCACCTCTTCGTAAGATCCTGGATTAACACCAGAATTATAATTGTTTGAAACTCCATAAGTGTTGTTATCATCATCACTGGATTCTTCTTGTGATGGAATGAGTTCAGTATCTTCACTGCTGTTTGAACAACCATCATCCGACTTATCAAAACCTCCATTATCATCATAGACTTGATGATGAGAATTGGTTGACGGACCGGCTTGATAATCATGCGATCTTACATTGCCTTGATGATAAGAATTGCTTGACGGATCGGGTGCTTGAGATACAGAGAAACCGCGTACGAGATCCATATAATTGGATTGTTGTACAGACAATTTTGGCTCAATGATAACATAAACATTTGCTCGAAAATTTTCAACATTTTCTCCCAAATAATACAAAACATCTAGACTTGAGTCATTGAAAATTTCAGAACTTTGAGAGAAACCAGCATATCAGTAATATAATTTTAATTTCAAATTATAATACTCTTTTTGAACCTGAAGATGATTATAAATCAAATCTACAAACTGTTCGTATGAAACTCTATTACGAAGAATAATAGTTGAACTTCTAGTAGAAACATCACATATGATATTTTCATTTTCGAATAAAATATCTCCACCCCAATATATTTGTAGAAAATAAGGCCGAGAATGATAATAATTAGTATTTTTTTCAAGTGTAAAATTGAATTGTGTATGTAGATTTGAGTGAATTCGTTGAGTTATATATATAATCCGTAAGTGTGTAGTAGGTTAAGTGTGTGGATGTCATTTGTTTGAGAACCCGCCCTTGCCAAGGGCGAGTTCTCCGGTCAACAGTCAAAAGCAAGCAGCAATCAAAAGCAAACAAAAGCAGCAGGTCAAAAGCAAAAGCAGCATAGCAGCAGCATAGCAGTCACATGGAAAGCAGAACCCGCCCCTACCAGGGGCGGGAACCCTTAAAGTAATCTCCCGACAAGATTCTACCCTCTTGTCAACATCAACTAAAAAAAACCCTATTCTTAAAAAAAATTCGGAATTATTAGAAAAAGTGGTTAAAAGGTTAAAATCCAGATTCATTAGATTCTATATGTATACAATTGCAAACAATACATGGAAAATAAAATTGACAATTAATTCAAAACCATTCAATAAATGAGCTCATACTATGATTCTTCTTTTCAAAGCACAAAACTGCTCACTTTTGATCATTTTTTTCCTAATACAAAGTAGCGATACTATAACAATATTCTTTTCTTTTTATTTTTTCTCTTTTTTTCCTATTTTTTCATTTATTTTTTTATTTTTTTTTCATTTCTTAAATTAACTAAAACATTATCCAACAATCTAGAGATTACAAATTAGATAACTAACAAAAACTAGAATTTAACATAAAGGTTTAAATATAAAAGACTAATTTGGCTAGGTAGGTTTATTATGTGGGTAAAAACACAAAAAGAGGATAGGCTCAACCTGGCAAGTAACGGAAATGAAAGGGTAGGGAAATGAAATGAAAAGGGTTACAAGAACTGGTTTATCCTAATGTCTCTATTATTTTCATTCAAAAACTTAATAAATAAGTGAATATGTCTCAAATGGGGGAGAATTGGGTATAAATCACGATTTCAGTTTGAACATGGCCATGTTCATAAATAACATGGGCATGTTCTGCATCAGATCAACAAAAGTTAAATTTTAATTTTTCAACATGAGCATATTGGTTTGAACATGTGCATGTTAGAATGTTTTGCTCTTTAAAACTTCACCAAATCTTAAGTTTTTTCACAAAAATCATCAACCTTCCTTTGGAAACTTAAAACATTCAATATAAACATAAATAAGTGTCTAATTAAATGATTCACAACAAAAAAAAAAAATGCACAAAATAGCAATGAATACACATCATTTGTATGTGTAATTATTAACATATCATTGTCACAATGTATATAAAAAATATAAAGAATTAAATAAACAATATCAATATATACACGTGAAATTTACAAAACAAAACGATTCTTATATTATATTTTAGTATTAGTATATAATAACAAAAATATCTTACATGAACATACAAAAACGCAGTTTTGTACTAACGGCGAATCGTTGACCGTTAAATTAAACTACAGAAAACAAAAAGCGAACGGAATATAGCTTATAAATACACTTGTAAGCCCCACACCTTCTCTTACCTTTCTCTTCAAGATATTATAAATCTGCATCAACAACAGAACACCTTCAGCTTCAACAATGGCGTCCGGAGCTGCCGGAGACGGGATCTACGGCAACCTCTTCGGCGGATCCATTTCCTCCGACGACATCGCCGTCCGGAGGAGGCCCTACCACCGCAATTGCACCTGCGCTCTTCATAACTCCGGTGAAAACCATTGCACTCATGCTCACCTGCATAAGGTCTCGTATCCGATCAGACGATCGTGGAGTGAAGGTTCTCTGGTGGCGATGGTGGCTGCCGCCGCGCCTTCCTCCGGTGGTTCTTCTCCGGCGCCGGCAGCTCCTGCTCCGGCGAGATTGCCGCCGCGTGGTTCGAATCGTCTGTTGAATCGTTAGGTTTGTTCGATGTTTGAAGATCTGTTGTGGATTCTTCGTGGTTTACAAGTTGGATTGATTGGGTAATTGGGGGTTTACAAATCAGATCAGATCGGAATCATCAATCATGTACATCTTTGATTTTATCTAATTTTATCGTTGATTAAATTGTGTTAGTTTATTAGCGGATCTGTGGTGTTTTTGTGGGATTAATTGAGAAACCTTATGAATTTTAGTTATTTATGTTTTCGACTAGTGGAGTATTGATTTGGAGCCATATGTCTAAATCTCGAGATCGTCTAAATGTTTTTTTTTATATTGAATTTATAAATATATTTCATGAGTTGTATACATTTTGGTCGAAACGGTAAAAGTTGCGAGTGACTGAGACGTTGAATCTACAGCGTAAACGACTCGTGCAGATCACAAGAGTCGTATGGTTTAATTCTATACGTCCTATGTATGTTGATACGTGTGTAATCATATAGAAGTTATATATTTTTGTAGAATTTGAATTTCTTTCACATAAAGTATGATTCCTCAATGTATGTGCCAGTAATTTCATACAATACGTGTCAATTATTTGAGAGTACATAAAATTCTGCTATAACTTATTATATAAAGGAATATAAGTTTATTCATTTTTTCATTCAATTCTATTAGTTTTATTCTATACCTAAATTTTTTTTTGTTAAAGTGTTGTTTCAGGATGGTAATTATATATTCGGGGCTATTATAGCAATACCAAAGGTGAACATATTAGCAATTACAGTGGAGATAACTGTAGTGATAATGGCGGTGCTTACAATAGTGATAAGAATGGTGAGTCTCCTAACAATCAGATTTACTCGTATGAAACGGATCAGGTTATTGTATATTTCATTTACTTGTTGTTAGCTTAACATAGTTGTAATCATACTATTTGTTTTTAAGTTTTCATTTTTCGTGAAGGAGTTGGTTCGTTGGGTTGTTACGGGAGGACATGAGAATGTATACGTTATAGTCACCTAATAATCGAAAAAAATATGCAACGGATGATGTTGTAAAGATTCATCTTAGATGTGATCGTGGTAGAGAATATAAAGGAACACCCAAACTTCGATAGACTACACTAAAAATATGAATTGCTAAATCCAATTGATAGGGAAATATGAAAGAAAGTGTGGTCATTGGATATTAGTGGTGGAAGATGATTCCCATGACCATGATCTTTCCTACTATTATCATTAATGAGCCAATAAATGATGAATGAAAACGCCTATCAACTTCTAAACCATTCATTAGCTAAGCTTTAGATTATCGCTAACTCGAAAACTAGATTACATTATAAATGAGGTTTCAAATAAATACATAATAACTACAAATACTAAATGAGATGACATGAATGAAACGTCCTAAAACCTAGGGGTCTTACAGTTGGATTCATTTATGAGATGATATGAATGAAATGCCCTAAAACATAGGGGTCTCATAGTTGGACTCATTTATAAGCAAAAAGCTCAAATTAAAATTTTCATTAATAGTAGCGAAAACATTGATAACAAAAACATCATGGTGTAGTATAAGTTCCATAACATAAATGTATTTTTAATAACAATACTAAGGTAACCTTATGCGAGTCTTCAGCTTGTTGCCTTCACCCCATGTTAGTTCACACCTTCCAAGCTCTCCTAACTTTCCTACACTTAAACCTGATGTGCATTTTAAAAGTCAACTACGTTGAGTGAGTTCAAGTTCAAAAATCAATTAAATATAAAAAGAAGTTTCACTTTAAACATGAACATTCTTAGTATTGCCTAACATTATCATAACATTTATATGCTATACGACATACCACATTTATAAAGTGTTCTTTGTTTATTGAACATTAGTTAAACTTATTAGTGTTTTCATTTATATAGTCATCTCTACCATTTCCCATACCCATATCCTAGATACACAACTGTTGTCCTACCACAAAGGCATTTGGCTCATCATTCTCATACGAGGATCGTATATCATTCCCATACAATAGTCATCATTCCCGTAAAAAAGCTGTCATAATTCCCATAAGATGGTCTCGTTCCCATATAGGGACATCTTCATTCTCATACAAGGTTCGTTTATACAATTTCATAATTAAATTATTCCATTTACCATTCCTTGCATTCATTTGAAAGCATTCATTCATTAGTTTATAAAACATTCATTCACTCGCTTAGAAACCATTCATTGATTCATTTATAAAACATTTATTTGTTCGCACATTTCTTTCTATGTATACATAACAACGCAAACCAAGTAGAAGGGGAACATAACTCACTTTGGGGTAAAAAGACTATTGGTAAACGTAAACTGAATAACTTTGATCCTGGCAATGGCAAAGGCTCGCATTATTTACAAATCAACATACCTAAAAAACGGTGGCTATACTTTTTCTTGATCAATTCAAGTGAAGCTTAAACGTTTTTTATGAAAAACAAAAACAAAGCTTGTTGCTATGAAGATAATGACATAAAACCCTCGAGGCCTTAGATTGCAGCCACACAATCAACATAATTAATGCGAAACTGATATGTGATGAAATCCACTAGTTTTGTTCAATCTCGTCTTCTTCCTTCCATTTTATCTCTCTATATTTCTCTCGGTACAAATTTACGTGAAGAAGATGATGAAATGGAGGAGGAGTTGCTACGTACTTAGGGTACGTATTAGTGTTATTCCCACTTTAGATAATTCCATCTTTAGTCTTTTAAAGATGTTTTCATTACATGAAAATCTGTTTTATTTTATTAAGTTTTCTTAATAAATATGTTAAAATTTGGAGTGTCATAACAAAGTTTAAAGGGTGGCATATTTATATAAAAAGACCATATGTATTCACGCTATTGACAAACGAACAATACCCTAAATCAACAAGTATAAGTGATAATGTCAAATCTAAGGTGTCAATCTCTTACTATCATTAAATAAACAATTACGAAGCAACAATACAAAGACATCATCTTACACCATACAATGATCAAAACTAAAACGTTTGATTATATTCTCTCTTCAAAACTTATACTTACTAGTCTGGTCACAAGAAACCGCTTCCCCTTCCCCCCTCCAACCACCACGTTGAGCATAATCATATTCTCTTTTGCCGGGAAACATAATAACTCCTAGTGTTTAAAACCTTTAAATACAATATAAATTTCTTGCAATATAAAAAGGGATCTAATGGGGACACCGCAGGTGTTTTTGGGAGAGACCCAACCTAACCGTCACGGTTAGGCCTAAACGTGAGAGTTTGAAGCCTAAACGTGACGGTGTGCCCAAACCGTGACCTCTATTAAAGAGGCACGGGCTCCCGAGAAAGTACACTAATAAAGAGGCAAAAGTACACTGATAAAGAGGCACAGGTCTGAAACACAATGTCACGGTTTGCCCTAACCGTGACGGTTAGGGTACGAGGTAATTGAGGTACGAGGTAAAGTTGATTCTCGGGTACCTACCACCTCGAACCGTCATGGTTAGGCCAAACCGTGACGGTTTCTTCTTTAGATTTTTCAATAAACATCCATTTTTATAATTTCATGCAACCAATAATCACAAAACATAACGAAAGAAAATTCATCGTTCCAAAAACACATAATTCGAAAACAATGTCGGGTTTGGGAGATCATTATCAAAAGCCGGAGCTTCCAAATTTTAATAAGGAGCCACCTATCTAAGATTCAAACCAGGTTGAAGTAGTGTCTATTTTATTATAAATGCTTATTTGAAATATTTAACCATTATCTTTTTTAGCAATATTATGTATACGAGACTCACCCTTCGTGGGGGCGGGGGAAACCAACCCGTCGAACACATTTGCAGAAGATGCGTACAACTCATTATTTGGATCGACGGGTTAAGGTGAAGGGTACATACATCCCCCTTACCATTCTTACGGACATGGCCCGAACCCGTACCACTCACAAATAGAGCTGGATTACGGACATGCCCCGAACCCGTATCACTCACAAACAGAGACGGATTACAGACATGCCTCGTATCACTCACAAACAGTGCCGGATCACGGACATTACGAACATCCCCCGTACCAGTAAGAACCAGAAATTACACATGTGTCAGATACTTTTAATGGGAATGACACAGATGAGAATGACGGTTCGATTCACCTCAAAGAAAACCATGGGGACACCGCGCAGCACGATGGGGATAAGGATCAGATAAGAAAGGCTATGGTTTCTTATAAAACCAACAAAGTACGAAGAGTTTTCATTTGTTTGTGCAGGACCGGTTAAGGGCTTGAACAATTACAACACAACAACACAATGAGGAGAATAACTAAACTTGATCAAACAGTGAACTGGATTAACCAATACTGATACAAAGAACACAAGTAAAGTAAAAGAGACAGAACAAGAGAGTTGGGTTTCAAGGAGGCAATATATTGCTTTCTCAAGTTCTTTTACAAGTGTTACAAAGCATAAAGAAAGATAAAAGAACTTGGAATACTTGTACTACAACCTACAGCCGGCTATACTTTGAAAGCCAGCTGGATACAATTGACTAGACACTAACAAAATCAATTGTAGGATCAAAAGGCATATCTGCCTTTTGACCTTGTGACTATGACATGCCATAGCTCACATCCTTATCTATTACAAAAAGGATAAAGTACATAAAGTAGAAAGTTACAGACTCAAGACCTCAATGTACAGTTACCAAAAGCATGGACCTTTTCATCAACTCATGTAAGTTGGTGACTTTACAGAGATGCAGCGGAAAGATGTCCAGCTTTATGGAACAGTATATCAGATAAAGCATGTTTACTAAAAGTCTTCGGAAGAAATCTATCTTCATAGGTTGAAGCTTCGGAAGACTTTGTCTCTGAGGCTTCGGAAGACTTCATGTTTGGCTTCGGAAGATTTTACACTTAGAGTATTTTCTAATGCATGGTGTAAAACTTCCGAAGCATTTCTTACTTCAGTACTTAGTGCATGTGTTGCAGAGAGACATTGGATGTTTTGGTTTGTATCAGACTTAAGGAATCCTTACAAACTCCCCCTAGGCTGATGCTACCAAAACACTTAGAAGATCTTCAGATGTTAGTGGTCTTCAGTACAATCATGACCATACCCTTCTTCATTAGATGGTCAGGATCATTAAGACCTTCATAGTATCTTCTCATCTCAAAGAGATCATGCAGAGGTAAGTTGATTATGTCTTGCCAAGTATAGACATTCTCAACACCTTGATCTCTGATTACATGCCATCTTTCTGGATTGGTAGAGTAAGTCCAGGACAAGATGGGTGTCTCAGTTGTCAGAGGAGCCACTTGCATTGGAGTTGATTGGGCTGCCTCATCATGCACTTCCTCAGGTTGATCTGACTCAGCCTGAGGTGTAGAGGTAGATGACTTAGGCTTCTTCTTCTTTGACTTTGGTTTAGAAGCCATTCTCTTCTTCCTCTTAGATGACTTTAACTGAGAAGACTGGTCTGCAGCACCTTGTTGATCATCCTTGTCTTTCTCAGTTGGGTGTTCCTCCCTCACAGGTTCAGAAGGAGAGGGAGTTTGACCCTGCCTTGGATCAGAAGATGAAGCTTGCTGAGGCTCAGCTGGAGGTCCGGATTGAGGTGTCTCAGGTTGTTCAAACTTAACCTCCACTTCAGGTGGGACTTGACTTGGAAGAGAGTGTAAGTCAATCAGTTCTCCACTCTTAATCTTCTGCTTGATCACCTTTATATGCTCATCCATTGTGGATAGAGATATAGGGCCAAGTCTCCTTCCGGAGAATCCATATAGCTTCAAGAAGCTCATAATCCTTTGTCTATCAGCAGACTTCTTCATATTCTTTTGGATGATGGCTCTTGACTTTGCAGCTTCTTCCCTTAGCTTCCTTTTAGTTGTCTTTCACTCTTTGACTAGCTCAAGTTCAAGTTGTTTCAAGTACTCAAACTCAATAAAGTCATAGGACAGGGGAAGAAGTGCATCTGCCTGATAGAAGCCTGTGGCACTCAGGTAGTTGATCATCTTGATCCTATCTTCTTCTTTGTCTACCTGAGGTTCTTGTGGAGCCACATCTTCCTGTACAGGACTTTCTTGAACTGGAGAGAGAGTGGGAGCATGCTTGTAGAGTCTTTTCTGTCTCCTCTCCTCTTTGAATTAGAGAAGTAGCCTTGCATCCTATTTTTCTTTCATCTCTCTTGACACTTCCATGTCAGCCAGTTCATTCAATTCTTCTAAGGGGAGGGAGATGATTTCATCAATATCATAGTTCCTGGTCTGTAAATAAGTAATCCTGACTGCCCTCAACTCATCATCTTGAGTATTTGGTCTGGGAGCAGCCCTGATTGTAGCTTGCATAAAGCTTGAAGACCCAGAGGAACTTTCTCCCCTTAGCTTCCTTTTCCTCTCTCTCTCTCTCTTCCTCCTCAATTTCCTCAGGAGTCATAATCTTTTTCCCTTTGTCACCCACAGACCTTTGTGACTCAGGATGGATAGAAGCTTGGCCTTCATTGCTTGGTGTAGCTTCGATGCTCTGGCCAGAGAGAGGCTGAGAAACACCTTCACCAGCAAGTGTCCTAGAAGGAGTGTGAACCTCTACAGCAGTTGTTGATGATGAGACAGGGGTCTCAGGTTCTGCCACTGGGCCTTCAGTCAAGGTTTCCCCTATGAAACTAATCTTAGGGTCCACCTCAACATCCAGTTGACCGATGACATTGCCGGATTGCCTAAGTCTCCTTCTTAGAGTGAACTCTGCAAGGATCCTGTCTTGGATTCTTTGAGCCAATCTGCCAGCTTGTCTTGAGTTGCTTGGATTGACAAGTGGCATGTTGACTAGATCCAATCTTTCATAGAAGTTCAAGCTTTGAAAATCAAATACTTCTTGTTACCCTTGAACTCTGTGAAGAATAAGGGCTCTTCTGTCAGCATCATACCTCCACCTTATGATGTAGTTTGAAGTTCCTTGTGGTGGAGATGACACAGCCTTTGGTATACCTTCCTCAAAGAGACTCCTGATGATATAGTCTATAGAGTCCACATTAATGTGAACTTGAGGAAGTTGCTGAGAATGCACAACTGCAAGTGAGGATGGTGAGTCCTCTATGTCCATTCTCTGTGAAGAACTCCCAGGTTCTGTGGCTGCAATAACTTTCTCCCCCTTTTTGGTAGCATCACCCACTTGCATAGGTGAGCTGGAGGATAAGTCAATCACTTCCACAGGTTCTTGTGTTCCTGGTTGAGCTCTCCTTAAAGGTCTCCCAGCTAGTTTTTCCTTAAGATATGAAATCTGAAGTTGCTGATCATTGACCCTGTTTTGTAAGGTAGTCACCTGAGATTCAAGGTGACTAACCTTAGAGACTAAATAGGAGCATGTTTTTGACAGTTTCTGCACCTTTAGTCTCAAATTCCCCTCTTCTTCATCAGAAGAATCATTGGGGGATGAGATGATTGGACCAAAGTCCTCTCTCTCACCACCAGCTTGAGGTTCTTGGCTGCTGGTTTTCCTCTGCTCACTAGCAATCTCAGTTGAGATGTCAGTGTGCTGAGTTGCCATGGTTGAGGTCTTAATGATGTAATCACTTGCAGAAGTGAGAGCCTCTTCCATATGGACATCCTGAACATGTTCAGAAGTGTCCACCTCAGTAACAGGTGACTGATGTGGGATAGACTGAGGAGAATCAGAGGTACTCATCTCTCTTTGAGTAGGGGAGGAGAAGAGAGACTCATGGTACTCACTGAATCCTAAGTCTTCATCAGTTAGAAGGATAGGTTGGGAATGGGTTGGTTTAGATCTAAAGGCTGGGGATGGTAACTGTCTCCTGAAGGTTGTTCACTTGAGTGTTGAGACTCAGAGTGAAGGCTTAAGGCTGTTGGGCTTGTGAGCTCATCAGAGTGAGCATGAGGAACCTCAGTCCTGATAGTTGAAGAAATGGGAGTGGTTTGCTCCTCAGGGGAAGTGGGAGCTCTAGTGTCCACTTCCTCCTGTAAGGGTGAGTATATGGGGACCTGCACAGACTCAATAGCCTGAGCAGGGGTTCGTTTGGATTTTCTTTGGTAGGTGAGGGTTATTTGTGGTCTTTCTAGTGGTAAGGAAAAAGAAGGTGTGGGTTCAACACTAGCTTGTGTTGCTAGGTTGTCACCTTGAGCAATGAGCTCTAACATTTTGGGGACTAGGGCTGTTTCTACCCCTGAGAAGCCTACAGTTGGCTTCTTCATGATTTTAAAGATGTCGGGCTTCATATGTCCCAATTTAAGAATATTACTTGTTTCCCTCAACTGTGAGCCCAGTTCACAGTTAAAAATGTGCTGAACATATCTAGGAAACATGTAATACTCTAAGGAGTCCAAGTTTGCAAGTAAATTGGTATAAACAAATTGAGAGTACCTGAACTTGACCCCCTGAACCATTCCATGCACTATAAAGAAGAGATTCTCAGGAATCTGGTCCCACCCTCCATGCTTGTTTGACAAGCTGTGGATAACCACATGGAGCAGGTATTTCCACTGGGATGAGACCTTTCCTTTCCTGAAGGTCTTTACAGAGAAATCTCCCTCATAGCCCATCTGCTCAAAGGAATGATTAACAGCTTCCTTTGGGAAGGACAACTCACCTTCTTCATCATCTAGCTGCAAATGATGGTTTATGATGGCCGGAGTGATGAAGATTGTCCTCCCTTGCACTGTGGCAGACAGTGCCTTCTCCCCATCCATAATGACCTCTTGGCAGGTCTTCAAGAATTCAAGCAAATGATCCTCATACAGAGTAGGATCAATGGTCAGGGAGGTGAAGTAGTTGGATAGAGTTAAGAATTGGCAAATCTCTAAGAAACTTGCATCTTTCTCAGAGCTTAACAGAGCAACCTGATTGTGTTGCCTGTGAAGTTGCATGGAGAAATCTGGGTTGTTTCTGCGGTTAAGGTTGGCCATTTTAGAAGCTTAAGGGTGAAGAAAGGTAGAAAGCAAAGGTGGTTTAGAGAATTAGGTTTGAAGAATAATGGAATTGAGGAAGATAGTGAGGAAGAGGGGGAACCGTTGGGTATTTATGTGAAAAGGGATTTGAACCAAAGTTAATGAAAGAGGATAAACTTTGAAATCCGAAAGTCGGTCCCACCTCTGAAAAAGTAGTTTACTTTTGCTCAAAAAGTAGTTTTCTTGGAATTCGAAAAGCTTCCGAAGGTAAATTATCTTCGGAAGTTTTAATGAAAAAGCTTCCGAAGCTAAAATGGCTTCGGAAGATTTTCCTGAGAGTCTTGATAATTTTGCTTCGGAAGAGAAATAAACACTTGAATGCTTTGTATAAGGAACAACAAAGCTTCCGAGAGTTAATTTTGCTTCGGAAGAAAAAAGTCCTTAAAAACAAATAAGTGTCTGAGATAAGAATTTAAGCTTCGGAAGATAGATTTAGACTTCTTCCGAAGGTAAAATTTCTTAGACAGTTATTTATTTTGAAGACATGATTTTCTTCCGAAGATAAAATTTTATCTTTCGAAGGATCAGAAAATTTTCAAGAATCTAAGGAAAGCCTTCAAAAAGAATTTTATATCCAAAGAAAACATGAGCTTATGAAAGTGATGAACTAGACAACTTAGGACACACATATTTTTGAAAAATAATTAGAATTAGTTTTAAGAAAAAGTCTACTCAAAGTTAATCATTCCAATAGCTGATATTAGATATTTAAATCTCTGTTCATCAAAAGCTTTTGTAAACAGATCAGCATATTGTTCATCTGTATGAACTTTGACTAGTTTAATTAATCCCTTTTCATAGTTATCTCTTATTAAATGATACCTGATATTGATGTGTTTGGTCCTTGAGTGCTGCACAGGGTTCTCAGTGATAGAGATAGCACTATTGTTGTCTATGTGGATAGGAGTCTCCTTGAAGTTGAATCCATAGTCCAGCATCTGATTTTGAATCCAAAGCACTTGAGCACAGCAGCTTGCAGCAGCAATGTATTCAGCCTCAGCAGTTGATGCAGACACACAGGATTGTTTCTTGCATTACCATGAGACAACCCTTCCACCAAGGAATTGACATCCCCCAGATGTAGACTTTGCAGTCATGTTGCAACCACCATAATCACTATCTGTATAAGCATACAGATTGAAGTCAGAATTCTTTGGGTACCATAAACCAAGTGTTGAAGCACCTTTGAGGTATCTTAGAATCCTTTTGACAGTGATTAAGTGAGACATCTTAGGGTTGGCTTGATATCTTGCACAAATACATGTAGCAAACATGATATCAGGCCTGCTAGCTGTAAGATACATAAGAGACCCAATCATAGCCCTGTATAAATGTTCATCTACACACTCCCCCTCAAGATCAGGTCCAAGGGAGTGATTTCTGGCTATGGGTGTCTTAGCAATCTTACAATCAGTCATGTTGAACCTCTTGAGTATGTCCTGAACATACTTTGACTGACTTATGAAGATGCCATCTTCAACTTGCTTCACTTGAATTCCCAGAAAGAAATTGAGTTCTCTTATTGCACTCATTTCAAATCTGTCTTTCATCAGCTTCTCAAAGTCTTTGCAGAGCTTTGGATTAGTTGAACCAAAGATGATGTCATCTATATATACTTGAACTAGCAATAAGTCATTTCCCTGTCCTTTGATGAAGAGAGTTCCATCTATAGTACCTCTCCTGTATCCATGTTTACAAAGATACTCAGACAATGTCTCATACCACTTCCTGGGTGCCTGATGCAGCCCATAAAGAGCTTTGTCAAGCTTGCAGACATAATCAGGATGATCAGGGTCTACAAAACCAGGTGGCTGTTTGACATAAACTTCTTCATCAATCACTCCATATAAGAAAGCACACTTTACATCAAGTTGAAAGACCTTGAAGTTCTTGGATGCAGCAAATGCCAAGAATTTCCTAACAGCTTCTAATCTTGCTACAGGAGCAAAGACATCAGTGTAGTCAATCCCTTCTTCTTGAGTGTATCCTTGAACAACTAGTCTTGCCTTGTTTTTGATGATAATTCCTCTATCATCCTTCTTATTCCTAAAAACCCATTTGGTTCCAATGGTGGTCTTCCCATGAGGAAGAGGACAAAGGTTCCAAACTTTCTGCCTTTTGAATTGAAGTAGCTCTTGTTGCATAGCTTCAACCCAACTTCCATCCTTTAGAGCTTCATCAACTTTCTTTGGCTCTATCTGAGATAAGAAACAAGAGTGAAGACAAACATTTGCTTCATGGGTTTGTCCTCTTGTTCTTACCCCTGTGATAACATCTCCAATGATGTTTGTGGTGGGGTGAGACTTGTGGATCCTTAGCTGAGAGATCACAGCAAGTTGCTAAGAAAGATCCAAATTTGAGAAATTTAGATCTGGCATAGATGATTCACCCTCCACATTACCATACTTATCAAGATTAACTTGATCCAATGAGTGTGTGACATCATTGATGTTGTCATCTATGGTGTGGTTATTAGCATCAAGGAATTTCTGATCACTGTCACACCCCCGCTAAAAGCGGAAACACGAGGATGTAACGAGACCGGGATCGTCATAACACATGGTAAGCGATAGAGAGCAATATAAATAAATGATGACATGCGTGTCATGACGACACCCGACAACAAGGGGACTTGTGTCGTGTTTAGTCAATGTTCACGACAACATAGCCATAAGCAACATGATAATGATAACACATATTCGCATAAGATGAAAATGTAATGTTAATTCCCACAACCCGGGAACAAGTTTCAAATGTTGATAATTGTTTACATGTGTTAACATTGTTCAAAAAGATTGTTTATTAAACATGAGCTAAGTCCCAAAATGCATCCTAGGGTCTCCACTAAGGCAGCACACCTAGATTCCTGGACTTGCATGATCACCTGAAAAGATATGCTTAAAACGGTCAACATAATTGTTGGTGAGCTCGCAGGTTTATGTAATAAAATGTAAGTGATGCTGTAATAAATAAGCGCGTCGGAATACCGTGAATACAGTTATTACACAAGTAAATATCACATGACATGAGCTTTGCAACCAAACCTAGCGACGTACACAAAGAAATTGTCGGCATATATTCACCCAAGGGCCCGTTCCTGGCCACTGATGGTACCAACTAGTATACCATCGAACGAGGGTGGGGGTGTCAACCCAGTAGTACTACCAAAATAGTTTCTGTGCCCTTTCTCGCGTTGACTTTAATATTTGTGGCCGAACAATGGCATTATTGTGTTAGTGTTACCTCGACACCACACGACATACTCACACCACGCACAAGGGGTCAAACACAACAAATTCAGTCGCATAACAAGGTCAGACGCACGACTCAACCTCCATTCGTGCGAATCAACCCTCAATCGTGCGAATCAGCTTCATTCGTACGATTGAGCCTTCATTCGTGTGATTGGCCTTCAGTAGTACCACACAACACCCAATCGCACGACTCGACTTCCATGCGCACGAATCAACCTTCAATCGTGCGAATTAGCTACTTTCGTACGACTGAACCTTCATTCGTGCGATTGGACTCCAGTCGTGCGAATCACATTCATTCGCACACATTCAGTCGGTCACCTGACTCAATCACACACAAACACTCAATCGCATGACTCATTCGCATACACTCAATCGCACGCATGACTCAATCGCACACAGACACTCAGTCGCACAACTCAGTCGCACGACATGCCTAGTCGCACAACTCAGTCGCGCGATTGACTCAGACGCATGATCCAGTCGCACGACCCACTCAGTCGCACGGCTCAATCGCATGGATGACCCAGTCGCCTGATCTGCAGAATCGCGACTGTGGTCGGGAGGAGCAGCCCCCGAGCTGCTCTAAACACAGGTTTTACACCACAAGGACCTCCAGAAACACTCCACAAACATAAACAAGCAAAGAGACCCCACACGCACCCATACGACCTGGTGTGTTCGGGTTGAACCCGAACACCCGAAACCCTAGTTTGGACAGCCGTGAAAAAGCTAGAAAATGGACAACCAAAGACAACTACCTGCTAAGGAGGGGTAGTCTAAGCTGTAGATGATGTCAAGACGAAGAAAACGAGACCTCTCGGGTCAGATTTGGTGCTAAAATGGAGATTTTATGTGTGAAGAGGAGAAGAAGATGAAGAAGATGGTGAAATGGGGATTAGGGCTGGTAAAGGGGGTATTTATACCTAGCCCAAGTTTGCAAAATTACAAGTTTAGTCCCTGCACTTAACCCCCGAGTTTTCCCAAATTTTGTTCGGTTGAAAAACGACTTCGTTAGGTTTTTATATTAATTGTAAAAGTTCATTTAATGTTGTCATGACTTAAGAAATGGTTATATTAAAACATTTATTATATTTATAAAATGATATATTTAACGTTTTCAAAAATGAAAGTTTTAAAGGTATTTTTAAGGTTCACACACGATTTTTAACGAATGCACACACAACGATAATATTGCACACATGATATCCACATAATGAGTCAAATAGAGATGAGGAATGACCAAATATAGATTAGATGACGGACAAACACGTCAATTGACGGACCTTAAGGTGACGGATGTCACAGTATCCCCCAGTTGAGAGAATTTCGTCCCAAAATTCAGCTGGAGTTAGGTCCAAGAGTGTCATCCTCGAAAAGATGTGGATATTTGAGTTTCATCTGATCTTCACGTTCCCATGTAAACTCTGGCCCTCGCTTTGAATTCCACCTTACGCGAACAATAGGTATTCTACTGCGCTTCAGTTGCTTGACCTTTCGATCCATGATCTCAATGGGTTCCTCAACAAAATGAAGCTTGTCGTCAATCTTGATTTCCTCGATTGGCACGTGAAGGGATTCATCGGCCAAACACTTCTTGAGGTTGGACACGTGAAAAGTATCATGTACACCGCTAAGCTCTTGTGGCAACCTTAACCGGTAAGCCACTGGACCAATCCTCTCAGTGATCTCAAATGGTCCAACGTATCTTGGGGCTAACTTCCCTTTCTTTCCGAATCGAACAACTCCTTTCCAAGGGGAAACTTTGAGTAACACACGATCCCCAACATTGAATTCTAGAGGCTTCCGACGATTGTCGGCATAGCTCTTTTGGCGATCTCGCGCGGCTTTGAGTTGATCTTTGATTTGGAAAATCTTGTCTGTTGTCTCTTGGATGATCTCTGGGCCTGTCAGTTGACTTTCACCAATTTCGGCCCAACAAACGGGAGATCTGCATTTTCTTCCATACAACGCTTCAAATGGAGCACATCCAATGCTTGTATGGTAGCTGTTGTTGTAGGAGAACTCAATCAACGGCAGATGAGCATCCCAACTACCACCAAAATCGATTACACACGCTCTCAACATGTCTTCCAGCGTCTATATAGTTCGTTCACTTTGGCCATCTGTTTGAGGGTGATAGGCTGTACTCATGTCTAATCGAGTGCCCATCGCTTTCTGTAGCGTCTGCCAAAAACGTGAAGTAAATCTGCTATCACAGTCGGATATGATTGACACCGGCACCCCGTGCCGTGTCACGACCTCTTTGATGTACAATCTCGCCAACTTATCCATCTTATAATCTTCTCGGATAGGCAAGAAATGTGCTGACTTTGTCATTCGATCAACAATGACCCATATCGAGTCATGACCGCTGTTTGTTCTAGGGAGTTTGGTAATGAAATCCATAGCTATGTTCTCCCATTTCCACTCGGGAATTTCAGGTTGCTGTAATAATCCAGATGGCTTCTGATGTTCAGCTTTGACTTTCGAACACGTCAAGCATTGACTGACGTATAAGGCAATGTCTTTCTTCATGCCTGGCCACCAGTATAGATCCTTAAGATCATGATACATCTTGTCTGCACCAGGATGAATAGAATATCGCGTCTTGTGGGCTTCGTCCATGACTAAGGTACGAACACCTCCCCATTTGGGTACCCATATGCGATCCATGAAGTATTGAATACCGTCATCCTTGCGTATCATCTGTTTGTCTAACCCCCGAAATTCTTCTCCCGCAAGGTTTTCTTCTTTCAATGCCTCACTCTGTGCAATCTGAATCTGAGCTTTCAAGTTGGTTTGGATGGTCAATCCCAACGCTCGTGCACGTAGTGGTTTCACACGTTCCTTACGGCTTAAGGCATCAGCCACCACGTTAGCTTTCCCCGGATGATACCGGATTTCACAATCGTAGTCGCTAAGAAGCTCTACCCAACGTCGTTGGCGCATGTTGAGTTCCTTCTGATCCAGAATATGTTGAAGACTCTTATGATCGGTGAAGATGATGCATTTGGTGCCATACAAGTAATGCCTCCAAATTTTGAGTGCAAATACTACAGCGCCCAACTCAAGATCATGAGTGGTGTAGTTCTTTTCATGCACTTTAAGTTGTCGCGAAGCGTAGGCAATCACCTTATCCTTCTGCATCAATACCAACGATTCTCGATTCTTAAACAACCTATCTTCTCCACACTGAATCAGCATTTGATAGATTATCATCCCAATCCTTGATGTGACGCATCGCAGTAAACCACAAAATCATCTGTTCCGTCTGGGAGAGATAGTATAGGCGCGTTGCACAACTTCTCTTTCAACGTCTGGAACGCTTGCTCTTGTGCATAACCCCAGTCAAACTTCTTGTCTTTCTGAGTAAGCAGGGTCAACGGTTGAGCGATCTTTGAGAAATTCGCGATGAAGCGACGATAATAACCGGCCAATCCTAAGAATTGTCGTATCTCTGATGGCGTCTGGGGCGTATCCCACTTCTTCACCGCTTCGATCTTGCCGGGATCTACGTGAATCCCGTCCTTGTTAACCACATGACCCAAAAATTTTACTTCCCGCAACCAAAACTCGCACTTTGAGAACTTGGCGAAAAGTTTCTCTTCGCGTAGTAGCTCCAGAATAGCCCGAAGATGTTCTACATGATCCTCCTTTGATCGGGAGTAGATAAGTATGTCGTCTATGAACACGATCCCGAACTTATCCAAGTAAGGTTTGCACACCCGATTCATTAGATCCATGAACACAGCTGGTGCGTTGGTCAACCCGAACGGCATGACCAAGAACTTGTAATGCCCATAACGAGTCCTGAACGCAGTCTTCGGTATGTCGTCCTCAAAAACCCTTAGCTGATGATAACCAGAACGAAGATCGATCTTTGAAAAATACGAAGCTCCTTGCAGCTGATCAAATAAGTCGTCGATCCTGGGGAGAGGATATCGGTTCTTCACCGTTAACTTGTTCAGTTCACGGTAATCGATGCACATACGGAACGATCCGTCCTTCTTCTTGACAAATAGTACCGGTGCTCCCCACGGTGAATGACTTGGTCGAATGAAACCCTTCTCCAGTAGTTCCTGTAATTGACTAGACAACTCTTGCATCTCGGATGGCGCTAGTCGATATGGCGTTTTCGCTACCGGCGTAGCTCCAGGAACCAACTCAATACGGAATTCCACCTGTCGTGGAGGAGGTAAACCAGACAAGTCATCTGGAAATACTTCCGGGTAATCCCGTACCACTGGAATATCCACCAGTTTCCTTTCCTCGTCTTTCTTTTCAACTACATGAGCCAGAAAAGCGTAGCACTGCTTTCGTAAACTTTGGCGTGCTTTCATGCAGGAAATAAGCTTCAAGTTCTTACCCGGTCGTTCTCCCTGAACCTTGAGTACCTCCCCGTTTGGCATAGGGATACGTACTACTTTGTCTCGGCAGACAATCTCTGCTCCATTCTGCGACAACCAATCCATACCCACAATCACATCGAAGCTCCCTAACTCGAAGGGTATCAAATCTATGTCGAATGTATGATCCTCCAACGTCAACGAACACTTCCTAATAATCTCATCGGCCTGAGCAACCCTACCATTGGCCATTTCTACGGAGTAGCTAGTTTCTAGCCTACTAGGACTCAAATCAAGTAATTGCACAAACTCAGAAGATATGAAACTATTGTCTGCTCCAGTATCAAATAATATAGACGCGAAGTGATGATTGAGTAAGTGCGTACCCGTGACAACATTCGGGTCCTGACGAGCATCATTAGCTCCAATGACGAATGCACGTCCCCGAGCTGCGTTTCCCTGAGTAGCCGGGCCTTGATTCCCCGCGATAGCCAACACCTGCTGCTGGTTGTTCCCCTGTTGACCCGGTGCCCGATTCAGCCTGGGGCACATATTCCTGTAGTGATCGGGGCTCCCACACTCAAAGCAAGCCCTTGCATTCCCGGCGGGGTTAACCGCGTTGACGGGTGCTACAAGATTCGGCGCAGTTCTGCAATCTCTTGCCAAATGACCCGGGCGCTTACAGTTAGCGCACACCCGGCACTGTGTCCCTGGGGGATGATGATAATTGCACCTTTCACATTTGGGGTGCGGCCCCACATACTCTCTTCTGGCCTGAGACACGGCCACAAAATTCCTGGTCGGCTTAGACCTCTTCTCAAACCTTCCGGCACTCGACCGGCTCGACTCCCCAACATCCTTCCTCTTCTCGGCCCCTCGGCCCAAAACCCCTGTTCTAACCATCTCATCAGTCAAAGCGCCAGCTTTCAGAATTGCGCTCTGAATAGTAGGAGGAGCGGCTGCTGTGACCATAGCTCTAATTTGAGGCGCGAGTCCCCAAATGTACCTCTCGATCCTCTTTGATTCCGGCGTAACCAGATGCGGAACCAATCTTGCCAGCTCATGAAAACGATCAGTATAAGCTGCATGCCCTGCCCCCACCATAGCATGATTCCAGAACTCATGCTCCAGCTTCTGCATCTCGTTGAGAGGGCAGTATTCCTCGGTGATCAAGGCTTTGAACTCGTCCCACGACATTTGCATCGCAGACTCTCTTCCTCGTGCTTGAATCTGGGTGTTCCACCAGGTTAGGGCTTTACCCTGTAGAGAACAAGTGGCATACTTGATCCTCTGGCTGTCGAGGCATTCACTGATGTCAATTACTGCCTCCATCTTTTCCAACCACCTGGTTAGGGCTATCGCCCCACCTTTCCCGTCGAATTCCCTTGGCTTACAAGCCACGAACTCCTTGTACAAACATCCCCGACGAGCGTTAACCACTCCAGTTTCGATACCGGCAGTACCACCATTCCCGGTTTCCTGGTTGCTCTCGTTTCCAGTCGGGTTCCCGTTTCCCGTCTCAGTTTCTATCCCACCTTGGGCTCCATCATCGTTGCCACCATCCCCGTGAGGGTGGTGTTGTTGGAGTGCGTCGCTCACTTGGGCCACTATAGTAGGAATCAGTGCGGCCAATTGTTGAGCGATCAGGGCTGCCATGTCGGCGTTCCCTGTTCCTTGACTGTTACTTGCAGGAGCATCGTTTGCTCTTGGTGCTCTGCCTCTACCTCGGCCTCTGCCCCTTGGGGCTTCACTCCCGCCACTACTGCTACGGGTGACTCTTCGAGGCGGCATGTTCTAATCATAAAAGAGGTAACATATGAGCTTTAGTCACCATAAGATACAAAAGTATTCCACTTATCAAATTCCAATGTTCATGTTTCGGTCAGCCAGACCACCATGCAGCCCATTTCAAGCATATTCTCGGTATACCGGTGGTGTTTATATATAGGGTTCCCCGCAGCGTTCCCACCACACCCACGATGTACCGAGAATGATGCCCGATCCGGTTACATGACATCCGACTTTCCTTTACATCATATCCATAATAATCCATCAAGTCCATGTATACACTCACGTTTAGTCTAACGGAGGTTGTCTATTTCCTCATCCTTCGAGGTTTCAGACATATTCCTCCTCAGGGTTAATCTCAATGTCCAAGGTCAAGCGCAATAGCATGATCTGTGAAGATCTCTTCGGGTCTAATACCCGGATCTGATAACTAACTCGGCGCGTAGAGGGAACGGAAGATCCAATGGAAGCATCCCCATAAAAGAGTGAGCACAAGGGCTCTCTCATTGGGCGGAAGGATCACATAACAAATAGATGAACAAGTCAAGCAGCGAGGAACACATACACGAGATATAATATGCATACAGAGTCCTAGCATGCAAATCTACATGAAGGTTCCTAGGTTATAGTCTAGGTCAAGCGTATTGCCTAATTCTCTATAACCAATGGCTCTGATACCAATCTGTCACACCCCCGCTAAAAGCGGAAACACGAGGATGTAACGAGACCGGGATCGTCATAACACATGGTAAGCGATAGAGAGCAATATAAATAAATGATGACATGCGTGTCATGACGACACCCGACAACAAGGGACTTGTGTCGTGTTTAGTCAATGTTCACGACAACATAGCCATAAGCAACATGATAATGATAACACATATTCGCATAAGATGAAAATGTAATGTTAATTCCCACAACCCGGGAACCAGTTTCAAATGTTGATAATTGTTTACATGCGTTAACATTGTTCAAAAAGATTGTTTATTAAACATGAGCTAAGTCCCAAAATGCATCCTAGGGTCTCCACTAAGGCAGCACACCTAGATTCCTGGACTTGCATGATCACCTGAAAAGATATGCTTAAAACGATCAACATAATTGTTGGTGAGCTCGCAGGTTTATGTAATAAAATGTAAGTGATGCTGTAATAAATAAGCGCGTCGGAATACCGTGAATACAGTTATTACACAAGTAAATATCACATGACATGAGCTTTGCAACCAAACCTAGCGACGTACACAAAGAAATTGTCGGCATATATTCACCCAAGGGCCCGTTCCTGGCCACTGATGGTACCAACTAGTATACCATCGAACGAGGGTGGGGGTGTCAACCCAGTAGTACTACCAATACCTAACTGTCGGTTCCCACACTGGAATTAAATAGTTGCAAAGATAGAACCACACAGCAGACCCAAGCATGTATCAAATAGTACTTGCAACACAGTATCACGTTGATTCCTTGTATGTAAAATGTATGTAAGTTGTACAGCATAAAAATTGTGTAACCATACTTTTCCCCCAATTTGTAAATGATTGAAGTATTGTATAAGCGTAAAAAGGGGCCACGAAACTCACTTGTTAGGTGGTAAGTATGTATGATCGATGTATCCCAAATGTTGAATGCAAATAAACAGTCAAACACCTATTGACAGTTATTGTATAGCATTAATGATATGATATATATGTATAAGCGCGCAATAATGATGGGTCGGTTCGGGTCGTATCGGATGGGTCGCGTACAACACACACAGACTGACACACGTACTAGATCTTATGTAGATCCAAGTACAAGACATTGTCGCCACTAATGATGATGTTTAAATAAAAGTATCGTTGTTTATTGAAGATGTATTGAATAAGTGTCAATAGTTATAAGTCAATTTGGTCGTTGTAAAGCGTTAGTTCAATTTGCTCAAAATAGTTTCTGTGCCCTTTCTCGCGTTGACTTTAATATTTGTGGCCGAACAATGGCATTATTGTGTTAGTGTTACCTCGACACCACACGACATACTCACACCACGCACAAGGGGTCAAACACAACAAATTCAGTCGCATAACAAGGTCAGACGCACGACTCAACCTCCATTCGTGTGAATCAACCCTCAATCGTGCGAATCAGCTTCATTCGTACGATTGAGCCTTCATTCGTGTGATTGGCCTTCAGTCGTACCACACAACACCCAATCGCACGACTCGACTTCCATGCGCACGAATCAACCTTCAATCGTGCGAATTAGCTACTTTCGTACGACTGAACCTTCATTCGTGCGATTGGACTCCAGTCGTGCGAATCACATTCATTCGCACACATTCAGTCGGTCACCTGACTCAATCGCACACAAACACTCAATCGCATGACTCATTCGCATACACTCAATCGCACGCATGACTCAATCGCACACAGACACTCAGTCGCACAACTCAGTCGCACGACATGCCTAGTCGCACAACTCAGTCGTGCGATTGACTCAGACGCATGATCCAGTCGCACGACCCACTCAGTCGCACGGCTCAATCGCATGGATGACCCAGTCGCCTGATCTGCAGAATCGCGACTGTGGTCGGGAGGAGCAGCCCCCGAGCTGCTCTAAACACGGGTTTTACACCACAAGGACCTCCAGAAACACTCCACAAACATACACAAGCATAAAACACAAGCAAAGAGACCCCACACGCACCCATACGACCTGGTGTGTTCGGGTTGAACCCGAACACCCGAAACCCTAGTTTGGACAGCCGTGAAAAGGCTAGAAAATGGACAACCAAAGACAACTACCTGCTAAGGAGGGGTAGTCTAAGCTGTAGATGATGTCAAGACGAAGAAAACGAGACCTCTCGGGTCGGATTTGGTGCTAAAATGGAGATTCTGTGTGTGAAGAGGAGATGAAGATGAAGAAGATGGTGAAATGGGGATTAGGGCTGGTAAAGGGGGTATTTATACCCAGCCCAAGTTTGCAAAATTATAAGTTTAGTCCCTACACTTAACCCCGAGTTTTCCCAAATTTTGTTCGGTTGAAAAACGACTTCGTTAGGTTTTTATATTAATTGTAAAAGTTCATTTAATGTTGTCATGACTTAAGAAATGGTTATATTAAAACATTTATTATATTTATAAAATGATATATTTAACGTTTTCAAAATGAAAGTTTTAAAGGTCTTTTTAAGGTTCACACACGATTTTAAACGAATGCACACACAACGATAATATTGCACACATGATATCCACATAATGAGTCAAATAGAGATGAGGAATGACCAAATATAGATTAGATGACGGACAAACACGTCAATTGACGGACCTTAAGGTGACGGATGTCACAATCACTTTCACTATCACCATTGTTGTCTTCTACAATTGAGGTATCTTTATCTGGTTGAGAAGCCTCTGAGCTGGAATTTGAAGGCATACCAGATGTATCAGCTGAATTTGTCATTGTAGTGCTGATAGAGACCTTATTTGCTGAAGTAGTCCCAACTGGAGCTGAAGATGTATGAGTTGAGGGTCTTCCTAGCTCAAATCTTGGATCAGAATCACCTGTATTTAGATTTTTTGTAGATCCTGAAACATTCTCACAAGATTTTTTAAAACACTTGGTAACTAAATCAAGATCAAATAGCCAATCAGGACCAGAACCAGCCACACAGGGTGTGTGTTCATTGAAAATCACATTGGCTGACTCCTCAACAATTCTAGTTCTGAGATTGTATACTCTATAAGCCTTAGCTTGGGAAGAGTATCCAATGAAGTGTCCATCATCTGATTTCTCAGCAAACTTGGCAATTTGATCCTTGGTATTCAAGATGGTGCAGGGACATCCAAATGACCTGAGAAAACCAATGAAAGGTTTTCTCTTGTGCCAAAGTTCATAAGGAGTCTTACCATGTGTCTTAACTACCAAAACTCTATTTTGCACATAGCAAGCAGTATTTACTGCCTCTGCCCAGAAGGTGATGGGCAGTTTAGAGTCAGACAACATAGTTCTTGCAGCTTCAATTAGTGTCCTGTTTCTCCTCTCAGCAACTCCGTTTTGCTGAGGAGTCCTGGGAGCACTATATTGTCTTGTAATACCTTTTTCATCATAAAATGTATCAAGGATTTGGTTCTTGAATTCAGTTCCTTGATCACATCTTATGGTTTTGACCTTGTGATCACTTTGATTCTCAACTTTTAAGATGAAATTCTTTAGAATCTCAGAGGTTTCATCCTTAGTTCTAAGAAAGAAAACCCAAGTGAATCTTGTAAAATCATCTGTGATCACTAAACAATAAGAGGTCCTTCCTAGACTCATTACACTGGTGGGGCCAAAGAGATCCATATGTAACAAGTGTAGGGGAGTAGTGATGGAGTTCCTTTCCTTAGGCTTGTGAGATACCTTATGTTGCTTCCCTTTCAGGCATGCAACACAATGATCATCACTTGTAAACTCTTTCTTTGGCATTCCAGTTACCAAATCATGTTTAATTAGCTTATTCATGTTCTTAAAGTTTACATGGCACATTCTTTTATGCCATAGGAAAGACTCATCACTATTTGCTTTAGATAGAAAGCATGAAACTTCTCCAGATGGAGATGTTTCTTGCAAATCCATCTTGTACATGTTCCCTTTCCTGGGGGCTCTGAGCAGGATATGCTCATGAGGAATGACCACTCCGGGCTTGAGAACAATGCACTCATGCTCAGTAAAGAGCATGTTATGACTCTGATCACAAAATTGGGATACACTCAGAAGATTGTACCCAAGCTCCTTGACAAAGTTTACCTTTTCAATGCTGAGCTTACCATCTGTGACCTTGCCCCTTCCTGAAATGTAACCACCTTCATCTCCTCCAAAAGCAACTGGTCCTCCATCAATTCTCTCAAAGTTATGGAGTAGAGACCTATTGCCTGTCATGTGCCTGGAACAGCCACTATCAATTATCCAGACATTCCTGCTTGTCTTGAGTTGTTCCTGCACGAAGAAAATGATTAGTTACATTTGGAAACCCAAGCCTTACTTGTCTTGGGCTCACTAAGTATAATAGAAGGTAATGCAACAGTAATAGATCCTATGGTTGTACTAGGAGGATCTTCAGCTGTTGTTGATGGAGAAACTTCAGTCCTTTGGTCTTTCTTAGACTTCCACACCACCTTTGGAGTCTTGGACTTGACCTTCAAAACCTTAGAAGCTTTTGGGACTTCACAAGTTTTGATGACTGAACCTTCGGAAGATTCTACAGTCACTGCAGCAGACTTCAGTGCTTCGGAAGAACTCCTTTCTTCCGAGACCAATTTTTCTTCCGAAGGTAATTTTCCATTTACCTTCTTCTTTGATTTGGAGCTTCCGAAGGAAACAGACTTTCCTTCTGAAGCTTGAATCTTCTTGAAACTCTTTGAAGTCTTTGTATTGGTCATGTGGATAGTACTTTTAGGATTGTATGGGCAATCCTTAGCAATGTGAGAGGTACTTTCACACATGACACATAACATTTTCTTCTTCAAAGGAGTCTCCTTATGAGAGCAAGACTGGCTTTGGTCACATCCCTTCTCCACCTTCATCTTTGTAGATGCTGAGACAGTTCTTTTGGGCTGTGAACTGTTCTTGGAGTTTGATGGTCCAGGCTGTGTAGTAGTGGTACACAGCAGCTCAGTCTTCTTCTTTGTACTGAGATGATTTGAACAAGAACCAGAACTCTTAGCTGAGGAGTCTTGGTTGATGTCTTCAGTTCTTACTACTTTAAAACCTGCAGAGATAAAAACTTGTTTCTGCTTAGAATCAAAAGTAGCCTTGATCTCTTGAGCCTTCTTTGCTTTTCTTTTGCTCTTCCTGATCAAGTTCTTTCTCTTGGACTTGGTCATCACAGTAGATTTCTTCTCCTCAGAAGGATAGTGGCCCTTGGTAGAATCCTCTTCTTCACTCTTCTCAGAGGAATTCTTCACTATCTCTTCTTCATCCTCCTCACTTATAGGATCTATGAGAGGAAGCTCATCTTCACAAGTTCCACACCTAGGAGATCTTACAGACAAGATTGTGTGTGGAGGAGCTATCTCATTTGATCCCAGTCCCTGTCTATTTTGATAGCACACTTTGTTGTGCAGGGATGAGGATATCATGTTCTTGAAGGTCTCTTCTTCAAGAACACTCTTTTCTGCCTTGGCTTTGCTGATCACAAGCTCAGCCTGGCACTCAGTCAACTTAGTTATAAGATCCTGAATTTGAGTCCTAAAATCTGTATGTTCATGTTTTAGTACTGAAATGGTTTTCTCCAAGTCCTCTATCTTTAACTTGTAATCATTTTCAGACTTTCTAAAATCAGATTTTAATATGTTTAATGACTCAAGATCAGATCTCATTTCTAAGTTGTAGGACCTGTATCTGTTTACTTTAGCAATGCATTCAGGAGTACAGAGATGTTCCAATACCTTGGCTTCATCATGGTCTGCCATTAGTGCTTGGTTTGGAGAAGCATCTTCCACCTGAAAGCTCCAGTCAAAGCCTCCCTCTTCAACAGCAACAACATATGAGATGATGTTGGGGTTCTATGCTATCCTTTTCAACCACATGAAGGGCTGAACCCATTTGATTGTTGGAGTTACCAGATGAACCTTGCATGTTCATCTCCATCTGGTAGCCACTGAGAATCCCATATAACTCTGTCAGAGTAAGAGTTTTAAGATTCTCGGTCCTCTTGATCACCACACAGTAGTGTGTCCATTGCCTAGGAAGTGAGGACATGAACTTCCTTACAATGTCCCTATTCTCAAGAGGAACTCCTCCATCCACTAGGGTATCCATTATCTCAACATACCTGAAGTATTGTTGAGTCATGGTTTCACCTGTTTTAAAGGTGAAATTTTCAAACTGCTGCTTCAGGAGATCCTTCTTGTTCTCCTTGGCTTCAGAGGAGCCTTCATACATCAGCTTCAGTGCATCCCACAGCTGTTTAGCTGTTTTGCACTTCTTGAAACCTCTGTACACAGAGTTTGGAAGAGCAGTTTGAAGAGCAGTCATGGCCTTCCTATCAATCTCTACTCTCTTCCTATCTTCATCAGAGTAGTTGGCCACATCTTTTGGAATCATACCAGCACCAGTAGCAGAAGGAGTGCTGGGTATGAAAGGTCCTTTCTCAACAGATTCCCACATTCTTGAGTCTAAAGACCTGATGAAACCTTCCATTCTCATACACCAGGTGTCATAGTCATCAAGATTGATCAGTGGAGATTTTTTCATGGTTCCAGTCTCCATATCAGTCTTTGAGATGGATGCCATTTGGAGAGTTTAGTTTTTTGTGTGTGTGAGGGATCTTAAGATGGTGAGATCTTATATCAAGAGCCTGAAAAGCTCTGATACCAATTGCAGGTCCGGTTAAGGGCTTGAACAATTACAACACAACAACACAATGAGGAGAATAACTAAACTTGATCAAACAGTGAACTGGATTAACCAATACTGATACAAAGAACACAAGTAAAATAAAAGAGACAGAACAAGAGAGTTGGGTTTCAAGGAGGCAATATATTGCTTTCTCACGTTCTTTTACAAGTGTTACAAAGCATAAAGAAAGATACAAGAACTTGGAATACTTATACTACAACCTACAGCCGGCTATACTTTGAAAGCCAGCTGGATACAATTGACTAGACACTAACAAAATCAATTGTAGGATCAAAAGGCATATCTGCCTTTTGACCTTGTGACTATGACATGCCATAGCTCACATCCTTATCTATTACAAAAAGGATAAAGTACATAAAGTAGAAAGTTACAGACTCAAGACTTCAATGTACAGTTACCAAAAGCATGGACCTTTTCACCAACTCATGTAAGTTGGTGACTTTATAGAGATGCAGCGGAAAGGTGTCCAGCTTTATGGAACAGTACATCAGATAAAGCATGTTTACTAAAAGTCTTCGGAAGAAATCTGTCTTCATAGGTTGAAGCTTCGGAAGACTTTGTCTCTGAGGCTTCGGAAGACTTAATGTTTGGCTTCGGAAGATATTGGTCTTGGCTTCGGAAGATTTTACACTTAGAGTATTTTCTAGTGCATGGTGTAAAACTTCCGAAGCATTTCTTACTTCAGTACTTAGTGCATGTGTTGCAGAGAGACATTGGATGTTTTGGTTTGCATCAGACTTATTGAATCTTTACAGTTTGTTTAAATTATTTACTTATTTGTTTTATATATTGTTTTTTATGTCTTGCTTTTTGTTTGTATTTCTTTTCTTTTTGTATGTACAAACTCGTTGTATTTATATATGTAGTTTTAGTTATAATGTTTTTGTTGTATTTATGATGGCTTCTATATTTGGTTGTGTTTGTTTGGTTGTTTGTAATGGTAATTATAAACAATGTTTGTAATTTTGATAGTGTATGAACCAACTTGTTATGTAATTGCATATAATGTTTATGATAATTTCTATATCGGTTTTATATATAAATTTGTAACGTCACAAAAACACAAACTCATAATATGATAAAATAAAAACCACAACCGATGTTTATGATAATGTCAATATGCGTTTTTAGGGTTTTCGACGAGGCTAAGCGATGACGATCAAACCGAAAAAATACTCGTAATATGATAAAATAAAAATAAACACAAAACACAAACTCGTAATATGAAAAAATACTCGTTTTATGTCACGGTTTGATGATAATATCAATATTCGTTTTTATGGTTTTCGACGAGTCTAAGCGATGACGATCAAACCGAAAAAATATTCGTAATATGATAAAAAATATACACAAAACACAAACTCGTATGTCACGATTAGGTTCAACCGTATGATAAAATAAAAATAAACACAAACTAATATGATTAAAAAAATTAAAATATTAAACCCAATATGTCATGGTTTGCCCAAACTATGACATATACACCATCAACAAAACCCTAAAACCCAACTCTAAAAAAACGAACACCTAATACACTCATACCCCCAGTAATTAACCCAATCCCGATGTATTAAAACATTCTTTGAAGCCTAACTGTCATGCTTTGGCGCATAGGTGAGTTTACTTTCTACACCTGACCTAACGGTCACGGTTAGATCAAACCGTGACGTTTAGGTCGGGTTTTCTCCAAAATTCCTACGGTACGCCTAAAATTCCCGTATAAAAAAAGTGAAAAGGCAATTTCCGTGAAGAAAATTTTATTTTTATATATAAGGTTGTACCATCCAGCATAAGCCACCTTGACCTCTCTGGTGTACTGCTGTCAAACCCTTTTCATTAATCAACTCACTCTTTTAGGTTCCAAATTTGTTGGAAAATATGTATATTATTTGTTAAATTGTTTTTATATATTAAAACTAATTAAATCAGTTGGTTGAAGAATATTTGTTTGTCATAATTTAGGTAAGAGGCCTAAAACAAACTAATTTTTGGTTGGCTGGCAACGACAATATGATCGTAGATGAATTTCAAGAAAAAAAATCCAACGAGCCAAAGAGAAGCCTACGTTTCATTGTTTCTCTATTCTTCGTTTGATTAATATAAAGATTAAAGTTAGTTATACCAAATAAGAAATTACATCATTTTCGTTGTTTGAATCATAGCCATTCAATTTACCTTCGTTCACCACCCAAGACCCTGTATCTCTCTAGGTTTTAAAAGGTAATCAAAACAAGTAATAAAAATCGAACAAATCAATAGTCGAATGCTTGTAAGCTTTTTTAAGAATTGCTGAATGATTGCAGTCAGCTTGATTAGAAAAAAGTGAAATTTTCGGCTAATTGGTGGTGAATAAACTAAACACAAAACATTGCTTAGATAATAAACTAAGCTAACAAACTCTACTTTATTCTTGATGCTTACTCGGTCACTTTAAGGTGGAATTATATAACTGCTCTGATCATCACCTACCAGACATTCAAACCTATGCATCACTCACTTGTACCTCCTGCATATATTACTTGCAAAATTATTGAATTGCTTGCAAAACACCGATCCTTCTCATGGTCTTTGAATAGATATATAATGTTATAGTATTTAATTATTTGGTTTTTTGAATCAAATTTTTTTATGTTTATTGAATATTAAATAAAAAATGATTGAGTATTAGTTCCAGTTAGTTACAACCGTTACACTTAATTTAGAAGTGACTTTAGTGAAATTATTTTTGCCTACGTGGCGCCTAGGTGGTATTTTAACTAGAAATTTAGTTAAAACCACTACATAGTCTAATTATCACGTTTCCAATTTTCCAACGGTTACTCAATTATCCGTTGGATTCTTCTGACTCGGTCAAACATTCACCCGACATGTTTGTCTCTCTTTCTCTTAGTTCTCGTGGGTCAAAATCAAAAGTAATGTTTTCTTTCTTTGAGATTTGGATTTTGACGCAAATGGGAAGAAAATGGGAAGAAGAAGTTGAAGTGTGTAAGGTCTGATAAATATGTGATTGGAAATAGGAAAATGGGAAGAAAAAGATAAAGTAGGTTATGTTTGCTTAGGATGTGATGGAAAAATGAAAATTGAGATGAATTTAAAACTAGAGTTAAAAGTAGAATTTATTAAAACATGAATGTGTCTTATAGTATTTAAAAATGAAAGGGGTCAAATTTATTATGTTTACTAAATATTATATAAAAAATTATTGAGTAATATTTACATTCAGTTAAAACCATTATAGTTAATCTAAAAGTAGTTTTAGTGAAATTAATTATGATGACATGACATCTATGTGACATTTTAATTAAAAATTTAGTTAAACAACTATATATAGGCTTTAGGTGGTTGCCGTCTTTCTCATCCGATAGTTAAAATTAAGTTATTTCAAGATCCAACAACCTTCTGTTATTATATTATCCAACACGAGTTTGTGATGGCTGAAACTGACTTGATTCAAAATCATATCAAGATCTAAGATGTTGTTTTCTATCTTAGCATGATGTTGTTGGTCTGCTTTGCGTATGGTTTGTTTATGTTATCCTTTAATATGATGTGACCTTAATAGGCTAATATGATTCAGATTAAAAAAAACATTTTATTGTTTTGAAAAAAATTAAAACATATTTTATTTAATTGTGGGTTTAGGCCGCGCTTTATGATTATTTAGTTTTAAATAAAATTTATATCGAAACATAGGTAGACTTAAGTAAGTCGAAATGGTTTACTTGATATTAAAAAATAAAAATTCGTTGTTATAAAATTAAAAACATATCAGATTTTACGCATGTCACTTTTGAATAACATTTATATCCAAACATAAATAAAAAACATATATGTAACTTGTATTGCCTCAGCTAGGCATGTTTATGACCCTGAAGCAATTAATGAATTGTCTAAATATAAAATTAATATATAAGAAAGGCAAATTACTAAACTAAAGAAATGAAAATAAAAATATAATAAAATATGATATGTATAAAAATTATATTTTTATTAAAGAACATAAGTTTCTTTAAAGAGAGAAATTTAGAAATAGGTTATAAGATGAAACTGATAGAAATAAGAAAAATAAAAAAAGGCAAAAGAAAGAAAGGAAAAAAGGAAAAGAAAAGAAAAAAGGTAATAATTATGATAAATCACACATTTATTCTTTAAAGACAATTTGATAAAATAGTCATTTTATATTAAAAAAAAAGAATATTTAACAATAAATTTAGTAAACGCGTGTACTACACGTGTAAAATAAAAAATTATTAAATAACAAAAATATTTTAATAATTATAAAATTAGACATGATTAAAAAATTTCTTATTATAAATAGAATGAAATTTTTGTTTCATAACAAACGTTATATAAAATTTCATTTTAATATTTTTATCATTATAACTCTTAGTTTTTAATTACTTTTATTTATAAAAATTTTACTTTTTGTAAACTTAGAAATAAAATTAAAAAAATATCTCTCTCTTAATTTGTTAAAGAAATATTTTTATTAGAAAAAGAATTAAATTATATTGTTATTATTAATGTGATTATTTAATAAGAAAGAAAAACGAGAAAAAATTGGTGAGAATGAATGTAGTTCTGCCACGAGTCCCTAATAGTTACTATTTTATTAGAGTATGTAGATTAGTACATATCTTACAAGCCCAATGACCAGTGTAACTATTGAAGATTAGGATTAACTAGTATTAAGCCCCCTCGTTGCGGGGGAACATAAATCGTGCCAAGTAGCACCAATTTCACATCTCCATCAGCCACCGCCAACATTGGAAAGGCTTAACGAAAGTTCAAACGGAGACAACACCAAAAACAATCGCAGATTAGAAAACCCCAAAGGGTTAACCATTGTATCACCGGAAATACAATCAAAACCAACATGAAACCATAATCGAAGTAATAACTAAGTCGATTTATGACTCGCGCGTTGCGTCTGGGCAGTTAAACGGGAAAAAAGGTGTGATAACGTTGAATCACACGTGTACGTTGCAACATGTAACTCGTAAAATTTAGACCGTAACATAAAAGAAAAGTTTGTAAAAGTTGAAAAATATAGGGGAATCAAAGTTGAAAGTGAAAAAGTATTTAGGTTAAACTATAAAAGATATGAAAATATTGTGTTTAAAAGTATAAAAAAAAAAGAAAAAAAAAGAAGAAAGAAACCAATAGCATGTACAACTCATTAAAGCATAATGTACAAAATTTAAAGCACATAAAAGTTAGTAATTAGTATATATTAAAAAATAAACTTACGTGCCAAGGAAGAAAAGTGTAATTTGCTTCTTATTTACCTTTTGATTGAGGTTTTGAGTTGATTATTAATATCCCATCAAGTCCATATTATTGAGTTGATTAATAGTGGCCCATCAAGTCCAAATCCTTAAATTATGATAGCAAAAGCTTATGTTTTCACTTTCAGCCCAAATTTAACCATTTTTCCTACATTTTAGCCCAAATCCACAACAATAAACATGAACATGTGTAGACACGTCAATAACAAACTTTTTATTATCATGTTATGAAGTATAATATTTGAAATAAATTATTGGGATGTTAGAGTTGCTAAGAAGATAAACGCTACACATAAATATACAAATCCATATGATGTGTCTTTATATATTCCATGTCTAGTGTGTTTTAGGGTGTTTGTGAGAGTACATGCTTTGTAATGTGTTCAAAGAATTTACATGTGGTTTATAAAGTACGTCATCAATGGTGTATACGCCTCTATAACTTTTATATCAGGTCAACACAAGACCAACACTAACCATTTCAAATGTTGTCTTGTTAAAAATATCAAAGCAGACGAACTAAGCATGTTGACATGCGCCTAAGATGATCTTTCCTAAAAGCTTCAGTTTCCCTGTCTATATTATATTGTCATAGTGAAATTTTCTTAGCTTATTTAAGCTAGATCAAATTTTATCAATTTATAGAATTAATGTCAAAGTTAAGTAACAAATAAATAGCTTACAAATGTAATATTTGTTCACCAAGTACAAACAAGAACTCTAACCCTTTGGACCATGCCATCCATTCAGTTTAGTGTTTATTAAGCATTTGTGAGTAGGGACTCCTCAATTAGTTGATAGTTTATAGTTCAATTTCAACCTGCAAAACACCCAAATCCGGTTCGTCTTTTATCAATTTGTTAGTATTCTAACCGCACAGGCTGGTTATGATTGACGGAGTTTAATAGCTTAGTATTCTAATCTATTTGTAACTAGGTTTAAACGTGAACGGTTTTTAAAAGGTTTTTGACTCGTCTCATAACTAGACTACCAACTCACAAACTCAAAACTAAAACGGCACATACAACAATAACTCTAAATCATTTAATATGTTCTAAACAATCATTCAATATAATTTAAACTTATCAATTAGGAGGAATAACAGATAACATCTAAATCATTCAAATATGTTTTAAACTTATCAATTAAGAGGCTTTAGGAAACATTAAGAGATGATTTTTAAGTAAAAAAATAAACTATACATTTACGCAATAAACTGATTAAAAGGTAACACTCAATGAAATCGTTAAAAGATTAACGAACAACCACCAAGTCGTGGATACGAGAACTCTCTCTATGCAAAGGATGCTAACATTCAAATGATTAATACGAACTCCAAATAGAACAAAGTGATCAAACATACAAGAATAATCACAACAAGCATCAACAAACATGTTCATTACGATTACCATAACAACAAAAACAAAACATAATGTCATCAAACATACATGAATATGTACACAAAAACTATTCATCCAACAAACATTTCCATTACCATATCAACAAAACTCACCAAGACGCACTTGTGTCACAATGCATAAATAATCTTCGACTTCTATTTCCCAAATATCGACTTGAGCCACCAAACCCCTTTGGTGTCCGCCGGTGCCTCTTCCGTCACCGGCGGTGGGTTCGTATGCGTCGTCTTCTTCAGTTTACTCACATCATACCCTTCTTCCTTCGCCTTCTCAACCAGCATATTATACGTCTCCTCATCCATATGATTCTCCCTACACAAAACCTACACAAATCCCCAAATCAAAATCACATTCAATCAACTATCAAAAACAAAAATCAGAACACACAAATACATACCCACAGATAATTCCTCGAAGGCTGACCAATGAGAGCATGATGATAATCATCATCAAGATACAGCACCCAGTAATCACCAACAACAGGGATAATGGGCAAAAACGGGGGCACGTAGAATTTGACCTTGAGTTTAGCTTCATCGCTGTTGGGGTCAGCTTTATATGCGGTGCCTTCGATGAACCCTCGTTTGCCATCGGTGAAAGTTTCGTTCAACACGTGCACAGTGCCATCGGGGTTGAGTGTGTATGTAGCCCTTGTGTTGGTGCCGTTTTTGGGCTGAAATCTTGATGGGAATGAGGCGATTTCGTACCATCGGCCCATGTATTTTGCGAGATCTATGCCTTTTACGACTTCCATCGGTTTCTTTGACATGATTGCAGGGGTTTTCGCTTGTGAATGGGTGAGTGAAGCTGTGAACGAGTGGGGGTTTCAAGGGGTTATATTGTTAAAGGGTGGTGATGAAGGTGACGTGGAGAAATGAGAGCCACACAGGTGGTTAAAGTGAACATGTTGGAGAAGATTATTCGAGAATGGTGTGTGATTCTTTTGAGATTTTTCTAGGGTTTCTTGAGGAACAATCTCATGTTAGTGGGACGTTTTATCTCTTGTAATTATTATAATAATAATTTTTAACGTAAATTATTTTCTAAATAAGTGATGTGCTTTGGATTACATTACGATCCTAAGTTTTTATGTGTAATATAAAATTTTTATATTAATTATTAGGTTAATCCCCGTGTAACATATGTATTGAATAAATAAAATATTAAATAATTATTAATATAAATTTATGTATTATAAAATCATGCTTGAATATAAAATATGATTATAATTACGTATAAATAACTACTTTAAGTAAATAAAAAATGATGTATATTTCTTAAACTTTGTTTATAAAAAAATTGTGATTATTAAATATATTGTTTTAAGAAAAATAATTTTTTTAAAAAAAATTCCTTGTATTCTGTATTTTATAATTTTTTAAAGTGGTTTTTATTTAAAAAATAGGTTTTTAATTTATTAAATTTTATATTTTTTAATTTGGAAATGGTATGAGTAATGTTATTAGGTTTACAATTGTTTCACGCTTATTTTATTTTTTATTTTAGATAGATAGATAGATAGGGTAAAAACTCATTAAATAAATGGATTAAATTTTAATATAAAATATATATGTAAAGTAAACATGAATTATTACAGTATTATATTCTAATGTAAAATATAATTAAAATTATATATACCTAATAGTTCAAGAATTAAAACAATTATACCATTTTCTAACTCTCTTATCTGAATAGTTTCATTTTTAAACATTCGTTTCAAGTTTATAAAAAAATTATCTTTTAATAAAAATCTTGTTGTTTAAAAAATCTTGTTTGGAATTATTCTGTTTGTTTAAATAAGATTGTTTTAAAATATTTTACATGTTTATAATTTTTTTAAAAAAACAGAACGATTTAAAAATTTTTGTTTAAAATTTTTTTAGTGTTTTAGAAAATTTCATATTATATAAAACTTTAGTTTTTTATTATTTAGATTTTAGTTAAAATTTCCAATTACCTTCATAAAATCTATTTTAAAACAAGAAGTTTAATTTAAAAAAAATAAGATAAGAGAAAGAAACATAACAATTAATAAAATTTATTTTAATAAAAATAAAAAATTTATATGAGTATTTAAATTACTATAATACCATTTTAGAGGGAAAATTAATCTGTACATGTCTAGAAAAAAGACAAGTGACAAAAAGTGGATTAAGAGAATGATAAGTGGCAAAAGAAATATTTTTTATTAAATGTTATAGATACACACTCTATGGTACACAAAAGAAAGCAACATTTTTATTTATAGTAAGTGATTAAACGTATATTTTAAGAGTGATATTATTCCTTTTAATAGGAGAACAAATCATTAAATACGTGAGACTGAAGTATGTAAAGCAACACGCTTTTATCACGCTATCAGAAAAATCCAAGTGATTGCTAAAATTCAAAAAACTGTTGACAACAAAAACATTTCAATTCATTATGCATTGCTATTCCAAATTATAATAAGTATCCTAACGTATGCAAAGTTGTTAAAATAATGATGAATTATATAAGTTACAAAATACCTACTGATATTAAATTCAGATCCTTCATTGATCATCCGAAGTTGTTTACTAGATGTTGAGTTCTGTAAGTTACAAAATATATATTGATCCTTAACCTTAGTTTTAAAAGAATGACTCAATATGTACGATGCAATCATGTTCCGTGATGCACAATGGGATACAGTGGCGGACATATGTAGAGTTGAGGGGTAGCCTCCGCTACCCCTCAACTTGTTACGGGTAGGGTAAATTTTTTTTACGGTTTTGCGTAAAAAGAAAGTTTCGGTTTTACGTTACCCCTGAAAAGAAATTACGTTACCCCTAAAAAAATTTTAAACTTAGCACTTCATAAAAAGTTTTAGATTTTATAACTAAAAGTCTAATAATTTATAAAAACACAATACATTTCTATAAACACATAACTAACCATTACCTATTACCCATTACCAATTAACATAAAAACCCAAAATACTCATTACCCAACCCAATACAATAATAAGCCCAAAAATAAAAGTTATATATATACTAATTATTTTTATGTACTGTAAGTTGTATTATGTGCTTATGAGATATACTAACCTTTTTTTTTAATCTTTACCTTTTTTATTTTAACCCAATTCTTTTATATATTTTATAATTTAGCCCTGATATTTTTCTTTACTTTCAACTTTAGTCCTCTATACTTTTCAAATTTTACAAATTTTCCGCTATACGTTTCGGTTTAAATTTTACGAGTTAACACGCCGCAACTTGCGTGTGTGGTTCAACGTTTTTTCACTTATTTTTTTCCAGTTTAATGGTCACGTCATAAGGTGTTGGTCTTAGATGAATATAATTATTGTTTTATTTTTTGCTTACGTAAGTGTATGGTTCAATGTTTTTATGTATATTTTTCCTTCGATTTATTTTTTTCATTTTATTGGTTTATTCAGTGATGGTGGTCACTGGCGGTGGTGTGCCTTAATATTACTTTTATGGTTTATGACTCTCATTGCAATGCGAGTGAGCTTAATACTAGTATATAACATAACAATACAATACTTTTTTCAATGGTCATACATATGTTATTTATTCTTTTATGTACAAAAAGAAAAAAGAAGAAAGAAAATAAAATAATTTATGGTTCTGTTATTTTTTGTTTAAAAACCTTGACAATTTATATCTAAACCTTAGAAATATTGTTAGAATGATTAGAGTATGACTCATATTCAAACTTTTATAAAAAAAACTCAATTTTAATAGTATAAGATAATAAAATAAAAATAGATGATGTAAAGAGTGTATGAATCTACTATAAATGCTCTTGTATGGTTATTTGTTTATAACGGACATTTTATGGTTAATTTAATAATTATAGTTATTGTTTAAACTTGAAATTTAAAGAACATGAATCATTATATTCTAAAAAGAAAGCATTAAAAATATGAAAATACGTACGGAACACTATAAAATATAAGGTTTTTTATTTCTTTTGGTATTGTATTTTTGTTAACAATTCAATGCAATTTAATTACGACTATTCCGATTCGATCCAACTCGACTCAATCGAACAACCTAAAATTTTTATGTTGTTTTGTTAAAAGCTAATTATAAAAATAGTGACACCTTAAGAAGTAATTCTTGGTTCCGTCATTGCATGTATGAAAAAAAAATTACGTTACCCCTAAACTTGTCGTCTAGATCCGCCACTGATGGGATATAACTCCATGTCACTAAGAGTATTTTTATGAGTTTTTAAGTTAGATAAATGTTGTAATCAAGTCATCTAGTACCTTTTTATACTAACATATGAAGGTAAACATGTACAAAACCGCTAGAAATCGATTTAATGGTTACATATAGCTGTTACCTGATATTGACAAAAACTATTTTTTCCAAGTCTAGAGACATGCTAACCGAATATCACATATTTCTAACTGTTACGGACCGGGTTAAGGGCTAGGAAGTGGAAACCGGGTAAAGGCCGTCAATTGAATTGGTTAGGGACGGGTTTCTAAAAACGATTATTGGATAGGGTCGGGTTTTGGTATTGACCGGTTTTTTATATTTAAAATTGACTTTTTTTCACAAACTAACGTGGGGCTTGTATGTGGGCTTACTTATTGTTGGGCTTATTCATGATGAACATACTTGTAGCCTATGGGGTATGGGACTTTAATCACTTTATTACGGGGGTGTTATAATTAAGCTTTTTTTTTATTAACTCGTAAAAGCTAGAGGTGTATTAATGGGGTTGGAAACTAGTTTTAAAACTAGATTGGTTGGTGTCAATAAATTACAAAACGGCTTTTTTAAGAACCTATTCATGTTGATACCGTTTGGATAAGAGGAAGGATTGAGTTTAAATCGGATTCGAAACCAGGTTTAAATCGGTTCGGTTCAAGTTTACCGGATTGAAGTTGGTTTTATCGGATAGGGTAACCGATCTCAAACCTACTGGTTTGAACTGGTTTGGAATGAAACCAATTTAGAAAATGGGTTGGGTAGGATTGTCAGGGTCGGTTTTTAAACCGTTGTCTTTGTCCATTCGAATGGAAGCTAAAGAACAACTTCACCACATGTTGAAACTTATACGAGTATATCGACTTTGCTAGAAGTTTATACTACCTAATAAGCTCTCTGTCATTGAGTTATTTGAACGGTTTTTTACTGTAAGTGTTATGCCCGTTTTCGTATCACTAGATTCTTTGTTTGTTTACTTACTTTCTATTGTCTCTGAAAAAATTATTTATTACCTATAAACACCTATTAACCTTTTTCAAAATTCCTTAATTCATATCGAACTTTCTTTTATGTTCAAAAATAGTATACAGTAATAATAATTTAGTTTAAACGAAAATAAAATTTTAAATTTATATTTATTCATACAATCTTAACATTTTACATATTTGAACAATCTCAAATAGACCAATTTTACTTCACACTTAAACATAAGCATCTATTTCAAATTCACCTATGGAATGTTAGTTAAAATTTTATATATCAATAACTAGGTTAGATATCGTGTGTTACACGAGTTGAAATAATAAACATCATATTCGAAAACATAAAAGCTATAATTATATATTAATTTGTATTTTTTATTGCAGTGAGCAAATATCTATAACATCTAATAAAACAAGGTTTTTTTGGCACTTGTCATTCTCTTAACTCATTTTTTGTCACTTGTTTTTTTTCTAAACATCCACACATCAGTTTTCCCTTCAAAAGTTATTATACTAATTTAAATACTCATACAACTTTATCTCTCTTACTAAAAATAAATTCTATTAATTGTTATCTTTCTCTCTCTTATCTAATTTTTTTTAAAATCAAATTATCTTTTTAAAATAGATTTTATGAAGAAAATAAAAAATCGCATCTTTCATTTAAAATCTAAATAACAAAAAACTAAAGTTTTATACAATATGAAATTTTCTAAACACTAAACATTTTTAAACAAAATATTTTAAATCGTCTTGTTTTAAAAAAATTATAAACAGGTCAAACCAGGATAATTACAAACCAGATTTAAAAAAAAGATTTTTATAAAAATATATTTTTTATAAAAAATCTTAAAATGAATGTTTAAAAATGAAACTATTTACATAAAATGGTATAATTGTTTTATTTCTTGAACTATTACATACATATAATATTAATTATATTTTACTTAAAATATTATACAGTAACTATTCATGTTTATTTTACATATATAATGTACATTAAAATTTAATCCGTTTATTTAGCGAGTTTATAGCCTACTAGCCTAACTTCCCGTGTGTTATACGGATTGAAAAAATAAAAATAACAAAAATTAACAATTAGAAATTAAAAACTAATACTAATAATCTTCTATAATATAAGAATAATATATAAAAATGATATATAAGTATGCGAAATTTAAGGAATGCAAAATTTTTATTAAAACAATTTTTCACTCTATGAATGACACGTGCCAATAACTTCTTGAGAGCGTGTCATGTTGCAACATATAGGTTAAAAATCAATAAATTGTTAAAACATAATATTGATAAAATGTTATAGAAAACTTAGCTGCAAACGTAAAGAAACATGTTAACTTAAGTTGTAATGTGATTCTATATAAAATTAAATTATGGAAAACTAATCTCTTAACATTATGTTTAAAATTAAGATTATATTTACCACAATTTTAGTTAAGATCACTATACATATATACAAAATGACTTTTAATTTTCTCAAAATAAATTATAAGAAATACAAATAATGGTTCCCATTTTTAACATTTATTTGAATTCAAAATATAAATGATTTTAATTCAAATTTTAGAAACTCTTTATTTTAGGAAAACAAATGAAGATAAATTTTTGGAGTTTAAAAGTGAGTTTAATATGATGACAAGTGTCAATATTTGTTTAAGAATTTGACATGTGTCAAAGATGTTTAATATGATAACAAGTGGCAAAACCCTTTTCTTTTATTATATATAAAGATCTATCTATCTATAAAAGACTAAAATAAGCATGAAATAATTGTAAAATTGATTATACTTACTTTCTCATTTCTCTATATTATTAATAATAGTATCGAATACTAATAATACTACTCATACCATTTTCAAATTAAAAAATGTATAATTAATAAATTAAAAATCTAACTTTTTATTAAAAGACTCTTTTTAAAAACAAAAATTTTATAAAATATAGAATACAAAGAAGTTTTAAAAAAATCATTTTTCTGAAAACAATAAATTTAAAAATCACAATTTTTTTATAAATCATAAGTTTAAGAAAAACACATTATTGTTTATTTACTTAAAGTAGTTATTCATATGTAATTATAATCATATTTATCTTCAAGCAAAATATTATAATACATAAATTTTTATTAATAATTATTTTAATATTTACTTATTTAACTCGTATATTACACGGGGACTAACCTAGTATTTAAATATTAAATGAAACCTAGATATACATCCAACAAAAATATAACACCACTTATAAAAATTTTAATGTATTAGTATAGATAAATTATAAGTTAAATGAAACCCAAAATCATCAATATTTCTATTTTGTATTTTCAATTTTATATCATCGTCCTTAATGAGCTTTAAAGAAATATTTGTCTGTTTGATGATTAAGATGAAGAGAATGTGGCTCAGATCTGTAATCGGAAGATCAGCAATCGGGTACGATCACCGCCATGGCTACAACACCGGTTGCACGACAAGAGGATCACCAAAACACCTTCTTCCTCTCACGTACCATCCGGGTTGCCCCGCCAAGATACGGGTCGAATTTAACCCGAAGACCGATTACGATGCTCGGATAACAACAATTCATACAGAAATCAATATCATCATCATCATCGCCATCTCAATTTCACCTTTTTAGTCATCGCAATTGGTAAAAACACACACACACACAGACACAGATACATGTTTCTTCTTTTCTTTATTGTTTTGAAGGGTTGTTGATTTAGGGTGGAATTGGGGATGATGTCATTGGCTCGACATGAGAGGGGCAACTACCCTTTAAAAACTCCCCCGTCTCTCTCGCCGGAGCCTCCATCGTTGGTTTACCGAGCATCTTCTTCTTCAGATCCCCAATTTTGGTTAGTTTGTGGTCTGTAAGTAACAGGGTGTTTATAGTGGTACCAGTTTCCGTCTACGTCCTTTGGTGTTTCAGAAATTTACGAATGTGGGATTGGGCTGTGTAGGTCAAGAGGAGTTTCATAATTGGGCTACAAACCTAATACAAAAGTTGCACTTGTCTCTTGTGACAATAAATTTGAGTGGAATCCATAAAACATGACACTGTGTTTGGTATATTATATAGAGTTGTTTTTAAATGATTGTGAGTGAAAAAGAAAAGAAATGTTATTGTTGATTGATATATTTGAAGAATCATTATTCAATTCTTTATAAATCTTTTAATATTTTTTAATTGAAAAGAGAGAGAAAATATAGTGATTTTTAATGTAATTATATGAATAAAAATAAGGAATCCACTGTAAATGCTCTTACAGATTCAGAAACGGAGTTCAATTTTGAAACCAGTCAGGTTGTGGTCAAGGAAATATAATTGGGTTTGAATGGGTTCTAACCTAGTTTTAAAATGGCAAAATGGTCAAAAAATCGGGTTTGAACTGGGTGGGGTTTGGTTCGGGTCGGGTTAGGAGAACCTGGGTTGGGGTGTGGAAGGGACAAACCGGTTTGAACCCTGTGAGTTAAATCGGGTTGGACTCGAAGTGAGGAGCTACTAGATTGAACTCGGGTTGGGGTGTGGAGGGGATAAAACGGTCTATGAGTTGAATTGGGTTGGACCCAAATTGAGGACCTATCAGATTGAACTCGGGTTGGGTCAGGAAACCAAGTTGGATGTGCACCTCTTTGTGTTACTAAGGTGGTGTTTGTTTTTCTAAAAAAGGTTTGCCTAGTCTCTTCTGTCTGGGTCGCATAGACATTACCATCTGCAGACTGTTTGTTTTTTCGAAGGCATTTCATTAAAAAATATCTACGCGAGATCTTCTTGATGAGCACCAAAAAAACATATCTTTAAAACTCTTCTCAACCCCTTTTCTTCCCAAATCACCTTCACTCTTCTCAAACCCTTTTACCTTCCTCCTCCAATCCAGCCGCCTACCTCATCCTCCATCCCGTCGCCGCCAGACACCCTCCCATTCGCCGTCGTCGCACCCCCTCCCGTCGCACACCTTTAAATCGTTGGTCGTACACCTTGGGTAAGGTGTTTACCTTGTTTAATTTTGTTTTCATACATTGTGCAGAAGTTAAAAACCAAATGGTCTTCTTCTTGCATACTCAGAGGTTTGGTCCAGCCCTTCTACAGATGTCCGCAGATGTGATCCGCAGACTGCAGATATTTTATCTCTGAAAAAACAAACTGCACCTAAATTTCTAGACATTTTAACCCATCATCCATAGAAATTTGAAATATTTTGTTTGAATTTTTATTTTTGTTTAAGATTTTTTTCTGATTTTGTATGTTTTATTGTGGCTATAATCTCTTTGATTTATGGTATTCTAAATAATTATGTTTCCTGAAAATTTTTGGAAATAGGAAACCAAAATTATGCAAAATTATTATTCTGATGAATAACTTTATGCGGTTAAAGCTGAAAACCAAATCGAATTTAAAACTATCAAGGTCTATGCGGTTATATATGGTTCAAATTCAGTTCGTTATGCGAAAATGTTATTTAGTTGGATAGCTTTATTCGGTTATAACTTAAAACCAAATTGAATTTATAACTATCAAAGTCTGTTCGGTTATATATGGTTCCAATTTAGTTCGTTTATGTTAACGGATAGATTCCAAAAAGTTTCATAACCGAAGAAATCGTGAACCAAACTGTTAAATAACACTACCGTTTTATTAACTCTTATAATGTAGTTGTTACATAATCCACAACGGCCATTCATCAATGAAATACTTTCATGTCATACCCATTTAGATTGCCTTTCTCACATCCAAGAAGTTCCATATCTCTCTCTTCTTTTCCTCTCACATAATCCATTTTCTAAGTCTTTTTTTCCCTTAAAATCCTCTCTACTCCCCATTAGCCACATCTTCTCCCTTGATCTTTCATGTGAGCTCAAAAATACCCTAAAACAAGCATTGAAGAAGCTATTAAACTCCCTATATGTTCATGTGATCATAGGCACAAGCTACCCTATCATAACTATCAAAACCAACCAAACCACCCCCCCTCTCTTCACTAACGAAACTCATTCGACATCATCCCATACACGTATGGGACTTCTAATCCCCATAACACCTAACATTATAGATTCACGCATTATCTATAGTTTTAATAATTACTTTGCAAGTAATTTTAAGTTTACATTAAACTTTCATAGTTAGAGGGACCCATAGTACTCTTTTTAGGGCTCTATTTAACTACACCTTAGTTTTCTAATGAGAACTTAAATCAATTTTTTAACCTGACCTAGCGGTGTGGTGTTTGCCATTTATAAAACAACATATAGATCTAGTACCATTAGTTCATTTTAAGGACCTCGAGTGTAGATTTAACATCACGTTGAAGTGTGTTGTTAATTATATAAGTTGGTCGATAATATATTTCAGATGGAGAATATGCGAGGTTTACTCTTTTTTCCTAGACTATGGTTTTGTCAAACTAGGATTTCAAATAACGGTTCTAACGATGAAGCATCACAAAGCACATTAAAGGATAACATGATATCCTTGTAGGATTCAAGAACTGAGATTATCTCAAATACCAAGTACAGTAATCATAAAAAATATATTTTATACACCGAAATATATATGTCATATTGAAGGGGAGCATTATACACATGGTACTTGTTTTCTTTTAATTATGTTTCTTTTTCACTAGAAAGCATAATTGATCTAGTAATGTAGTTTTAATTTATTTTATAGGTCATGAAGTGCTGATTTAACATCATCATGAAATATAGTGTTAATAGTATATAATGACAAGTAATATGTGTGACGGAAAGTATAACTCGTGTATTTATTGTAGATATAATACCACTATTATGACTATTTAAACAACATATTTAATATATGGTCGGTTATGATTCTTGTACTAGCATATATACTATGTATATTGCGTATAAATTATGAAGAATGAAATTAAGCTTCATTTTCTTGTCTTTTTGTTTACGCCATTATATATATTCTAATTACTAACTTGAATGTACACATTTTTATGCATATGATACAACTATATAATTTTTTATTTTGTACCCAATACTTTTACACCTTTTACAATTTAACCCTATAAAATTCCACTTTCAACTTTGTTACCCTATATTTTTCATCTCTAACAAATTTTCATTTACGTTTCTTTCTAAATTTTGAGAGTTACACTTCGTAACGTGCACGTGTGGTTTAACGTTGTTACGCCTATTTCTTCCTGTTTACTGGCCCCGTCGCGACATGCGGTTGGTCTTAATTCGACTTAGTTATTTGTTTTTAATATTTTATGTTTCACTTGTATGGTTTAATATTTTTACGTCTATTCTACCGTTCGGTTTTATTTATTCCGTTTTTATTTCTTTTTTAATATGAGTTTTTTCCGGTCTTGCTGACCGCTAACGGTGGTGTGGATATTTGTAACACTCGGAATAAAATCAAAACGAGCCAATTAATAATAATGGGCTTAGTCGGGTTATTCAATGAAAATAAGCGGGGAATAGATTATGGACCGAGTTAACCTTATGGGTTACGTGTTGGGCGAGTTTAAGGTCCCGGGAACGCCCGGTATATATAAATGGATCAGCTAGAGCCACTCTCATTTGCAACTCAAGCACCCAACCTCTAGAGAGAGAGTGTAGAGAGAGAAAGTTGAGAGGAGGTGAAGATTCAAGGCTCAGTTGATCAAGTGATTGAAGATCGATGTTTGTGGACATCCAAACAGCAAGAAAAGACCAAGAATCCAGGTAAGAAACATCATTTAATCGTTTCTTTAGATTAAATTTGGATTCTAGGGTTTGGGGTTTTTGAAAGTGACAAAGAATCATCCAAAACTCATGTTTTTATGTAAGAAAACATGTAAAAAGCTTAGATATAGCTTCATAGATGATAAACCAAGGTTTTGGGTGTAAAAGATTGAAGTTTTGGGTTAAAAATGGAGTGATTCGTAATTTCAGCCGTTCTGCGAAATTGCATGCTCATCCAACGAAATTATGTAGTCGTCAGCGAAACTATGGATCTTTCTGCGAAACTATAGTTTCGCAGGTAGTTTCGCAGACTTGGATTTCCAACGAAAGTTAGGCGAAACTGGCAGCGAAGATGGCAGAGAAACTGCTGACGAAACTAGCAGCGAATCTGTTGATTTTGCAGCGAAATTAGGCAGAAATTAACCCCTTTGAGTGTTAACTTATCTGCAGGCTGCATAATGTGACCCTTGCTTAGAAAGCTTGATTGAGAAGCTACTTACTGAGTCCGGGTGAGTTCTAGATCCCCTATTTTAAAGGTTTTAAACTTGTTTGGGCTGGAAATGCATACCATATATACATTTTTTGATGTCCAAGATTTTAAGAGGTTTAACAGGAAGATCGATTTTTCTGGAAATCCAGCCAGGGGTGTTGCCCCTTGGACCCCACTAGGGGCTGCTGCCCCTAGGACCCCGCTGTCAGGGGTTGCCGCCCCCGAACCCCCGCTGTCCCGCGGAGGGTTGGTTATATTCTATGATGACTTGTACTTCTTATGTATGTGTATGTGTATGTGAGTTTATGATGTGTGATGATTATATGATGATGTGTGATGATGTTATGTATGTATACGTTATGTTTTTTTATGGTCCTTGCTTATGATTATGTAGCTTTACGTGGTGTGATTATGTTAATAAACGTAAAGTATTATCTTAACGAAGCGAAAGATTTAAGATAATGAAAGTGGAATATAATGAACGAATGTATGAAAGTTTTGCAAGCAAATGTATAGGGGTTCACAACTCAATGAGTGTTGTTAGCCTGACTGTGTGTTACAGCGTGCGATCTTGGCTGACCCATGAGGGTTCACACAGAGGAGTCAGCCTTGGTGACTGCTCCATACGTGCGATTGGAATACAGAACTCTGATGAGAATCGGTAGCTCTGATACAAACTGTTAGGGTTAAAGTGAAGAATAACTAAGAAGAAGAATATACATGAACCAAGCTAATCGAATTCATTATCGACCACTCATTTTATAGATCGTTATTGATCATTACAACTAATCAAAACAAGTACAACTAACACCCTCAAACTATACGACTATTATAATTAACATCCTAGACTTATCAACCAACTGTTACAATTGTAGACTAACACTCCACCAACTACCTTTTTAGACCGGTGGCATGGTATGATGAGGTTGATGGCGTCGATTAAGGTAATTATGATGGTGATCGTGATGGTTGGGCTGGTGGCAGGGGTTACATAATCGGTAACAACAATGAAGATGTAGGTTTGTTAATGACAGTGACGGATCTTCAAGTTTGACTTAAACTTATCACATCACATGCAGCATCTATGTTCGATGTCTCGTGTTCATGAAAAAAATCAATATACAAACAAGATCATCAACATATCAATGTAATTTAAACTTTGATCTTCATGTCATCAATAACGAAGTTGTATAAAGGCTTACATGCAACCCCCTTGATCCATAACCTATCTAGTCGCAAGCCCCTCTAAATGAGCAAATCACATGTTTTATAGGGTAGTTATATGCTAATTTCGCTTGAGCCTAATGTCAGGCGAAATTATCAATTTCGCCCATGCCAAGCAATGTAATTTTGCTTGGTACAACATTCCAGCGAGATGTTACAAACTTTGACCAATCAAAAGCTATACATTCTGATGCAATCAAATACACATTAAAATGACAAAACACTATCATCCAAGTTGTTGTCACATCAAATGTACCAACAGAAATTGGTGGCAAAGGCATGCTCGGTGACAACGATGAAAATGATGGCGGGGGTTGTCAGCGCTGGTCAGAGGGCATTGTGGCGTGGTAGAGGGTGGCGCGCGTGAAGACGATAAATGGTCAAAATGTATAGCTTGAATTGTTGAATTTCTTCACAATTTAAAAATAATTTTGAAATTATTTACTCAAATGAATTTGAATGAATTCATTTCAATTTCAAACTATTTATTAAAAAACATATTAGAAATGAAATTCAAATTCTGAATATATCAAATTGTCTAAACCTAGCCTATTCTAATAATGATAATAAAAAATCGTTTATTTCATTCCTCAATCTAATTTTTCATTAATTTCATTCATCTGTTTATTTCGTTACCTATATCCAACTAACCCTTAGTTATAGCACTCATCACTTTTTGGACTTATTATTTTTTATTTTATTTTATTTTATTTTTTTATGGTAAAACATAACTCTAAGGTTATGGTTAACAACTTCTTTTTTAAATAATAATTCTTTTAGGAAATTTAATATCCTATTGCAGCGTAAAACAAGCTCTCGAAGTATGGTTGGCTATTTATAAACACCCCAAGAGAAACAAAGCAGAGAAGGGCAAGTGAAGAACACACCAAACAAACCACAAACAAAAACAATATCCATCTCTCTTCTCCACACCTTCTCATATTATCTATAAAATCAACAACTCCATTTCCCACCCTCTTAATTTCCCTCACATTTTCCCAAGTAAGCATCTACACATACACATATGTATTCATGTATCCATATGCATAAGTCTTCATATTCTTTAATACTAATAAGTTTTAAGAGAGTTTGTGTGTGTGTTTTGTCAAAGAAAAATGCAGGAATCACAAATGTCTCTTCAAGATCTTCAAAACTCCACCAACACCTTCGATCCAACGGTTACACACGACGACTTCTTAGATCAAATGCTCTCCGGCCTCCAAACCACCGTATCATGGTCCGATGTATCCGCCGGAGACGGTGAAGCTAATCAAAACAAACCAACACTCCCATGGGATGTCGATCACTTCGACGATCAATCGTCAATCCTCTCATCGAAACTCCGTCAACACCAGATCACTGGTCGTACACCGTCTTCTGCGGTCAAGTCGTTGCAACTGCCTAACGACAACATCGACGATTCATCGTTCAAGTTGCCGGTAGTTAACTAACTTACTTATTAATCATTATCATCAAATTCATTTCGTATCGTGTTATTGATATTGTTATTGTTATGTAGATTGGGGATGGTAATTCGATTCAGAATCTGTTTCATGGGTTCACTGGATCTCTCACGTCTAATCAAACCCAACAATTTCGTAACTTACCGGTGGGTGTAACGAACTAACGATCTAATTTCATTTGGAGATTATCTATTTTTGTTAGATTAAAATTAAACCACTGGAAAACGATCTATGCAGGCCCAAAACTTCGGATCTCCGGCAGCGGCGGTGATGAATCAAGTGCAGATTGCGAGTGTGACGACCGGAGGCGGTGGTGGTGGTGCACCGTCGCAGCCGCGGCAGAGAGTGAGAGCTAGAAGAGGACAAGCGACGGATCCACATAGCATAGCTGAAAGAGTAAGACACAAGCATTGGTTCATAATATATACCCATGATTTGTTTTTGTTTTTGTTTTTGTTTTCTTGTGTTTGTTGTTGTTTTTGATGTTTTGTTGTCGATCGGAATTTGCAGTTACGGAGGGAGAGGATCGCCGAGAGGATGAAAGCTTTGCAAGAATTGGTCCCGAATGCTAACAAAGTAAGCGTTTCACAACAACCCGCGTTTACTCTAATGATATTCGTGTGTGTAATAAGTGTTCTATAGACAAATTGAATAGGTGAATTTAAGAGTAAATTAGGAATCGTTATCATATATGAACTAGTGAATTTAACCTAATGATCTCTTCTTCTTCTAATAGTTCGCGAGGAAACTGGAAAGTTTTGTTTTTCTTAGAGGTTATGGGGCTAGAGAATATAAACTAGTGTTAGTAACTACCAATTAAAAAGAAAATAACTAGTGAATTAAAAGCAATTAATAAGCGGTTTAATTTAGATGTTTCATGCGTCTGTTACGGTGGTGCGTGAGATTGTGGTTTTATAGAATTTCGTGCGTAGCTGAAATAGAAGCTGGAAAGCAGATTTTACGGGGAGAGGTTCCGAGTAATAATATTATTGAGTTATGGAAGTTATTATTATTATTATTGTTAATTATTATTATCTGATTACTTTTTAACTATTATTTTAATTACAAATAATTGGTACGACTTTGTTACTTTTACACATACTTTAGGATTTTCTAACACACATACATATATTTGAAATTGTTAAATTATGGAAGTGAATCTTGATCGGGAGAATTATTATATATTTGTTTTATAATTGTTAATGAATAAAGTGGAATGACAGACAGACAAGGCTTCAATGCTAGATGAGATCATAGATTATGTCAAATTCCTCCAGCTCCAAGTCAAGGTAACCTTCTCAATCACACACAGAAACACACATAATGTTTTAAACCGGACCGGACAACAAACTTGTCGTAATATTGGTTTACTGTTTAAACCGGTTCGAACAGTCGAGAACATATTAAGTTTAATATTATAAAAATATATGAATCAAATTTCAGTAACAACATAGTCTAACTAGATTATGTTTTAGATATACATATTCAATAGTATATATGCATGGTTTAGATTATGTTTTAGATATACATATTCAATAGTATATATGCATGGTTAAAGTATATATGTTCTCACAGGTGCTGAGCATGAGCAGATTGGGTGGTGCCACCGCTGGTGCGGTTGCTCCGATTGGTGCCGAGGTACACACCCCACCCCCTCCCTTCCCATGCAAATTTTTGGATAAAGTAGTATAATACAAGATAAAACTACGTACATTAGACCCAAATTGATCTGACACCCTTCAACTTATAAATACTCTTTAGACGTTTACCATTATGCATTAAACCTTGTTTGCAGGGAGGTGGTGACTGCGGACAAGGAAATGGTGGTGGTAGGGCGGGGCGAGGTAGTAATGGGACAGTGTCGTCTTCAAACAACGAAACCATGACGGTGACGGAGAATCAAGTGGTGAAGCTGATGGAGGAGGATATGGGTTCCGCCATGCAGTACTTACAAGGGAAAGGGCTTTGCCTTATGCCGATTTCTCTCGCTACTGCTATCTCTACCGCTACTTGCCACCCCTCTGGCTCCAGAGGCAACCACCCGTTAGGTGGAGCTGCAGGCGCTGGAGAGGGTGGTGGGCCGTCTTCGCCTAATATGTCAGTGTTAACGGTTCAATCGGCCAATGGGGCCTCTGTGAAAGACTCACCCTAAGCCGTTGACTTCAAGCTAAAGACCTTTTTCTTCTGTAAAGGAAAGAAGGGGAACTTTGTGACCTGTTTCTCAGGCGAATATGTCAAGTCTAACAAAGATGAGGGGGTGTTTTGAAATTATTTGTTAACCATTGTCAAAGTGCTTTATGTGACGTCTATGCCTTTGATTTTGTTTTCTTTTAAGTAATCTAATCTAAATTTAATTCTAAGTCATTATTTACCATTGGACGTGAACCTTCGAATACATGTGTAGTCGTTAGTCCAAAGACCTTTTAGTGTATGATATTTTATTAAAACCCTATAACTGATCATGAAACCAAATCACGAGCCCCGATAATATCTGCTAGCTAGAGGTGTCAATGAGCAGAGCCAACCCAAACACGAGTTCATTTAGGATCGAGCTTGGCTCATTTAAATATTAGAAAGCTCCAGCTCGAGCTTGACTTATCAAGAATATTTTAAGCTCGAGCTTTGCTAATTTATTATTATATTTTTATATTTATATATAATCATACTTTTATATATAACATTATATATATAATTTAAAATTATTATCATATATATATATATATATATATATATATATATATATATATATATATATATATATATATATATGTGTGTGTGTGTGTGTGTGTGTGTGGTATATATATATAATATGTAAATAAAATTTATATAAACAAAAAGTTCATTTAGGCTTGCGAGCCGGCACGAGCTGATATTTGAAGCTTGGGCTCGAGTTCGTTAAGCTCAGTTCGGTTTGACTCATTTACACCCTTATTGCTAAACCAATGTGTCGGTTAAATCGCAACTTGTGTCGAAAAGGTGATCTTTGAGAGGATATTGTAATAAATATTTATTATTGTGCTTTTACCAATTCAAAAAGTGGTTTAGCTAGAAATTGCGTTATAAATATTGATTGTTTTGAACTTATAATAATCAACATTGGTACTGATTTAGATTTCAATCGTATGTTTAGCTTTAGATGATCAAAATTACACATAAGTGTGTTTTAACCTAAAAGTTAACGAGGAAGGCCATCAAACCCATTACTCTTTAATTAATTGTAAAGGTAAATGAATGATATAATTATGATATTTTACATTTTAGTCACATTAGTTTTCTTTTGTTTCATTTTTAACTCTAACTTTTCGTTATTTTATTTTCGTCATTAGAGTTTAGGATCTTATATTTTGGTCATCATTTTTTTTACTTTGACTATTAAAGTTTAAGATCTTAGAGTTTGGCTACTAAACTATTTATAGTGAAGTTTTATTTTTTGAGTTTGACCACTAAAGTTTAGTATTTTTGAGTTTCGGCACCAAATTTCGATTTTATGATTTCTGATGAGATGGACAAATATCAACCAAAGTAACACTGTCTTGCGAGTGAGAAAATCGACCAGACTCCCTCTGCGTAGTGTTTGACTTTGGACACTAAGTTTAGGATCTTAGGGGCGTATGGTTCGTGTAATTTGTTCTGGAACTTGAAATAAAATTAGAAGGAATTGTATTTGAAATTCAAGATTTTCCAAGGATTTGAAATTTAAATGAATTGGAAAACATAAAGAGAATTTAAATGCCAAATGCATTTATAGTGATAAAACACTTATAAAAAATTTGGAATTTGTCACTCGTTGCAAATCGCCACCACTTCAATTACCACCGGTCATCGCCGCTACATACCACCGACCGTCGTCGCCCTCACCTTTGACATTTGAGCGCGACCACCAATCACGCCCAACGACCGCGCCTGTTGTTGAAAACCGACCATACACCATAACGCCCGCCGTCGAGAACCATTAGTCTCTGGCGAGCACGTCTAAACCAACATAGTTCGGCTGTCGGGGCGGGGCAAACAGTGGGCGGCGGTGGCCGATGTCGGCGTTGTGCGGCGTCAGGGGCAGTCTGGAGGCGACATGAGACAGTCGGCGGTTGGGGGCGGCGATCAGGGTCGCCGGCAGTCGGGGGCAGGGGGCAGCGACGGTCGGGATCGGTAGCGGTCGGGGTCGGCGGCGGTAGTGTCGGTTGGCGGTGGGCGGTGTGGTAGGTGGCGGTTGATGGTGGAGGCATGGACCGCTGGAATTTGAAATCCTTTAATATTTGAAAGGATTTTGAAATCCTTAATTTGAAAGAATTTGAGAGAATTAATTCCAATCTCAATTGCAATTCCTTTTTCAACCAAACACGTCAAGAACGGAATTCAAATTCTAATTCCAACGAATTACTACCAATAAAACACAATGACCAATGAAATTCAGATTTCAATTCCATTGAATTCTATTAAATTTCTGCATACCAAACGCCTCTTTAGAGTGTGGGCACTAATATATTTATAGTTTTATTTTTTTTCGAGTTTGGTTACTAAATTGTAGTATTTTTGAGTTTCACCATAATTTTTTAATTTTACTGTTTCCGATAAGCTGGATAGATAATGTGTGAACAATGACAATTGTGTATCATAGTCGGTAGCTAGATATGGAGGGAAAAAAACTAGTTTAGATGATTTATGAAACAAAAGTTGGGTCGGATGAATACCCTATATATAGTGTACTTCCAAATCATTACAAAAGTTATCATAAGTATATAGAATCAGTTGGAAAGTACTGAAAATCTAATTGATAACTGTTTGTTAGATATGATTCTTCTTTAATTCATGATCCATATGATCTAATGTATTTATTGAAATTTAAAAGTTGATAAACATAAGATCACGATAAAGAAGTTGATACCGAATGATAATCAAAGTCTTCTACAGTCGGACTATAACGGAAGATTCAAATACACCGGTAGGCAACGATAGCTTTGAGATTTCGTTTTACCACCTGAAACTAGTCATTGGGCAAGTCTAAATCGAATCAGGATATAGATCCACCACCTCACTCAATTTAGGGTTCAAAAGGCACCTCTCAATTTGTCATAATTGAGATAGCAAAGAGAGGGGTAACGAGGAGGAACGAGAAGACATTTAATCAAAGACCGATATCAAGATTCAAGTTGGTTGAAGACATTAAGGTCTTGTCATTTTTGTGAATGACTAGTAGATCAAAACGTTACAATGTACCTAGGAGTCAATAGAGTAGTTTTAATGTAATCTAGTGTTAGACTATGATGTTCTTCGTTCTAGTAGCTTGCTGATAGAACTTGTTATATTTATAGAAGTGATTTGGCCGTTCTAAAAACCAAAGACAAAAAAAAGAACATTAGAATAGCATTAAATACTTGCCATCAACCATTGTGAACGGATAGAAATATATTTTGCCCAAATAACCCAAGATATAATTGCGTATAGTGAATATGATAGAATCATTTTCAAACTATGTTCTTGTTGGCATTGTGTATTTATTGTATTTACGAATTTTATGCTGTTGAATACTTGAATTGTCCGACTAAGTTGATATTACGTTTTTTTTTAACAGTAGGTTGGTGGTTAGTACACCAAGTTAGTAATATTCACAAAATGTCAAAATTTGAACTTTGGACCTCTAAGAGGGACAAAACCGCTCACCTCTCCTTTAACTACTAAGTCAAGAAATCATTGGGTTGATATCATGTATATGTCTGATTATAGAATTGACTCATAAACTTAAGAAAAACTAAAAAAATTAATAAACTCTAAATTTAATACAAGTATCTAAATTAATCCCAGAAGATGGGTTTGATCCGTAAATTATGTAGGCCAAAAAGTAATTAAAGTTAATTAATCAATAATTTATCCTTTTTCTTTATTAATTAAATTCTATATTAAAGTATTCCGTTCACGTATTCCATCTATTTGACTTACGAGACAAAGAATCACTGGTGTTATTATTATTATCTTAAGTCAACACTTCATTTCCCCGTTACATTTGTTTCTAATATTTTAATAACTTTATGTATATAATTTTTAAAAAGTAAAATAACATTTCATCAATCATTTGGCTGAGAACATTGTTGAATAAACACGTTTAAAAATTTATAATATCTATACAACATTATATATTACTGAGGATTTTGAAGGCGTGGGCAATCCTTACTTCTTTTGTTTGCCATCACCTTATGCTTAATAAACATCAGTTGATGAATTAAGAAAACAGATGTCAGATAACTCAATGGTAGTTTGTTGGTCGAGGGTTCAAACCCTAGCCTAGGCGGGTTTTCTTTTTCACTTCATACTTAATATACGTCACTTAAATGAATTAAAAACCCATTTTAAACAAGTGTGGCTTAAAGTCGATGGTTCTTAATTTCTGACAATATATACCTAGGGCATGTAGTTTTTTTTGTTACTTTTTTACTAATAAAAAAATTATTTTCTTTATGTTTTTATCTATTAGTTTTTAGGGTTTAATTTTTGTTACATGAGACCGTCACTTGTTTAATCACGTATGAGAAGATTTCTAGTTACAATATGTTTAGGTATTAAAATTTAAGATTACATATTTACATATCTCAGTTTTTGAACATTTATATGGAAGATTTCACAAAATAGTAATCAAATTTTCAAGTGTTCTACTAAAACCTCTTGAAGGGTTTTTTTTATTTTCTTTTTAAAGTTACTCAAAATTCACTACGTGTTCAACCTTATGTATATTTTTCTAAATGTTGACTATTTTTTAACTTAGGTTACCGAAACATATATGTATTTTGGTTACTAATAGGTGACTTTTTCTAATATATTCTAATTAGGAGGTAACAGTGAAGAGAAATAAATGTTATAAAATTGTTAGATTTAAGTTAAACTAGACAAAAATAATCACTAAATTTTAACAAAATTTATAAATGTTATATTTTCCTAACTTAATTTTAACTTTTTTTTAACATTTATAAAAATAACATAGTATTAAAACATGTAGCGAAATTTGATTGAGTTTAGAGGAACAAAATATCTTGAGTGACTTTAACCGAAGGAATTTAAATACTTATTATTATTCTGTAAAATTACAATTTTTTATTAAATATATCACTTTTGTTCTTAAACTAGACCAATGTTTAAATGTACATTTTAATCTTTTAATTAATTCATTTAAAAATATAGATATCGAAAAGTGGTAGTCATGACTGCGTGAAGAACCATTATACTCTTAATGATTCAGATATCTGAATGATTTAACACTTTCATAGTTTAGACCTGTTTGTTACGCGAACAAATATCTGAATGGTTCAAATATTTGCCTTTGAATGGTTAAGAATTATACTAATGCTGAATGGTTAAGACCTCTTATCTGAATTGGTTAGACATTTGCCTTTAAATAGTTAAGTGATATACTAGCTCTTAATGGTTCAGACCTCTTAGGGGCGTTTGACAAGTTCTGAATGATTAAGTGCTGAACCAATAAGAGGTCTAAACCATTAAGTGCTGAACCACTAAGAGCTAATATGTCGCTTAATTATTCAAAGACAAATGTCTGACCAATTCAGATAAGAGATCTTAACCATTTAGCATTAGACCTTTTAACCATTCAATATTAGTATAATGCTTAACCATTCAGAGACAAATAAACCCTTCAGACATTTGCTTGCGAAACAAACAATCAAAACCATTAAATGCTGAACCATTCAGACATTAGAATCATTAAGATGTTGATTCAGATGCTATCAAACAACCTCTTAACGGTTCAGACCTTTTAATGGTTCAACACTGGTTTAAACCTGTTATTATTTCAGCACTTAATCATTTAAAAATTATCAAACAACCAATTACTTGTTTGTTTGAGTAGTTTGAGTCTTTGTGATAATTTTGATTGGTTTGAGATTCAAGTAATACTATGATTATACGAGTTGTACTCGTATAATGTTGATGAAAATGATAAAAGAAGACTTTGGGTTGAACTAGTGGTCTATATTGATGATTTAGAAGCGTATACACAATTTGTCAATTTAGATGGTTTATCAAGTCTTATACAATTAATGGTTGAAACAAAGAAACACCTTTCATTTATAATTATTTGTGCTTTTGTAATGACTTTGACGTACTTTTGTAATGACATTTGACGTGTTTTTGTTGGCTTTATAAAGCCTAGATTGATTGTCTTTTTCAATATGACCCAACCCGACCCAACTCGACCCAAACTAAACCAAAAAAATTTATTATATAGCGTTAATCAAATGACCCTTAAAAATTTTATGTCCACCAAGAAAAGATTTCTTGGGTCCGCCACTACCGTAAAGGATAATAGATAGACATGAGATTCAGTTGGCTGAATAGGTGCATGTGCTAACTTATGAATTAGATTTAAATACAAGAAGTTAAAACCCTTTCAGGATATTTTCTTTTAATTATTTATCTTGTTGTTTGTAGATTACACAAAGCGAGGTACAACTTCTTGAGGTTATTGTGGTTCTATGTTGATTGTTAACTGGAATAAGGTTTGCTTTATAGTTTTAGGTTGCTTACATGTGTTTATAGTGTATTCTTAATTGATTTTGAGCATTTAGTGGAGAGCTAGTCCATTTTATCGCTTCATGCACCCAATGGTACTTCATAGTAGTTGATCTTAGGGTAGCCAACGTTGGGTCATGGAGCTTTAGGCATTTGCTTGACTGGTTGGATGATAATGTAGTCAATTAGGTAATTAGGGAACACTTCATAAGTTAAAATCAAATAAATTCAATTAAGGAGTTAAAGAAGAATGTATACCTAATGATACTTTCTTTCTTCTAATATCTTATTTAATTGTTTAGTATCACTAGGCTAATCAAAACTTAATATATATATATATATATATATATATATATATATATATATATATATATATATATATATATATATATATATATATATATATATATATATATATATATATATATATATATATATATATATATATATATATATATATATATATATATATATATATATATATATATATATATATATATATATATATATATATATGAAGCATGAGTTTAAGCTTGTTTATTAAACAAGCTTTAATTTTGTCTTAAGTGGCGTTAACTCGGCTGGATATGAATTTTTAAGAATCTGATATGGAGTGGCTAAAAAAATCCCTGTATACAAGATTAGTTATGTTACCTTTATAATACTTTTAGATCATAACTTTGTTAGGTGAAGAGAATAATAAATATGATAAAATAAAGTATATGTGAAGGTAGAGAATGAAGAGTGGGTGGCAACTAATGAGCAAGGGATAGATGTTTTGTTGAGAGAAGTTGAACCACCACCATAAGACCAACATTTTCCCTTTCTTTCTACGTGATTTTATTTTAATAAAAATATGCAAATTTAAAGTATTATTTTCGAGATCGGACGATTATAAAAGTTACAATTAATAAAGAAATAAGAGTCAATGATGCATCAAATATCACCATCTTAAATGCTTGAATAAAGAAATATCACAAGGGAATAACAAGCGGGTTACATGGTTGCCATAATTTTCATTTGATTTTTTAATTGATACATAAGGTGGTATGAACAATGGCACGTCTATACCCTCTATTAAGATAGAAAGTTAAAAATTAAGACGATCACTTGATCGGGTTCACCATTTCCTATAAATATGTTGAAAGAAACAAACTACGAGGAATTGCATATACCATTTTTAAAATTACAAATTCTTTTTAAAACATAAGTTTGTAAGAGTATTCAGAACCCATATATCTTTTGTTTTTAACCTTATGATTTAACTAAAAAATATTATTTTCATAAATTTGTCTATCATTTATCCCACATCTCATATATTCCTCGTATCTATCTCTATTCAAGTATATAATACTTCTTTGTTTTTTAAGTACTTTTATTTTTCTCTCACTTACAAACATATAAAAAACATAGATATCTGGATACAAAGTAAGCCCCCAAATATGGAAGATGTGTCTGGTTTCCTTTATAACTATAGGTATGAAATACGAGGATGGAGGATAGGAAGGAGAGAAATAATAGATGATTTTTTTTAATGTACAGGGAGGGGTTGTAGATGAGTTATGATTTGGGAATGTTTTATTACATAATATATAATGTCTTTCAAGCATGATTTAAAAAAATATATAATTTTACAGGTTTAGAAGAAGATTTATGCAAGTGCCTATAAAATTATGTGGTGAGATGTGTAACTTTAGGTAGACATGTGCAAAAACATGTATGCACCCAGCCCAGTGTACCCGAGCCGTACCCAATGGTAGGTGTATCTGGTTCCAACCCTTATAGACCCACAATGTAGTTCCAGTTCAACATTTCACTACTAACATAGTACCCGACCCAGACTGAGGCCCGATTGAACCTGGGTTGGATTCATTTTTTTCCCTTTTATTCCCAGATTGGAAAAAGTAGTCGTATTTAACGATTATATAGTCGTTTGAGACAGCTTTAGACTCTTTTTTTGCATTTTAACCTCCTTTAAGCTAGTATAAATCAGTAGGGATGATATGTTTGGGTATTTAACTTCAAAATGCAAAACATACGCAAAAACTAAAAAATACTCTTGTTGACTCTTATTATGCAAATTCTACTCTCTTTATACACTTTCACTCTCGTTCCACATTTTCCACTCTCATTCTACACCTAATGGGTCATTCATAATCATCCTTTGATCAAGGTTCACTAAATGGACCAACCATTGTTTGGGTTCTTGCATATAATCGTAACATGGATGTTTGATGCAATCTGGATTTGGTTGAGTTGACTAATGGGTTTGTTTTGTGGAGCTTTGCTAGCCAAAGATTCAAACACAACTTTAACTAAACACATAGAAAGGCATTAAAAAAGTAATCTGGATACCAAACAAACGCAACTGGGTGGAGATAGTGACTACGACATTAACACGGTTCGGGATTAGATGGAAAAGTTCGTGATTCAAGAAACTTTTTCTTTCGGTCACTATGAAGTCTCCTATTTTTCAAGCAAAGCATAAAATTTTAATCTTAATTTGAAAAAAAGTTATGGCGGCTAAATGACAAAGAGGAAACAACCCAACAAGCAAGCTCGATAGGTTTAGTGGAACAAACTTTATATCCACTATAACTACCGAAAATTATCGTGAATTTGATATTTTGATTTGGTGGAAGGCAAGGAATCTCAATTTTTGATTCTTTTTGCTATCGCCTGTAATTGACTAACCCTCTAAGCTTCTATCGTAGCTTTAGAATATGTTTTTTTTCTCTTAGGGGCAAGGTTATATTGTTACGGAGAACACGACTCACTCTGGAGGTGGTGGAGTTGTGTATTAGCCTAAAGAATCACTTAGATGCGATCGATCATATACAATACCAAAAAAGTCTAGAAGATGAAATAACAGTTAAAGCAAAAGTACACGATGAAAAGATGGAAAAAGAAGTCTCTTCTGGCATATTTAATGAACAAACTAGCATTCGATGAAGCCTCTCTAATATGTGTAAATTATATATATATATATATATATATATATATATATATATATATATATATATATATATATATATATATATATATATATATATATATATATATATATATATATATAGTAAATATTTTTTTTTCAAACAATTGAGTTATAATTTAAGAAATTATTATTACTCTTAAACAAACTACACACAATAGGCAAGTGCACCTATCGCGTAGTAGTATAGTTTTAGGCAAGAACCGAATATCGATCCGTGGACACAATGACTCTCAATACTAAATCATCATCACTATTTAACCGATCAATTGAGTTTGGATTTGCAAATACTGAATTAACTAAAATGATTAGCGAGTTAAACTAACAAATCAAGGAAGCAAAGATGAAGATACAAAATCAATTAAAGATAGCACTTGGACTTTGATTCCACTTAGCAGTGAATTAACAACTAGCACAAACTCAAGGTGAGGCCATTCTTTACACATAATACATGGAAGTAGCCTAAACCCCCGTCAAGGATATCTAGACATATAACTATTCGGAAAGCTAGAATGATAAACACACAATAGTCACCTAAAGTTATGCCATGAGCAACTAATAATACAATTATGTCAATGTTAAAGATGAATTAGACTCCCGTTAGGGTTACCTAATTCCACAAATCTTTGAAAAGTTAACACGATAAACACATGATAACCACCTCAACTTGCATAAAATAGACAAAACTACAACTACGCTTCAACTCATAAACTTCATACCACGATTACAAAACAATTCATAATCAATGACAAGAGAGAGTCATGACATACACCATGGTTTTCACAAACGTAAGCATAAGGATGCACATTTGACCAAGTTTACTAAACTTTCAACCTTTATTTACCATTCCTAGTCAAATGTCACAAGATTACATAAAAATGTAATTATATGCATAAGTCTTGTAAGAACATGAAGTTTTCCAACATAACATGCTTACGACACCCACAAGGTTAAACATTTCATCAAACTAGAGTAAAAACACATAATCATTGAAGAATAATCAAGCTTCATCATAGCACCAACATAGACATCACCAAGAATCATGTACAAGTTGTTAAATCATGCTAGGTTTCATCTAATCCAAGTGATAATAAGTGTTTAGCCCATGAGGCTTACAATAAATACACCCAAACTCAAAAACATAGAAGAACTCATAGTATATCTAAAGAAATTCAAATCAATTTTGAGTGAAAATAGGGTGGATGATGTTAGATCCTTCTTGAATGTGTGAAATTTTCAATCTTGGCCTTCAAATCTCTCTAAGAACTCTTGAAGTAGACCTAAAATCACCTAGAGGGGTGAGAGAGGCTAGGGTTTAAGTTAATTTGAAAGTTATGATGAAATAGGGGGTGAAATTAGGTTAAAAACCTGATTCTGCTCCGCACATGGGCATGTGGGATAAGTGAGTAGGTTGTGTAGGCCGTAGTTTTTCGCAACATCATGTTGTACATCGACATGGCCATGTAGGGGTGTCTACATGCCCATGTTAGAAGTTTTTCTTCACAAACTTTAGTTTTCTTCAACTTTTAATAAAAAATCATCAAATGACCACCGGGGAGTACAACATTCAAATATAACATAAATAAGTGTATAAATAAATAAATTTGTAACAAAAATGCTTCAAGTGAGGAATAATATGTACTGTTAAAATGTATATTTATTCACATATAAGTCTCTTATGATTAAACCTACCGACTTAGACGATGACTAAAATAAAAATTATATCAGTTTTAAATATTGTATTTTTTTTGTATACTATTAATATAAATAAATTAGGAGTTTGATGTTTGTTTAATATTGTTATAGCTGTTACCAATGTTCAAGCTGTAAAAAAAGCCGGTATAGGACCCGATTGTGTACCCGACCCGAACCATAACAAAATTGACTGGTTTAAGTGGTTAGGGTTTTCATGCAGTTGGACCCAATCTGAGTTCATACCCGGTTCCAAATAAACCCGGGCCCAAAAAATCTGGAAGGGCTGAACCCAGTTTGGAATCAGTTTTTTGTTGGGCCTAATACCCAAATGCCACCTCTAACTTTAGGGATTCATGTTTGTCAAAGCTGAGATCGTGTAAATTTATTTAATAAATATATCTAATATCATATTTTTTTGGGTTTTCATCCAAATTACGCCGATTGTATAATTGTTTTAAAATAATTAGTAATTATTTTTTAATTGTTAATTTTATATGGCAAATGTATAACCTTGTTTCTAATGATATTTGTTATCTTAATCGAATTCACCTATTCATATCCCAACCGGGAACGCACCCTCAACCCTCGAAGGAGGAAACAATTGTAAAAGACCTGACTCAACTTAGAGCATTTTTGCTTCCAATGATACTTGAAAGTCGAACCCAAGACCTTTTCATTTTTTATTGTCTTGTGTATATCACCTCAACCACTTAATTAGACTATGAATCATTGGTACAATTTTAATTAAAACGTTTTAGTTTCAAAATACATCTAAATTCATGGCCTTGATACAATTTAGTGGTTAAACTGAATAATTTTACACACACACACACACACACACACACACACATATATATATATATATATATATATATATATATATATATATATATATATATATATATATATATAACCTATTTAGTAAGGTCCAACCACCTTGCCACATGTCAATTTCCTAGTAGTTTGTAAAACTTTTATCTTTTTTTCTTTCTTTTTTCATAATTTTCTTACTTAAATTTGTTTCTACTATTAAATGAGAAGTTTAGTTAGAAAAGTTGGTTAGGGGCGTGATTTGAGTTTGTGGGTGATGAAAGTTTAAACCTAGCCCCTGATATATATTTTTTTGCTTTTTCCTCTTTAATTTGCCTTATGTTGGATCGGATGGGTCTATAGATTAACAAGAAATTCTCTTTTGATCAGTAGTTAACGAATGCGAAATCTAAGTTAACTACTTACTAATAAAACATAAATACTCTGAGTAAATATAAATTAACAAGTTGTTTTTTCAAAGTATTCACTAGATTAGTCGTTTGAGTAAAAATGGTTTATCGGCAGATAAACCAAGTGACTTGAAAAGCTTGCCTTCCTATACAAGTGTGAGAATTTTATACTATAAAATCTAAAAATTATGAATAAACTGTTCTATGTTTAGAATTGTACAACAAGATAGACAATCGATATATCAGAGTGAAGCAGCTTCAGTATTATGTTGTCTCCAAAAGACAGATGACAACAACCATCGGTACAGACAGTTTTGTCTCGTTGATCAGCAGCTCATGGAGTTTATTGTTGATAAGCAGTAGTCGATCGGCAGTTCTTCAGTTGAATGATGATTGGTAGTTGTTCAGCATAAGCTGATCGGCAGTCATTCAACATGTGATTCGACAGTTGTTTCAGCACTTGGCAGAATTTGACAGTTAGAAGATAGTGATGAAATCCTGAATTTTGGTAGATTAATCCTCTTCATAGATCAACACTTTATATTTTCTTGATTTAGATTACAATTGTTAAACTATTAAGCCGTAATGCGTGGTATATAATATCGTTATCTATCTTTGTTTCAATCTCCAAAAATGATCCACAACACTTCATACGTTTCTTTTATGTACTTAACCATGTTAATATCACTTGCAAACATGCGCACTAAAGTTCGCTAACACACTCTTAGCCATGTGAATGTCATCTTATGGCTTTGTCACAATGCATGAGGTCTTAACGTTGGAATGTTGGTTTTTCCTCACAAGTTTACGCCTCCATTATAAGGAATGGATATAAAACTTTGTTATTATTTAATTGACAAGAAAGAATATTCACTTTCCTTATCATTAAAGCATTTATTACACGGTTCTCCTTTTAAATTGTAAAAACAAAGTATTATCCAAGAAACTTATTGTGTGAACAACCAAACCAAAGATCAACCAACTCATCTTTTAGGGAAACAATGATGCAATTTTATAAATATAATTTATATGATCTAAACGGTATTGTTATTAAGTCACAAGTTTGGATATTTATACGTATCTTCTTAAGTGCATCTATAGAAGATATGTAAATAGCAAGTTGTTGGATTCTGGTACATTAAATTGCAATTTGTTGGATTTAGTAAATATGCTTAGTTGACATAGGATTCAGATAACATGCCAACAAGAGACTAGGTGGAGAGAAAAGGGAGTCGCAAAGTGTATTTGTTATAAGTTGTGATACATGATATCCGATGGAACAAATAATGGGGTGGGTTCCTTAGTTGGAGAAGACTTACTTGGACATTTGTAAGGATAAGAAAGAAACGATCCAAGAAAATAAAGCAAGAAAGCATGATAGATTATTTAGGAAGCATATTGACAAAAAATTGTGAGCAGGGGAACATATCACCTTAATGTTCCAATCTAACAAAGACAAACTACACTCCATGGGTATTATTAATTGAAACGATCTTAAAGGCTTATGGTCTTTGGAATAAGTGATGCAAAAGAAATATAGATGAAAAGAAAGTACACATGACAAAGCGGTGATCTTCCAAACAGTAACAGAAGATATTTAAATGCAAGTTGCACAATATGAAAATGTAAAAGATGTTAGGTATCGATCAAAGTTCATTACCTTGGAGCAGACCAAGTTCCAAAAGCACGGCTACAAACTTTAAGAAGTGATTTGAAAGCTCTAAGGATGAAAGAAAATGAAATGGTAAATAACTTTACAAGCAAGTTAAGCAGCAGAAGAGCTAATTATAAAAAGTCCTAGCATTTGTCAAAAGGAAAAAGATCATTGAAATAAAGTTACTTAAATCAGTTTCTAAGAAATACCTACCTATAGCGACATCAATAGAGCAATTTTCAGAAATAGATAAAATGCTATTTAAGAAAGCAATAGAAAGAATAACCACACTTGAAGAGTGCATCAAAAGTCAAGATGAATCAAAAGAAAATCATCAAACTAAACTTCTAATGGAAAACTCAACTAATCATTCTAAAAGTTGGCACTATGATAGAGGACGTGGTAATTAACTCCGTGGTAGAGATCGTGGAAGAAACATCAACAAAAAATAAAGATGATACCAAACCTAAAGCCTTCACCAACCTATCATTATATACAATAGAAGAAACAAAATAACTATTAACAACAAACTATATAACAAACTAACACTCAATCATAAGTCATAAGGATACTACTATAATATTTATCAGGTTAATCAGTTTTGTTAATGAGTCAATAGGTAACGGGTGAGGGAAGTAATGGGTTAACATGAGAATAGGTCATTCAGATATTGTTTGGATGTAGGAATAAGGAAGTAGTTTAATGAGTTTTTATAGGATTAGGGGTAGTGTTGTTTCATTTTTTCTAATAATTTGCAAGCTTTTGAGATTGAATATACAATTGAAAATCACCCGAAATTCATGTTATCTTTCTACCTTTAATTATCCAACAATATCAACAACTGTTACAAGTGTGCTGAAGGTTAGACATGTCAATCTCTGACGACTAGTCGACTACAATAGGGCTAAATACTATGTGGTTATGTTCATCCATCCATTCAAGATATCTATAATTTAAGCTTGGAGAATGTTTGTCCACTTGTAAGCTTAATACAAACTTTTGTTCCTGTTACTTATTCGTGAACTTGAGATTTTCAGGCTCAACCTTAGCTATCATTTCACCCGGAACCTTTATAGGGCCTAATATGTTGATGCATGGTCTCCAACATTTTTAATGGTCCTTGTGAAACACTTTTTAGACCGAGAGGTGGCTTGGCTTGAGAAATTAACAATCAACAAATCGTAGTTAAGATCAGTTAGGTTTTCACAAATCCATTAACTTCTTCTTAATAAAGTACTCATTTGCTTTGTGGTATATCCAAGACCACATAAGAAATTTATGTAGTATTGTGTACCCATATCGTAGATGACTCCGGGGTGCATGGCTCGGTTAGGATTGACAAGGCCTGCCCTAAATTTTAGGGGAGTAGCTAGTTGTCCATTCCATTGGTCGCGAATGGTTCCACGCACATAGCCTGTTTTGGTTGCAATGGTAACTATAGTTGACCGAATGGCCGCTAGAATCTAGTTACGATGGACCGCATTTAGTAGAGCTACAACACTTGGTACATATGGTGCTACCATTTATGTGTCTGAGTAAAACACAGAATTTGTTACTAAATCATAGTCTCCAGCCTCCATTAAAGGTACATTTGGTCTAAGTGCTCTAAATACATCCACACTTGGTGCAAAAGTATCTAGATTTAAAACACTTGGAGTAATTGGATCGGGTCCTTGCGAAGAGAAGTAGCCCACTTGTGGAGCAGGTCCCGTGCCCATTTTAGCGATGACAAATCTCATACTTTTCACAATCGTGTTGTTACCGGATACCGTGTATTTTTTTATTGCTTTCGCGTAATGAGTATACAATAACATGCCTAGTATAGAATAATTTTCGGGATTCAAATACAACTAATCTCACAAGAAAACAAAACCATATGCACCTATAGATATAACAACACTCATACCATTTTCCCTTTAACCTCGCTCGGGATAGAAAACAAACACCCTGTTATTTTTGTATTGTTACTTCCATAGTACAAACGCATGTTAGTAATGGAAACACTCATTGGGAAGTACGACATTCTTTCGAAAGCTTTCCCGTTTTGTAGTTCTAGAGTTGCAAGGTAACTCCAGTCCATTGTGCCTGCATCTGTGGTCAGGACCCATAGTGCACCGTTGTATATTGTGGTTGTTTTTGGTCCATCATTTCAAGTAGCACAAACCACAACTATTCCTTTTCTATGGTGGAAAGTGATGCAATGGCGATTACATCTTCAAACAAAGGTGAGTGATCTAACCCAATTGACAATAACATTATATCGACCCCATTAGAGATCGCTTGATCCATACCCGCTAGGATATCAGTAGTTGCGACTTCAAAAGCGTAGGACGCCCAAAGGACTTTGTACATGGCTAAATGTGTGCGTGGTGCTACACCTTTGGCTACACTTTTTGCATAGCCAAAGTGACAAAGCACCATATATATATTTTCTTATGGTTGTGGATGATGTGTGCTTCTCATGACCCATGAAGTCTCTAGCCGAGTTGAAGTCGATCTCCGTTGAGATATTAATCCATGCAGCCTGGAGCCCATTGCTAAAGGCTCGCACCCAATTAACTTGTTGTTTCAAAGAGATGGGCTAAAAGTTGTGCCATTTTCGCACTTGCCTTTCCATCTTGACGGCACATCGGGCATCCCTTTATCATTAAAGCTCTCACTCTCAGGCCATATTCCTATATCAATCACTCCAATAATCACGTCTTTCCCATAAGACATAGTTGGCCATATACATGAACCATCGCTCAGTCCTAGGAACTTTGGTGAACGGGTGGTGAACATCTTCCCAAACTTCTATTTGTGTGTGGCTAGATGAGTCGGTGACTTTTCGAGCTCAGTTAGTTGACACGCAGTAAGCTTCACGCTAAACCCGTGCATGACATGAGTATAAGAGTATAGAAACATTTTTTCATTTTCTAGGCAAACCCATGATAGGGACTTTCAGGTGCGTTAGAGAAGTGGTGTCACACCCCTCGCCAATGGCGAAATCATAAGGAGATGACGTAATCAGATATCTTGAACACATGGTAATGTGATATTTAAATCTGATCATGTATTCAAAATAAAATATGGCAACAATGTATTAGGATACAAGTTTCAAAGATTTATACATTTGAGC
>CM046038.1:45269790-45319790 GCA_025215565.1 Flaveria ramosissima
AGGTTTATTTGAAAATTTACCCATTTCACTTAAACTTTGGCTCTGATACCAACTTGTAAGGCCCCGTTCCCGGGACGCCTACAGTTGGTCATTCATCGCACATAAAACAAATAATTACATTTAACTTTCGTAAAATGTTGCAGCGTAATTATCAAAATAGACATCTCATTACATTATAAAAGCTTTTGCCAAATAATACATCGTTAATCAGTCACAAAATATATTGTTGCATTACATCACAAAAGCCCTATATAAATGGATGCCATCAAAAAGAGCTAAGTAGCCTCGCAACGCCATCCTCAGCAACATTACCTGCCAACTGGAAACACATAAAAAGTTAGCGTTGCTGAGTGAGTTCTAGTTTTATAGTAAAATATACTTTACTTTCATTTAAACCGTTCGTTACTTTTGCATGATCACACATCATACGTACACATAGATAATATCATTATTATCTTCTTCATTCGTTCATTCATTATTATATCTTTACTTGCGCATTTGATATCTTCCGTACCAATACCATGTGCTACAACCCAAATTATATGGCTACTGGGCCGAAGTCTATAAATGGACAGCTGAGCGTGTGCCGCAGTACCAGGGTAATCGGTAGAGGTTCCATACAAATGGTCGGTCACAAAGACGGACCCCAATGTCATCCTCCCGGGGTAGCGAACCCGCACACAGTTGGGCTAACACCTTATAATTGGCGTGTCCCGTTATCAAATGTTTGCAAGACTTTCATTACTTTCGTTCATTTATGCATGCTTTCAATTCATGTTCCCCTTTTTATCATTTTTCACTTTACGTTACATAATACTTTCAATTCATTCATTAACATAACACGTAAAGCCACAGGAAAGATAAACATTCATCATAATCAGGAACATCATGGTATTAGAGCATACATAACATACATCATACATAAATATGCAACATCATCATCATCATACCCAACATACCCTCTAAGGTGTAAGGCCCCATTCCCGGGCACCTCACAGTTGGTCGTTCATCGCACTCAAACATAATTTTTGTCATTTATATAAACACGTCGCAGTGGAAACATTTATAAACAATATCTCATTAAATACTTTTGCAAAATAATACAACCGTTCATTTTACAATATCATTTTACATTCATTACAAAAGCATTAAACATAAGGATGCCATCCAAAATACGCTGAGTAGCCGCCCCGTGTCATCCTCAGCAACATACCTACCAAATGAAAACACATCAAAGGTTGCTGAGTGAGTTCTAAATTTATAATAAAACTTACTTTTCTTTCGTAAAACCATTCTTTACTTTCTTTATAAAAACATTCGTTACATACATGCGTTCACACATCATACGTACACATAAATAATATAATTATTATCTTCCATTACGTTCGTTAACTTCCGTTCATTCATCCTCTTTCACTTCTTTCTAGATCCTGTCAGGCTTTACCCTCTTCGTGGCACTCATTACTGAGGTCGAATGACAAGGATCCGTTAATACATTATTAAGATATTTCGTTAACGTTCATTTCATACATCCTTTCTTTCCATCATTACCTTTCTCATTCATCAACTCACGCCATACTCCCGACTCATGTCCGAAGACTGATACTGTGCCGGGGCCTGTAAATGAACCCCCGACTCATATCCAAATACTGACACAGTATCGGAGTAAGCGATTCATTTCTCGTCATCTCAATTCCGTCTCACGCAATACTCCCGACTCATGTCCGAAGACTGATACTGTGCCGAGGCCTGTACACAAACCCCCGACTCATGTCTGAAGACTGACACAGTACCGGAGTACGTGATCCTCTTCTCATTCATCTGGATCCTGTCTCATGCAATACCCCCGACTCATGTCCGAAGACTGATACTGTGCCAGGGCCTGTAACCAAACCTCCGGCTCATGTCCGAAGACTGACACAGTACCGGAGTACGCGACAAGGACCTTTTTCGAGTCTGTTGCGACACAGAGTTGCTCACCTCATACATATGCTTGCAAGCCTTTCATTCGTTCATTCATTCACTCATTAATGCATGCATTCATTCATTACGTTCATCTTTTCATTATCTTCCACGTTACGTTACATAATACTTTCATTTCATTCATTAACATTCGACGCAAAGCCATGAAAAGATAAACATACACAATAAGGAACATAACATAAACATAAACATACAGCATCATCATACATACGCATCAATCATACATCGCATCACACACATCATACATACTATTCATCACACGCACCACCATGCCTAACATCACACGTAACATCATACATATCATCATCATCTACATGCCCAACATAACGACTACGACCTCGAAAGTCAACTTACACGAGACTACGGGAACCTCCCGAGTCAAAACCCATAACTTCACTTTCCTCGAAGGTCATAAGATAAATCGTTGTTCTTTCGGGCGTATGAACCTACTTGGGCGTATGGACACCCTCCAGTCGGATGGCCTTCCGGGCGACTGAACACTTTGGCAAATGGACATCAGGCGAATGGATTATGGGTGAATGGACATCTATGCGTATGGACTCTCAGTCGCATAGCTTTCATGCGTATGGCCTTCAGTCGCATGACTTCAGGCGCATGGGCTTCAGTCGCATACCCTTCGTGCGAATGAACCTCAGTCGCATGGCCTCCAGCGCATGGACTTCGGTCGCATAACCTTCGTGCGAATGAAACTCAGTCGCACAATCCTTCAATCGCATGCCTCACAGGCACATGAACTTCAGTCGCATGACCATCATGCGTATGGACCTCAGTCACATGACAATCGTGCGCATGGACCTCAGTCACACGCCAATCGGCCGAATGGCCTCCAATCGCCCTCGAGTCGGTCGCCTAGCCCTAGCTGATGCAGAATGCAGTTCATCCCGACTGCAGCCGAGGGGTTTCAGCCTCCAACCTCTTCCAAACCTCTTTTAAGCTCAAATCAACCATCCTAAACCTTAGGGAAACATACCACGACCTCATTCAAGCATAACCACGCAAGAAATCAAGCTCCAAACGCATCAAACACATACACACATGCATAAAAACGGGTTACACCCAAAAACTCGAAAATGGGTTTTCAGATGTGTTCCAGCCCCAAAATCAGTTGAAGACGTGTAAAAGAGGGGTCCTAGAACTCACCTTAACGTTCCCGTCGAGTAGAGCTTCGATTTGACTCGCTACACGTCGATTTCCACACCCGAATCCGCCCGAACCAAGCTTTTCTTCTCTTTTCTCCTTTTCTCTCTTCCTCACTTGGCTGAAAAATGGGAAGAATGGGGTGCTCTCCCCCTTTTATACTCCCATTCATCGAAGTTTCTCTCGTTGGTGAGTTTGCTCCCTCGACTTTGGACTTTATTTCTTTTTCTTCTTTCGTCAGCTTCAAAGGAAATTTCCGGGTGTTACATAAGGCCTCAACAGTCATCTTACATGAACTTACGGGAATTTCCATGTCAAAACTTACGTCTGCACTTTCCCCCGAAAGTCAGTAATTAAACTACCCGTTTCCATGGTACAACAGCCCTGTTTAGGCGTATGGACATCCTTCAGTCGCATGGCCTCCAGGCGATTGAACCTCATGCGATTGGACTCATGCGGATGAACATCTATGCGAATGGACATCCAGTCATGCGTATGAACCTCATGTGGATGGATCTAATGCGAATGAGCACCTATGCGACTGTCCTCATGCGAATGGACTCAATGCGAATGAGTCCCATGCGGTTGGAACGAATGCGACTAAGCACCTATGCGACTGGACCCTCAATCGTACGAATGAAACCTTAGTCGTGCGAATGAACCCTCGATCGTGCGAATGAACCCCAATCGTGCGAATGAACCTCAATCGCCCCTCAGTCGGCCGTATGGCCTTCAGTCGGTCGCCTAGCCCTAGCTGATGCAAAATAAATAAATAACTGGGTGTTACATATATATATATATATATATATACATAAATATATGTATATATATGTATATATATATATATATGTGCGTGTGTGTGTATATTTATATATATGTATATATATATTATATATATATATGTATATGTATATATATATGTATATATATATGTATATATATGTGTATATATATATGTATATATGTGTATATATATATGTATACTGTGTCTATCTCTGTCTCTCTCTCTATCTGTCTTCTGTATCTATCTGTGTCTCTCTCTCTCCCTCTCTCTGTCTCTCTCTCTCTCTCTCTCTCTCTATCTATCTCTGTCTCTCTCTCTCTCTGTCTCTCTCTCTCTCTCTGTCTCTCTCTCTCTGTCTCTCTCTCCCTCCCTCTCTCTCTCTCTCCCTCCCTCTCTCTCTCCCTCTCTCTCTCTATCTCTGTCTCTCTCTCTCTATCTCTCTCTCTCTCTCTCTGTCTTCTCTCTCTCTCTTTCTCTCTCTGTCTGTCTCTCTCTCTCTCTCTCTCTATGTCTCTCTCTCTCTCTCTCTTCTCTCTGTCTCTCTCTCTCCCTCTCTCTCTCCCTCCCTCTCTCTCTCCCTCTCTATCTCTCCCTCTCTCTATATATCCCTATATATATATATATATATATATATATATATATATATATAGGGTTTGGTTATTATGAGAACCCTTTAATTTTGTGAGAACCCTTTAACCCAATCCTAACCATAGATCAAAAAATGGATGGATAAGATCTTTTATTTTTTTTTAAATAAAAAAGGGCATAAAGGTCATTTAACAAATCCATCAAAATTCAGATTCAACAGGATCATGACAAGTGTCATCCTCCTATTTCTTTGTTTTATATTTAAAAAGTTTACCCCCTTTTTATTTAAACACTCATAACTTTTTTATAAATTGTTATTATTCTTTAAAAATTACACCATTAAACTCCTCATATTTTTCTCTTTAATTCTACTATAGTATTGCAAAAAAAGTTTCACTTGTACGTACTTACATCATATTACAACGTTACATTGTTGTAAAATTCAGCAAAGCTATAACAAAAACAACAACTTACAATGTTAATTCCCATATTATTTTGCAAACGACAATAGCTCATATAATATTGCACTACTATATCAAACTTGTACACCAGATATTACACCACTCCAACTAACAATAACATCCTCATAACGACAACCTAACAACCAAAGGACATTACATCATGTTATACTAATGTAATCTTTAGCAAAGTTGTAACAAAAAAACCCTTTATCACTGTTAAATACATGATATTACACCACTACGACTAAAAGTAGCATAATCATTACAACCACCAAACGACATTACATCAATATAAACCAATGTAAACTAATGTAAACCAATATTAACTAATGTAAAACGATCTGTAAACACAAACGAATCATTAACCAATGTAAATCAAACGTTTTTTAAATGTAAACCATACGAAATTACACCATGTCCTAATGATTTAGCACTACATGTCCTAATGATTTAGCACTACATCTGGAACAAAACAACCCAAAATATTAACCAATGTAAATCAAACGTTTTTCAAATGTAAACCATACGCAATTACACCATGTCCTAATGATTTAGCACTACATCTGGAACAAAACAACCCAAAATATTAACCAATGTAAATAAAAAAAAGTATTACTCGTACACAGTTACATCAAGTTACACTGTTATACTACTGTAACTTATAGCAAAACTGTCACGAAAACCAGACTGTAAACCAATGTACACTATTGTAACCCAATGTAAACTAATGTAAACCAATCTGTAACTTCGATGTAAAATGCTATACTACAGATTTTGTTAAAAAAAATTACTAGCACAACTAGTAATCAAATGCTACACAACTAGCATATGTTAAAAAAAATATGCTACGCCATTTTTTATGATCTGTAATCGAATCTTCGATTAGAATCAAGAACATCTTCACAACAACACCCACAAGAAAAACCAAGATCTAAATCAACATTAAAAGATCAAAGAAATCATACAATACAGAAACCACTAAAATTGATAATTCAAGTGAAAACATTAAGCAAGCAAACCATAAGAATCACAAAATAAATCAGATCTGATAGAACCCACCAACGGACCGTCGGTGACCCGATTTAGCCCCAAGAGAGACCCACCAACGGAGAATGTCAGTGAGCTATCAACCGACAACTCACCGGAGTGAGTGTTGGTAGTCCCATCGGAACCCACTTGAAAGCCATTTCCAGTTCGAATCGAAACAGACCGTTAGTCCGAACCTGAACGGCGAAATGGTCCGACCCTCTCCAGCTTCGACATCGCTCGGTGTAAGGCGATTCATCCAACGGCTACAAGCTCTTCGACGGCGGCTCACCGGCACCGCCTGAATCATACCGGAGCTCGTGGAGTGACTGTTGGTAGTCCCATCGGAACCCACTTGAAAGCCATTTCCCATCGGAACCCACTTGAAAGCCTATCAACCGACAACCACCGTAACGAAATTTGTACACTGTAATTAAACCAAAATAACAATATCATACCACTGTAACAACAAAACACCAATGTAATTACACTATTGTAACAAAATTAAATAATTAAAAAAACTACACTACTGTAACAAAAAAATCACCACTGTATTTACACTACTATAGCAAAATTATACCGGTAATGTTTTTCCAATGTAAACCAATGTAAACTAAGAAAATTAGCTTTTGTCTTGTGGGTCTTCTTCTAGTCTGTAAACATGTTTGAAAGCTAACAGTTGTAACCATGTTGGAGAAGAAACGACTATTGGTGCAAATCAACATGTGAAATTGCATCACTATAAAAACAACACGTATGATATTACACCAACAAAATATGTATTACCTATTTTATAGAACCAGAATCAAACAAAAAAAATATATATGTCACTCTATGGTGCACTTGTTTTCTATTTACAGTATAAAAACACCATAATAATACTCAAAATCCAAGTAAAATTACTATTCTTTTTCATTCTAAAAACTTCCAATCTAAATTGTTCTTCTTTTTGGTTCATAATTAAAATCAAAACTTACATTATCTTAAGAAATATATGGAATCCGCAGTCCAATAATATACAAAGTATAATGGTTCAACAGTTTGCAACCCAACAACAAAAATTCCTGATCTACACAAAGCCCAAAAACATACCTGATGGCATTTTTGGAGAAGAGATGTGGATCAATTAATGAAAAATATAGGTTGATTCGAACCAGATCTGAGTCACCGTAGTTGGCTGGGTTGATTTAGTGGGATGGTGCGGTGGTTTAGCGATGGTTATCACCATCTCCACAACCTTGATCACCCCCGACGAAACAACGACATCCCTTTATCCGGCGAAAGAAACAGTGGCGGTGGTGGTGGAAGACGAGAAAGCCAACGTCGTGGCGATGGTTTAGCGCTAGTGCGATGGTTTAGCGATAGTGTGGTGGTTTAGCAATGGTTTCATTGATTCGTACACAAATCTGAGCCATGTGAGCTTCATTGCTTCACACTGAGATTAGGTCATGCAAAAAACAACATTGCGGCGGTTGCGAGAAAGACGACACGATGGTGTTGATGACTAAGACACTATTCAAATCTGGTGGTGCGATTCAAGAACAAATAAAAAATTAAGGTGGTTCTAAAGGTTGAGTAAATTAGGTGTTTTGATTTCAAATTATGGATGCTTTTTAATAAAGAGAAATGACATCTTTCAGAAAAAGTACAAACACTAAATTGACCTTTTTACCCCTGATCTCATCTAAGCCATTCAAATGGAATCTTGATTATTTAATATTAAATCAATGGTTAAATATAAGGTTAAAGGGTTCTCACAATTACTTAGGGTTTTTATATGAACCCAATCCTATATATATATATATGTATATATATATGAGGAAGGATCATAAGAAAACCATAATGTTATGTGAAAACTAAGAAAACTAATGAAACCGGCCACATAATTTACAAATTATTTTTCACCACCCTTTATATTTGTGTATGTGTATATATAAATAAGGATATGGATCAAATGAAAAACCGTAACATGGTTTTATATATACGTCACATATAGGATATGTATACGTAACCGTTTTTCATTCGGCATAGTGTTACGTATACGTAAAACTCTTCATTCTCGTATTTATCTTCTACATATATGTAACAAAAACTTAAATAGCGTTTTAACAATTAATAAAACAAAAAAATTATGAATTATGTTATTGGTTTCTATGGTTTTCTTTGGTTTTATTAGAAAACCCTCCCCATATATATAAGATGATTAAAACCAAACATCTAGTGTTGTATATATTTATTATGTTGTGATGTTACTGGAATATCCACAACAATGAAATAAGATAAAAGGTTCTTGTTTAATATAACGAGCAATGTATGAGAAGATGTCACATCCAATTGTGATTTACATATAAATTTAATCATTTTTATCTTACAAATTATATTATGTTAGAAACAAAATCTCACCTAGATGGAAACCCAATGTTGAATAAGTCTGCCTTCCTTTGTGTAATTTTTAAGCATTCATGCCTTTTATTGATTTCTTGTCTTTTTGCAAAAGGGTTGCAAAATAAAGTAAGCTTACACGCGATTTGCACCTGATCTCGCTTAAAGGTATGTTTTCCATTTCATTAATAATTATCGTTGTGAGTAAAATAAAGTGTAAAGTTATGAGGACTATGCGAGTGATATTGTTTCACTAATAATCTCACTTAAATTGTTAAATATGAATTATTATGAGCAAATTAATATACCCCTTTTTGAATAGCTAAATCAATTCTGTTTGTTCACCCAATGAACATTTATACGGGAGCAAAACTTGCTAGATAGTGTTGAGGATAAATCTTTGGTGAAGATGTCAACATGTTGGGAGGTTGATACAACAAGAAGGAAGTCAAGCCGTGTCATAGCCACCTTTTCCCAAACAAAGTGAATATTATTCTCATTATATATAGTGTGTTGATGTTGTACCGAGTTATTGGCTAGATAGATAGCCTTGACATTGTCAGAGTAGACGTACACCGGAGTCATGAAGTAAATGACAACTTAACGAATCTTAAGTACATTGTGTCCAATGTCTCTGTAAATTTTAACTTCACAATATTCAAAGTTTGATGTTCGAGGATCATATATAGACAAAGTCTTTGAATTGCATATAAGAGGTTGGGTCGAGTCAACGTTAAGTATTGTAAAGCATGAGGTAGACTTCAATATAACAAGTAGTGTAAAGCATGAGCCAGACTTTAATATAACAAGGAGTCAACGTTAAGTATTGTAAGAAGGGCTCAATATTAGACACTTTTGAACTTCTATGCAAATGACTTAACACCAACTTTATTAGTGAACAACAAAAGTAAATAGCAATATTTAAGTTAATATTTAACTTAAAAACATTTGCAGATCGTTTTCGGTTTTAAACCCGCTACATATTTACTTAGGGCTTTTTTTACAACAATGATTAAAAAGGAGTAAAGGGGCCTCTTGATGGATTGAATTTGAGTTTGTAGCTTATGTATATTATTTACAACTAGGTAGGTTTTGAATAAAATTCGTATCGAATCATAGAAAAAAAATAAGAATGTCACCATGGTATATCAAGAGTTTAATAAAAATTTACCCAATTTCATGAAAGAAACCCATATTTTTAACCTCGTTCGGTTTTTAATAGAATTTACATTCAATTGTGGACAAGATTAAGCGGAATGTAATAGAGACTTTTACTTTTTAATGTGGTCATTGTTTGAATCTGAATAAACAAAACATTAATTATAATTACAACCACAACAATCAAAAGAATTAAGAGAAAAAAAATACAAGTATAACAAGTGGTGCATAGTGATGATTCTATTCAACCACCACCATTTTTAATAAGTTATATAATTTGCATTGGAATTTCTTTTGGATCGCATAACATGCACCTCATATTTTGAGTTGTATAGTTTGGAATATCACCTACGTGGTTCATTATGAATGCTTTTAAAGTGGTTCGCTGTGGGTTCTATTTTTACATAGTTTCTTATCCTTGCTTAGAACTTATAGAGATAAGTTCATTAGCATAAAGATTTAACAATATGCTTAATTAATACCTTTTAGATACCAAATTAGCAGTAAACTCTATTTTCATACATATTAAAAGATGTGGAAAATGTCTTGTAATTCTAATATACAATAAAGGGGAATTATGGGAGTTTGATCGATTAAAGAGCAAAAAGTTATAATTCCATCCGTTACCACAATAGTTCTCTCTCTTAACATCTAACAATACATTAATCGTCTGATTTGTACAAAAAAAAACAAACCCAATTGGATTGCATAAACCACATCTACCACACGGGCAAACCATCTTCGCCTTTTGTATTTGCTGCCCCTTCGACATGTAATTCAAACAACCTGAGATGAAATCTTCAACTTGGACCATCAGTTGAATGACGGGTCAGTGGCAGCAAAAAACGTTATTATACAACTTCACATGTCAGACTTTCATCCTTGTTGGCTACTACACATGCACCCGTTAACCATTGGACTTCCATGAAGAGGTATAATAAATTATTATAATTTTATTATTTTTATTTAACACTTTCTGACTGATTATTGGTATTTCTTGTTAATTCTGACTCTTGTTTCGGATGATTATGATGTTTTAACTTTTCAAGTTCGGATTCCTTCTTGGCCGCCTTCTTTTCTGCCTCTATTTGCTTGCAGTTCTCATCATGGGCTTGATTAAACATTCTCACAAACGTAAGCAACGTTGAAATAACTGAAAATCATATCATAACATCATCAAATGTCAGCTTATTATAGAATTTGGAACCCAAATATTATCAAATTTCAGTCCTTTTAATGATTACCTTGTTCATATGGGCAACGAGCAGGATCTTCTCCAAAGTAGAGAATTAAAGCATCCACACTTTTACCCTATAAAACAGTGCATCTTTACAACAAATCTAGGCAATTTTAGGCAAAGGTGGTTATTTCAACCCATGTACTTGCGGATGGTTACATATGAGGTCAAATGTCTACTTCTAGTGCATACAACCTTCTAAGTGATTTTCACAATGATTTAGATCATTACTGTAATTATATTGTTTTTCAAATCATACTTAGCGCATTAATTGCATAATCATCTTTAAAAAAGTGGACAAATATATTTTTACAGATCAACCCAACCCAGCTTGTTTTAACCTATAGAAAAAGTTGCATATTTTGACATGTAACCCAATCTGGCCTCCATGCCACCTCTACTTTATTTCTACAAGAGATTTTGGGACATACCACCCCAGAGTACAATGAAGCCAAGGACTTTACTTCACCTTCCGCAGAAGTAAGAAACTTCTTTAAAGACTGAATATGAAAAAAAAAGCAATTACATTTCACCATAAAGTATGAATGAAAAAAATAACATCATGATGTGAATTCAATCATCTTTCTTATCATTGTTACTATGAGAATGAGGCAACATATTCTTCCTAAAATTTTTTAACCATTATCAAAATATATTAGTTGCTACAATAATTAGATTATGTGTGTACCTTACGAAAACGTTTGGACACATGTCCATCTTTTTTACACATCCTCTTTTCCTGAATTACTTTCTCCAGTCCTTTGGTAATAGATTGCATTTCTTCTGCCAATGCCTTTAATTGTATCTGGAATGAAATAATCAATGCAATCAACAAAAACGAAACTAAAATAACTTCCATTAGATAATATGTCAATTCTGCCAAGAAAACCTTTGATGCAGGTTCCAAACTGCCAAGTTCCTTGGAAAAATCCAGGAGTTCGGGTAGTTTCTCTGCAAGCACCTAAGATAACCACCAGAGAGACCAAGAACAAAAGTAAAAGAAACGATTTATCAACTTCATAAATCAAATATATATGATGGAAGGAAAAAAGTAAATTTATAAGAAGCTGCACCTTACAAAGATAATGCATCAGTGTCGTTTTGTTGTTCCTGGCACGTGTGTCATTAAGTTTAAGGATACTATCCAATCTGAACCCAACAGCAGCGCCTAAACCGAAACAAAAACTAAGATATTGAAATATTTTATTTTTTTGAAGATCAAGGTCAACATAGAAAAATAAACTCAACTAATAACTCACCTCTGGAAGTTCCCTGGTTCAAAGCATTTCCTAGAGAAAGAATTGTCTGCATAATTCTTCTCAACTTCATAGAACTCCTGATCTGATATAAGCACCAATGCACCATCAACATACATGAAAAAGTATAGTTCTATTCAATTATATTGTCACTGATTAAGTGCAAGATTAGAGTAAAACATAAAACTTGCCTGTTCTACTGACAAATATACAATGTTTAGGTTCGTACAAAGATCTGAAACCTAAATTGAAAAAGAACACTAAATTATTATCTAGTATTATAATAAGCAGAAAAATGCATGTCATAATATTTTCTAACCTGTGTACTAAACTGTAACTTATAAGAGAAAACTCTGAGTTTAGCTTCTGAACGTGGAATTTTCATCATCTCCAAGAAGAACTGTTACCAGAAAGAAGAAATAAATCCATATGAATGAATTCAATTACTAGAAGAATCAAGGGCAGCATAGTTATCACATACCAGTTCACATTTGCCCAGGTTATCCTTATCTCCTTTATAACCCTAAGCATAAAAGAATCTACTTATAATACAAATAAAAGCTATGGATGCATAATTCAATTTAATAGACAACAAACTTTAAAAGAAATATATAATAACAGAGATAGAGATTAGCTTAATATTGGCCACATGTAACCTCATACTAAACTAGTAAATTAATAAGCTCAACTACTGGTACACCTTAATCTGTTCCATCTCCTCCTTGGTTGGACAGAATTTTGTAAGGTTATCCACCATTTCAACATCCATCGCTGAATCATCCAAAGCAAGGACATGATCCTGTCAAGGTTTGCAATTATAGCATATTAGACTACTAATATAATTATCAGACACCAGGAAGAGTGATTGTATGTTGACTGGTGTATAAACAGGGTTACATTAGGGTTCTATATAGAGAGAATAACATTCTATTTGGATGCCTTCCACATATGATAATTATATAATAATCTAACAAAGGATTAAAAGCAATTTATTAGACAGCATAAACTAATATTTGAACATACACATTACAATAGTGAGATGGAGTGAGCATGTATTACCTAAAAACAGAGACACGTCAAATCTTGATTTTAAATAAGTATTGAAATTTGATAATGGTTGTTTTTTTAACAGCTGGAACGCACTTATACAGTAAACCCTCATGCCCGGCCGCTACCCTGCTACAAGCAAAGCGCAGCCAAAGCTAGGAGAAGTGGCCTGTGGAGAGTTTTTGAGAACTAAACCCGAGAACGCAGGGATAAGGGCGTCAGGCGCGACCACTAGCGCCACCCGAGAAGGTTATAATTGTGGTAAAGAAATGAAAGATATTGTGGTCATCTAAAGTTATAGTCCGGTGTAACATATAATTACATTATGTTATTTGCAGTTAAGTGTTGTCACTATATCGGTTATGAGTGGCATATGTCAATGATAAAACAGATGGGTATTTCCAAAATGTAAGTGAATGTGACAAGCAAATATCTTCCCCTCCATTTCATTGCATAACTTCGTAATCTCGCTCATTGAACTCTTGAAGTCGTTCCTCAACAAGATATCCCTCGAATCCTTAACATACAACCCTAACTCATCCAAATGCTGGCAAGAATCAAATATATTGCCAACTTTGTTATGGATGACTCCACGTTCATAACCCCCAAGCTGACGACCATACCTAGACCTTTCTTCTCAACCCCGGTACTCATCACCACTTGCAATACCCTAGTCGCTATCCTTTGAATTAGCGTGTTGCGATACCACCTGTCATGGAGTATTCTTTTCAAGCTTTTGTGCAACACCTAATCTCTACTACTTTCAGCCTTTTCCCAAATACTCCCTACGATTTGAATTTTGAAAAATGACTTACGGCGGTACAAAAGATTATGTGAATACCATTATGTTTCATAGTGCGGAAGTATTTCCAAGAGAGCTTTACAGGTGTTATTAAAGGTAACTTTCGAGGTAGCTTGAAAGAGGCCTTTACCTATATATTAGGGGTGTTGATCGGGTTTTTTAATCCGGTATTGGGTTCGTCGGGTTAGTCGGGTTTTTTAATGTGGTGATCCAACCCGAATACCGACCCTAATAAGACTCGGTTTAATCGGTGATTGGGTTTATTCGGGTCGGAATCATCGGTATTCCGGTTGCTTATTAGAATACTAAATGAGCTGTTAATATGTTTACTACATGGACTACTAAAATATACTTTTATGTCAAGCTAAATAAACCATAATATTATAGTAGCAAAAACACAAACCCAAACTGTTACTGATTTACTGTATGTCATATGTATAACTACGAAAACACATATGTTACATGTATGAACATAATAAAATTACATATACTTCTTGATTTACATTTTTTAAAGGAATTAAAGCACAAGCTAGCAAACACCACTTTCAAAAGAATGTTAAACTGTTAATCGAAGAAATGCCGACGACCGTTTCTGATTATAGCTGAAGTCCGATGCACCACTACCACTCTTTGAATTAAATTTGATTTTTAATTGGAACTGCCATCTTCGCTTTTTCAATATGGCACGACCATGTATACAAATCTGCAATGCTCTACGTACTTGAAACCTAGAAAAATTCGGCCTTTGATTTTTAAACCCATAATCAGGTTATTCGGGTTAACCCGATTAACATAAAAACCAACTCAATTACCGACCCTAAAGACTACATCGGGTTCGGTTTAGTTTTAAAATCGAGTTCAGGTTGATCGGGTTCTTCCTTAATTGGGTTCGGGTTGATTCGGATTGGGTTCGGTATTCAGGTTCGGGTAAAAAACACACCCCTACTATATATACTAGTGAGTCTTAGTCCAGAATATTCTATTCTAGAAAATTTTTATAATTCTATACAGTCGTCGTGTATATGAATTTAGGGACTTCTATGGAAATACCGATGGAATCTCCATGCTATTCTAAGGGTTCGATATCTTTCCAAGGATTTCTTCAAAAATATTTTGTTAGGCATACCCAACGGAACCTTATCACACACACACGAAAAATAGTAAAAACAACATGAGAATTTAACATGGTTTAGTCAGTGTAACCTAGGTCCATACCAGCTGCAACGAGGGTTTCACTTTATTAGCTATGTACAAAAGATTACAGTCACATGACTATGGTATATATGGAGACACATTAGTATTGATAACGTAGGCAAGAAACAAAAAAAGGGCCTAACCCCAAAGTCTTCATAAACCCAACAATCTCCCATTTGAAGGCTTTATGATGAACTCAGACCTGCCATCCAAGCACAAAGCAACCCAATCATCCAGTCAATGTTGTAAAAATCGCTAGGCGCTAGTCGGACAGCGAGGTAGGGACTAGGGATTAATCGGGATTAATCAGATTGGAATTTTCATATATAATTTTTAGTTTTATATATAAATACACACATTTTAATATGTAACTTTAATAAAAAAGTTCAGTTTTATATATAAATACACACATTTGGCTGGAATTTCCAAGTTTTTGCCTTATTTTCCAAGTTTTGGCCGGATTTTTTGAAAGTCGCCGGAATCTCGCCGGAACCCTACCGGAATTTCGCCGAAATCACTGATTTTTGGCCGATTAAGACCGCCTAGGGTGCGCCTAGGTCCGACATTTGACCAACGTTGACCGACTACCGATTATTGCCTCCGATTACATGAAATCGCCAAGGTTGCCCTTCAATTTTCGATTCCTCGCCGAGTAATCGGCGCCTAGCACCGATTTTTCCAACACTGCATCCGGTAATTTTTAAACAAGCCTTTCAAGCCTCTAGTTCCCTACAACAAACTAAGACTCTGTATCAAATCTCTGCAATGGAATCATGATCAAGTACCAGAAGGGCCAGTTGAAGTACCCTGAGCTCTAGCTTAGTTGTGGCTAGTCCCACTAATGACCCATCCTCTGTCTCAACTAGTTCAGACACTCCAGCGCATCCAGAGATACACCGAGAATTACTAACACTCCCCAAACTCAACAAACAATCACTAGGAGAGAATTTTTTAGTATTAGTCTTCAAAACCTAACGGTTCTTTGTAATTGTATCCTAAACATGTCCTGTGCTCCTACTGTCACTGAATCCCGGAATAGTATATACTTTTGAACTCGTTCAGCTAACATCTATGTGGCTCCAAACTTTATGTTTGTGAAATGAACTCTCTTAACACAAGATTTGGCAAACCATATTTTGTAGTGCTTAACACGGCTCGCGCTTAACAACAGCAGTAGAGCCTGATTTCATCCTTAAACTTAATTCTAATAGACATAAACCTTGCCATGAACGAAGGTTATTCTTCATCCTCATGTTCACAAGCTCTCGAATCAGGAAGACTTTGTTTCAAACCGAAGGATTTCATACATGTTTGAAAGTGCATCCATCATATCATAGGTAATAGTTTCTTTCATGATATTAAACGCCTCACTTTTAGTCAGCGCCAATGCAATAATCGCCCTAGACTTTTAATCAGATTCTTCCATCTTAGCATGCTTTTCCTTTACCAAAACCATATCCGAATCCTTTTGACATCACTTCTATTTGCATCTTCCACCAACTGAAATCAGTTACATCGAACTTCTCAATCTGAACTTTCTCATCTTCAGCCAAAGCAAACGAGACACAGAGAGAATCGAGAAATAGTGAACAAACATAACAATGACACGGACCTGAACTTGACAGATGTTCTACTGAACACTATCGAAAGGACATGACCTATTGTTTTCGTTCAAAAAACAGTTCCTCGGTTAATAATAATAGTCAAAAAACAGATAAACAAACCAAACCATTCACTCCTGTCAGGGAACACCCGACCATAGTATCAAAGTAAACCTAAACAACAACTCGAATGACAACCTGAAACTTGAACACCCAAACCCCAATCAATCAGCTCAATCAAGACCCTAATGGCACAACAGAAGACCACAGGTGGTTGTTTCTCTCAAACACGACGCCAACAGTCATGATGGTACCTGTTGGTAGTATTGAACCCTAATAAAAAACGGCAACTATAATACCAGTGGAAAAAAATGAAGACTCCAAGGTTTCTACTCCAAAACTCTAATTGCACATTGGTGTGTGTGACAGAACTCAGTTCCCACGACGGCTCATTTTGAAGCTCTAATACCACTTGTTCGGTATACACAACGAAACACTATCACACACGCACATGAAAAGCAGTGAAAGCAAGACAAAAATTAATATGGTTCTATCAGTGTGACCTATGTCCACATGCTATAACTAGTTTCTAATATAAAAGATTACAATCACATGACTATGGTATATATAGAGATGCGTAAGGCTTAATAACTTCAAGGACAAGAAACATACACATGGGCAAGCCTAAAGCCTTTACAAACCAAACATCTTTTCCATCAAGGCTCTTTGATTCGATAGTTATCTAGGATATCCAAGCTATGTGATCCATATATTAGACGGGTTCTATATCTTTCCAAGGCTTTCTCCTAGATCTTTTCCATCAAGGCTCTTTGATACAATAGTGGTCTAGGATATCCAGGCTACGTGATCCATATATTAGGCAAGACCTGATCGCTAACACTTAGCTTTATTTCATAACATTGATGATTTTTTTTGTGTTAAGCGAAACTTTTGTTGGGTTTGTGGAGTCTTGATTTGGGCTCCGGTTAAAAGATAACTTAGTGGCAGATTAATTAAATTAAAGACCTGGCCCGTTTTTTATTTAATTTTAGCCCATTAAGGTTTTCTTGGGGATTAAGTTGTAAACCCTAATTTTCCCTATTTATATTGTGTATTGTACTTGTAATTCCTCACGAGTGAGGCAGAAAGCAATAAAAGTATTATCCTGGTTGTAGCCCGTGGACGTAGGTCACATCGACCGAACCACGTAAATCTCGCGTGTTCATCTTTTTTATTATTTTCTCTCGCATTTTGATTGTGTTTGTGTGTCAATCTACACCCGGATCCCTAGCAAGTGGTATCAGAGCTACGGCTCGTTACACACGGGAGAAACACAACGCGAGAGGAAACGTGATCTCGGGTTTTCGGTCGGCAGCCTAGCCGCCACATCCCATCCTGTTTTTTGTTAGTGTAATTGTCGATTGATATATAAAAGAAAGAAAAAGGAAGTTGTTTGCTTGGGGTTGTGTGTATTCATCGAAAGAAGCAGAAGACTTTTTTGTCTTGGGTGCTTGCTATCTTTCATCCATTAGATCAAAGAAAAAAAAAAGGCAGCTAGCTTGTTTTTTATTTATGTTATTGTTTCACCAAACAAAGAATAGAATAAGGACAACAGGTGGGTGTCTTTTGTAACATCGTGATAGTGAACCATCGGCATTCAATCATAAAGGAACAACTAGTGATAAGTTTCTGTTTGTTTCTGTTTTTATTAGGGTTTGCTATTGGTTGAATATTGGGTTCGGGTATTTTTGGGCTATTTGGGTTGCTTTTGTTTGTCTGTTCAGTTTGTTTGGTGCAGGAGCGGTTGTCAGGCAGTTTAGCCGGATATTTTTTTGTTGTGATTGTCGGTTAGTTATTTTATCCAAGTATTCTTGATAAAATTACCGAGATTTAAAGTCAAGAACTCGCAGGTGCATTGTTGAACTAGTTTGTTTACTGTTTTTTGAGACTGAGGAAAAAAAAAGGTAGTGTTCAATAGAACAACACTCAAATTCAGGCAACTGGCCATAGTTGTGTTTGGCACTACTTTCAGTCATGACTTGATTAGTAAACAGATTATAGTTTGAGATAATGACTGAAAGCGGAAAACTTCAGATTTAGAAGTTTAGTGGAAATGACTTTGGTTGGTGGAAAATGCAAATGGAGGATTTGCTTGTTCAGAAAGACTTGGATGTTGTTTTGGGTGACAAACCAGAAAAGATGAAAGCAACTGAGTGGGAAACTTTAGATAAAAAGGCCAAGGCGGTTATTAGGTTGTCGTTGAGAAAGGATGTTGCGTTCAACATTCTGAAGGAAACTACAGCGAAAGGTATCATGAATGCGTTATCTAATATGTACGAGAAGCCTTCGGCAGCAAATAAAGTTTTCTTGATTCAAGAGTTGGTTAATACAAAGATGAAAGAGGGAAGTTCAGTTTTAATGCATATCAACAACTTGAACTCTATTTTGTCAAGACTTGGGTAAGTTGGCATCAAATTCGAGGATGAGGTTCAGGCTCTACTACTGTTATCATCATCGCCTGATAGCTGGGCTGATACTGTTACAACGATTACTAGTTCCACCAACGTGTTCACTTTAAAAGGGATTCAGGATATTATTATGGGCGAAGACATCAGATGAAGAAATTCAAGTGAATCATCAAGTGAATTACTGAATGTTGGTAGAGGAAGAAAGAATAACAGAGGTAATGGGAGCAAGAACAGGAAAAGGAGCCCGTCTAGGGCTCGAAATGATGTGACTTGTTGGAACTGTAAATAGGTGGGGCACTTTAGGAATCAGTGTCCGAATTATCACAAAGATGTTAACACCACAGCAGACTACTCTGATGATGATGCTTTAATCTGTAGTGTGGAGAGAGTGTGGATTCCTGGGTCATGGATTCTGGAGCTTCGTTTCATGCTACCCATAGCAGTGAAGCATTGCAGAACCTAAAAGAGGGTGATTTTGGTAAGGTAAGACTAGCAAACAATGATGTTCTTGATGTTACGGGCATGGGTGACATGGATTTAGTTACTTCAGCTGGTTCATGGACTTTGAAAGATGTCAGGGTGATTTCTGGCTTGAAGAAACAGTTGATTTGTGTCGGTCAGTTGGATGAACAGGGAGATGAGGTTAAGTTCAGGAATAAGCAGTGGAAAGTTGTTAAAGGGAATCTTGTCATTGCTCGTGGAAAGAAAATGGGTTCATTGTATATGGTCAGTTTACCATCTGAAGGAAGTGATGTTCCAGTTCAGAAAAAGCCTAAAGTCCAGTTCAAAGAATCTCGTGGGCAGAAGAAGGTTTGCTTTGCAAGTAAGAAACCTATAGTAATAGGAAAGATTCAAAGTGAATATGCATGGAAGAGTTCAGGAAAACCAGTTAAAGGATTTCGTGGCAGTGGGAGCACAAGTTGTGCTTTAGTTACAGTTCCTAGACGACAGTGGGTTAAAAGAACTAATATTCCATCTAATCAAATCTCTCCAAATGATTACTTGCTGAATATGGAGAGTGTTTGTTCTCAAGGTGTTCCAGGATCTGGTAGTTTGTTTCAGTGGGAGCCGGTAGGGACGGAGAACAGGTCAGGGGCAGATACAGCTGTGACTGATATGTTGAAGCTCGGGGGAGCTTCAACGGGCCTTCAGGTAAACTGATGAGAAGGCCGCTGCAACCAGGAAGACGATGAAGATTACAAGAGGTACAAGTGTTCACATCGGAAGGCAGTTTGAAGATGATCAAGCCTCCAAGTAGGAGATTGTTGGGTTTGTGGAGTCTTGATTTGGGCTCCCGTTAAAAGATAACTTAGTGGCTAATTAAATTAAAGACCTAGCCCGTTTTTTATTTAATTTTAGCCCATTAAGGTTTTCTTGGGGATTAAGTTGTAAACCCCAATTTTCCTTATTTATATTGTGTATTGTACTTGTAATTCCTCACGAGTGAGGCAGAAAGCAATAAAAGTATTATCCTGGTTGCAGCCCGTGGACATAGGTCACATCGACCGAACCACGTAAATCTCGCGTGTTCATCTTTGTTATTATTTTCTCTCGCAGTTTGATTGTGTTTGTGTGTCGATCTACACCCGGATCCCTAACAACTTTGACAATAAAAAAGTAACTACCTTGTATGAGAATTTCATGTATTTTTCTACATCTTTTTTATCTTATGAAAATTGTTATGTTCATACTTTTCTCTTGTATCTCTTTGATAAATTCTACATAGCAAAAACGTAAATATGATGGGCAAAATAGATTTGCATGTGATAAGTTCTAAAAAGAGTAGGGTAACAACAGAAATCCTTTTACCTACTTTAAGTTTATTAGTCATATCATGTATTCATTGAGTATTAAGATGCAAAGATTTTGAGCTTACCATCAATTCATGCAATGGTGTCTTCACCTTTGAAAGCATAATTTCACAATTGTATGATCGCTTGTGCTCAATCTGTGCTAGAAGTGTGAAATATTAATCACTAACATATACAAAGGTGTTTAAACTCATTCCGTAACAGTATCATATAGCTTTAATGCAATTAATCTGATTAAAATTTTACTAGAACTTTAATGCATGCATCAAGAAGGAAACTATTTTACCAGGTGTACTATGTCGGGTTTATTAGATGCTCGAGATTTTGCTTTTGCAGCCTTATCTGATCTTGGATTTGCCACTGAAAAGAGAACTTCAAGTTCTGACATATCAAACTCTGGTGCCCTAATTAATGCACATCAACCATGAGAAAAATGAGAACATCATGAAACAAAAAATAGCAGAAATGTCAAGAATCAAAAATGGAAAAGAAAATGAAACACCTTAAAGCTTCACCAGGTTTTTCAGCCCACAAACTCCCTTGTGTTACTCGACTGAACTTTGACCAATGTAAAGGCTTCAGTTTCTTTGTTGGTTGACCTTTTGCACCAGGTGTCCTATTACGCCCCTTATTAGTAGGAGGTGGTGGAGATGGAGCAGAAATACTGGATTCTTTTGAAAGAGATGGCGGTGGAGGTGGTGCATCACCACCTCCTTTAACATTTCCTTTAGAAGCAGCAGCAGCTGGAGGTGGTGGTGGTGGTGCTGTCTTAGCCTTTGGTGGGGGAGGGGCTGGCGGTGCTGGTGGTTTTGGTGCTGGAGGAGGTGGAGGGGGAGGTCCAGTCGCGGTATCGGGAGGAGGAGAGGGCGGGGGTAGTCCACCAGGCTTCTTTGGAGGTGGTGGCGGTGGTGGAGGTGGTGGACCTGCCTTACCATCTGGTGGTAGGATAGGAGTGGGAGGAGCCGGTGAAGAAGTTGTAGTTTCACCCAATTTTTCAGATATGGAAGGATGTGAACATGCAAAGATAATATGAGGTGGCATGGATGATGAAAATGAGAGAGATTTTGTAGAAGCATCCATGGATGTTTGGGTTTCTGATGATGATGATGATGGTAATTTTCTGGGAAGGGAGATACTTTTAGGCCCAACAGCATCCAAGTATGTGGTGCTTGATTTGGTTTCTTTATCCTGATTATTATTTCTCTTAGGAAGTGTTTGAAGCAAATTTCTGGATTCAGTTCTTTGATGAGAAGAACTTTCCAACATTTCATTAACAACATCAGATAAAGGCATCTGCTGGAGCCTATTTAATGCATCATCACTCCTAGGAACAAACCAATCCACACTGCCAAACATATCTTGTACTTTAGCGAATGCTTCCATTGGGAGCCCCTCTTCCTCAAAACTTGACAAATATACTGGAACCATAAAAGCTGAGGCGTCCATTTCAGAGAAAAGAAGCTTCATTTGAAAAATCACATAGATATAAATAAATATATAGTTTGTAAGTGTGCATGAAAACATACATGAATGCTTATGTTAATTTCATGAAATATACCTCAGCTCTGAAGTCCTTATGAAATTGATCCTTAGCATCCCAATGTATGTCAATTTCATCACGATTAAGTATCAACATGTTTGATTTAATGAATGCTGTATTGAACATGGCACGATACATGATTTTTTCTTTCATGTCATCATGTAAGCTAATACATTCCAGCACAACATCACCTTGAATATGGCAATTGATATCAATTTTAACAAGTTCACTATCTGCCTGCATTGCATAGCAAAGGTCAGAGCATTAAATCAACAGTCCAAAGGCAGCAATATTATAGAAAAGTCTGAGTCCTATAGGTGAAATCAGTCTTGTCTTATCTCTATCTAAGTAACTGAACATTCTACTTTAACTTCATATGAATTATTTGACGAGTCAGGAAAAGTTAGATAATTAGCTATATTTATCTTTTCCTAGGATAAAGGCATGTTGCATTGCTATATATGTAAGTTGTGTAATTTGTTTCTTCTTTAAGCAGTGTATATTGGAAATTGGATCAGAAACAAACAAAACAATTGGTATTTTGTGGTAACACACCAAGACTCTTTTCTTTATTTTAATAACCAAACCAAAATAAAACTTGAATCCAGGAATTACAGTAGCCCTACGCCCCTATTTTAACTAAAACTATAACTTGCAAACCAAGACTCCTAATTAGACTCAAGCGAGGAAACAAAACCTATACTTATTTGACTGTATCTCCTATCAAAATACACATACCAAACAAATAAACTAAATAAACACAAAGACTCTTACTCGATTTAAACACCTTGTGTGGCCCCAATCTTTTTTGACTTCACACGTGAACCAAATTTAGAATGCACTGCATCATCTCCCCCTTAATCCTAATTTGTATTCGCCTCTCATCACAGCAACGACGGCTCATCCTCTTGAGCCAAATTCGCCTCTTCTTCCATTTTCTTAGGACATTCTGATGCAAAGTAACCATACTCGTTAAAATTATAATATCTACTTTACTTTTATCCTAGTTCCTGCCTTCTCTTCGATCTACACGTGGAAACCGACTACCTCTTCCCCGGCCATGTCCTACTTTGGTCTGAGGTTCACAACATTCACTACCGAGCTCTTCTTTTTTTTTCTTATCCATCAATTATAAAGAGTAATAGTTTGCTTCGATCATTATTACTTGTCTTGTCTTGCACTTTGATCCATTTCTCATAGACTTTCAACTTGCCTTTCGCTTCTTCGAATGGCATGATATCTGATGGAATATATCTGCCCAAGATACATATTAAATTGATGTGGCTAGTGTGATATGATCCAAGTCGGGTCATACCCAATAACAAGTCAAACAAACACCGATAAATATTTATTCGCTGATAAGATCACACAAATAAATATTAGCACCAATTTAGAAACCGGGTTTTCTAAATCATTACTTTTGTAAATGAACAATATTATGTGGATAATTTGTTCATGAGATGTTAGTTGTTTTATTATTTAAATTGGTTAAGTAATATCAAACAAAAGTGTGTTATATTTTATAAAATTAAAATGGTTTTAATTTTATAAAACAAGAGTGTATTTTATAAAATAAATTCAAATGGGAGGGAAACAAAGGGATCCCATTTTCGGCCGCCCCCTTGGCCTTGGGAATCCCTTTTGTTCTTGGAACATGCAAGCATTTGCACCACTTGAACACTCTTCCATTCTCTAGCACATTTTCTCTCTCACACACAAGAGCAAATCCTCTCTACTCTCTCTCTAAAAACGGGTTTTTGGAGCTGAAACAAGGCTGATTTTCAGCTTTGAAACAAGTGTTCTTGGCTGGAAAAATCGGTTGTAGAAAGGGCTTTCAAGTTGGTGTTTCACAACCTAGCAAGTGGGTGTTTGAAGGAGCTTGTGGGTATCATCTCTTGAGGTCTTCTTGCTTGAAGATTCAGCCACAAAGATCATCTCTAACATCTCCCCAAACTCGTTTTCTTGAAGCTTGAAAGGTTGTCTTCTAAACATCCTATGTTCATTTTATTGTATGCATTTCGTATATGGATCCATGGTTTGGGTTTTTGCTTATTAAAAGAGTTTAATAATCAACACATAAACAAGTTTTAAAACTATTTATCCGCTGCGTTTTTCATATAAACAAGCTTATATGGACTTTGATAAACTTGTTAAATCCCTTCAATGGCATCAAGAGCCACTTATACGAATGCATACATGTATATGATCTTCTAGTTCACGATTTTGTGGTGTGTGACACCATATGGCCGAGAATTAGAGGGCTGGAATGGTTCCCATTTTCTGATTTTAAAGATACTATTTTATATGCATATTAGAATCTTTAAAATTTGGGTCATGATTGTTTGTTTGTTTGGACCAAACCTATTAGTTCTTGGTTTATGTTGGCCAAGAATATGGTTGAAAATGGGCTGCCAAAATCGATTATTATGTGCATATTTGGATGTGTATATAGATGTTCATAACCTAGCCAATACCTTGTATTTGGATGTGTTTTGTGTTGTGATGTTGTATGATTATTTATTTGGGTTTGTAATCTATTTATTATTTATGATGGTTTGTAATAATAAGTAGATTAGTTGTATCTCTTTTACTAGTAAAAAAAATGTATTAGGATATATTTTGTAAAAGAAGTTGAAGAAAACTTTGGTTTTGGTTTGGGCCATTTTAGGCCCAAATGGGCCTCATAGCCCAAGATTGGTTTTAAGCCCAATAACCAAAGCCCAAAGCATGAAGGCCCAAGGAAGCTAGGAGCTGAAGTTGGAGCCCAAAAGAAAGCCCAAATAAAGCAAAATGGTGACAACACAAAATGGACACTTGATGCATTAGGATGCGGGATCAAGTGGGAGCACACCATCTCATGCCTTGTGTCATGTTTATGATTTATTATTGACCCTCTTGGCACACTTGTTTTGGCCAACAAGTGTTGCCAAATCCATTGGCTATGGTTATGAACTTGTGATTGTTTTATTATGCATGTATGGTTGATTTAAGTTCATCTTATCTTATTTTGGAATTGGATAGTTAACAACTCGAAATCAACAACTCGCATAAAATTGGTTCCTTAGAAATCAATGAGTAATAAAATGGGTTTTACCAAATGAAAATTGTTTTCATAATTAATTGGGCTATTAAAATGAATTTTGAAATAAGTTTTCAAATAAACTACCATGCATTTGAATGCATACAAATGCAAGGTATGAAAATTGTTTTCCAAACTAGAATTTTGTGAAACATAAATCCCTTTTAAATCAAGTCAAACACCATCCTATTATACAACACTCGAATCATTTGAGAATTTAATGTGGGATAAAGGTCACCTAACCACATTAAAGGGAACTTATGGTTTTGAGGTGGGTTTGCCACATTTATGGGATAAAGGTCACCTAACCACTAATATTAGCAAATCCACACGTGTGTCTAAGTAGGACGACTTAATTTGGAAATCATGCATTAGGATCACCGAAGCATGACGTACAAAGGGTGTTGATGGGATAAACATGCCAAATAAACATAAGATGTTTAACCGATCCCATACACTAGAAATTGTAATAGGTTACAATTGTCAAACGTTGACTACCTTGTTAATTTAAATAAAGGGATAAAGGTCACCTAACCGATATTTAAATGTAACGTTGGATTCTAAATTTTGACTATTAATTGTCTATGAGACGAAAGGGTATTAATAATCAAAATATATTGATATTAAAAGTACTAAAATTGAATTTTGTAAAATTGTAGATGGCTAACAACAACAATGCAATCCCGACCGTCCATAACCTATCACTAAGAACCATCCTTGAAAAGGAACGTCTAAACCATGGGAACTTCATGGATTGGTACCGAAATTTGAGAATTGTTCTCAAACAAGAAAAGAAGTCCTATGTGTTAGACGATCCCATTCCCGATCAACCCGATGAAAATGACGTTGAGGCCTTTGCCGATTGGGTCAAGTACACCGAAGACTCTGTGCAAGTCTCATGTCTCATGCTAGCGAGTATGATTCCTGACTTGCAAAAGGACTTTGAGAACCACAATGCCTATGACATGATCACCCAGTTGAGGGAAATGTTCCAACAACAATCAAGGGTGGAGCGCTTCGAAACAGTTCGAGCACTCCATGCATGTCGAATGGACGAGACCCAGTCGGTATCATCTTACGTTCTCAAGATGAAGAGCCACATTGATCGCCTTGAAAGGCTTAACTGTCGTGTGTCCAATGAGTTGGCAACGGATTTGATCCTCAACTCCTTATCCAAGAAGTTTGATAGCTTCGTTATGAACTATAACATGAATGGATGGGACAAGAGCATTGGTGAGCTTCATTCAATGCTCAAAACGGCCGAGGCAGGCATGGGTAGAAAGGTTCTACCAGTCCTTACGATCAATGAAGGTGGTAATAGGAAAAGGCACCTCCACGACCCTAGGACAAATGTTGCCAAAGGGAAGGGGCACGTCAAAGGGAAGGGTAAGGGTAAAGCAAAAATGGAACCACCCAAACCGAAAGAAAAGAAGCAAAAGGTTGCTCATGATGACCCGTGTTTTGAGTGTGGTGAAGTAGGCCATTGGAAACGCAATTGTCCGGTCTATCTCAAAGCGTTGAGATCGAAGAGGGACGCGGGGCAAACTTCAGGTACAATATTTATGATACATGTTGAGCTAAATGTTATTTCTTCTAACACATGGGTATTAGATACTGGATGTGGAACTCATATTTGCAATTTGTTGCAGGGGTTCAAAAGAAGTGAGCATTATGCAAAAGGGGAAATAAGTCTCTTCATGGGCAATGGTGCAAAGGTTCATGTGGAAGCCCAAGGAGACTACATTTTGAAGCTTCCAAGTGGTTTGGAAGTTATTTTAAAAAATGTTTTGTATGCTCCTAGTTTAACTAGGAACATTATTTCTGTTTCCTGTTTAAGACAATATGATTATGATTTCAAGTTTGTTGACAATGATATTCATGTTTCTTTAAATCATGTGTTTTATTTTAAGGCTATACCTTGTAATGGTATTTATGAATTGGTTCATAATAACACAACATATGATAGCTCAATGTACCAAGCAACCACCAAAAGGCTCAAATTAGATTTAAATGATTCCTATCTTTGGCATTGTCGCCTTGGTCATATAAACAAGAATCGTATGCAAAAACTCCAAAAGAATGGTCTTTTAAAAACTAATGAAAATGTTTCATTTGATATATGCGAGTCTTGTTTACAAGGTAAGATGACAAAGGTCCCTTTTAGTGGGACTAATGAAAGGGCAAAGGATTTATTAGGGATTATACATTCGGATGTATGTGGACCTTTTAAACCAACAACTAGGAATGGTGAAAGATACTTCATTACTTTTACCGATGACTATAGTCGTTATGGGTATGTGTACTTGTTAAGACACAAACATGAATCTTTTGAAATGTTCAAAATCTTCAAGAATGAAGTTGAAAATCAACTCAACAAAAGGGTCAAGATTCTTCGTACAGATAGAGGAGGTGAATACCTGAATAGTGAATTTCAAGAGTATCTTAGAAGTTGTGGGATTGTCTCACAACTTACTCCACCTGGAACACCACAACATAATGGTGTGTCTGAAAGGAGGAATCGAACTCTATTGGATATGGTTCGATCTATGATGGCTAGAAGTACACTACCTCTATCATTTTGGGGTTTCGCATTGCTCTCCGCGGCCCGTATTTTAAATATGGCCCCAACCAAGAAAGTGGAAAGGACACCTTTTGAAGTATGGCATGGAAGGGTTCCATCATTATCATATTTAAAAGTTTGGGGGTGTGAGGCTTATCCTAAGCAATACGCTCAAAACAAACTAGAAGCCCGATCCACAAAGTGTATCTTCATTGGATACCCTAGAGATTGTATTGGATACTATTTCTATGATCCATCAGAGCAGAAAGTATTTATTGCTCGAAAAGCAGAGTTCTTAGAAACTAAGTTTCTTTCGGAAGAAACTAGTGGAAGAGCAGTGGAACTTGAAGAGATTCAAGATTCACAAGACGATACACAATTGGTTGAAACTAGCAATCAACATGAGGATGTTGAGAATGATCATATGGATGATCAAGATACACAAAACGTTCGCAGATCTGGTAGAACTAGTATTCCTCCTGAGAGATATGGATTTTTCATGGATGGATGCTATGTGGTAGATTCGGATGAACCAACCACATACCAAGATGCAATGTCAAAACCTGATTTTGACAAATGGCAAGAAGCCATGAACGTTGAGATGCAATCCATGTATGATAACCAAGTTTGGGAATTGGTTACACCACCTCTTAAGTCCAAGATAGTTGGGAGTAAGTGGGTTTTCAAGAAGAAAACCGATATGCATGGAAACTTGGATACTTATAAAGCTAGACTTGTAGCGAAAGGTTTCACTCAAACTCAAGGGGTTGATTATGATGAAACTTTCTCGCCTGTGGCAATGCTAAAGTCTATTAGGATATTGTTTGCCATAGCAGCATATTATGACTATGAGATTTGGCAAATGGATGTCAAAACTGCTTTCCTTAATGGATATCTTGAGGAAGATGTCCATATGAAACAACCAGAAGGTTTTGTCGATCCAAAACATCCTAACAAAGTATGCAAGTTAAAGAAATCAATCTATGGATTGAAACAAGCGTCAAGAAGTTGGAATCACCGTTTTGATGATGAAGTAAAGAAATTTGGCTTCATCAAAAACGCTGATGAAGCTTGTGTATATAAGAAAGCTAGTGGGAGCATTATTACTTTCCTGGTATTATATGTCGATGACATTCTGCTATTTGGAAATGACATTCCAACCTTGGAAGGTGTAAAAACCTGGCTTGGAAGCTGCTTTTCCATTAAAGATCTTGGTGAAGCCACCTATATTTTGGGAATAAAGATCTATAGAGATAGATCAAGGCGGTTGATAGGTTTAAACCAAAGTGCATACATTGAAAAGATCTTGAAAAGGTTCAAGATGGAGAATTCTAAGAAAGGTTTGGTACCTATTCAAAAGGGGACTATATTGAGCTCATCTCAATGTCCTAGTTCAAAGGTTGAACAAGAAAGAATGAATGGAGTCCCATATGCATCTGCTATAGGATCCATCATGTATGCAATGATATGTACTAGGCCGGACGTGTCATGTGCTCTGAGCATGACGAGTAGATATCAGCAGAACCCTGGTAATAGTCATTGGATGGCTGTTAAGAGTATTTTGAAATACCTTAGGAATACTAAGGATATGTTCTTAATATATGGATCTGGTGAGGAGGAGCTCGTTGTAAAGGGTTACACGGATGCGAGTTTCCAAACTGATCGAGATGATTCTCGATCACAGTCGGGATATGTCTTCATTATGAATGGAGGAGCAGTCTCTTGGAAGAGCTCAAAGCAAGATGTGGTGGCACTGTCTACAACAGAATCAGAATACATCGCCGCTTCATTGGCAGCTCAAGAAGCTGCGTGGCTTAGGAAATTCATTGCTGATCTAGGGGTTGTTGCTACCATTCAAGACCCCCTAGAGATCTTTTGTGACAACGAGGGAGCGATTGCTCAAATCAAGGAACCTCGTGCTCATCAAAAGACTCGGCACATTGAACGGAGATTCAACTACATAAGGGATGAAGTTGAAAAAGGAAAGATATGTATTCGCAAAGTTCACACCGATCAAAACATTGCGGATCCTCTCACGAAGCTCCTAGATAGGTCAAAACATGAAAGTCATACTTGTGCCTTAGGACTTCGATATTCTAGTGATTGGACTTGATCAAATTTTGTATTTGGATATTGGAACTTATGTTATTTAACTTAATTATATGTTTATAGATTTCATTTGTTCGTCCTTTTAGCATGTTTAAATCCGTGAATAAGCAAGTTATTCTAAACGTCCGTGGTCGATCATACTTGTGGGAACAACTATGAATGTAAGACTATAATGAACTTGGATTGGTTGATATTCATAAGGTATGAATATAAAGCAAGTTGTTGCTACCAAAGTTCATTGATATCTATGGGATATAGATATTGGACAGACCCGCTCTCAATTGTCTCTGCATGGAATCTTACTGATTAGTCATAAGAGATATTGAGTAAAGGCGAATATCATTTTATCCTTAGACCTGAGATACATATAGGGTCTTGATATTCACCAAGTATTATACTTTGACTTAGTTCTTTGCTGTTATGTAAAATTAACAGTACATAAGGCTAGGTTCAGGTATGATATAAGGCGATTGTGAGAGACATATGTAGTCAAGATGGAATTTGTTCCTCTTATTCGTTGAGAGTTAGATGTCTAAGGCCTGTTAAAGTTAAATCATCGGAGAATGACAATTCTGTGTCTCTGAGATTTAACATGACATCTGTAACAAAAGGATGGATGATTGATTCACCTAAAACATTTCAAGTATGGTACTTGAAGGAGATGATGTTATTGAATGGCAGTTAATCATATACATTAGGGGTAGCAAACCGTTGCTAGGCGTTATTTGCTACTTACATCAATTTTCTATGAATCTTGTGCAAGTGGGAGATTGATGGAATATATCTGCCCAAGATACATATTAAATTGATGTGGCTAGTGTGATATGATCCAAGTCGGGTCATACCCAATAACAAGTCAAACAAACACCGATAAATATTTATTCGCTGATAAGATCACACAAATAAATATTAGCACCAATTTAGAAACCGGGTTTTCTAAATCATTACTTTTGTAAATGAACAATATTATGTGGATAATTTGTTCATGAGATGTTAGTTGTTTTATTATTTAAATTGGTTAAGTAATATCAAACAAAAGTGTGTTATATTTTATAAAATTAAAATGGTTTTAATTTTATAAAACAAGAGTGTATTTTATAAAATAAATTCAAATGGGAGGGAAACAAAGGGATCCCATTTTCGGCCGCCCCCTTGGCCTTGGGAATCCCTTTTGTTCTTGGAACATGCAAGCATTTGCACCACTTGAACACTCTTCCATTCTCTAGCACATTTTCTCTCTCACACACAAGAGCAAATCCTCTCTACTCTCTCTCTAAAAACGGGTTTTTGGAGCTGAAACAAGGCTGATTTTCAGCTTTGAAACAAGTGTTCTTGGCTGGAAAAATCGGTTGTAGAAAGGGCTTTCAAGTTGGTGTTTCACAACCTAGCAAGTGGGTGTTTGAAGGAGCTTGTGGGTATCATCTCTTGAGGTCTTCTTGCTTGAAGATTCAGCCACAAAGATCATCTCTAACATCTCCCCAAACTCGTTTTCTTGAAGCTTGAAAGGTTGTCTTCTAAACATCCTATGTTCATTTTATTGTATGCATTTCGTATATGGATCCATGGTTTGGGTTTTTGCTTATTAAAAGAGTTTAATAATCAACACATAAACAAGTTTTAAAACTATTTATCCGCTGCGTTTTTCATATAAACAAGCTTATATGGACTTTGATAAACTTGTTAAATCCCTTCAATATCGATATTCGAATACTATTCAATGAAACAACAATCTAAACATTTTACTTGGTACTAAATCCAATAACTTTTGAATGATCACTGTATCATCGAGACTCCACCCAAGGCCATTGAACCTTGAAACAAATCCACTCACCTTTCCTACAAAACCTTCACTTGAATCCGTCTTCTACGTTCAATGTTGCTCGAATTCTCTTTTTAATGTTGTTAATATAGCCTCCCATATATCCTTCTCTTGTCGGTTCTTGGCAACTTGAAGAAGTATATCCTCCGTCGTGCTTGAAAGAGAACCGCCCTTGCAACCTTGTTTTTCTTTTAATCAACAACTTCTCTGATCACCAGGTCAATCACTTTCCACATGCCTTGTGCATCAAAAACAAACTCCATTAAAATAATCCAAGTGTTGTAGTTCATTGACGTCAACCATGGAATTTGAAATGAAGTGCCATTGTTTTCTCAAAACGGAATAAGGGTTGCATTAGCGGGTGGATAATTTGCTTCCAACATCGTGGTGGTTAATATGTTCCCTTCCTTCTCATGGGTCGTCTCTCAAACAAATTGTGTCAACATAACCTTGTCGTTACTTTTGTGATTGATTATAATCTTGGTGTACTACTATTTATTATGAACAGTTCCAGCCTCAAATTGATTGAGGTAAGAGCTTGCTTGCTTACTTTTTATTTCTTTAATCAAGCCAAGAAAACAACTACCTTCAATTGCTTGCTTGCTTGAGGGCGAGCCTTGGAGCAACTGGTAAGGTTGCCGCTTTGTGACCTTTAGGTCATGGGTTCAAGTCATAGGAAACAACCTCTTACACAACATGTAGAGTAAGGCTTCATACATCCATTCGCGAAGTGATTTGGCCCCTCCCCAAACCCTGCATAAAGCGAGATCTAAGTCAAGCACCAGGTATACCCTTTATTGCTTGCTTGTTGCTATGTTTTACCAATTAACTTCATCCGTCCTTATTTGTGGCCTCTAAGTTTGTGACCTTTTATAACCTTGTATGGCCTCTAAGAAAACTTGCCTCCAAAGTCTACTATTGCTCAAACTTTGTGGAATCTAACTCAAAAAGAAAAAGAAACTCTTACTTCTTATTACTCCAATCGGAAGAACCCCTTGTTCTTTTCAGAGATCTCATCACATCCCACATAGGTTGTGATTGATCTGTGTCAAATGATCTCACTTACACAGGTTAATCCCATGTTCTTCGACTATGAACTCGTCGGCATATATAAGCCACCCCCGTCGCTTATAATTCCTCTTGTTGTCATACTCAATCACCCCTAGGTCGAATTATAAGATTCCAACTCATAGCAGCCTAGTAGACAAATGCAAAGTTTCTATTATGTACCATGGATATATGAAGGAATATGTTGGATCTAGAAAGGCTGTTGCAACCAAAACCAAGTCACTTAGAAGATTTTGGTACAACAAACAAAGGACTTCCAAAGCTAAGTATGGAACTTCCGAAGGAAGAAGGAGCTTTTCCGAAGACTAAGTGTAAAACACACTTCCGAAGGAAAACTCCAACTTCCGAAGACAAAGAACCTACTTCCGAAGGTCAAGACTTAGAGAGAAAGATCTGAAGTCAACTTCCGAAGTACAAGAAGTCCTCAAAGCCTCGGAAGCATAGAAGCCTCTTCCGAAGTATAAGTGGCTTCGGAAGAACTTGTTCTTCCGAAGCCAATTAACCTTCGGAAGACACTTCTATTATCTAGTGGACATAAGTATGGCCTCTCTGACACTCCGCTGCAAAATCTCTGAGATACTGCATGGCGTTTTCTCAAAAGCCATGTAGTTGACCATACTTTAATCCACTGTTTACCTTTTTATGTTAGTACAGTTGCCATCTTTAGTTGGTGACAAAAGGTAAGTCATGGACATGTCATGACTACCATATTTTAGATAATACTTTATCTAATATACCTTAATTTTAGCATTGTAGTATATGCTTTAGTCTTAGGTTTCCAGCTGGTATCAAAGTATATCCGGCTGTAGGATCTAGTATATATAGTTTCTCATTGTAACTCTTGTTTTATGCTTGTAAGAGTCTTGTAATATCTTGAGTTGAGAAGTAATATATACAAGTGCCTTGAAATATATATCTCTGCTTGTTCCTTTGCTACTTATTATATTATTATCAACTCTTGTAAAAGACATTACTTCATCTGATTTGAGTGTTTCCATAAGTGAGTTTGAGAGAAATACAAGTGTTTAAGTGACAAACCCGATCCTGCAATTGGTATCAGAGCATTTTAGTCTCTTGATTGTGAGATCTTACCATCCTAATCAACCAGTTTTTCACACTTCCTTATACCTCACTAAAAATGGCCCTCAACAAATCTGAAGTAGAGATGGGGACGATGACCAAAGCTCCCATCATCACCCCTGAAAACTTCAGGTCTTGGAGCAGAAGAATGGAAGGCTTCATCAGGTATCAAGACAGCAAGATGTGGCAATCCATTGTCAATGGCCCGTATAAGCCAAAAGTAGCTGGTGGAAACGGTGCCATGATTGAGAAAGCCGTTGAAGATTATTCTGATGAAGACAGGAAGAAGCTTGACATAGACAGCAATGCTATGACTGTTCTTATGACTGCAATCCCAAACACTATCATGGTAGGGTTTGAGCATTGTAAGTCTGCCAAAGAACTCTTTGATGCTCTTGCTCAAATGTACTCAAGCTCAAATGACTCCAAGAAGGACTCACTGAAGCAACAGTTTGAGAACTTCACCTATGTTGCTGGAGAGACTCTTAGCCAGCAATATTTCAGGTACATGGATCTCATTTCTTCCCTTCAATCTGTGGGAATCACTCATAAACTTAGAGACCTTACTAGAAAGTTTATCAGTGCTCTACCCAATGAGTGAACATTCTACTGTGTCTCTATCAAGAGAACAGAGAATCTGAATACACTCAACATGACCGAACTCTATGGGATCCTTGATGGATATCGTTTGGAAATGGAAAGCAAGAGGGGTCATCAGACAAGCAGACCCTTGAGTCTTCCTGCTAGCAACGCTTTAATGGTTGCTGAAGGCTCAGGAATCTTCCAGTCTCAGCAATACCTGACCTACACCCAGCAGTCATTTTGTTCCTCTGGGCCTTACATCACATTTCCTGAGACTCCAAGGTCTCAACAAGCTCAGCAAAGCTCCTTTCAGGACAGCTGTGCATTTGTCTCAGGAAGTGGACACTCAAATGACTATCAATACTGCTTTGATGATCTAGAGTGTTTTAGCCCGGATGACGTGGAGTACGTGGACATAGTCCAACAAATGGCTCTTCTAACCTACAGAGCAAAGAAGTTCTTTAAGAGAACTGGAAGGCAATTCCCTCAGAACCCAATCAACAGCAAATTTGGGTTTGACAAAAGCAAGGCCAAATGTTACAACTATAACTAACTTGGTCATTTTGCAAGAGAATGCAAGGCTCCCAAGTCCAACCCGGGAACCCCACAGGCCTCCTCACATCTCTCTACACCAAAGCCCACCGGAAAGTCAATAGAGACTGCTGCAATGACTCAAGAAGTTGACTGAAGCTTCATGGTTCAGAATATGACTCCTGCTCAAGCACTCATGGCCGGAACAGATGAAAACAAGGTATATGAACATCTCTGTACTCCTGCCTGTATTGCTAAGGTTAAACTGTATCAGGACTACAATATGGAAATTAAATCTGATATTGAGTCTTTAAATGTTTTAAAATCTGACTTTAAAAAGGCTGAATCTGACTATCAAAGAAAAATTGAGGAGTTAGAGAAAACTGTGTCCCTCTTAAAACATGAACATACAAACTACAAGACTCAGATCAAGAATTTAATATCCAAATTGACTGAGGCTCAAGCTCAGCTTGTCACTGCTGAGGCTCAAGCCAGGAAGTATGCTATTTCCGAGCAAAACTTCCAAGCCATTCTTGCATCATCCTCTCACTCAAAACTTTGTTATCAAAACAAAGGTGGGTTGGGAACCAATGAAATTGCTCCACCACACTCTTATGAGTCTATAAGACAACCAAGATGTGGTACTGAAGAGCAAGAGGTTCCATCTGCTGACCCACCTTCTCATGAGTCAAAGAATGATGCAGCTATGGAGACCATCACAGGGAAGGAACAGGTAATTATGCCCTCCCCAGCCAATGATGATCAAACCTTGACCACCAAAGCCAGAAGAAGCAGAGCTAAGGCAGCCAGAAAAACTGCCAAGAAAGTGGCTGAGTCCAAGCTAAAGATAGACGCAAAGCAAAAGGGTGTATTCATCTCAGCTGGATTCCAGGTGGTTGGAAATTCTGATTCAGGAAAGATGTGCAGTACCAGTACTCCTATCCTACCAAAGGATCAGAAATTAAAGGGAAAGATTGCTGATGAAGAGAAAAAGAACAAGAAACAGCAATCCTCTCATTCCCAAAAAGTTAACATTGCATGCATAATGTGTGGTCTGCAAAACCACATGGCTAAAGATTGTTACTACAATCCTGCTAGCACACATTATGCAAATAATGTTAAAAGAGAAGGAGTCAGGGAAGGTTTCTTATTTGGATCATATCAAATGGTTCAAGTGACGAAAAATGGAAAGCTTGTTTCCGAAGCAAGGCTTCTTGCGGAAGAAAATTCTTCTTCCGAAAGGAAAAAGGCTTCGGAAGTTAAAGCTGTAAAGACTCAGAAAAGCAAAAGAGTCCCCTTGAAACCATCCCATAAGAAGACTGCTTCGGAAGAAAAGGTGGTGAAGGTCTCTTCCGAAAAGAAAGAAGCTTCGGAAGAATGCCAAGCTACAAAAGCTTCAACAAGCTCATCCTCTATGATCAACCAAGGGATGGAATGGAAGATCAAGAAAGATGTTGTAGCCCAAAACTCTTCTTCAAAGACATCCATTGAACCTCCATTAATAAATTTTGGTTCAATTATGTCATTATCATTGGAAGAACCCAAGACCAATAAGGCTTGGGTTTCCAATTAAAACTAATTATCTCACCTTATGTGCAGGGACATCCATATGACAAGAATAACAACATTTGGATTGTAGATAGTGGATGCTCCAGGCACATGACAGGGAACAGATCTCTCCTTCAACAATTTCAACATTATGATGAAGGTCCTGTCCAGTTTGGAGGTGAGGCCGGAGGATATATTTCTGGCAGAGGAAGTATATCCAATGGAAAGTTAAAAGTTGACAAAGTTAATTTTGTCAAACAGCTTGAACACAATTTGTTAAGTGTTTCTCAATTCTATGATCAAAAGCATCAAATGCTTTTCACAGAACATGAGTGCATTATCCTCAAACCCGGGATGACAATTCCTCAGGAATTGGTGCTTCTTAGATCTCCCAGGAAAGGAGATATGTACAAGCTAGATATGAACAATGCTTCCCCAATGGGAGAAGTATCATGCTTTCTTTCTAAAGCTGATGGTGATGAGTCAACACTATGGCATAAACGAATGTGTCATGTCAATTTTAATACAATGAATAAATTGGCTAAAAATAACTTGGTACATGGTTTGTCTAAAAAGGAATTTTTCTGCAAAGATAACTGTGTTGCTTGCCTGAAAGGGAAACAACACAGGTCTTCTCATAAATCCAAAGTTGTTAACTCCATCACCACTCCATTACACTTATTGCACATGGATTTATTTGGTCCCACAAGTATAATGAGCATTGGAAGGAAATCATATTGCCTTGTGATTGTTGATAATTTTACTAGATTTACATGGGTATTCTTTTTAAGAACCAAAGATGAAACTGCTGAAACTTTAAAATCTTTTATTCTTAAAATAGAAAATCAAGTTGATCACAAGGTTAAAATAATTAGAAGTGATCAAGGAACTGAGTTTAAGAACCTAGTTCTTGACTCATTTTGTAACTCAAAAGGGATTGCCAGACAATATAATGCCCCTAGAACTCCTCAACAAAATGGTGTTGCTGAGAGGAGAAATAGGACACTTATTAAGGCTGCTCGGACTATGTTAGCTGATTCAAAGCTGCCTCTAACATTCTAGGCAGATGCAGTCAGCACTGCATGCTATGTGCAGAACAGAGTTCTTGTAGTAAAGTCACATGGAAAAACCCCTTATGAGTTATGGAACAAGAGGCCACCGTTCATTGGCTTTCTAAGGTCCTTTGGCAGCAGGTGTACCATACTTAACACAAAAGACAATTTGGCAAAATTTGCTGAAAAGTCAGATGATGCTATCTTTGTTGGCTATTTCTCCTACTCTAAAGCCTATAGAGTTTATAATATTAAAAACCAACAATTTGAGGAATCCTCCAACATTGTAGTTAATGAGCACACTCCTTGTGTTAGGGGGAATGGCCCTGATCATATCTTTGATTTAGACTTGTTTCCAAACTATTTTAAACCATCTTGTGAGAATATTTCAGTTGGAACAGGTGCTCAAAGTGATTCTGATGAAGATCAACTGTTTGAGCTTCCCAGACCTATTCCAAGTTCTCCAAGAGTTGCAGCAAATCAAGTTCTCACTATTGAAAGATCTGACAGTATAACCATTTCAAGAGATAGTGGTACTTCTACACGAGATTCACCTGCTGATTTTCAAATCTCTTCAGGTGATCCTGCAAAACACCAAGCTGATGGAAGCACCATCTTGAAAGAACAGACAACTGTTATGATGTTTCACAGCAAAGAAATGATGATGTTTCTCTTTCATTCAATCAGTCCTCATTGAATGAGTTTGAAACAACAGCTGGACCAAATATTCAAGCTCCTGAGCAAAATATGTCCAACTTGGACTTATCTTTGCAACTGGAGGTGATTCCTAGACTCAGGATTCATAACACTCATCCAGCTGAAAACATTATAGGGGAAGTCTCTGAAGGCGTGAGAACAAGAGGACAAACTCATAATGGGAACCCAAGAAGGTGGAAGATGCCTTAAAAGATAGTAGCTGGGTTGAATCAATGCAAGAGGAGCTGCTTCAATTCAAAAGACAAAATGTTTGGAACCTATATCCGCTACCATCTGGTCAAATACCTATATGCACTAAATGGGTATTCAGAAACAAAAGAGATGATAGAGGCTTGATTATCAAGAACAAGGCAAGACTGGTGGTTCAAGGATACACTCAAGATGAGGGGATCGATTATACTGATGTCTTTGCACCTGTTTCAAGACTTGAGGTAGTTAGGATCTTCTTTGCTTATGCTGCATCCAAGAATTTCACTGTCTACCAGCTTGATGTCAAGTGTGCCTTTCTATATGGGGATATAGATAGGGAAGTCTATGTGTGCCAACCTCCAGGATTTGAAGACCCACAGCATCCAAACTATGTGTGCAAGTTGGATGAAGCTCTATATGGGTTGCACCAAGCACCTAGGCTGTGGTATGAGACATTGTCTCAATTTCTCCTGAAGAATGGTTACACTATAGGTACCATTGATAAGACTCTTTTCATAAGAAAGTCTGGGAAAGACATCTTGCTCGTTCAAGTCTATGTTGATGATATCATATTTGGTTCCTCAAATGACCAAATGTACAAAGACTTTGAGAGCATTATGAAGAAAAAGTTCGAGATGAGTTCCATAGGAAAAATGGACTTTTTCCTTAGAATTCAGGTAAAGCAATTGAAGGAAGGGTTCTTAATCAATCAATCTAAGTATGTCAATAATATCTTAGAACGATTTGATATGAAGGATTGTAAAGCAGCAAAAACAACTATACCCAGAAACCACAATCTCTGCCTTGATTATGAGGGGGAGGATACTGATCAACATCAGTACAGAGCAATTATTGGTTCTATGATGTATCTCACAGCAAGTAGACCTGATACCATGTTTGCAACTTGCATTTGTGCAAGATATCAGGTTGCTCCAAAGGTGTCTCACCTAATTGCTGCCAAGAGAATTCTCAGATACCTCAAAGGAGCACCTAAACTAGGTCTCTAGTATCCAAAAAATAGTGATTTTAATCTATATTGTTACTCTGACAACGATTATGGTGGCTGCAACATCAACAAGAAATCAACATCTGGTGGATGTCAATTTCTTGGTGGAAGGATCATCTCATGACAATGCAAGAAGCAATCCTGTGTCTCTACATCAACAGCTGAAGCTGAATACATTGCTGCTGCTAGTTGCTGTGCTCAGCTGCTGTGGATTCAAAACCAGATGATCGACTACGGATTCAACTTCATGAGCACTCCTATCCACATTGACAACAACAGTGCTATATCCATTACTGAAAATCCGGTGAAGCACTCCAATACAAAGCACATTGATATCAGGTATCATTTCATTAGAGATATTCATGAGAAAAATCTTATCAAACTAATCAAAGTTGATTCAAATGACTAATCAAAGTTGATTCAAATGAACAATATGCTGATTTGTTCACCAAAGCCTTTGATGAACAAAGATTTAAATATCTCATTACAGCTATTGGGATGATAAACATTGATTAGTTAATCTCATTTGAAAAACCTTTTAATGTGTAAAGTCTCATGTCAAAACAATCTAAGTCCTGTTACAAAAGATCTTTTTCTAAATTTTATCTAAGTATGAATTCTTCCGAAGAGAAATTAACCCTCGGAAGATATCTTGCATATCTTCCGAATCAAATTTCTTCTAGGATAATTCTCTTCTCGGAAGAGTGTTAAGTCTCGGAAGAAGCGATTGATTTCATATCAGATCTACTTCCGAAGCATTTAACATACTCCACCTGAAAAGCAACATATACTCTCAGAAGTAATTAATTTACCTTCGGAAGTAAAATTGCCTTCGGAAGAATATTACTTTCGGAAATGCTTTATACTCGGAAGAAAGATTTTACTGTGTAACGGAAATCTTTTGGGCCCCACACTGTAAAAAGTAAAGATTTTGTTAATGATGTCGGATTATTTAAATGGTCTAACCTTACCGCCCATGTCACATCATCCACTGAAACCTCACATCATCTTATCCAAAACCCCCTTTAAACCGCCATTTCACCCATTTAAATACTTCCGGTTAATCACTTACATCCTTTTTACCCAAATTACTGCCCTAAAAGCTTTTTTCTTCTCCAATTTATCTTATTCCGAACTATCTTTCTGTCATCTTCTTTATTGGCACTAAACCCTCAGCACAACTAGGTCGCACTCCTTGATTCTTCAAGGGATGTCGACTTCTCAGATATCATTTCTTTTCTGACCCAATCCTCATACTACACTACTCTGACTGTAAACCCCACAATTTATTCAAACCAAATGTCTGAATTTTGGGCAAATGGTCGGATTGAAACCCTAAATGGGTTCGTGTTATAAGGTCGAGCATTTGTGGCCAGGAGTTGGTCATCTCTGAACAGATCATCAAGGAGCATCTCGAGCTTCATGATAAGGGCACTCCAACGGAATTCCCCAAAACAGATTTGGACAATTCTTATCTCCGAATGGGATACGGTGGAGATGTCAGCAGGTCAATTGTTTACAAATTCAACTTCTCCTACAAATGGAAGTTCCTGCTGCATGTGGTTCTTCACTGTCTGTCTAATAAATCTGGAGGTGGGATCAAATCCCATATGAACTTGGGTGCTTAGTTCATGGGTTGGTACAAAACCTCCGCTTCAACTATTCAAGGTTTGTGCAGACTAACCTAATGGGAAATCTTCAAAGGGACACATTCTTCATGTATCCCAGGTTTCTCCAACACATAATCAACTGTGAGCTGGACCAGAGCAAGCTTGTCTGTGCAGCTGCTCTGACTGCTCCTCAAATGAGTCCGACCATCTTCAAAACTTTGAAAAGAGTGTCCACCAACTTCACTGGAAGAGATACTGCATTACTTCCAGGTATGATTGAGCCAATGGCTCCTGGTGACATCCCTGTTAACCTCACAGGTGATGAACCCACACCAGCAACTACCCTCAACCTGCCAAATCTACCTTCTCCACCCATTACATTTACCTATCAGAGACGTCCCAAACGAACCCTTGTTCAATCTACTCTGATTAAACAAGCCCCTCCTGTTCAATCCAAAAAGGCTAGATTGGAACAAAGGGCTCCCACTCAGCCTGAGGTCCAACCATCCTTCACAATTGACCTCAATATGGGTCTTGAGTCTCCTCAGTCTCAGACCCATGAGCCCGAAACCCAAGCTGATAGCCCTCAGGGAGAGTCTCTATACTCCCCTGAGCAGCCAAAAAGAGACAGCCCTATCACAGGCTCAATGCCTCTAGACATTGATCAAAGTCCCGGGTCATTAAGTTTCAATTCCCTATCCTTTATTGACCTTTTGACTGGAGCTGGTGAAGAGATTATGTCTCTTAAAGGCAATGAAGTTGATCTACAACACCCTCTCAAGGATCAACAGAGCCTAGAGAGACCTCTTATCTCTAGCCCCCATCAGTAAAGCCTTACTGAGGTGAGTCCCACTGATGTGGAGGGGACTCATGTAGATTCAGCTGTCACTACTGAAGGAGCCTCAATGAATCCTCAGGACAGTGGTAACGAAACTGAGACTGAATCTATGACAACCATGCCCTTTGATGACTCTGAAAGAGACATCATTGTGCAAGGGAAATCAGGGCGCCAAGAAATCACATCTGGTGGTGAGGATGAACATACCAGGTATGTTACCTTATCTCCCCATGATTTTTCAAAAGAAGATGAGGGAAGTATGCAACTCAGCATTCAAGACCTACTTTCTAAAGTCTCAAACCTTGAATCAAAGGTTAGGACTTTAAGGATAGGTCTGCCACTCAGCAACTTGAGATTGAAACTCTTAAGGCCAAACTAGCTGAGAAATAGATTGAGAGGTCTGTTAGACATGTACCAATTCAGGTCTCCTTGACCTCTTCCTCTAGCTCATCAAGCTCTCAGGATGATGCTACCAAAAAGGGGGAGAGTGTTCAGAGACAAAGTCAAAGACAGGAGGAAACCCAAAGTCAAACTCTCGCTTCCTTGAGCTCAAAGTATCATGTGCAACAAGCTGCTATTTTCCCTGAGCCTCCTCCAGTTGTTTTTCAAGTGGATCAAAGGATGCTCCAAGATCTCAATAGGTTCTTTAACAAGTTCCTATTGGAATCCCTCATAGAACAGCCCAGCCCTGATATGTCTATGATCTACTTCGGAGCTCAAGAGCTTCAGAGGTTGAATGCACCTTCTACCATTATCGAGGAAGTTGGTCAACCTAAGGTCCAAGTGGAACCTGAGATTAACTTCGAAGGGGAAACAAGGACTGATGGCCCAGCAACTGAAACAGTTGGGACAGAAAGTGTATTTTCACAGACTTCCGAAGCACAATTCAAAGCCTCGGAAGAACAAACTCAAACTTCCGAAGCTGAGATTGCTGCTGCGGAAGTACTATTCTCATTATCCGATGATCTAATAGTCACAGATGCAATTCTAGAACTTGCATCTGAGGTTAATAGGGAGGATTTTCTCACCCAACCATTAGCTCTGACATCTGCATTGACTCCAACTCCCATCTCTACTACCCAACCTGGATCTTCTATCCAAGAACCCCTAAAGTCTAGTACTTCCGAAGACATCAAAGGAAAGAGGAAGATGACTTCGAAAGAGTTTCAGAAGGAAGAAAGGTTGGAGAAGCTTAAAAGAAAAGGTAGGCTTCCAACTGGGAAACTGTTAGCTGCAAGTACCAAAGCAGCTGCAGCCAACCAGGAGGCAGTCAACAACCGAAGAAGAGTAGAGGTCATAGATAGACTTGTTGGTCTAGGGGCTGCAACTGAAGATGTACTCCTGCTACCATTAGAGGAGTTAATAGAGCTGGAAAAGGCAATCTTGCTGCTAAAACAGCAAAAAGAAGAAGCTGCAAGGTTGGCCTTAAAAGAGAAAAGGGAGATAAAGGAAAGAGAAGCTGATCTGCAGCTCAGGAGGGAAAGGATAACCCTCCTACTCTCCAGAGGTTTCTCTCAAAAAGAGTTGTCTCCATATAACAATGATACCATCTTGTAGCTCTTCAACAAAGAGCAAGATCAAATGGAGAAAGAGAGAAAGAGAGCTGCAAGGGAGAAGCTTTTGCAAAAAAAAAAGAAGGAAGAGGAAGCTGAAAGCCTGGATGAAGAGTTATCTCAAAGCTCATGGCTTCTCTGGCAGGCAGGTGGGTCCCATGTTGGAAAAGACTCTCCAGCGACATGTCAGTGACATCAAGGCTGACATTCGCGCGGGGAAGAGGAAGGAGATGTATAGAAGGGGACAGGGGATGACCTTCAAAGCAACCACTCAACCCAAACTCCAAACCCAACCTCAAACTGAACCTATACCCTTTCCCTTCCCAATCAAAACCGAACCAACTTCTGAACCATTCACCCCAGAACCTACACCATCACACCTATCAAACTCTTCACCTCAACCATCTAAACTACCTATCCTCCAACCCAAAACCTTAGCCAGAACCCAAACACCTCAACCTACCCATCAACCAATCAAACCATCCCCTCAGCTTTCTAAACATCTCTCCATGTAAGAATTCAAGGCAGTCAAGACAAAGCTCATAAACTGCATAACTCTGAGCGATATCTCCTGTGAGGAGGATTCAGTCAAGTTGACCTATGTTGACGGATCCTCAAGTTCCCTCACAAGAGATCAATTTCTTGATCTGCCCAGAGGAACTTTGGACCAAGCTGCAAACCTCCTTGGCCTCAATTCAGACACGTTGAATGAGGAAGAAAAGAAGCTAAGGAGAAAGCTGGTGACTCTACTGGATACAAAGAAAGGAGACAGGGTACCAAGACAACCTCTTGCACCCAGAAAGAAGATCATCCAGTGGAGGTTCGAAAACTCTTCTCACAACTTTGTTGTTGAAAGAGAGAATGGAGAATTCAACAGGCTGAGTGCCTCATCTCTGCTACACTTGAGCAGGTTTGACATTGCTGAGTTAGCAGAGAAGCCATTCTCCAACCCTTCAAACTCTGATATAGGTGCTCATATCAGAAATCATCTAGGCAGCCTTCATATGGCCGAGCTTACTGCTAGAAGCAAGGTTGAAGAGGAGCTGAAACTGAGAGAGGAGGAGTAAAGGAAGGGATCAACAACCAAAGGCAAAGCCTTTCTACAAATGGTTGAAGGTCCTGAACTTGAGTCCATAGTTAGATGGGAGTATGACTATAACTTCCGTCAACTAACTCTTTTCAGGGGGACACAACAAAGGGTACATGTCATTCAGAGCGATAGACTGGATCTCCTATCTACTAATGACTTGTACAAGCTTCTCAGCACTACTTCAGGGAAGAACAAAGAGACAGACAAATACCTGTTGTCCCTGGTGCTGAAGGCTTTGAGAAGCAGAAATAAGTGAAGTTTTGGTAGCATCAGCCTAGGGGGAGTTTGTTGGATCTAGAAAGGCTGTTGCAACCAAAACCAAGTCACTTAGAAGATTTTGGTACAACAAACAAAAGACTTCCGAAGCTAAGTATGGAACTTCCGAAGGAAGAAGGAGCTCTTCCGAAGACTAAGTGTAAAACACACTTCCGAAGGAAAACTCCAACTTCCGAAGACAAAGAACCTACTTCCGAAGGTCAAGACTTAGAGAGAAAGATCTGAAGTCAAGTTCCGAAGTACAAAAAGTCCTCAAAGTCTCGGAAGCATAGAAGCCTCTTCCGAAGTATAAGTGGCTTCGGAAGAACTTGTTCTTCCGAAACCAATTAACTTTCGGAAGACACTTCTATTATCCAGTGGACATAAGTATGGCCTCTCTGACACTCCGCTGCAAGATCTCTGAGATACTGCATGGCGTTTTCTCAAAAGCCATGTAATTGACCATACTTTAATCCACTGTTTACCTTTTTATGTTAGTACAGTTGCCATCTTTAGTTGGTGACAAAAGGTAAGTCATGGACATGTCATGACTATCATATCTTAGATAATACTTTATCTAAGATATCTTAACTTTAGCATTGTAGTATATGCTTTAGTCTTAGGTTTCCAGCTGGTATCAAAGTATATCCGGCTGTAGGATCTAGTATATATAGTTTTTCATTGTAACTCTTGTTTCATGTTTGTAAGAGTCTTGTAATATCTTGAGTTGAGAAGTAATATATACAAGTGCCTTGAAAAATATATTTCTGCTTGTTCCTTTGCTACTTATTATATTATTATCAACTCTTGTAAAAGATATTACTTCATCTGATTTGAGTGTTTCCATAAGTGAGTTTGAGAAAAATACAAGTGTTTAAGTGACAAACCCGATCCTGCAGAATACAATGACAACATGGCAATTTTAAAAATTGAAAAAGTAGAAAACATGCACTGTGAGAGAACAAAGCATGAAGAGATCGAGCAATGTCTAATTAAAGAGAAGTTAGAAGAGGAAGAATAACGCCTAAAGTGTGTTCCACAAGGCAATCGATTTGCTTACTAAGGCATTGTCAGAAGAACTTAGAAGTGGGATCCACACTATGATTGACATTCATAACCCTGATTGAGGGGGAGTGTAGAAAATTCCAAGTCTTAAAAGTTAAATCATTCTTATCTTTACCTAACTAACTGACATGGATATATTACTTTGGCTTCCTTCATTTGAATCATTGCACAAGTCATGATAAGTTGTTATTTAGATTTGTTTATCTTTTTCCTAGAATAAAGGCATGACAGTATATCATGCATGTCTACATATCACAGCTCTAAAATCTGGTGAGATAGTAAATAATAAAATCTCATCTCTATCTCTAAATTCTAAACATATACTATGCATGTCATGTAACTTAAGTATTAGAATATGAAAATACTGGAAACACATAGGAATATAAAATATTATGTTGAAGACATAATACATTCTGCAAGTACATGTAAGTTTTTCACATTATTTTCCTATATATAATATATAAGTAATGCTCTTCAAAAAACCATGCTCGAGTTAACTGGTTTCATGTGATAACATGAGGTCTATTAAAATAAAGTCTATTAGTTTCATGTATCCTAGATTATATGTTGTTATTTGAAGCATTCAGAAAAACACAGCTGTGCACGTCCATGGGGTGTTATTTGTTCAAAAGAAACCTTTTAGAGGATCTATATGGTAGTTTGAGTTTTAAATGGTGGATTAGAAGCTAGCTACTGTAACCTCCTCAGGCACCATTTCTTTCAAGATGAGGTCAAGTGATGTATGGTTCTACAGACCCATTAAACCAGATTATTTAGTGTTGTGTTTTGGGTAGACATAACCACCCTCCCCCTTATCTGTTACTCGTGGTATATGCCTAAATACTAACTGTTGGTTCATGTTGGCTGTTGGTTCCATATATGAATGCTAATGTTTCTGGTTGGTATAACATCAGGTGTTTTTTGACAAAGCAATAATAACTGTTGTATCACACAAGCAAGTGCTTGTATATCCAAGAACATAACAAGGGAATGAAAACAAAGGAATCACTTCCACTCATAGTTGGAAATAAGACAATCTACATAGACCAATGGTAGTGCATACTATAACTAGGAGAGAAAACCTTACCTGATTGTAGTATCGAATATTCTTGTGTCTCCTTGGGGTTGAGAACAGAAGTTTAGGGGTTTTATCAATATGTAGCAAAGGATCGCGTCCATAAATCCTAAATACAGGACAGCAGCCCCCTTTTCCATCAAAATCAGGAATCATTCTCATTATTACACAATCCAAAGTCAGTGCCTTGTCAGCAGGAGGCCATTCTAAATCAGCATTCCTCCTTGATATATATTGTAAGTATCTCAGCTGAGAAGGTACAGGATTCATTGGTGACATCATGGGTAACAAATCATTGGGAGCCTGCTTATAAACCATTTCCAAGGCCTTGGTTTCAACAGTGAAGTGGTTTCTGTAAAGTGAGAAGGCAGCTGCCATGAACGCCAAAACCGGCCAACCACCAAGCTCAGAGTGCATTATAAGAATATTTTCTTGTGCAGCTGAGAGCCAACTTTCAGTTGATTTTAAAAAATGGTGAATCACCTCCATTGAGAGCAATGGGCAACCTTCATAATGCCGAGGATAGTCCATTATAGTAATATCATAGTCTGACAAAGCAGAGGTAATCCTGCTTTCTTTTTCTCCTTCCCGAAAATCAAGAATCATGATTGAAGAATCAGGATAAGTTCCCATGTATTCGCTTATTATGTTTTCAGCATAAGCTTTATAATCTTCTTCCCAAGCTCCATTGCTGAAACAGCAGTCAAAGACTATACACCAAAATGGGCGCATCATCATATATCAAACTGAAATAAGTTCTAATCTTGAATGCGCTAAAAAAAACATTTCTACACATGATCCTACATTCTAATAGGCATTTAAAGAAGTAAACATATATCATGATAATTAAAATAATATGGTGACCCTGGTAACAAGCCAAATTCCATTGTCATGTTCTCAAAGTTCATTGCATTCTACCATCACAAAGCTACACAGGGGAGCTGGAGGGGTAAAATGTAAATCAAACCACCATGGCTAATTCATTTGTTAGATTATCTGAAACGGAAGCAGCACATTTTCAACAGAGCTGAGATTATAACCACATTTGATTCATAAAAACAACATAAAACCACTATAAAATGAATTTTTTTTATCGGCAAATGTAACTCTACTAACCAGTCACCACAACTAAATTACACCAACCTATGTTAGGCAGGGCTCGAAACCTTCACCTAAAAGGGAGCTACACCACTCCAACTCCAACAGCTTAGCTATTGGACCCAACCCCCAACCAATATCTACTTTCATATTCTCAGCATTCCCTTTTATCTATTATTTTTCAAACTATTCAGATCATCCAATTATCACACTTGACCATTATATCACAAGTTCATGATTAATTTACCACTTTGAAAACTAAAGCTGAATGATAAATGAATACTGATACAACTACACAAGTTCATGATGTGATGATCATATCACATAAACACACATATCAAAGTAAATGCTCCATTAAGGTTGAAAGGTTACCGTAAATTCTTTCAAAGACACTGAGGAGGTTATCGGGCGATTTCTTGGTCAACAATTTACGTAACATTGCCATTGGAATTCAGTGATTTCGAAGCCCTAGAAACAAATTTCATAAATCTTCCAACATCTGTTGTAAAACAGATGCATTGAAAAAATATTCTGGTTTTGTTTAAGCGTGCGACGAGAATTGATGAGGTTTTGGTAGAGGAGAATCTACAATGGCGATTGATTCGCGCGAGGTTGATGGAGCTTCGACTTTGTGTTTGTCTGAAAAGGTTTCTACGAGATTAGCATGGGGAGTTCAACCAAACATACGTTCGATTTTGTTTTCTCTACCATTTTGCAAAATTCGGTATTTTCACGTTGGAAGTTGGAAATCTTCTTATTATTTTATTTACAGTTAATTTCGATCTTCCTCCCTAGTTATGTTATGCAAATTGTCTCCATTTGATTATTAATTTTTAATTTGTCTCTATTGTTGGCTTGAGTTTTACAAGTTTCTATTTTCATCATTTTGACTAACAAAATTATCATTTTTTCTGTTAAATAAGTGTTAAATAATTAAAATACCTTTTATTATTATTTTTGATTTTACAAAATCAACAAACACTCCATGCCTAACCCAAACCCCCTTGACATCTACATCATCATCATCATCATCAGCAGCAGCAGCAGCAGCAGCAGCAGCAGCAGCAGCAGCAGCAGAGCAGCAGCAGCAGCAGCAGCAGCAGCAGCAGCAGCAGCAGCAGCAGCAGCAGCAGCAGCAGCAGCAGCAGCAGCAGAGCAGCAGAGCAGCAGCAGCAGCAGCAGCAGCAGCAGCAGCAGCAGCAGCAGCAGCAGCAGCAGCAGCAGCAGAGCAGCAGCAGCAGCAGCAGCAGCAGCAGCAGCAGCAGCAGCAGCAGCAGCAGCAGCAGCAGCAGCAGCAGCAGCAGCAGCAGCAGCAGCAGCAGCAGCAGCAGCAGCAGCAGCAGCAGCAGCAGCAGAGCAGCAGCAGCAGCAGCAGCAGCAGCAGCAGCAGCAGAGCAGCAGCAGCACAGCAGCAGCAGCAGAGCAGCAGCAGAGCAGCAGCAGCAGCAGCAGCAGCAGCAGCAGCAGCAGCAGCAGCAGCAGCAGCAGCAGCAGCAGCAGCAGCAGCAGCAGCAGCAGAAGCAGCAGCAGCAGCAGCAGCAGAGCAGCAGCAGCAGCAGCAGCAGCAGCAGCAGCAGCAG
>CM046038.1:45322290-45669790 GCA_025215565.1 Flaveria ramosissima
GTTACAAAGCATTAAGAAAGTTACAAGGACCTAAGATACTTTATACTACATCCTAAAGTCGGCCATACATAGAAAGCCAGCTGGAAACATTTGATCTAGACAACAACAAAATCAAATGTAGAGTCAAAAGGCAGATTGCCTTTTGACTAGTGACTATGACATGCCATAGCTCACATCCAAATATATTACAAAAAGGATAAAAGTACATAAAGTAGAAAGCAATAGACTTAAGACCTCAATGTACAGTTACCAAAAGCATGGACCTTTTCACCAACTTATATAAGTTGGTGAGTCTTTAGAGTTGCAGCGGAAAATGGTCCAACTTTATGGAAAAGTACATCATATAAAGCATGTATTAAAAGTCTTCCGAAAAAATCAGTCTTCACTTCTTGGCTTTGGAAGACTTTGTCTTTGAAGCTTTGGAAGACTTCACTTTTGGCTTCGGAAGATGTTGATCTTGGCTTCAGAAGATTTTACACTTAGAATAATTTTGATGCAGGGTGTAAAACTTCCGAAGCATTTCTACTCTGCACTTAAGTGCATGCATGCAGGATAAACTTGGGATGTTTTAGGTGCATCAGCCTTACATTAAACTTTACAAACTCCCCCTAGGCTGATGCTACCAAAACATTTGAAGACCTTAGATATTGACAGTCCTCATCATGATAATGACCATACCCTTCTTCATTAGATGATCAGGATCACTCAGACTTTCAATGTATCTTCTCATATCAAAGAGATCATAAAGAGGTAGATTAAACATATCCTGCCATGTGTAGACATCTTGACCACCTTGATCTCTATTGACATGCCATCTTTCTAGATTAGTAGTGAAGGTCCAGGATAAGATGGGTCTTCCTGATGCAAGAGGAGCTACTTGGATTAGAGTTGGTTGAGCTGCCTCTTCTTGCACTCTCTCAGGATGATCTGATTCATCCTGAGGCTTGGAGGTGGATGACTTTGACTTCTTCTTCTTCTTATTTGATTTGGGTCTAGAAGCCATCCTCTTTCTCCTCTTTGGAAACTTTAACTGAGAAGACTGGCCTTTAGTACCATGTTGTTCAGTCTTGTATTTCTCAGTTGGGTCTACCTCCCTCACAGATTCAGAAGGAAAGGGAGTTGGAGCCTGCTGTGGATAAGAAAAATGAAGCTTGCTGAGGCTCAGCATGAGGTCCAGGTTGTGTTCTCTCAAATTGTTCAACCTTAACCTCAACTTCAGGTGGAGGTTTACTTGGTGGGGAGTGTAAGTCAATAAGCTCTCCTCTCTTGATCTTCTGCTTGATCATCCTTATGTGCTCATCCATGGTGGATAGAGACATTGGACCAAGCCTCCTTCCGGAGAATCCATACAGCTTCAAGAAGCTCACCATCGTTTGTCTATCAACAGACTTCTTTAGACTCTTTTAGACGATGGCTTTTGACTTTGCAGCTTCTTCCCTCATCTTTTTCTTTGTAGCCTTTTGTTCTTTGAGTACTTGAAGTTTAAGTTGTCTGAGATACTCAAACTCAATATACTCAAAGGACAAGATAGTAAGTGCAGCTGCCTGGTAGAGTCCTACGGCACTAAGGTAGCTGATCATGTTTTGCCTATTAGCTTCTTTCTCCACCTGAGGTTCTGGAGTTGCCACAACCTCTTGCATAAGGCTTTCTTGAACTGGAGAGAGCGTAGCAGCATGTTTGTACAGCCTTTTCTACCTTCTTTCTTCCTTGATTTGGAGGAGCAACCTTGCATCCTCTGCCTCCTTCCTCTCGCTAGACATTTCCATGTCTGCTAGTTCATTCAGTTCCTTTAAGGGGAGAGATATGATCTCATCAATGTCATAGTTCTGGGTCTGCAGATAGTTAATTGTGCTTGCCCTCAACTCATCATCTTGAGTGTTTGGTCTGGGGGCAGTCCTGATTGCAGCTTCCATGGAGCTTGAAGACCCAGTGGAACTTTCTCCCCTTAGCTTCCTCTTTCTCTCTCTCTCCTCCTCAATCTCCTCAGGAGTCAAAATCATATTCCCTTTGTCACCCACAAACCTTTGTGACACAGGCCTTCATTGTCTGGTGTAGCATCCAGACTCTTGCCAAAGAAAGGCTGTGAGGCACCTTCACCAGTTGGTGCTTCACTAAGGGGATGGATTGTTGAAGTAGTGGTTGTTGTGACAATGCTCTCAGGCTTTATCACTGTGCTTTCAGTCAAGGTTTTCCCTTTGAAGCTAATCTCAGGGTCTACCTCAACATCCAGTTGACCAATGACATTACCTGATTGACTTTGTCTTCTTCTTTGGCGAAACTCTTCAATAATCATGTCTTGAGTCCTCTAAGCCAGCCTGTCAGCTTGCTTGGATTGACTTAGATTGGCAAGTGGCATGTTGACCAGATCAAGACCTTCATAGTAGTTCAAGTTCTTAAAGTTGAAGACTTCTTGTTGTCCTTGAACTCTTTGAAGTATGAGGGCTCTTCTGTCAGCATCATACCTCCACCAAAGAATGTAGTTTGAAGATCCTTGAGGTGGGGATGACATAGCCCTTGGAATACCCTCCTCAAACAATTATTGTATGAGTGAGTCCACATTGATGTGAACTTGAGGAGGTTGCTGAGTATGGACAGCTGCAAGTGAGGTTGGTGAATCCTCTATGTCCATACTCTGTGAAGAACTCCCAAGTTCAATGATTGCTATGACTTTCTCCTCCTTTTTGGTAGCATCATCCACTTGCATAGGTGAGCTAGGAGTTAGGTCAATCACATCCACAGGTTCTTGTGTTCATGGATGAGCTTTTCTTAAAGGTCTCCCAACTAGTTTTTCTTAAGATAAAATATCTCAAGTTACTGATCATTGACCTTATTTTGTAAGGTAGTCACTTGAAACTCCAAGTGACTGAACTTTGAGGCTAAATAGGTGCAGATTTTTGTAAGTTTTTGCACCTTTAGACTCATGTTTCTCTCATCTTCATCAGAAGAATCATGGGGGGATGAGAGAATAGGACCAAAGTATTCTCTCTCACCACCAGCATGAGGTTCTTGGCTACTAGATTTCCCCTGCTCAATGACAACTTCAGTTGAAGTGTCAATAGGCTGGGTTGCCATGGTTGAGGTCTTAATGATGTAATCACTTGCAGAAGTAAGAGCCTCTTCCATATGGACCTCCTGAACGGGTTCATGGAGATCCATCTCAGTGATGGGTGAATGATGTAGGCTAGACAAAGGAGAGGCAGGAGCAGTCATCTCTCTTTGAGTAGGGGAGTAGTACAGAGACTCATGGCACTCACTGAATCTCATGTCTTTCATCATCATAGAATTCAAGGTTAGGGATAGGTTGGTTTAGATCTAAAGGCTGGGAATGGTAACTTTCCCCTGAAGGTTGTTCACTAGAGTGTTGAGACTCTGAGTGAAGGCTTAAGGTTGATAGGCTAATGAGCTCATCAAACTGAGCATGAGGAACCTCAACACAGATTCTTTGTGAGATGGGAGTGGTTTGCTCCTTAGAAGAAGTGGGAGCTCCAGTGTCCACTTCTTCCTGTAATGGTAGTGATATGGGGTCCTACACAAACTGAGGAGCTTGTGCAGGGGTTCGTTTGGATTTTCTTTGGTAGGTGTAGGTGATTTGAGGTTGTCTTTGTGGTTGGGAAGTAGAAGGTGTGGGTTTAACACTAGCTTGTGTTGCTAGGTTGTCACCTTGAGCAATGAGCTCTAACATTTTTAGGAGTAGGGCTGTTTCTACCCAGAGAAGCCTACAGTTGGCTTCTTCATTGTTTTAAAGTTGTCGGGCCTCATCAGTCCCAAGTTAAGAATATTACCCGTTCCCTTTAACTGTGAGCCCAGTTCTCAGTTAAGAATGTGTTAAACATATCTAGGGAACATGTAGTACTCTAAGGAGTCCAAATTAACAAGTAAATTTGTGTAAACAAACTGTGAGTACCTGAATTTGACCTCCTAGACTATTCCATGAACTATGAAGGAGAGATCTTCAGGAATCTGGTCCCATCCCCCATGCTTGTTGGACAAGTTGTGAATGACCACATGGAGTAGGTACTTCCACTGGGATGAGACCTTCCCTTTCTTGAAGGTCTTTATAGAGAAATCTCCCTCATACCCCATCTACTCAAGGAGTGGTTTATAGCTTCCTTGGGAAAGGACAATTCACCTTCTACATCATCCACCTGAAGATGTGTGTTGATGATGGCTGGAGTGATGAAGATTGTCCTCCCCTGCACTATGGCAGATAGTGCCTTCTCCCCATCCATAATGACCTCTTAACAGGTCTTCCAGAATTCTAACAGATGATCCTTATAGAGTGGAGGATCAATGGCTAGGGAGGTGAAGTAGTTTGATAGAGCAAGGAATTGGCAAACCTCTGAGAAACTAGAATCTTTCTCAGAGTTCAACAGGGCAACCTGATTGTGCTGCCTGTGAAGTTTCATGGAGAAATCAGGGGTGTTTCTGCGGTTGAGGTTGGCCATTGAGAAAGCTTAAAGGTGAAGGAAGTGAAGAACAAAGGCGGTTTATGGGTGAATTTAGGTTTTGTTAAGGTGCAGATGAAGAAGAGAGTGAAAGAGGAGGGAACCGTTGGGTATATATATGAAATGGATCTGAGACAAAGTTAATGAAAGAGGATAAACTTTGAAATCCAAATGTCGGTCTCACCTCTGAAAAAGTGCCCAAAAAGTAGTTTTCTTGGAAGACTAAAATCTTCCGAAGGTAATTTTACCTCGGAAGTTTTTGATAAAGCTTCCGAAGCCAAAATGACTTCGGAAAATATTCCAAATACTTGAGGAAATTTTGCTTCGGAAGAGTTAAGACTTAAAAGTTTTATTCTAAAGAAGAATAAAGTTTCCGAGAGTTAATTGCTTTCGGAAGAAAATTGTTCTTTAAAACATACAAGTATTTAAGAGTAAATTTTAGCTTCGGAAGATATTTTGGAAATTTCTTCCGAAGGTAAATTTACTTAAGTAGTTGTTTGTTTTGAAGACAATTTTTTTCCGAATGTAAATACATATCTTCCGAAGGATAAAAGGATCAAAATTTTTCAAAAATCTAAGGAATATTATTTAAAAGATTTTTCTTCCAGAGTAAACAGGAACTTATGAAGGTGATAAAATAGACAACTTAAGGCACACAGGTTTTAGAAATAATATGAGATAGTTTTAAGAAAAGCTACTCAAAGTTTATCATCCCAATAGCTGATATAAGATATTTAAATCTCTGCTCATCAAAAGCTTTGGTGATTAGATCAACATATTGTTCATTTGTGTTAACCTTGACTAGTGTTATTAATCCCTTTTCAAAGTTATCTCTAATCAAATGATACCTAATACTGATGTGTTTTGTCCTTGAGTGCTGCACAAGATTCTCTGTAATAGAGATAGCAATGTTGTTGTCTATATGGATGGGAGTCTATTTGAAGTTGAATCCATAGTCCAACATTTGAATCTGAATCCAAAGCACTTAAGCACAGCACCTTGCAGCAGCAATGTATTCAGCTTCAGTAGTTGATGCAGAGACATGAGATTGTTTCTTGCATTGCCAAGAGACTATCCTTCCACCAAGGAACTAACAACCCCTAATGTAGACTTTGCAGTCATATTGCAGCCACCATAGTCACTATCTAAAAAGGCGTACAGATTAAAGTCAGAATTCTTTGGATACCAAAGGCCAAGTGTTGAGGCAACTTTGAGGTATCTTAAAAAAATTTTAACAGTGACCAGGTGTGACATCTTGGGATTGACTTGATATCTTGCACAAATGCATGTGGCAAACATGATATCAGGCCTACTAGCCGTGAGGTACATAAGAGACCCGATCATAGTCCTGTAAAGATGTTCATCCACACACTCCCCCTCAAGATAAGGTCCAAGGGAGTGGTTTCTGGCTATGGGTGTCTTAGCAACCTTACAATTAGTCATGTTGAATCTTGTAAGTATGTCTTGTACATACTTTGACTGACATATGAAGATGCAACTGTCAACTTGCTTCAATTGAATTCCTAGAAAGAAATCGAGTTCCCCCATGACACTCATTTCAAATCTATTTTTCATCAGCTTCTTAAAGTCTTGAAATCCTTGGATGCAGCAAAAGCTAAGAATATTTTGACAACTTCAAGTCTTGCCACAGGAGCAAAAACATTTGTGTAGTCAATTCCTTCTTCTTGTGTGTATCCTGGACAACTAGTCTGGCCTTGTTTTTAATGACAAGTCCTCTGTCATTCTTTTTATTCCTAAACACCCATTTGGTTCCTATGGTAGTCTTCTCTTGAGGAAGAGGACATAAGTTTCAAACCTTTTGCCTTTCGAATTGAAGCAGCTCCTTTTGCATAGCTTCAACCCAACTTCCATCCTTTAAATCCTCATCAATTTTCTTAGGCTCTATCTGGGATAGGAAACATGTGTAAAGACAAACATTTGCATCATGGGTTTGTCCTCTTGTTCCTACCCCGGTTTCAGCATTTCCAATGATGTTTGTGGTGGGGTGAGACTTGTGGATCCTTAGTTGAGGGATCACAACAAGTTGCTTGAAGAGATCTAAATTAGAGAAATTTAGATTTGGCATTGATGATTCACCTACCACATCAGCATACTTATCAAGAGAGACTTGATCTGATGAGTGTGTGACATCAGTAATGTTGTCTTCAATGGAGTGGTTGTCAGCATCAAGAAATTCTTGATCATAGTGACCATCACCATTTCCTCATACATTTGAAGCTCCTTCATCTGAGTTTTGTGCCTCTAAGATGGAATTTGAAGGCACCCTAGAAGTATCAGCTGGATTTGTCATTATTGTGCTGATAGAAACTCCATTTGCAAATGGAGCTGAAGTAGTGTAGCTTGATGGTCTTGTTAGCTCATATATTGGATCAAGATCACATGTTGATAGTATATCTGTAGATCCTGAAACATGCTCACAAGATTTATTAAAACAGTTGGTAACTAAATCAAGATCAAATAGCCAATCAGGACTAGAACCTTTCACATAGGGAGTGTGCTAATTGAAAGTCACATTGCCTGACTCCTCAACTACTCTAGTTCTAAGATTGAATACTCTATAAGCCTTAGCTTGAGAAGAGTATCCAATAAAGTGTCCATCATCTGATATCTTATCAAACTTGGCAATTTTATCTCTGGTATTTAAGATGGTGCAAGGACATCCAAATGACCTGAAAAAACCAATGAAGGGTTTTTTCTTGTGCCAAGGTTCATAAGGAGTCTTACCATGTGTCTTAACTATTAAAACTCTATTATGCACATAGCAAGCAGTGTTAACTGCCACTGCCCAGAAGGTGATGGGAAGTTTAGAGTCACACAACATAGTTCTTACTGCTTCAATTAGTGTCCTGTTTCTCCTCTCAGCAACACCGTGTTGCAGAGGAGTCCAGGGAGCACTATATTGTCTTGTAATACCTTTTTCATCACAAAATGTATAAAGGATTTGGTTCTTGAATTCAGTTCCTTGATCACATCTTATGGTTTTGACCTTGTGATCATATTGATTCTCAATCTTTAGGATGAAACTCTTTAAGATCTCAGAAGTCTAATCTTTTGTTCTAAGGAAAAAGACCTAAGTGAATCTTGTAAATTCATATGTGATCACCAAGCAGTAAGAGGTCCTTCCTAGACTTATTACACTGGTGAGGCCAAAGAGATCCATATGTAATAAGTGTAGGGGAGTAGTGGTGGAGTTTCTTTCCTTTGACTTATGAGATACCTTGTGTTGCTTCCTTTCGAGGCACGCAACCCAGTGGTTATCACTTGTAAACTCTTTCTTTGACATTCCAGTTACCAAATCATTCTTAATTAATTTGTCATATTTTTAAAGTTTACATGACACATTCTTTTATGCCAGAGCAAAGACTCATCACTATGCCTTCAGATATAAATCATGAAACTTCTCCTAAGGAAGATGTTTCTTGCAAATCCATCTTGTACATGTTCCCTTTCCTGAGGGCTCTGAGTAGAATATGCTTATGAGGAATGACCACCCCGAGCCTGAGAACAATGCACTCATGCTCAGTAAAGAGCATGTTATGACTCTAATCACAAAATTGAGATGCACTCAAAATATTGTATCCAAGATCATTGACAAAGTTTACCTTTTCAATGCTGAGCTTACCATTTATGACCTGCCCCTTCCAGTTATGTAACCTCCAGCATCTCCTCCAAAAGCAACTGGCCCTCCATCAATTTTCTCAAAATTATGGAGTACTAACCTATTGTTGTCATGTACCTGGCACAACCACTATCAATGATCCATACGTTCCTGTTTGTCTTGAGCTGTTGATGCATAAAATAGATGGTTAGTTACATTTGGAAACGCAAGCCTTATAGGTCTTGGGCTTATCAAAAGAAGTTGAAGACAATGCAACAGAAATAGATCCTATTGTCATATTTTGAGGATCATTTGCTTATGTTGATGAAGAACTTTCAGTCACTTGGTCTTTCTTTGTCTTCCACACCACCTTTGGAAGCTTAGACTTGACCTTCAACACTTCGGAAGTTTTGATGACTTCAGAAGTTTTGATGACTGGACCTTCAGAAGATCTTGCTAACACTGCAGCATGCTTCATTGGAAGTTTTTCTTACTTCCGAGACCAAATTTTCTTCCGAAGGCAAGTTTCCACTTGTCTTCTTCTTCATTTTGGAGCTTCTGAAAGGAAAAGATTTTCCTTCCAACACTTGTTTCTTCTTCAAACTCTCAGAAGTTTCTTTTCTGGTCATGTGGATAGTACTTTTTGGATTGTAGAGGCAATCCATAGCAAGATGAGAAGTAGGGGTGTAAACGAGCCAAACCGGCTCGCAAGCTACTCGGGATCGGCTCGAAAAAAGCTCAAATCAAGCCGAGCTTAAACGAGCTCGAGCCCGAGCTCGAGTTCAGATTATTGCTCGTTTACTAAATGTGCTCGAGCCTGAGCTTCAGATATCGAGCTCGAGCTGGCTCGCGAGCCTAAACGAGTTTTTGTTTATATAGTTTTTTATTTACATATTAAATATATATAAATACATATTTAGATAAATTATATTATTAAATATATTATTATGATAAAAAGTAGTTAAATAGTATATATTATGTTATATATAAAAGGTATGATTATATATAATTATAAAAGTAACTATAAAAAATATTTAATAATTTAACAATAAACGAGCCGAGCCCGAGACGAGCTCGAAAATTTTCTGATGAGCCGAGCTCGAGCTTTATAAATCAAACTATAAACGACCCGTGCTCGAGCTCGAGCTTTCTAAAACCAAAACGAGCCGAGCTTGAGCCTAAGCGGGCTCAGGCTCGGCTCGGCTCGGCTCGTTTACACCCCTAATGAGAAGTACTCCCACACATGACACAGTCCATTTTCTTCTTCCTAAGAGTCTTCTTTTGAGAACAAGGCTGAACTTGATCACTTTTCATCTCCATCTTTATCTTTGCAGATGTTGTGGCAATTCTTTTAGGGTGAGAACTACCTTTGGAGCTGGATGGTTCAGGTTGTGTAGCAGTGATACACAACTGATCAGCCTTCTTCATGTTACTGGGATGATTTGGACATGAACTAGAACTCCTGGTCCTAGATTTCAAGTTTGTGTCTTCAGCCTCAACCACCTCAAATCTTGTAGAGATAAAGACTTGTTTCTGCACAGAGTTAAAGGTGGCCTTGATCTCTTGAGCCTTCTTGGACTTCCTCTTGGCCTTCATAATCAAGTTCTTCCTTCTTGACTTGGTCATCCCAACTCTTTTACTCTCCTCAAAGGAATAGTGACCCTTCTTAGAATGCTCTTCTTCATTCTTCTCAAAGGCATCCTTCACTATCTCCTGTTCATCCTCTTCACTCATGGGGTCTACGAGGGGAAGCTCATCTTCACAAGTTTCACACCTAGGAGATCTTACATACAAGATTGTGTGTGGAGGAGCTATCTCACTACATTCATTCAACTTAGTTATGAGATCTTTGATCTGAGTCCTGTAGTTAGTATGTTCATGTTTAAGAGTTGAAATAGTTTTCTCTAAGTCCTCTATATTTAGTTTGTAATCATTTTCAGCTCTTTTGAAATCAAATTTTAAGATGTTTAAAGACTCAAGATAAGATCTCATCTCTAAGTTGTAGGACCTGTATATGTTAACTTTAGCAATGCATTCAGGTGTACAGAGATGTTCCAATACCTTGTCTTTATCATGGTCTACCATAAGTGCTTGGTTAGAAGATGCATCTTCCACCTGAAAGCTCCAGTCAAAACCTCCTTCTTCAACAGTAACTGCAGCTTGCTACTTTGGCTTCTCATTCTAGGTGGCTCTCTCATTATAGTTTGGCCTGCCTTGTGTTTGGCCACCATTTGTCCTTGGTGCCTTACACTCCCTTGCAAAGTGGCCCATCTGGTTAAAGTTGTAACACTTTACTTTGCTTTTGTCCAGCTCAAACTTTCCAGTTGCTGCATTGCTTGAAAACTTTCTCCCTATCCTCTTGTAGAATTTCTTGGCTCTATGAGTGAGGAGAGTCATTTGCTGAACTATCTCCATGTATTCCAGGTCATCTGGATCGATACAGTCTAGATCTTCAAAGGTGAAGAGAAAGTTGCATGTGCTTTCATTATAAGACACAAAGGCTTGTGAAGAACTTGTCTCTTGGAATGGGCTTCCTTGAGTGTAGCTTTCTCTTGGTGTCTCCGAGAAGGTGATGAAAAGACCATTTTGTGAGTTGTCCGTGTAACAGATGAGATGATGCTATGGTTCTCTACTATCCCTTTTAACCACATGGAGGGCTGAACTCAGTTGATTGCTGGAGTTACCTGATGGACTTTGCATATTCATCTCCATCTGGTATCCACTAAGAATACCATACAACTCTGTCAGAGTAAGAGCCTTAAGGTTCTCAGTTCTCTTGATAACAACACAATAATGTGTCCATTGTCTAGGAAGAGAGGACATAAACTTCCTTACAATGTCCTTTTTCTCAAGAGTCACTCCAACATCCATTAGAGTGTCCACAATCTCAACATACCTAAAGTATTGTTGAGTCATGGTTTCATCTGTTTTAAAGGTGAAGTTTTCAAACTACTACTTCAGGAGATCCTTCTTGTTCTCCTTGACTTCAATTGACCCCTCATACATCAGCTTCAGTGTATCCATAGCTGTTTAGCTATTTTGCACTTTTTGAAGCCTCTATATATGGAGTTTGGAAGAGCAGTTTGTAGGGTTGTCATGGCTTTCTGATCTATATCTATTCTCTTCCTGTCTTCTTCAGAATAGTCAGCCACATCTTTTGGAATTATACCACCCCCAGCAGCAGCTGAAGAGGTGCTTGGTATGTGAGGTCCTGAGACAACAGACTCCCACATCCTGCAGTCTTGTGACTTGATGAACCCTTCCATTCGTTGGCACCAAGTGTCAAAGTCTTCAGGAGTGATGAGTGGGGACTTTGTCATGGTTCCTGTTTCCATATTAGCTTTAGTGAGAGCTGCCATTTGAGATGTTAAGTATTTTGTGTGTGTGAGAAATCTTAAGATGGTGAAATCTTACAATAAAGAGTCTGGAATGCTCTTATACCAATTGCAGTACCGTTTAAGGGATGGTCAATACAACACAACACACAATGAGGAGAATGTTTAGAACACTTAACAGATCAAATAATGTGACCTTTCGGGTTTTTCGTTATCTAAATGTTATCCTCGTTATCTTCTTGTAAGGACCTTTCTGTCAATAATGAGACTATGAGGGTTATTTATGTTTATTTTCTTTTATTTTACATTAACTTGTTAATTTAAAAGTTAATAACTTAATTTATTAAAAAATATATATAATTATAATAATAATAATAAATAAATTCATAAAGTTTGGATATTAATTATGAGATTCTAATATGAATAATAAAAATATAAAAAATTAAAAAGTTTAAATAAAACAATAATTTAAAAGTATATATAAAATTAGGGTTTTAATAAGTCAAGAGGGGTGTTATGTCATTTTTAAAACCTGAATTAAAAGGTTCTAACATAAAATGATAATATTTAAACCACAGGAACCAAAGTGTAACTTTCATTCAAACCCAAACTCCATGTTTTCTCTCACCCCGACTTTCCAGCCGCTGGCCGGCGATGCTCTGGCGCGGCGCCGGCGAGTCCCAAAACCCTTCTAAATCTTCAAATTTTGAACCCCAATCAATTCTAACTGTTTCGTGAACCCGATTCGAACTCATTGATGTACTTTAATTGAGTTTAACATCGGTTATGAGAATATTTGGACTCGAGTAACCGATTACCTCTAACCGCGAACCGTTTGACAATTAAAACCGGTTAATAATCTGATTAATGGAACCTACACGATCGTTTAACCATTTCTAATTCATCACCAATTACAATTTTAGATGAAACACACGAACACATCATAATCGAACATCAAAAATCATCGCGACCTGCAATCTAGTCGAACCCCATCTTCTATACATTATTATCTCAAATTGACAGAGGGCTTTCGTTTCTCATCATCTAAAGAAGCTAAACCTACAATTAATTGGGTTATCATCAACCAAATCACCTTGGATCAATTCTCCTCTGTTGCGGCTTAATTTCTTTTTGTTCCCATCGATTTTGCATCATAACTACGTAATTCCACACATTCTCATGCTTGATTTCATGTGTTAAACAAAAGCCCCATGATTATTCATGTTAACATAATCGATTTATGCTTCAATTTAGTTCAAATCGTTTTAGGGTTTTAGTGAATTTGAGGTTTCTAATATTTGTTGCTTTTAAAAATTAAAACCCATCTCCTAACAGGCATAGGCGCCCCAGCCTACTAGTTAAGAGCATTCACAAATACACAAGAGGTCCCGGGTTTGACCCCGGGCACCCTCAACTTTTTTTTAAGAAAAAACGTTTTCTTTTTTAAATAAATTAGAGAAATTTACATTTTTATGAAATTAAATAAAAATTATTTTTGTTAACTAAATTTATCCCATAAATTATCAACTTAATTTCTATAAATTTTTAAACAAAATAATTTTATATTTTTATTTAAAAACAAATAGTTTAATAATATAAACTGTAAGGATTCCTATAAGTCTGATGCAACCAAAACATCCAAATTCTCTCTGCAAGCATGCACTAAAGAACTGAAGTAGAATTGCTTCGGAAGTTTTACACCAAGCACTAGAAATATTCTAAGTGTAAAATCTTCCAAAGCCAAGACCAATATCTTCCGAAGCCAAAAGTGAAGTCTTCCGAAGCTTCAGAGACAAAGTCTTCAGAAGCCAAATAGTGAAGACAGATTTCTTCCGAAGACTTTTAGATATATGCCTTTATCTGATGTACTTTACCATAAAGCTGGACCACCTTTCCGCTGCAACTCTGTAAAGTCACCAACTTACATGAGTTGGTGAAAGGTCCATGCTTTTGGTAACTGTACATTGAGGTCTTGAGTCCATGCTTTCTACTTTATGTACTTTTATCCTTTTTGTAATACATTAGGATGTGAGCTATGGCATGTCATAGTCACAAGTCAAAAGGCAGATATGCCTTTTGACTCTACAATTGATTTTGTTTGTGTCTAGTCAATTGTATCCAGTGGGCTTTCAAAGTATAGCCGGCTGTAGGTTGTAGTATAAGTATTCCATGTTCTAGTATCTTTCTTTATGCTTTGTAACACTTGTAATAGAACTTGAGAAAGCAATATACTGCATCCTTGAAACCCAATCTCTTGTGTTCTCTTGTTCTGTCTCTTACTTATTACTTGTGTTCTTAGTATCATTCTTGTGGTTAATCCAGTTTACTGTTTGATTAAAGTTTGGTTAATCTCCTCTTTGTGTTGTTGTGTTGTAAGTAACCACCCTTCAACGGTCATGCAATTGGTATCAGAGCATTTCAGGCTCTTGATATAAGATCTCACCATCGTAAGATCCCTCACACACACAAATACTAAACTTTCAAATGGCAGCCATTTCCAAGACTAATATGGAAACTGGAACCATGAACAAGTTCCCACTGATCACTCTTGATGACTTTGATACCTGGTGTATGATAATGGAAGGTTTCATCAGGTCTTTAGACTCAAGAATGTGGGAGTCTGTTGAAAATGGACCTTTCATACCCAGCACTCCTTCTGCTACTGGTGCTGGTATGATTCCCAAAGATGTGGCTAACTACTCTGATGAAGATAGGAAGAGAGTAGAGATTGACAGAAAAGCCATGACAGCCCTTCAAACTGCCCTTCCAAACTCTGTGTACAGAGGTTTCAAGAAGTGCAAAACAGCTGTGGGATGCACTAAAACTAATGTATGAAGGCTCCTCTGAAGCCAAGGAGAACAAGAAGGATCTCCTGAAGCAGCAGTTTGAAAACTTCACCTTCAAAACAGGTGAAACCATGACTCATCATTACTTTAGGTATGTTGAGATAGTGGATACCCTTGTGGATAGAGGAGTTCCTCTTGAAAATAGAGACATTGTAAGGAAGTTCATGTCCTCACTTCCTAGGCAATGGACACACTATTGTGTGGTGATCAAGAGGACTGAAAATATCAAAACTCTTACTCTGACAAAGTTATATAGGATTCTCAGTGGTTACCAGATGGAGATGAACATGCAAGGTTCATCTGGCAACTCCAACAATCAATTGGGTTCAGCCCTGCATGTGGTTGAAAGGGATAGCATAGAACCCCAACATCATCTCATATGCTACCCTGACAATTCACCAAAGGGTCCTTTCATGACCTTCCCAGAGACACCTAGGGAGAACTACACTCAAGGAAGCCCATTCCAAGAGACAAGCTCTTCTCAAGCCTTTATGTCTTCTGATGAAAGTTGTGGCAACTCTCTTTTCACTCTTGAAGACCTGGATTGTATCCATCCAGATGATCTGGAATATATGAAAATAGTCCAGCAGATGGTTCTTCTCACTCATAGAGCCAAGAAGTTCTACAAGAGAACCGGAAGGAGGTTTCCAAGCAATGCAACCAGTGGAAAGTTTGGCTTGGATAAAAGCAAAGTCAAGTGTTACAACTGTAACCTGATGGGCCACTTTGCTAGAGAGTGTAAGGCACCTAAAACAAATGGTGGCCAAACACAAACCATACCAAACTATACTGAGAAAGCCCCTCAGAATGAGAAGCCAAAGCAACAAGCTGTTGTTGCTGTTGAAGAAGGAGGCTTTGACTGGAGTTTTCAGGTGGAAGATGCTTCTCCAAACCAAGCACTAATGGCAGATCATGATGAAGCCAAGGTATTGGAACATCTCTGTACTCCTGAATGCATTGCTAAAGTTAACAGATACAGGTCCTATAACTTGGAGATGATATCTGATCTTGAGTCCTTAAACATTTTAGAATCTGATTTTAGAAAGTCTGAAAATGATTATAAACTAAAGATATAGGACTTAAAGAAAACCATTTCAGTTCTAAAACACGAGCATACAGATTTTAGGACTCAAATCAAAGATCTCATAACCAAACTGATTGAGTGCCAGGCTGCGCTTGTGATCAGCAAAGCCAGGGCAGAAAAGAGTGTTCTTGAAGAAGAGACCTTCAAGAACATGATATCCTCATCCCTGCACAACAAGGTGTGTTATCAAAATAAACAGGGACTGGGATCCAATGAGATAGCTCCTCCACACACAATCTTGTCTGTAAGATCTCCTAGGTATCGAACTTGTGAAGATGAGCTTCCTCTCATAGATCCTATAAGTGAAGAGGATGAAGAAGAGATAGAGAAGAATTCCTCTGAGAAGAGTGAAGAGGAGGATTCTAAGAAGGGTCACTATCCTTCTGAGGAGAAGAAGATTACTGTGATGACCAAGTCAATGAGAAAGAACTTGATCAGGAAGAGCAAAAGAAAAACAAGGAAGGCTCAAGAGATCAAGGCTACTTTTGACTCTAAGCAGAAACAAGTTTTTATCTCTGCAGGGTTTGAAGTAGTAAAGACTGAAGACATCAACCAAAACTCTTCAGCTAAGGGTTCTGGTTCTTGTTCAAATCATCTCAGTACCAAGTAGAAGACTGATCTGCTGTGTACTACTGTTGCACTGCCTGGACCATCAAACTCCAAGAACAGTTCCCAGCCCATAAGAACTGTCTCAGCATCTGCAAAAGATGAAGGTGGAGAAGGGATGTGACCAAAGACAGTCTTGTTCTCATAAGAAGACTCTTGTGAAGAAGAAAATGTTGTGTGTCATGTGTGAAAGTACCTCTCACATTGCTAAGGATTGCCCATGCAATCCTAAAAGTACTATCCATATGACCAAGACAAAGACTTCAAAGAGTTCCAAGAAGATTCAAGCTTCAGAAGGAAAGTCGGTTTCCTTCGGAAGCTCCAAATCTAAGAAGAAGGCAAATGGAAATTACCTTCGGAAGAGAAGTTGGTCTCGGAAGAAAGGAATTCTTCCAAAGCACTGAAGTCTGCTGCAGTGACTGTAGAATCTTCCGAAGGTTCAGTCATCAAAACTTCCGAAGTCCCAAAAGCTTCCGAAGTTTTGAAGGTCAAGTCCAAGACTTCAAAGGTGGTGTGAAAGTCTAAGAAAGACCAAGTGACTGAAAATTCTCCATCATCAACAGCTCAAGATCCTCCTAGCACAACCATAGGATCTATTACTGTTGCATTACCTTCTATTATACTTAGTGAGCCCAAGACAAATAAGGCTTGGGTTTCCAAATGTAACTAATCATTTTCTTTGTGCAGGAACAGCTCAAGACAAACAAAAATGTCTGGATCATTGATAGTGGCTGTTCCAGGCACATGACAGGCAATAGGTCACTACTCCATAACTTTGAGAGGATTGATGGAGGACCAGTTGCTTTTGGAGGAGATGAAGGTGGTTACATTTCTAGAAGGGGCAAGGTCACAAATGGTAAGCTCAGCATTGAAAAGGTAAACTTTGTCAAGGAGCTTGGGTACAATCTTCTGAGTGTATCCCAATTTTGTGATCAGAGTCATAACATGCTCTTTACTGAGCATGAGTGCATTGTTCTCAAGCCTGGAGTGGTCATTCCTCATGAGCACATCCTGCTTAGAGCCCCCAGGAAAGGGAACATGTACAAGATGGACTTGCAAGAAACATCTCACTCTGGAGAAGTTTCATGCTTTCTGTCTAAAGCAAATAGTGATGAGTCTTTCCTATGACATAAAAGAATGTGCCATGTAAACTTTAAGAACATGAATAAACTAATTAAACATGATTTGGTAACTGGAATGCCAAAGAAAGATTTTACAAGTGATGATCATTGTGTTGCATGCCTGAAAGGGAAGCAACATAAGGTATCTCATAAGCCTAAGGAAAGGAACTCCATCACTACTCCCTACACTTATTACATATGGATCTCTTTGGCCCCACCAGTGTAATGAGTCTAGGAAGGACCTCTTATTGTTTGGTGATCACAGATGACTTTACAAGATTCACTTGGGTTTTCTTTCTTAGAACTAAGGATGAGACCCTGAGATTCTGAAGAATTTCATCTTAAAAATTGAGAATCAAAGTGATCACAAGGTCAAAACCATAAGATGTGATCAAGGGACTGAATTCAAGAATCAAATCCTTGATACATTTTGTGATGAAAAAGGTATTACAAGACAATATAGTGCTCCCAGGACTCCTCAGCAAAATGGTATTCCTGAGAGGAGAAACAGGACACTAATTGAAGCTGCAAGAACTATGTTGTCTGACTCTAAACTGCCCATCACCTTATGGGCAGAGGCAATAAACATTGCTTGCTATGTGCAAAACAGAGTTTTAGTAGTTAAGACACATGGTAAGACTCCTTATGAACTTTGGCACAAGAGAAAACCTTTCATTGGCTTTCTCAGGTCATTTGGATGTCCTTGCACCATCTTGAATACCAAGGATCAAATTGCCAAGTTTGCTGAGAAATCAGATGATGGACACTTCATTGGATACTCTTCCCAGGCTAAGGTTTATAAAGTATACAATCTCAGAACTAGAATTGTTGAGGAGTTCGCCAATGTGACTTTCAATGAACACACCCTGTGTAGCTGGTTCTGGTCCTGATTGGCTATTTGATCTTGATTTAGTTACCAACTGTTTTAACAAATCTTGTAAGAATGTTTCAGGATCTGCAGAAAATTTAAATACAGGTGATCCTGATCCAAGATTTGAGCTAAGAAGACCTTCAACTCATACATCTTCAGCTCCAGTTGGAACTACTTCAGCAAATGAGGTTTCTATTAGCACTACAATGACAAATTCAGCTGATACATCTGGGGTGCCTTCAAATTCCAGCTCAGAGGCTCCACAACCAGATAAAGATATCTCAATTGTGGAAGACAACAATGGTGATGGTGAAAGTGATCAAGAATTCCTTGATGCTAACAACCACACCATAGATGACAACATCAATGATGTCACACACTCATTGGATCAAATCAATCTTGATAAGTGTGGAGATGTGGAGGGTGAATCATCTATGCCAGATTTAAATTTCTCAAATTTAGATCTTTCTCAACAACTTGCTGTGATCCTCAGCTTAGGATCCACAAGTCTCACCCCACCACAAACATCATTGGAGATGTTATCACAGGGGTAAGAACAAGAGGACAAACCCATGAAGCAAATGTTTGTCTTCACTCTTGTTTCTTAACCTAGATAGAGCCAAAGAAAGTTGATGAGGCTCTAAATGATGGAAGTTGGGTTGAAGCTATGCAACAAGAATTGCTTCAATTCAAAAGGCAAAAAGTTTGGAACCTTTGTTCTCTTCCTTATGGGAAGACTACCATTGGAACCAAATGGGTGTTTAGGAATAAGAAGGATGATAGAGGCATTATCATCAAGAACAAGGCAAGACTAGTTATTCAAGGATGCACACAAGAAGAATGGATTGACTACACTGATGTTTTTGCTCCTGTAGCAAGACTAGAAGCTGTTAGAATATTCCTGGCATTTGCTGCATCAAGAACTTCAAGGTCTTTCAACTTGATGTGAAGTGTGCTTTTCTGTATGGAGTGATTGATGAAGAGGTGTATGTCAAACAACCACCTGGTTTTGTAGACCCTGATCATCCTGATTATGTCTGCAAGCTTGACAAAGCTCTTTATGGGTTGCATCAGGCACCCAGGAAGTGGTATGAGACATTGTCTGAGTTTCTTTGCAAACATGGATACAAGAGAGGTACTATAGATGAAACTCTCTTCATCAAAGGACAGGGAAATGAATATTGCTAGTTCAAGTGTATGTAGATGACATCATCTTTGGCTCAACTAATCCAAAGCTCTGTAAAGACTTTGAGAAGCTGATGAAAGATAGATTTGAAATGAGTGCAATGGGAGAACTCAATTTCTTTCTGGGAATTCAAGTGAAGCAAGTTGAAGATGGTATCTTCATAAGTCAGTCAAAGTATGTTCAGGACATACTCAAGAGGTTCAACATGACTGATTGTAAGATTGCTAAGACACCCATAGCCAGAAACCACTCCCTTGGACCTGATCTTGAGGGGGAGTGTGTAGATGAACACTTATACAGGGCTATGATTGGGTCTCTTATGTATCTTACTGCTAGCAAGCCTGATATCATGTTTGCTACATGCATTTGTGCAAGATATCAAGCCAACCCTAAGATGTCTCACCTCATCACTGTCAAGAGGATTCTAAGATACCTCAAAGGTGCTTCAACACTTGGTTTATGGTATCTAAAGAATCCTGACTTCAATCTGTATGCTTATACAGATAGTGATTATGGTGGTTGCAACATGACTGCAAAGTCTACATCTGGGGGATGTCAATTCCTTGGTGGAAGGGTTGTCTCATGGCAATGCAAGAAACAATCCTGTGTGTTTGCATCAACTACTGAGGCTGAATACATTGCTGCTGCAAGTTGCTGTGCTCAAGTGCTTTGGATTCAAAATCAGATGTTGGACTATGGATTTAACTTCAAGGAGATTCCTATCCTCATAGACAACAATAATGCTATCTCTATCACTGAGAACCCTATGCAGCACTCAAGGACCAAACACATCAATATCAGGTATCATTTAATAAGAGATAACTATGAAAAGGGATTAATTAAACTAGTCAAAGTTCATACAGATGAACAATATGCTGATCTGTTTACAAAAGCTTTTGATGAACAGAGATTTAAATATCTAATATCAGCTATTGGGATGATTAACTTTGAGTAGATCTTTTCTTAAAACTAATTCTAAATATTTTCTTAAAATATGTGTGTCCTAAGTTGTTTAGTTCATCACTTTCATAAGCTCATGTTTTCTTTGGATAAAAAAATCCTTTTTGAAGACTTTTCTTAGATTCTTGAAAATTTTCTGATCCTTCGCAAGATATATTTTTACCTTCGAAAGCAAATCATGTCTTCAAAATAAATAACTGTCTAATAAATTTTACCTTCGGAAGAGGTTTCAATCTATCTTCCAAAGCTTAAATACTTGTCTTAGACACTTATTTGTTTTTTAAGGACTTTTTCCTTCCAAAGCAAAATTAACTCTCGGAAGCTTTGTTGTTTTATATACAACGCATTCAAGTTTTTATTTCTCTTCCGAAGCAAAATTTTCAAGATTCTCAGGAAATTTTTCCGAAGTCATTTTAGATTGAAAGCTTTTTCATTAAAACTTCCGAAGATAATTTACCTTCAGAAGCTTTTCGAATTCCAAGAAAACTACTTTTTGAGAAAAAGTAAACTACTTTTTCAGAGGTGGGACCGACATTTGGATTTCAAAGTTTATCCTCTTTCATTAACTTTGGTTCAAATCCTTTTCACATAAATACCCAACGGTTCCCCCTTTCCCTCACTATCTTCTTCAATTCTACTATTCCTCAAACCTAATTCCCAAACCGCCTTTGCTTTTCACCTTTCTTCATCCCTAAGCTTCTAAAATGGCCAACCTTAACCGCAGAAACAACCCAGATTTCTCCATGCAACTTCACAGGCAACACAATCAAGTTGCTCTGTTAAGTTTTGAGAAATATGATTGTTTCTCAGAGATTTGCCGTTTCTTAGCTTTGTCTAATTACTTCACCTCCCTAACCATTGATCCTACTCTCTATGATGATCATCTGCTTGAATTTTGGAAGACCTGCCAAGAGGTCATTATGGATGGGGAGAAGGCACTATCTGCCACAGTGCAAGGGAGGACAATCTTCATCACTCCGGCCATCATCAACACTCATTTGCAGCTGGATGATGAAGAAGGTGAGTTGTCCTTCCCAAAGGAAGCTGTCAATCATTCCTTTGAGCAGATGGGCTATGAGGGAGATTTCTCTGTAAAGACCTTCAGGAAAGGGAAGGTCTATCCCAGTGGAAATACCTACTCCATGTGGTTATCCACAGCTTGTCAAACAAGCATGGAGGGTGGAACAGATTCCCGAGGATCTCTCCTTCATAGTGCATGGAATGGTTCAAGGGATCAAGTTCAGGTACTCTCAATTTGTCTATACAAATTTGCTTGCTAACTTGGACTCCTTAGAGTATTATATGTTTCCTAGATATGTTCAACACATTCTCAACTGTGAACTGGGCTCACAGTTGAGGGAAACAGACAATATTCTTAAATCGGGACAGATGAAGCCCGGCATCTTTAAAATCATGAAGAAGCCAACTGTAGGCTTCTCAGGGGTAGAAACAGCCCTTGTCCCCAAAATGTTAGAGCTCATTACTCAAGGTGACAACCTAGCAACACAAGCTAGTGTTGAACCCACACCTTCTACCTCTCTACCACCAAAAAGGCCACAAGTAACCCTCACCTACCAAAGAAAATCCAAACGAACCCCTGCTCAAGCTATTGAGTCTGTGCAGGTCCCCATATACTCACCAATACAGGAGGAAGTGGACAGTAGAGCTCCCACTTCCCCTGAGGAGCAAACCACTCCCATCTCTTCAACAATCAGGGCTGAGGTTCCTCATGCTCACCCTGATGAGCTCACAAGCCCAACTGCCTTAAGCCTTCACTCTAAATCTCAACACTCAAGTGAACTACCTTTAGGGGACAGTTCCTCATTCTAACTGATGAAGACTTAGGTTTCAGTAAGTACCATGAGTCTCTCTTCTCTTCCCCTACTCAAAGAGAGGTGAGTACTATTGAGTCTCCTCAGTCTAGCCCACATCAGTCACCCATAACTGAGGTGGATACTTCTGAACCTGTTCATGATATCCATATGGAAGAGGCTCTCACTTTTGCAAGTGATTACATTATTAAGACCTCAACCATGGCAACTCAGCCCATTGACATCTCAACTAAGAATGTCAATGAGCAGAGGAAATGTGGCAGCCAAGAACCTGAAGCTGGTGGTGAGAGAGAGGACTTTGGTCCAATCATCTCATCCCCCAATGATTCTTCTGATGAAGAAGAAGGGAATCTGAGACTAAAGGTGCAAAAACTTGTAAAAACATGCTCCTATTTAGTCTCTAAGGTTAGTCACCTTGAATCTCAGGTGACTACCTTTCAAAACATGGTCAATGATCAGCAACTTGAGATATCTTATCTCAGGGAAAAACTAGCTGGGAGACCTTTAAGAAGAATTCAACCAGGAACACAAGAACCTGTGAATGTGGTTGACCTAACCTCTAGCTCACCTATGCAAGAGGGTGATGCTACCAAAAAGGGGGAGAAAGTCATTACAGACACAGAACCTGGGAGTTCTTCAGAGAGTATGGACATTGAGGACTCACCATCCTCACTTGCAATTGTGCATACTCAGCAACTTCCTCAAGTTCACATTAATGTGGACTCTATAGACTCTATCATCAGGATCTCTTTGAGGAAGGTATACCAAGAGCTATGTCATCCCTACCTCAAGGAACTTCAACTACATCATTGGTTGGAGGTATGATGTTGATAGAAGAGCCCTCATTCTTCACAGAGTTCAAGGGCAACAAAAAGTATTTGATTTTCAAACCTTGAACTACTATGAAGGTCTTGATCTGGTCAACATGCCACTTGTCAATCCAAGCAAATCAAGACAAGCTGACAGGTTGGCACTCAGAATTCAAGACAGAATTACTGAAGAGTTCAGCCTAAGAAGGAGACAAAGGCAATCAGGTAATGTCATTGGTCAACTGGATGCTGAGGCAGACCCTGAGATTAGCTTCAAAGGGAAAACCTTGGCTGAAGGCCCAGTGATAGAGCCTAAGAGCCCTGCCACACCAACAACTACTTCAGAAATTCATTCCCTTGGTAAACACCTGCTGGTGAAGGTGTCTCACAACCTCTCTCTGGCCAGAGCTTGGATACTACACCAAGCAATGAAGGCCAAACCTCTATCCACCCTGAGTCACAAAGGTCTGTGGGTGACAAAGGGAAAAGGATTTTGACTCCTAAGGAGATTGAGGAGGAGGAGAGAGAGAGGAAAAGGAAGCTAAGGGGAGAAAGTTCCTCTGGGTCTTCAGGTTTTATGCAAGCTGCAATCAAGGGTGCCCCCAGACCAAATACTCAAGATGATGAGTTGAGGGCAGTCAGGATTAGTTACCTGCAGACCACGAACTATGACATAGATGAGATTATATCTCTCCCCTTAGAGCAACTAAATGAACTGGCTGACATGGAAGTGTCAATAGAGATGAAAGAAAAAGAGGATGCAAGGTTACTTTTCCAATTCAAAGAGGAGAAGAGACAGAAAAGACTCTACAAGCATGCTCCTACTCTCTCCCCAGTTCAAGAAAGCCCTGTGCAAGAGGCTATGGCATCTACACAAGAACCTCAGGTAGGCAAAGAAACAGACAGACAAAACATGATCAACTACCTGAGTGCCACAGGTCTCTACCAGGCATCTACACTTCTTCCCTTGTCCTTTGAGTACATTGAGTTTGAGTATCTCAAACAGCTTGAACTTCAAGTGCTCAAAGAACAAAAAGCTACAAAGAGAAAGATGAGGAAAGAGGCTGCAAAGTCAAGAGCTATCACCCAAAAGAGTATGAAGAAGTCTGCTGACAGACAAAGGATGATGAGCTTCTTGAAGCTGTATGGATTCTCCGGAAGGAGACTTGGCCCTATGTCTCTATCCATAATGGATGAGCATATCAGGGTAATCAAGCAGAAGATCAAGAGTGGAGAGCTGATTGACTTACACTCTCTTCAAAGTCAAGTCACCTGAAATGGAGGTTAAGGTTGAACAACCTGAGACAACACAACCCGGACCTCCTGCTGAACCTCAGCAAGCTTCATCTTCTGATCCACAGCAGGGTCAAACTCCCTCTTCTTCTGAACCTATGAGGGAGGAACACCCAACTGAGAAAGACAAGGATGATCAACAAGGTGCTGCAGACCAGTCTTCTCAGTTAAAGTCCTCTAAGAGGAAGAAGAGGATGGCTTCTAAACCAATGTCTAAGAAGAAGAAGCCTGAATCATCTACCTCTACACCTCAGGCTGAGTCAGATCAACCTGAGGAAGTGCATGAAGAGGCAGCCCAACCAACTCCAATTCAAGTGGCTCCTCTTGCAGCTGAGACACCCATCTTATCTTGAACCTTCACTACTAATCCAGAGAGATGGCATGTGATCAGAGATCAAGGTGTTGAGAATGTCTATACATGGCAAGACATAATCAACTTACCTCTGCATGATCTCTTTGAGATGAGAAGATACTATGAGAGTCTAAATGATCCTGACCATCTAATGAAGAAGGGTATGGTCATCATTGTGCTGAAGACTACAAACATCTGAAGATCTTCTAAATGTTTTGGTAGCATCAGCCTAGGGGGAGTTTGTAAGGATTCCTATAAGTCTGATGCAGCCAAAACATCCAAAGTCTCTCTGCAAGCATGCACTAAAGAACTGAAGTAGAATTGCTTCGGAAGTTTTACACCAAGCATTAGAAATATTCTAAGTGTAAAATCTTCCGAAGCCAAGACCAATATCTTCCGAAGCCAAAAGTGAAGTCTTCCAAAGCTTCAGAGACAAAGTCTTCCGAAGCCAAATAGTGAAGACAGATTTCTTCCGAAGACTTTTAGAGATATGCCTTTATCTGATGTACTTTACCATAAAGCTGGACCACCTTTCCGCTGCAACTCTGTAAAGTCACCAACTTACATGAGTTGGTGAAAGGTCCATGATTTTGGTAACTGTAAATTAAGGTCTTGAGTCCATGCTTTCTACTTTATGTACTTTTATCCTTTTTGTAATATATTAGGATGTGAGCTATGTCATGTCATAGTCACAAGTCAAAAGGCAGATATGTCTTTTGACTCTACAATTGATTTTGTTTATGTCTAGTCAATTGTATCCAGCTGGCTTTCAAAGTATAGCCGGCTGTAGGTTGTAGTATATGTATTCCATGTTCTAGTATCTTTCTTTATGCTTTGTAACACTTGTAATAGAACTTGAGAAAGCAATATACTGCATCCTTGAAACCCAATCTCTTGTGTTCTCTTGTTCTGTCTCTTACTTATTACTTGTGTTCTTAGTATCATTCTTGTGGTTAATCCAGTTTACTGTTTGATTAAAGTTTGGTTAATCTCCTCTTTGTGTTGTTGTGTTGTAAGTGACCACCCTTCACCGGTCCTGCATAAACACTATGACAAAGGTTATTTAGAAGTTTCTTTCTTTTGTTACCTTATAAAATGATCTTGAAATCAAATAAGTTATTTAATAACTTATTTAAATAATCAATTATTCAATTGATTATTTTGGACAAGTCGTTATTTAACTAATTATTAAATTAATTATTACTTTATTTTCACACTTTAAATCTCAATTTTTATTTATCAATTATTATGAATTGAAAATTATTCAATTTCCTTAATAATTTATTATCATTTTCAAAACATTATTTAACCAACTTATTTCACTTTTATTGAATCAAAAACCCCAAATTCTTATAATTAACCCTAGATCTTCGTCGAATTATCTCTTGAACTTAATCGTTTATAACTTAATCTTGGAACCTACACGATTAGGTAATTCGTGAAGGAATCGTTGGAGCAATCTAGTTCTTATTTTTGTTATCTAAAGATCATCTTATATCATGTGAGTTTTCCATACCCCTTTTTACTTTATTTCACACCTTTTGGGATGAAACAGTTAAGCACATAAATATACACTTGTAAAACATCTTGATACTTGTAATGCACAAGCAATTCTTTTCAAACTTTGTTATGGTTATTTAAGATAATGGTGAGCATAATATGATAGTCATCTTGAAAAAGTAATCATTAACTATAAGCCTAGCGACATCATAGATCTATGGGATTGACAAGCCTATTTGGTGCTAAAGCCGAGGTTATTGCCGGCTCTTGATGACGTATTCTTGTTCATCATGGGAACCAAGTACACTTAGCTAATCGTATATCTTATTGTGGCCAATCTTTGTCAAGGTTTGATTGTATCATTGTGCTATCTATATTCTTGTATTATTTCTTAACCTATGACATGAAATGCCTTTTAAAAATTGTATATATGTATGTATAACTCATGAAAACTCATCAACATCAATTGTTGAACTTATTTTTAACATGTTTTAGGGAATGACCAAGCTTAATTGTTGATCTTGAAAATTGGATATATCTAGGATTGGACTTAGAAATAATAAAGACTTATTATTATTTTGGAATGTTTGAACTTGATGTTATGTTTTGAAAGTTTGTTGGAGACTTTATGGTTGTAATGTTACAATAATAACCTATGCTTAACTATATTTGCACTTGATGGTAGCGTTATGTGGCTTTGAACAATCTTAACCCTCACATCTCAACGTTTTCGCCGCTAAGGTTGGGGTGTGACAGATTGGAATCAGAGCTCATAACTATAGGAATTTATGTTATTAGAAATGGTGACCTAGACTATGGTTAATGTAGGAACCCTACATGAAATTGCTCCTGTTATGGGAAAGCCTCTTAATGTGTTGCTTGATGTTGTTTAGTTATAATTGCTCCTTAAGTCGAAAACTTGATTGTCAAGCCTTTCCGTATGCATAACTTCAACCTCTTATCTTCAAGGCGATGAAATTTCTTAAACTTATTCTCGATGACACGTGAGATCGTACGCATTATATCGAAAGATTCAAATCTCTAGACTTTATATCTAATCTATGAAAAATCTCATCAAGGTTCTAATTCTATTAGCCTGAAAAGAAAATTGTATGACTCATAGACACCTGTATTCTGGATTTCCTGGCAAAAAGCCTTCGGGTTAAGGTAAGCATTTTGCATAAATCCCAATCAACTGCGGGACTAGTTATGCTTTTTTAAGTCCTGAAAAATTATTGTTTTAATTATCTATCTTTACCTCAAAATTTCCATGTCTAACTTATTCTATATTTAGAATGTCTCGTCATTATGGAAAGCGTGGTAGCTCCGATCGCAAAATGGCCGCTACGATCGCTCGTCAAATGGCTTCCGTCGTTCCAACTATGGTCGCTGAACTGAATAGCTCTCTGATGGCAAATGTTAGTAATAATACAAATGGCAACAATGGACAAGGAGACAATAGCAGAAATCAAGGAAGGAATAACCAAACCTGCACATTCAAGCACTCCAATTCCTATAAACCCACCAATTTAGTGGAAAAGAAGGAGCCACTTGACTTCTTGAGTGGTTTGAGAGCATGGAGAATACTTTCACCAATACTGAGTGTCCTGAGGCACTCAAGGTTTGTTATGCCACGAGTGTCCTCCAACAAAAAGCACTTACGTGGTGGAACAACGAAAAGAGGAATCGAGGTGTAGATGTTGCATTAGCACTGCCGTGAGATGTGTTCAAGAATATTATGATCCAAAAGTTTTGCCCGAGGAGCGAGTTATAGAAACTTAAGGAGGAATTATGGAACCTTAAACAGGATGGTAGGGATTATTTGGCTTACTCAATTAGACAATATGAGCTGAGTATCCTTTTGCCTCACATGGTTGATATCGTCCCTCGTAATATTGAGAAGTTCATCAAGGGGGTACTACCGTAAATCCAAGATGTTGTGGTGGGAAGCAAGCCCACAACATTGGAAGAAGCATTTACTATTAGCGCTCAACTCACGGAGAATCACATTAGGGCGAGCACCTTGACTGTTAAAGGTGCTAAAAAGACTGAATAAGTGGTTCCTGAAAAACCAAGGAAGTTAAGGGATTTATCCATCCTAGTTCTTCGCCATGGGGTGCACCTGTGCTATTCGTGAAAAAGAAAGATGGATCATTTCGTATGTGCATCGATTACCGGGAACTCAACAAACTCACTTTCAAGGACCGATACCCTCTTCCTCGAATAGATGATCTTTTCGATCAACTCCAAGGAGCTACTCAAATCTCAAAAACCGATTTACGTTCTGGCTATTATCAACTATGAGTTCACGACAATGATATTATGAAAATTATGTTTCGTACTCGATATGGACACCATGAGTTTATGGTTATACCTTTTGGGTTGACAAAGGCTCCTGTCATTTTTATAGACCTCATGAACCGAGTATGCAAGCCCTATTTGGACAAATTTGTGATTGTGTTCATATACGATATTCTTATTTACTCAAAGTCTAAAACCGATCATGAACTTCACTTGTGACAAGTTCTTGAGCTGTTAAAGAAAGAGCAATTGTACGCAAAGTTCTCAAAGTGTGAATTCTGGCTTGAGGAGGTCCAATTTCTAGGTCATGTGGTGAATAGTCAAGGAATTCACGTTGATCCTGTAAAGGTGGAAGCTGTGAAAAATTGGTGTGTCCCCAAAACCCCAACCGAAGTTCGTTCTTTCCTTGGACTAGCAGGATACTACCGGCGCTTCATTTCCAATTTCTCAAGAATTGCGAAACCGCTTACGTCCCTAACCCAAAAGAATAAACCATTTGAGTGGGGGCCTGAGCAGGAAGAGGCCTTCAAGGCTCCAAAACACAAGCTGTGTAATACGCCCATCTTAACCCTTCCCGATGGAAATGATGACTTCACTGAATATTGTGATGCATCTAGGCAAGGCCTTGGTTGCGTTCTTATGTAGTGAGGAAAGGTCATAGCATATGCATCGAGACAATTAAAGGTCCATGAGGTGAATTACACAACCCACAATCTTGAACTTGGTGCTGTGGTTTTTGCCTTGAAAAGTTGGAGGCATTACCTTTATGGAACACAATGCATAGTCTACACTGATCACAAAAGCCTTCAACACGTTTTCAATCAAAAGGATCTCAATATGAGACAACGTCGTTGGGTCGAGTTGATTAGTGACTACGACTGTGATATCCGTTACCATCCTGGAAAGGCGAATGTCGTAGCCGATGCATTAAGTCGTAAGGTCCATAACAAGATGGTCTCGCTTCAAGAAATTCGCGATCGACGACAATGGTTTGATACCTTGGGGGAGTTCGACATGGAGATTCGTTTGGATATCAATGTGACTACTGTGTTGCTTCAAAATTAAGGATTGAAAATGATATTGAGACTTGCATCATGGATGCTCAACAAGTTGTTCAAGCGGAAGGGAATATGGGTGAAGAACTGGAGTATAATATTCGAGCTCAACTGGAAACGAAACCCAATGGGTTGTTATATTTATTAAATCGGATTTGGGTTCCTAACCATGATAATCTTTGTACCTTCATCATGAACTGTAACATCCGACCCATTTTCAGCTTACAAACCCAAATCCATTATTTAGATGATTTATGTCGATGAATTAAATGTAACATGGTGTTGTTTAACCAATATTATAAATTATTTTTCATTTGTTTAAACAATTTATAATAATGTTGTGATTTATAAATATTCATTATTAAGTTGAAAGTTTTATATAATATTTTATAATAAATAACTAAATCTAAAAGTTTCATTAAAAATTTATAAAAACTATAAATATTTTGTAAAATAAATGGAATTATTATATAAATTAAGTTTAGGGTGGAAAGTGTTAATTATAAAACTTGAATTACAAGTTTTTCACATAAAATAACAAGTATTCTAAACTACAGGGGCTAAACCTGTAAACTTTTAAAATCAACCCCAAACCCCCCTGTTTTGCCCCGGCGATTGTTTCCCCTCCGGCCAACGTCCGGCCGTCCCCGGCGAGGTCCAACCATACCCAATCTAGCCGTTTCCAAGTCGATCGAACCGTTACCCTTGTCATGACCTTGTTTCGAACTCGTAATCTCTCATAATTGGAGTTAATCGAATGTTTAATACCTTCGAATCAAAACCGAAAGAAATCACACTCAAATCTCATCGGTTTCATCTCATTCATAAACATAATCAATCAAACTAATCAACCAAAAACGTCTCCGGGAGAATTGCGAAGTTAATCATATCAGTAATTGCAATTAACACATGTAATGGCAAACAAATCAAGACCCGAAACTCCCGAACAGAACTTAAATTCGTTTGATATGAAACTGTCACAATTGGGACTACAAAATCACGATGAAACCTTCGAATCGACCCCTTTGAGCTCTATGCAATTTCAATTATAAACGAAACAACCTCATACATTCCTCTCGAATATCAATTCTACAAAGAACCTGCAAGCTACCCGAACACATCTTCAGATGAGTTTAATCAGCAATTGAAAGAGGGCTTTGAATCATAAGCTCCATCGAAAGCTTCATACGAAATTAATTGGATTTTGATCACCATTTGCATCTCAAATCAAACTTGAACCGATCGCTACCATTGTGCGTCAGTTCATCCTCCATTTCAAACAATCCAGGTAATTCCACACACACACACACTCGATTTTATGTGGGGAATAAAAGCCCCATGTTTTGTTCGGGTTAATCTCATCAAATCGGTGTCCAATTTGAATCAAATCGAACTAGGGTTCATGTCAATTTGGGGATTTGGTTAAGATAATGGTTTTGTTAATTAAAAACCAAACTGTAACAGATCTGGGGCTTTGGCCCACTGGTAAATCACACCAACCTCACAGGGGAGACCCGGGTTCGACCCCGGTCCACCCCAATGTTTTTTTTAATGTTGTTTATTTAATTATTTTAATTACCATTAAAATAAAATAAAAAAACATTTTTGATAGTTTAATCTATTCCATAACTTATTATTTAATTTATTATTTAAACTTTCTGAAAAATTAGAAAAGTTAAAAAAATTGTACATATTATATGTTATTAACAAAAATACATTTAGTTTCTTTAAAGACTCTAAATTCTTAAAAGTCGTTTTAAATAAAATATAAATTCATTCAAATTATTTAAAACTCATCTAATCAATATTTATAAACTAAATATGTAAATGATATCAAAATCACTAATGACTCATCATTATTTTCCATCCTAACTATGTAATACATTTAATCTATTCTATTCGGCTAATCTACTAAGTTAACTTTTAAAAACAATTTTTGAAAACCCCAAATCCCAATTGAAACCCTAGCTCATATCCAATTCTAATCATCACATCTAAGTACACTATTTTTAGGTTAATCCGTGAGGAAAACCGTTGAAGTCTAATCTGTCATATTATTCAAATCAAATTATTGCCAAGTGAGTATTCATTGTCCTTTTTATGTATTTCATATTTTGGGGAAATCATGTGATTCTATATTCAATCAATTATTATTCATTGTTATTATATTTCATTCTAAATCCAATTCAAGACATGCTATGTTATTATGTGCAATTATGTGTTCATAGTTAGATAAACTTGATGATAACACAATCATTAATTCATGCAACCACGGTAACAATGATAGATCTATTGGTTTGACAAACCCACCCCATTTGTTTAGACGCGTGGTGATTGAAACCGGAAATCATTCATTCTATAAGACTTCGTCTAAGGACCGAGTCAATTCAGTCATTAGGGTTGATTGTGTTGGGTTTTCTGTTATGATTCACTGTTGCATTTTAGTCTGGCATTGTCATATGAATTGAATTGTTTTTTAAGATATTTAATCAACCTATATATGTGTATTTAAACCTATGATTACTCACCGGCTAATGTGTTAGCTGACTCGTTACTTTTTCACATGATTTCAGGAAATGCTATTTAGTGGAAATTCTCTCTGCTTATATAGGATTGGACCTAGTCAAAAATAAAGAAGACAATATTATGTTTTATGGTGTTATTTTAATTGCGTTGTAATGTGTAATTGACTAGAACTATTCAATAAATAATGACTTTTAAATGTTATTTAAACATATTTATTACCATGTGCTATGAACAATCAATTCACATTCGTCCGCCTCGATGATTCCACCATCGGTCGGGGTATGACAGATTGGTATCAGAGCCATGGTTATAGAGAATTAGGTTATTAGAAATGGAATGACCTAGACTATAACTAAGTACCTCATTCATGAGTCCTCTCATGTAATTCATAAGTTTAGATATGATTTTTAGTGCCTTTTATGCTTATACATGATTATATGCCTTATATGATTAATTCTACACCTTGATTCTTATCAATGCACATACGATTCTCAAATCATATCCTAAGGCATTGTAAGCCTAAATCAAATGGTTTTCAAATTTTGAAGTTTGAATTGTTATCCATAGTTTTCAAATCTCGTCAAAGTTTGTGTCACATGACTGAAAACATGCAATGCTGGAAGAGTGAGATGCCTGTATCTCGAGGTGTTCTGTCTAGGCAAGGTATTCATATAAATCCAAATCAACCGATGGATCCGTTTACCTTACCTAGGAACCCTTGGGGTGAGTGTCCGCTTATAGGTACGCATGTCTTCATTAAGGTTATGGTTGACCTGATACTTTGATAAGTCAACGTATTCGTTTTGGTTTGCTAACTGAACGTTTACACTAGTAACACCTCATTGTTATTTTAAACAATCTCATCAACGATTTTGTCATTTTGAAATCTTATAAACCCATTAACCGATTCTCATAAAAGTTTTCTATACTCTTACAACATGTCTTCTCGTCAAAACCGATCCCGGTCTGGAAACTCTGGCCGTAAGATTGCTGCTATTGTAGCACGTGAAGTTGCTGCAGTCATCCCAACTCTGCTTACCCATTTGAACCAAGGCAACAATGCTGTTCAAAACCCAGCTGCACCAAACCCTCCCCAAACTTGTACTTACAAGCACTTCAATTCTTGTAATCCCACTAAGTTTAGCGGGACCGAGGGAGCCACTGGACTCTTACAGTGGTTTGAGAGTATCGAGAACACTTTCCTTAATAGTGAGTGTCCCGATAATCTCAAGGTTCGTTATGCTACAAGTGTTCTTCAAAAGAGAGCACTCACTTGGTGGAACGGGGAGAAACGAACTCGTGGAACTGATGTTGCCCTAGCATTGACGTGGGATGAGGTCAAGGAACTCATGACTCGGGAATTTTGCCCGAGAAATGAAATCAAGAAGTTAGAAGCTGAGTTTTGGGATTTGACTCAAGAAGGTGGAGAGAATCTAGCTTACACCAACCGATTTCATGAGTTGAGTCTGCTTGTTCCTCACATGGTTACTCCTCTATCCCGGGCTATCGAGAAGTACATCGGTGGTCTACCTATGCAAATACAAGACACGGTGTGGGGTAGGAATCCTGCAACTCTGGAAGATACAATTCGTTTGGCTGCTCAGTTAACTGACAATCATGTCAAGGCTGGTACTTTGATCAGGAAAGGTGCTAAAAAGGTGCCCGAGAAACCTACAGTTGAACTACCTAAGGAGGACAAACCTGAACCTTTTCAAAACAAGAAGAGGAAGGCTAAGTCCCAAAACTTTGCTGTGGTTACCCCTGCTGTTCCAGTTAACCAAGTCGCACCAAACTATCAACCAGCCTCCAACAATCAAGTTCCGGCGAAGAAACCCTACACTGGAACTTTTCCGCAATGCAACATCTGCAAGTACCATCACCCTGCCAATTCACAATGTCTTCGTTGCACCAACTGTGGTCGTTTCGGCCATACCTTTAAAGTATGCAAAAGTGCAGCTAGAACTCCAACCACCGCACCCGTCCTTCAACATCCCCCTGCTATTACTCAGGGTCGTGCATGCTATCAATGTGGGGATCCGAATCATTTTCGCAACCGATGTCCTCAACTTGTCAACAAAGTGCCTACAGCTCAAGGACGTGCTTTTAACATCAATGCTCATCAGGCTCAAACACGATGTGGTGAACGGTATGTTTTTAATCAATAATCATTATGCTTCAGTCTTATTTGATACCGGCGCCGACAAAAGTTTTGTGTCCTTAGAATTTGAGCCTTTACTTGCTAGTGCACGAACTAAGTTGAGAACACCGTTTACAGTAGAAATAGCAGACGGGAAACCTATCACCATTGATTCTATTATTCCAAACTGTAACCTTAGCCTTAGCGAGCACGATTTTTCTATTGACCTTACACCGATGCAACTTGGAAATTTCGATGTCATCATAGGCATGGATTGGTTATCTAAGAATCATGCTGAAGTTGTTTGTTTCGAGAAAATCATCCGAATCCCTCTTGCGCCCGAAAAGGTGTTAAACATCTATGGAGAAAAACCTTCCAAAGGCCTTCGACTCATGTCATGTATCAAAGCTCAAAAGTACCTTCGCAAGCACTATGTGGCTTTCTTAGCGCATGTCGTGAAAACGAATGGGAAGTCAAAGAAAATCGAGGATATTCCAATCATTCGTGATTTTCCGGAAGTGTTTCCCGATGACTTAACTGGTCTTCCTCCTATTCGTCAAGTCGAGTTTCGTATCGACCTTGTGCCTGGTGCAACACCTGTAGCAAAATCTCCATATCGTCTTGCACCATCTGAGATGCAAGAACGTGCTAGTCAGCTTCAAGAACTTTCCGATAAAGGTTTTATTCGACCAAGTTCCTCACCTTGGGGAGCCCCCGTATTGTTTGTGAAGAAGAAAGATGGCTCATTCCGCATGTGTATCGATTATCGGGAGCTCAACAAGCTTACTGTCAAAAACCGGTATCCTTTACCAAGAATCGACGACTTGTTTGACCAACTTCAAGGAGCTTCTTATTTCTCCAAGATCGACCTTCGTTCCGGTTATCATCAACTCCGAGTACACGATGATGACGTTCCTAAAACAGCCTTTCGTACGAGATATGGTCATTATGAGTTCCTGGTAATGCCATTTGGTTTGACCAACGCACCAACTGTGTTCATGGATCTAATGAACCGCGTGTGTAAACCATATTTGGACAAGTTCGTGATCATTTTCATCGACGACATTCTGATTTATTCAAGGTCAAAATTTGAGCATGAACATCATCTTCGCTTGATTCTTGAACTATTGAAAAAGGAGAAACTATATGCTAAATTCTCTAAGTGTGAATTTGGTTGAAAGAGGTACAATTCCTTGGTCACATCGTAAATGATAAAGGAATTCATGTGGATCCTGCAAAGATTGAGGCTGTAAAGAATTGGGTTGAACCTAAAACTCCCACTGAGATTCGTTCATTTCTTGGCCTAGCCGGCTACTATCGGCGTTTCATTCCTAATTTCTCAAAGATCGCGGTGCCTCTTACTGCCTTGACTCACAAGGATAAGCCTTTTGTGTGGGGACCGGATCAAGAGAAAGCATTTCAAACACTTAAGCAAAAGCTATGCAATGCTCCAATCTTGACCCTTCCCGAGGGGAATGATGATTTTGTCGTCTACTGCGATGCTTCCAAGCAAGGTCTGGGTTGTGTCCTCATGCAACGAGGAAAAGTCATAGCCTATGCCTCAAGACAACTCAAAATTCATGAGAAAAATTACACAACCCATGATCTTGAACTGGGAGCTATGGTTTTCGCACTTAAAATCTGGAGGCACTATCTTTACGGCACCAAGTGTGTTGTATTTACTGATCACAAAAGTCTTCAGCACATCTTCAATCAGAAGGAATTAAACATGAGGCAACGACGATGGGTTGAATTACTTAATGACTACGATTGTGAAATTCGCTATCACCCTGGAAAAGCGAATGTCGTAGCCGATGCATTGAGTCGCAAGGATTATGTCATACTCCAAAGTGTTACCATTCAATCCGAACTCAAAACCCGTATTCTCGAAGCCCAACACGAGTCAGTCACTGAGGGTAACATGTATGATGAAATGTCATGCGGCGCTGAACTTCAATTGGAGACAAAACCTGATGGTTTGTTGTATTTTCTGGACCGTCTTTGGATTCCCAAACGCAATGACCTTCGAATCCTCATTATGAGCGAGGCTCACAAAACTCGTTATTCTATTCATCCCGGTGCGGATAAAATGTTTATGAATCTTCGTAATCAGTATTGGTGGCCCGGCATGAAAAAGGATATAGCTTTGTATGTGTCCAAATGCCTCACCTGTTCAAAAGTTAAAGCCGAACATCAGCGTCCTTTTGGGTTACTTGTTCAACGCGATATTCCTGTGTGGAAGTGGGAAGACATATCCATGGATTTCATTACCAAATTGCCTCGAACCTTCAGCGGTCATGATAGCATTTGGGTCATCGTAGATCGATTGACTAAATCGGCACACTTCATACCGATTCGTGAAGATTATCGAGTTGAGAAATTGGCTCGTATCTATATCAATGAAATAGTCAGCCGGCACGGTGTACCATTAAATATTATCTCTGATCGTGATGGTCGATTCATCTCCCATTTCTGGCAAAGTCTTCAATCGTCTTTGGGAACCCGACTCAATCTCAGCACAGCTTATCACCCTCAAACCGATGGTCAAACTGAAAGAACGATACAGACGCTTGAGGATATGCTTCGAGCATGTGTCATTGACTTTAGTGGCTCTTGGGATTCTCACCTACCGTTAATCGAATTTTCATACAACAACAGTTACCATACAAGTATCCAAATGGCACCATTTGAAGCTTTGTACGGCCGCAAGTGTCGATCTCCTATATGTTGGTCTGAGATAGGAGATGCACAAATCACCGGTCCTGAACTGATTCAGGAATCAACTGATAAGATTCATAAGATTCGTGATAACTTACTTGCTGCTAGAAACCGTCAAAAGCATTATGCCGATAAGGGACGGAAACCCATGGAATACAATGTCGGAGATCTTGTACTCCTAAAGGTATCACCTTGGAAAGGGGTGATCCGTTTTGGGAAGAAAGGGAAGCTAGCACCTCGTTATGTGGGTCCATTCTAAGTGCTTGAGCGTGTTGGAAAAGTAGCTTACAAGCTTGAACTACCTCAAAAACTCAACAACATTCACCCAACATTTCATGTTTCCAACCTCAAGAAATGCCTTGCTGACGAGAACCTCCACATCCCACTTGATGAAGTTCAAATCGATGAATCCATGCACTTCATCGAAAGGCCTGTGGAGATCATGGACCGTGAAGTCAAACAACTCAAGCGTAGCCGTATACCAATCGTCAAGGTACGTTGGGAGTCCAAACGTGGCCCAGAGTTCACTTGGGAGCGTGAAGACCAAATGAAATCCAAGTAACCCCATCTTTTTGTCTCAGCCTCCTCGTGATCAAATTTCGGGACGAAATTTCCTAAACTAGGGGAGACTGTAACATCCGACCCATTTTTAGCTTACAAACCCAAATCCATTATTTAGATGATTTATGTCGATGAATTAAATGTGACATGGTGTTGTTTAACCAATATTATAAATTATTTTTCATTTATTTGAACAATTTACAATAATGTTGTGATTTATAAATATTCATTATTAAGTTGAAAGTTTTATATAATATTTTATAATAAATAACTAAATCTAAAAGTTTCATTAAAAATTTATAAAAACTATAAATATTTTGTAAAATAAATGGAATTATTATATAAATTAAGTTTAGGGTGGAAAGTGTTAATTATAAAACTTGAATTACAAGTTTTTCACATAAAATAACAAGTATTCTAAACTACAGGGGCTAAACCTGTAAACTTTTAAAATCAACCCCAAACCCCCCTGTTTTGCCCCGGCGACTGTTTCCCCTCCGGCCAACGTCCAGCCGTCCCCGGCGAGGTCCAACCATACCCAATCTAGCCGTTTCCAAGTCGATCGAACCGTTACCCTTGTCACGACCTTGTTTCGAACTCGTAATCTCTCATAATTGGAGTTAATCGAATGTTTAATACCTTCGAAGCAAAACCGAAAGAAATCACACTCAAATCCATCGGTTTCATCTCATTCATAAACATAATCAATCAAACTAATCAACCAAAAACGTCTCCGGGAGAATTGCGAAGTTAATCATATCAGTAATTGCAATTAACACATGTAATGGCAAACAATCAAGACCCGAAACTCCCGAATAGAACTTAAACTCGTTTGATATGAAACTGTCACAATTGGGACTACAAAATCACGATGAAACCTTCGAATCGACCCCTTTGAGCTCTATGCAATTTCAATTATAAACGAAACAACCTCATACATTCCTCTCGAATATCAATTCTACAACGAACCTGCAAGCTACCCGAACACATCTTCAGACGAGTTTAATCAGCAATTGAAAGAGGGCTTTGAATCATAAGCTCCATCGAAAGCTTCATACGAAATTAATTGGATTTTGATCACCATTTGCATCTCAAATCAAACTCGAACCGATCGCTACCATTGTGCGTCAGTTCATCCTCCATTTCAAACAATCCAGGTAATTCCACACACACACACACTCAATTTTATGTGGGGAATAAAAGCCCCATGTTTATTCGGGTTAATCTCATCAAATCGATGTCCAATTTGAATCAAATCGAACTAGGGTTCATGTCAATTTGGGGATTTGGTTAAGATAATGGTTTTGTTAATTAAAAACCAAACTGTAACAGATCTGGGGCTTTGGCCCACTGGTAAATCACACCAACCTCACAGGGGAGACCCGGGTTCGACCCCGGTCCACCCCAATGTTTTTTTTAATGTTGTTTATTTAATTATTTTAATTACCATTAAAATAAAATAAAAAAAACATTTTTGATAGTTTAATCTATTCCATAACTTATTATTTAATTTATTATTTAAACTTTCTGAAAAATTAGAAAAGTTAAAAAAATTGTACATATTATATGTTATTAACAAAAATACATTTAGTTTCTTTAAAGACTCTAAATTCTTAAAAGTCGTTTTAAATAAAATATAAATTCATTCAAATTATTTAAAACTCATCTAATCAATATTTATAAACTAAATATGTAAATGATATCAAAATCACTAATGACTCATCATTATTTTCCATCCTAACTATGTAATACATTTAATCTATTCTATTCGGCTAATCTACTAAGTTAACTTTTAAAAACTATTTTTGAAAACCCCAAATCCCAATTGAAACCCTAGCTCATATCCAATTCCAATCATCACATCTAAGTACACTATTTTTAGGTTAATCCGTGAGGAAAACCGTTGAAGTCTAATCTTTCATATTATTCAAATCAAATTATTGCCAAGTGAGTATTCATTGCCCTTTTTATGTATTTTATATTTTGGGGAAATCATGTGATTCTATATTCAATCAATTATTATTCATTGTTATTATATTTCATTCTAAATCCAATTCAAGACATGTTATGTTATTATGTGCAATTATGTGTTCATAGTTAGATAAACTTGATGATAACACAATCATTAATTCATGCAACCACGGTAACAATGATAGATCTATTGGTTTGACAAACCCACCCCATTTGTTTAGACGCGTGGTGATTGAAACCGGAAATCATTCATTCTATAAGACTTCGTCTGAGGACCGAGTCAATTCAGTCATTAGGGTTGATTGTGTTGGGTTTTCTGTTATGATTCACTGTTGCATTTTAGTCTGGCATTGTCATATGAATTGAATTGTTTTTTAAGATATTTAATCAACCTATATATGTGTATTTAAACCTATGATTACTCACCGGCTAATGTGTTAGCTGACTCGTTACTTTTTCACATGATTTCAGGAAATGCTATTTAGTGGAAATTCTCTCTGCTCATATAGGATTGGACCTAGTCAAAAATAAAGAAGACAATATTATGTTTTATGGTGTTATTTTAATTGCGTTGTAATGTGTAATTGACTAGAACTATTCAATAAATAATGACTTTTAAATGTTATTTAAACATATTTATTACCATGTGCTATGAACAATCAATTCACATTTGTCCGCCTCGATGATTCCGCCATCGGTCGGGGTGTGACATGAACGAAGCTCATCAAACTCGTTATTCTATTCACCTTGGGTCCGATAAGGTGTATATGGATCTGCGTGGACAGTACTGGTGGCCTAGGATGAAGAAAGACATTGCAGCTTATGTAGCCAAATGTCTTACGTGTGCAAAGGTTAAAGCAGAACACCAACGTCATAGTGGATTACTTGAGCAACCTGAAATTCCTATGTGAAAATGGGAATATATATCTATGGATTTCATAACCAAATTACCTCGCACTTCACGCGGTCATAATAGTACATGGGTGATCGTCGACCGGTTGATCAAATCGGCGCATTTCATACCCATACGTGACACTTACAAAACATCAAAATTGGCTCGTATATACATCGATGAGATTGTGAGTCGTCACGGTGTACCTTTGCATATCATATCCGATCGAGATGCTCGTTTCACTTCGTACTTTTGGTCGTCTATGCAAAAACTCTTGGGTACTCAACTAGATTTAAACATAACTTATCATCCTCAAATGGACGGTCAAACTGAGCGAACTATTCAGACTTGTTGGAGCATATATTGTCATATATAGTGTGTCCATCGCTTGTCGAATAGTCTAGGCTTAATGTAATACACCTGATATGTTGAAAACACATGAAACTGGGTTATTCGCAGGAGCATATGCGAATGAGACTCAGTCGTACGACTGAGCCATGCTAATGGACCAGTCGTGCGACTGAGAGATGCGATTGGGCCATTTGTAATACTGAACCATAAGTATGGTCTAGTCGTACGATTGAACCATACCCATGGCTCAATCATACGAATGGGCCCAGTCGCATCTGATATGGGCTGAGGCCTATAAATACCAGTTTCATTGTGTAGAGAGATTAAGGAGTGTGTCCGGGGCCTAGGTGCTATCGGATGAGAGGGGAGATCATGCTCGATCTCCCCCTGCCAAGAATCGTGATTCTTATGTTGTAACGAGCTTGTAATCATTAGGTTTTATCAATGAAACCTTTTATTATAGTTCGTGTTATTGTTTGTCTCTTGGTTTTTGGTTTCGTTTCCTTCCGTCAAGAACACGCTTGGATGTCTACCGATCCAGCGACTTCACAATTTTTATCAGAGCCGGTTACTACTGGAATGATCTAACAATCATTCAAGCAACCCGAGCTCTTGATTTCTGGATCTATTTCAGTTTCTTTGACGTTAAACCCACTTCGTGTTCTTCGTGTTTTGCTCAGATCTTGTTACGTGTGTTGGTTCTTGGTTAAAATCGAACTCGGAAACACGTTCTTATCACCCTTGCGAATCAGATGATGTCTATTTTGGTTCGGTTTATGTAAAATTCATCAGATTAGGGTTTTTGGCAGCCATTGCGGTTGCAGATCTGAAAAACTGCGTGCAGACCCGTTCGTGCGACTGGACCATGCTAATGGACCATTCGTGCGACTGGACCATGCTAATGGACCATTCATGCGACTGGACCATGCTAATGGACCATTCGTACGACTAGACCATGCTAATGGACCATTCGTACGACTGGACCATGCTAATGGACCATTCGTACGACTAGACCATGCTAATGGACCATTCGTATGACTGGATCATTCGTACGACTGGAATGCGACTGGACCAGTCTTATGACCAGTCATGCTACTGGACCAGTCTTATGACCAGTCATGTTACTGGACCAGTCTTATGACCAGTCATGCTACTGGACCAGTCTTATGACTAGTCATGCTACTAGACCAGTCTTATGACCAGTCTCACGAAAATATCATTCGTATTATCCACTCACACAAATATGATAATTGTACTCCATGTCATACGAATGAACGGTGTTCCAGACAAAAAAAAATAAAAAATAAAATAAAATCCTGGAACTACCTTCTGCACAGATTTGAGGATGAGCGAAGAACATTCACCTTGAGGTTCTTTTGTCAAATAAGTTCGATGGATACCCCATTATTCATTGGACTTCCAGTATAGGTGATTGTAGTTAGAACACAAAAGAGAGAAGAGAAGATGTCAGCAGTCGGTACTGATTTTGTGGGGTAGTCAAGAGCATCTGACTATTTATGGGCCAATCAAGTTTTATTTATCCGCATAGGGAGGATTCTGACATTTAGGGGGAATCCTCGTTTAGAGAAATTAAAGACGCAATCAGAAAGTGCTGATGTGAGCCGGTTTCTGATGATGAATCTGAGTGCATGCTGATTTGTTTGACATTGTCAGCTCTGGATTGGAACCCTCTACTTTTTGCCCAATACACCGTATGAAGACGCCACGAGGGCACAACGTTTATATATTGGGATATGCTGAATTTGTTCTGCAGGTGTTAATGTTAATCAGGTTAGCCTGTGTGAAGATTGAAGCAATGAAAAACTGTTCATGTTATTATCTGGAAAAATCATTCATATGGGGAATCTTGCTGTTATGATGGTGTTTTGCAAAGTAAATGAAAGCTATTGTCCCTAAATTCATTTTCAGGGATACTGTAGCAACCTAACGGATCGGAAACGTTGGCTAATATGGTTTTTCATTTGATTCTATTGGAAACCAGAGCAAAGATTGACTGAAAATTGTAAGAGGTGTCATCTACTATTCGCAAGCAACGTCCAAGGGGGAATTTGTTGGAGCATATATTGTCATATATAGTGTGTCCGTCGCTTGTCGAATAGTCTAGGCTTAATGTAGTACACCTGAGATGTTATAAACACATGAAACTGGGTCATTCACAGGAACATATGCGAATGAGACTCAGTCGAGCCATGCTAATGGACCAGTCGTGCGACTGAGAGATGCGATTGGGCCATTCGTAATACTGAACCATAAGTATGGTCCAGTCGTACGATTGAACCATACGCATGGCCCAATCGTACGAATGGGCCCAGTCGTATCTGATATGGGTTGAGGCCTATAAATACCAGTCTCATTGTGTAGAGAGATTAAGGAATGTGCCCGGGGCCTAGGTGCTGCCGGATGAGATGGGAGATCATGCTCGATCTCCCCTTGCCAAGAGTCCAGATTCTTATGTTGTAACGAGCTTGTAATCATTAGGTTTTATCAATGAAACCATTTTATTATAATTCGTGTTATTGTTTGCCTCTTGGTTTTTGGTTTAGTTTCCTTCCGTCAAGAACACGCTCGGATTTCTACCGATCCAGCGACTTCACAAGACTCTTGAGGATTTGCTACGCCTTTGTGTTCTTGTTCTTGGTGGTGACTGGGATATGCATTTACCATTAGCGGAATTCTCTTATAATAATAGTTACCACTCGAGGATTAAGATGGCACCCTTCGAAGCACTTTACGGTCGCAAATGTCGTTCCCCTATTTGTTGGACGGACATTGGTGAAAATTTCATCACTGGCCCTGAACTTATACAAGAAAGGACCGATAAAGTTTCCACAATTCGTAAAAATCTTGAAGTAGCTAGAAGTCGACAAAAGAGTTATGCGGATAAAAGACGCAAGCCGTTAGAATTCCAAGTCGGGGATATGGTTCTTCTTAAAGTCTCACCATGGAAGGGAGTTGTTCGCTTTGGGAAGAAGGGTAAATTAACTCCACGGTTTGTAGGACCTTTCAAGATTCTAAAAAGGGTCGGGAAAGTGGCTTATAAGGTGGAACTACCCTCTGATCTTATCGGGGTTCATCCCGTTTTTCATGTCTCAAATCTGAGAAAATGTTTGGCCGACGAAAGTCTGCATGTCCCGTTGGATGACATCTAGATAGACGATTAATTAGATTTTGTCGAGAAACCCGTCGAGATCATGGACCGCACCATGAAGAAGACTAGAACCACTACCACCCCAATCGTCAAGGTTCGTTGGGAGGATAAACACGGATCCGAGTTTACCTAGGAACGTGAGGATCATATGAAGAAGAAATATCCATATTTGTTTGTTTAATCTCATCTTTAATTTTGGGACGAAATTCCTTAAAGTTGGGAAGACTGTGACCTTTTGGATTTTTCGTTATCTAAATGTTATCCTCGTTATCTTCTTGTAAGGACCTTTTCTGTCAATAATGAGACTATGAGGGTTATTTATGTTTATTTTCTTTTATTTTACATTAACTTGTTAATTTAAAAGTTAATAACTTAATTTATTAAAAAATTATATAATAATAATAATAAATAAATTCATAAAGTTTGGATATTAATTATGAGATTCTAATATAAATAATAAAAATACAAAAAAATTATAAAGTTTAAATAAAATAATAAATTAAAAGTATATATAAAATTAGGGTTTTAATAAGTCAAGGGGGGTGTTATGTCATTTTTAAAACCTGAATTAAAAGGTTTTAACATAAAATGACAATATTTAAACCACAGGGACCAAAGTGTAACTTTCATTCAAACCCAAACCCCCTGTTTTCTCTCACCCCGACTTTTCGGCCGCCGGCCGGCGATGCTCCGGCACGGCGCCGGCGAGTCCCAAAACCCGTCTAAATCTTCAAATTTTGAACCCCAATCAATTCTAACCGTTTCGTGAAACCGATTCGAACTCATTGATGTACTTTAATTGAGTTTAACATCGGTTATGCGAATATTTGGACTCGAGTAACCGATTACCTCTAATCACGAACCGTTCGACAATTAAAACCGGTTAATAATCTGATTAATTGAACCTACACGGTCTTTTAACCATTTCTAATTCATCACCAATTACAATTTTAGATGAAACACACGAACACATCATAATCGACCATCAAAAATCATCGCGACCTGCAATCTAGTCGAACCCCACCTTCTATACATTATTATCTCAAATTGACAGAGGGTTTTCGTTTCTCATCATCTAAAGAAGCTAAAGTACAATTAATTGGGTTATCATCAACCAAATCACCTTGGATCAACTCTCCTCTGTCGCGGCTTAATTTCTTTTTGTTCCCATCGATTTTGCATCAAAACCAGGTAATTCCACACATTCTCATACTCGATTTCATGTGTTAAACAAAAGCCCCATGATTATTCATGTTAACAGAATCGATTTATTCTTCAATTTGGTTCAAATCGTTTTAGGGTTCTTGGTGAATTTAGGGTTTCTAATATTTGTTGCTTTTAAAAATTAAAACCCATCTCCTAACAGGCATAGGCGCCCAAGCCTACCGGTTAAGAGCATTCTCATATACACAAGAGGTCCCGGGTTCGACCTCGGGCACCCTCAACTTTTTTTAAAAAACGTTTTCTTTATTAATTAAATTAAAGAAATTTACATTTTCTTATGAAATTAAATAAAAATTACTTTTGTTAACTAAATTTATCCCATAAATTATCAAATTAATTTATGTAAATTTTTAAACAAAATAATGTTATATTTTTATTTAAAAACAAATAGTTTAATAATATAAACACTATGACAAAGGTTATTTAGAAGTTTCTTTCTTTTGTTACCTTATAAAATGGTCTTGAAATCAAATAAGTTATTTAATAACTTATTTAAATAATCAATTATTCAATTGATTATTTTGGACAAGTCGTTATTTAACTAATTATTAAATTAATTATTACTTTATTTTCACACTTTAAATCTTAATTTTTATTTATCAATTATTATGAATTGAAAATTATTCAATTTCCTTAATAATTTATTATCATTTTCAAACAATTATTTAACCAACTTATTTCACTTTTATTGAATCAAAATATAATTGGTTAAATTATCTTATTTAACCCAATTATCAAAAACCCCAAATTTTTATAATTAACCCTAGATCTTCGTCGAATTATCTCTTGAACTTAATCGTTTATAACTTAATCTTGGAACCTACACGATTAGGTAATTCGTGAAGGAATCGTTGGATCAATCTAGTTCTTATTTTTGTTATCTAAAGATCATCTTATATAATGTGAGTTTTCCATACCCCTTTTTACTTTATTTCACACCTTTTGGGGTGAAACAGTTAAGCATATAAATATACACTTGTAAAACATCTTGATACTTGTAATGCACGAGCAATTCTTTTTAAACTTTGTTATGGTTATTTGAGATAATGGTAAGCATTATATGATAGTCATCTTGTAAAAGCAATCATTAACTATTGCTACCCTAGCGACACCATAGATCTATGGGCTTGACAAGCCTATTTGGTGCTAAAGCCGAGGTTATTGCCGGCTCTTGATGACGTATTCTTGTTCATCATGGGAACCAAGTATATATCTTATTGTGGCCAATCTTTGTTAAGGTTTGATTGTGTTATTATGCTATCTATATTCTTGCATTATTTCTTAATCTATAACATGAATTGCCTTTTAAAAATTGTTTATATGTATGTATATATGGAAACTCACCAACATCAATTGTTGACCTTATTTTTAACATGTTTTAGGGAATGCCCAAGCTTAATTGTTGACCTTGAAGATTGGACACATCTAGGATTGGATCTAGAAATAATAAAGACTTATTATTAATTTGGAATGTTTGAACTTGATTGCAGGATCGGGTATGTCACTTAACACTTGGATTTCTCTCAAACTCACTTATATTACACTCAAATCAGATGAAGTAAAATCTCTTCTAAGAGTTGATAATAATATAATAAGTAACAAAGAACACAAGGAAATAATTTTGAAGGCACTTGTATATATTACTTCTCAACTCAAAGTATTACAAGACTCTTACAAGCATAAAACATGAGTCACAATGAGAAATTATATTACTAGATCCTACAGCCGGATATACTTTGATACCAGCTGGAAACCTAAGACTAAAGCATATACTACAATGCTAAAGTTAAGGTATCTTAGATAAAGTATTATCTAAGATATGGTAGTCATGACATGTCCATGACTTACCTTTTATCACCAACTAAAGTTGGCAACTGTACTAACTTATAAAGGTAAACAGTGGAATAAAGTATGGTCAACTACATGGCTTTTGAGAAAACACCATGCAGTATCTTAGAGGTCTGCAGTGGAGTGTCAGGGAGACCATACTTATGTCCACTGGATAATAGTAGTGTCTTCCGAAGGTAAGTTGGCTTCGGAAGAACAAGTTCTTCCAAAGCCACTTATAGTTCGGAAGAGGCTTCTATACTTCCGAGGCTTGAGGACTTCTTTCATACTTCGGAAGTTGACTTCTGATCTTTCACTCTAAGTCTTGATCTTCGGAAGTGAATACTTTGTCTTCGGAAGTTGGAGTTTTCCTTCAGAAGTTGGTTTTACACTTTGTCTTCGGAAGAGCTCCTTTTTTCTTCGGAAGTTCCACACTGCTTCGGAAGTCGTTTATTAGTTGTACCAAACTAGTCTAAGTGATTTGGTTTTGGTTGCACCATCCTTTCTAGATCCAACATTGATGTTATGTTTTGAAAGTTTGTTTGAGACTTTATGGTTGTAATGTTACAATAATAACCTATGCTTAACTATATTTGCACTTGATGGTAGCGTTATGTGGCTTTGAACTATCTTAACTCTCACATCTCAACGTTTCCGCCGTTAAGGTTGGAGTGTGACAAATAAGGAACTGGGAACAATATGGTTTGATACTTAGAACACAAGCAAAAATGAGACTGAACAAGAAACAAACAACACAGATATTGGTTTTCAAGAATGCTGTATATTGCTCTCAAGTTCTTTTACAAGTGTTACAAAACATAAAAAAAATTACAAGGACCTGAGATCTTTTATACTACATCCTACAGCCGGCCATACTTAGAAAGCCAGCTGGAAACATTTGATCTAGAAAATAACAAAATCAAATGTAGAGTCAAAAGGCAGATTGCCTTTTGACGAGTGACTATAACATGCCATAGCTCACATCCTAATATATTACAAAAAGGATCAAAGTACACAAAGTAAAAAGCAACAGACTCAAGACCTTAAAGTATAGTTACCAAAAGCATAGACCTTTTCACCAACTTATATAAGTTGATGAGTCTTCAGCGTTACAACGGAAAGTGGTCCAGCTTTATGGAAGAGTACATCAGATAAAGCATTTATTAAAAGTCTTCGGAAGAAATCAGTCTTCACTTCTTGGCTCTGGAAGACTTTGTCTTTGAAGCTTCGTAAGACTTCACTTTTGGTTTCGGAAGATGTTGGTCTTGGCTTTGGAAGATTTTATACTTAGAGTATTTCTGATGCAGGGTGTAAAACTTCCGAATCATTTCTACTCTGCACTTAAGTGCATGCATGCAGGAGAGACTTGAGATGTTTTAGGTGTATCAACTTTACATTAAACCTTACATTATAGTTATATATGCTTAGATGGTATTTAATTTTTAGATTGCACTCTTTATATATAGACTTATTGTAACATCATTCAAATACAATAACATACGCTTATTTTCTAATTTTGATTGAGTATGATGGAAGCATATATGAGAATTAACAAAATAACAAACCATTGGTCTGGATACCATAAGTCTTCCATGTTGGGCTTGTGAATGTGTTGTTGAGATATTGAAAGCTCATATAGGAACTAATAAATAACAAACCACTATTTATCATCTCAAACCCACTTTTTCCTTTTTAGCGTCGTTACCAGCACTACGTCGGGGCCCTGGTTACTGTATGGGGCTTGTATAAAATCACACCTATAAGATCAATAAAATTTCAAAAAATAGTTTATTTATCAAAGTAAAAACTTTAAAGGTTCTTTTACGGCTCAAAATCCAAGTTGATGTAACTAATTTGGTCTATACCTAAATCTACTTTTGTTTGTTTTGGATTCTACAAAAAACATGGTATACAATTAGTTTTACATATTTGCGTATTTCAATGGTTACAAGATTTTATTTATTGAATATGATATTTTTTCATGAAATTAGTAATATATAAACAAACCAAAAACTTAAGAAAAAAATTTCCAAAACTTCATTCAGAAACTTATCTTAAATATCAATGGCCTTTTCGTCTAGCAGCACGTGTGATATGTTTAATGCTAACAAAATGATACTTATTCAAGTCTTGTAAAATAAACAACAAATAGATTTTTTTTGAACTACGAAAATCATATAGAAAAAAGACTAACGAGAAGCTAGCTAGCAGGAGTACATTACAAAAGAAAAGATGCAAAATTAAAATCACGCCAATAAAAAATTAAAATAACGCCAATAACATATAGATTATAGGAGTAGATTTAAAATTAAGTGTAAAAAACTTATATTAAATTGTGTCTTTAATTAATCATTCCTTTATATTTATTGGTAGTATTCTTTAAAAATAAAAAGTAATCTTAAATTACATGTTCAGTTAATCATTCATTTATATTTATTGATAGTATTCCTTAAAAATATAATCTACTCATAAATTTTCACTTAATAAAGTTGAAGATTTTGGTATTGTCGACTCAGAGCACTCGTAACAGAGTCTCAAAATCGTGCTCTGGTTCGTTCATGTACGTGTTGTTTAGGGCTCGAATTGAAGTGGGTTTCAGCGTTATTTTGTAAAAACCCACTAGGGTTTCAGCATCTGCACTAGAAATTAACAACCCATCTTCGATCACCCCAACTACAGGTACTCGATTACAAGGGTTTTTGTTAGTATATATAGCAATTGATTGATTCAAGTTTTTGTGTTCTAGTTTCTAATTAACCACATTCATTAAAATGTAAACAATTTAATTCTTGGTACATAGTTTGTTTTTTCGTAATGTAAAAAAGATATGCTTTTTATTGCAAGCGCTGGTGGAATAATTCTTTTTGTTCCAAGAATTTTTGGAATACATATAGTACAAGTTTTTTAATTCGAAAGTAACAGTTGAATGTTTAATCTCAAAACTTAAATCTTTAATAAAACTTCAATTTAGTGTATGCATTTACAATGAAATATATCCAAGTGCTAATTGATTTTGTGCAGTTAATTACTTTAATATTTTTATTACATGCTCTATAGATATATGTTTAACAAGCAAGGCCCTTGATTATATGAATTATTATGCGCCATTATCCATGATAATCTGATGAAGCACAGGATTTTGTTTAACATCTAAGGCTCTTGATTATATGAATTGTCATGCACCATTATCCAAATTTGCAGCCACTGTGCTATTGTGCTACTATATTGTATTTTTTTTTTGAACATTGGTTTTGTTTATTTGATCATATATGATATATGTTATGTAATTTCATCCAGATTTGTGTCGATGTCTTTGAATCGTCATCAACTAGTCTTTGAGTTTTTAAAATTTGACTCGTTTAATAAATATTTGAAAGACACAATAATAAGATAAAATAGATGGTAGTTAAAATTTTAGATGAAAGAAAGAGAGAGATAATAAAAAAAGAATATAGAGATGAGAATGGGGAATGAAATGTGGGTGGCTTTAAATGCCAAACCTGAGACCATTTCTGCTTTTCAAAATTTAATCTTTTAGACTGGATTTAACACAACTTTAGGTTTTCTTCATCACTACCCTAACTGCCAATTGTATTACAATACCACTAGAAAGAAAGAAATGTACTTTTTTACACTTAGATCAACTTTATTTCTGGTTCTCACTTCTCAATTTGATATCTTTGATTCATCTGCAGATAAATCTAGATGAGTTCTTGAGATCGATTGTTGTTTAACAGACAGGAAAGTCTTCATCATATTCTAGGAGGGGGACTCTGTAAGTCTTTCTGATTTTACAGACTTTTCTTTTAAATTATTTCGTTTGAATTCCATTGTTAATCAGATTTAGGTTCATGTTTTTTGTTATTGACGGGTCAAGATCTCATTTTGATCTTGAAGAATGTTCTTGGTTGTACAGTTTGACTTCTGATTTCTTTTCAACTTTAGTTTTGGCATCAACTCTTTTATTTTGATCAAAATTAATTTTGCTATTACACAAATGTATGTCAAATTCGTATATGGTAAGCAATCGGTTTGGCTTCAAAGGTCAAAGCATCTGTTTATGCTTTCTTAGTTAACAGCTTGATTCAATCCAAACTCATAGAGGTCTTGATTTTGATCGTTTTCAATTTGCAAACTTATTTTGATTTGATTTCCACTTATAGGTTTTTGTTATAACCGGTTAAGATCTCATTTTGATCATAGTTTAAGATGCATCTTATGAACCACTTTGTTGCCTCTGATCTGCATTTTAATCTGTAAGAAATGTTGGCCATCTGAAAACATGTAAATCAACTTCAAATATAATTCAACTTCTTTGGGGTGCTTGGAAGTGTGCTTTCTAAATGCATATCCAATCACCCCTTTAACACTTGATCGAAATATGATTAACTAAAATTGATTTTTTTTGGGTGGCAAATTTAATTAATCTTTTTTTAATACAAAACTATCTAAAGTTTTATATGCATAGATATTAATTTTTTACACCTCCAACGGTCAATCTTGAATATGTACATGTTTCACGCCCGTTAAGGGCTTGGTGATGGCAGGGGCGGAACTACGTGTACGGGAACGGGGTCAAGTGACCCTATTGATTTTTAAGCAGATAATGTACCGTATAATACCAAAAATTTAAACGAACCCATAGTTTTTCAGGAAGTAAACCCCTAAATATTATTAATTTCAAAATATTACAACTAATTCGACCCTTGCGATGGTCATTTTTCAAAACACCTTTTTAATAAGTAATATTACTTTTTCACCCCCAGTTATAAACATCTGGTATCGTTGATTGTTGCTGGTGCTGTATGTATGCCTGTATCGAATCTTCTCTGGCCTCCCCACCATCGACCGTAATTGTAAGCCACCCCATCGCTGAATTGCTGATTATTGTTGTTGTTGTATTGCAGCACCGTTTAAGGAATGGTCAATACAACAATCACACAATGAGGAGAGTGTTAGAACACTTAACAGATCAAATGGGGAAGTGGGACTTATAGTATGATACTTAGAACACAAGCAAAACAAGAGACAAAACTAAGAACAACAACACACGGATATGGTTTTCAATTATGTTGTATATTGCTCTTAAGTTCTTTTACAAGTGTTACAAAGCATAAAAAAGGTACAAGGACCTGAGATACTTTATACTACATCCTACAACCGGCCATAATTAGAAGGCCAGCAGGAAACATTTGGTCTAAACAACAAAATCAAACGTAGAATCAAAAGGCAGATTGCCTTTTGACTAATGACTATGACATGTCTTAGCTCGTATTCTAATATATTACAAAAAGGATAAAAGTACATTAAGTAGAAAGTTACAGAGTCAAGACCTCAATGTACAGTTACATAAAGCATGAACCTTTCACCAACTTGTATAAGTTGGTGAATTTTCAGAGTTGCAGCGGAAAGTGGTTCAGCTTTATGTAAAAGTATATCAGATAAAGCATGTTCTTCAAAGTCTTCGAAAGAAATCTGTCTTCATTTCATAAGCTTCGAAAGACTTTGTTTTTGAAGCTTCAGAAGACTTCACTTTTGGCTTCGGAATATATTGGTCTTGGCTTCAGAATATTTTACACTTAGAATATTTCTAATGCAAGGTGTAAAACTTCCAAAGCAACTTCTACTTTGCACTAAGTGCATGTATGCAGAAAAGACTTTGGTTGTTTTAGGTGCGTCAGCCTTTCATTAAATCTTACAAACTCCCACTAGGTTAATGCTACCAAAACAGAGAAGAGTTTAGATATTAACAGTCCTCATCATGATCATGACCATTCCTTTTTTCATTAATTGGTCAGGATCACTTAGACTCTCAAAGTATCTTCTTATGTCAAAGAGATCATGCAGAGGTAGGTTAAGCATGTCTTGCCAGAAGTAGACATCTTGACCACCTTGATCTCTAGTGACATACCATCTGTCTGGATGTAGTTGGTTGAGTAGCCTCTTCCTGCACTCTCTCAGGATGATCTGACTTATCTTGAGGTCTGGAGGTGGATGACTTTGACTTCTTCTTCTTTTTCTTTGATATCGGTCTAGCAGTCATCCTTTCCTCCTCTTTGAGAACTTTAACTGAGAAGACTAGCCTTCAGCACCATTTTGTCTTGTCTTTCTTAGTTGGGTCCTCTTCCCTCACAGGTTCAGAAGAAGAGGGAGTTGGACCCTGTTGTGGATCAGAAGATAAAGCTTGCTGAGGTTCAGCATGTGTTGTCTCAAAGTGTTCATCCTTAACCTTAACTTCAAGAGAAGCTTGACTTGGTAAGGAGTGTAAGTCAAAAAGCTCTTCGCTCTTGATCTTCTGCTTGATCACCCTGATGTGCTCATCCATGGTGGATAGAGATATTGCACCAAGCCCTCCTTCCGGAGAATCCATACAGGTTAAAGAACCGTATCATCATCTGCCTATCTGCAGACTTCTTTTGACTCTTTTGGATGATAGCTTTTGATCTTGCAGCTTCTTCCCACATCTTTCTCTTTGTAGCCTTTTGTTCCTTGAGAACTTCTAGTTCAAGTTGCTTGAGATACTCAAACTCAATGTACTCAAATGACAAGGGAAAAATTTCAGCTGCCTGGTAGAGTCCTATGGCACTCAGGTAGTTGATCATGTTTTGTCTATCAATTTATTTGTCTACCTGAGGTTGTAGAGTTGCCACAGTCTCTTGCATAGGGCTTTCTTGAACTGGAGAGAGGGTAGAAGCATGCTTGTATATCTTTTTCTACCTTCTTTCTTCCTTAAACTTGAGAAGCAACTCTGCATCCTCTGCCTCCTTCCTATCCCTAGACATTTCCATGTCTGCCAGTTCATTCAGTTCATCTAAGGGGAGAGAGATGATCTTATCTATATCATAGTTCCTGGTCTGCAAGTAGTTAATCCTGACTGCCCTCAACTCATCTTTTTGAGTGTTTGGTCTAGGAGCAGCCTTGATTACAGCTTCCATGAAGCTTAAAGACCCAGTGGAACTTTCTCCCCTTAGCTTCCTATTCCTCTCTCTCTCTCTTCTCCTCAATCTCCTCAGGAGTCAAAATCCTTTTCCTTTTGTCACCCACAGACCTTTGTGACTTAGGGTGGAGAGAGCTTTGGCCTTCATTGCCTGGTGTAGCATCCAGACTCTGGCCAGAGAGAGGCTGTGAAGCACCTTCACCGGCTGGTGCATCACTGAGGGTATGGGATGTTGAAGCAGCTGTTGCTGTGACATTGCTCATAGGCTCTATCACTAGGCCTTTAGTCAAGGTTTTTTCTTTGAAGCTAATCTCAGGGTCCACCTCAACATCCACTTGACCAACTAAATTACCTCTTTGCTTTTGTCTACTTCTTTAACTGAACTCTTCAACAATCTTGTCTTGAATTCTTTTAGCCATCCTGTCAGCTTGCCTGGATTAACATGGGTTGGCAAGTGGCATGTTGACTAGATCAAGACCTTCATAGTAGTTCAAGGTCTGAAAGTTGAAGACCTCTTGCTGTCCTTGAACTCTTTAAAGTATGAGGGTTCTTCTATCAGCATCATACCTCCACCCTAGAATGTAGTTTAAAGTTCCTTGGGGTGGGGATGACATAGCCCTTGGAATACCCTCCTCAAACAGTTGTTGTATGAGTGAGTCCATATTAATGTGAACTTGAGGAAGTTGTTGAGTATGGACAACTGCAAGTGAGGGTGGTGAATCCTCTATGTCCATACTCTGTGAAGAACTCCCAGGTTCTGTGATTGCGGAGACTTTCTCCCCTTTTTTGGTAGCATCACCCACTTGCATAGGTGAGCTAGGAGTTAGGTCAATCACATCCACAGGTTCTTGTGTTCCTGGATGAGCTCTTCTTAAAGGTCTCCCAGCTAGTTTTTCTTTGAGATAATATATCTCAAGTTGCTAATCATTGACCCTGTTTTGTAAGGTAGTCACTTGAAACTCCAAGTGACTGACCTTTGAGGCTAAATAGGTGCAGGTTTGTGTAAGTTTTTGCACCTTTAGTCTCATCTTCCCCTCATATTCATCAGAAGAATCATGGGGGGATGAAAAATAGGACCAAGATCTTCTTTCTCACCACCAACATAGTGTTTTTGGCTGTTGGATTTCCCCTGCTTAGTGACAACTTCAGTTGAAGTGTCAAAGAGCTGGGTTGCCATGGTTGAGGTCCTAATGATGTAATCACTTGCAGAAGTAAGCGCCTCTTCCATATAGAACTCCTGAACAGGTCCAGGGAGATCCACCTCAGGGATAGGTGAATGATGTGGGCTAGACAAAGGAGAAGCATGAGTACTCATCTCTCTTTGAGGAGGGGAGGAACAGAGAGACTCATGGTACTCACTGAATCCCATGTCTTTATCATCATAGAACTCTAGGTTGGGAATTGGTTGGTTTAGATCAAGAGGTTGGGGATGGTAACTTTCCCCTGAAGGTTGTTCACTAGAGTGTTAAGACTCTGAGTGAAGACTTAAGGCTGATGGGCTAACGAGCTCATCAGGCTGAGCATGAGGAACCTCAACACTGATTCTTAATGAGATGGGAGTGGTTTGCTCCTCAAGAGAAGTGAGAGCTCTAGTGTCCACTTCTTCCTGCATGGGTAGTGATATGGGGGCCTGCACAAGCTTAGGAGCTTATGTAGGGGTTTTTTTGGATTTTCTTTGGTAGGTGTGGATGATTTGTGGTTGTCTTTATTGTTGGATAGTAGAAGGTGTGGGTTCAACACTAGCTTGTGTTGCTAGGTTGTCACTTTGAGCAATGAGCTCTATCATTTTTGGGACAAGGGCTGTTTCTACCCCAGAGAAGCCAATAGTTGGCTTCTTTATTGTCTTAAAGATGTCGAGCTTCATCAGTCCTAATTTAAGAATATTACATGTTCCCCTCAACTGCGAGCCCAGCTCATAGTTGAGCATGTGTTCAACATATCTAGGGAACATGTAATACTCTAGGGAGTCTAAATTTGCAAGTAAATTGGTATACACAAATTATGAGTACTTAATTTGACCCCTAGACCATTCTATGTACTATGAAGGAGAGATTTTCAGGAATCTGGTCCCATCCCCAATGCTTGTTGATAAGCTGTGGATGACCACATGAAGCAAGTACTTCCACTGGGATGAGACCTTCCCTTTCCTGAAGGTCTTTACAAAGAAATCTCCCTAATTGCCCAACTACTCAAAGGAGTGGTTTACAGCTTCTTTAGGAAATGACAATTCACCTTCTACATCATCTAGCTGAAGGTGAGTGTTGATGATGGATGGAGTGATAAAGATTGTCCTCCCTTGCACTGTGGCAGACAGTGCCTTCTCCCCATCCATAATGACCTCTTGACAGGTCTTCTAGAGTTCCAAAAGCTGATCCTCATAGAGTGGAGGATCAATGGTTAGGGAGGTGAAATAATTGGATAGAGTAAGAAATTGGCAAACCTCTGAGAAACTTTGGCCTTTCTCAGAGGCCAACAGGGCAACCTGATTGTGCTGCCTGTGGAGTTGCATTGAGAAATTAGGGTTGTTTCTGTGGTTGGCCATTTGTGAAAGCTTAAAGGTGAAGGAAGGTAAGAACAAAGTCGGTTGTGGGTGAATTTAGGTTGGAGAAAGTTCAGATGAAGAAGATAGTGAAAGTGGGGGGAACCGTTGGGTATATATGAAATGGATCTAAGACAAAGTTAATGAAAGAGGATAAACGTTGTAATCCAGATGTCGGTCCCACCTCTGAAAAAAGGCCCAAAAAGGTAGTTTTCTTGGAAGTCTAAAATCTTCCAAATGTAATTTTGCTTCGGAAGTTTTGATAAAAAGCTTCCGAAGCCAAAATGTCTTCGGAAGATATTTCAAAGAGTTTAGAAAATTTTGCTTCTAAAGAGATTAATACTCACTGATTTTATTCAAATGAGAATAAAACTTCCGAGACTTAATTGCTTTCGGAAGAAAATTTTTCATCGAAAACATATCAGTACTCAAGAATGATTTTAAGCTTCGAAAGATATTTTGGAAATTTCTTCCGAAGGTAAATTCACCTAAGTAGTTATTTGTTTTGAAGAAATAATTTTCTTCCGAATATAAATACATATCTTTCGAAGAATAAAATGATCAAAATTTTCAAAAATATAAGGAATATTATTTAAAGGATTTTTCTTCCAGAGTAAATAAGGGCTTATGAAAATGATGAAATAGACAACTTAGGACACACAGGTTTTTAGAAATAATATGAGTTAGTTTTAAGAAAGCTACTCAAAGTTAATCATCCCAATAGCTGATACAAGATACTTAAATCTCTTCTCATCAAAAGCTTTGGTGAACAGATCAACATATTGTTCATTTGAATTAACTTTGACATGTTTGATTAATCCCTTTTCAAAGTTATCTCTAATCAAATGATACCTGATATTGATGTGTTTTGTCCTTGAGTGCTGCACAGGATTCTCTGTAATAGAGATAGCATTATTGTTGTCTATATGGATGGGAGTCTCTTTAAAGGTGAATCCATAGTGCAGCATCTGATTCTAAATCCAAAGCACTTGAGCACAGCAGCTAGCAGCAGCAATGTATTCAACTTCAGCAGTTGATGCAGACCCACAGGATTGTTTCTTGCATTGCCAAGAGACTATCCTTCCACCCAGGAATTGACATCCCCTTGATGTAGACTTTGAAGTCATATTGCAGCCACCATAGTCACTATCTGTATATGCATATAGGTTGAAGTCAGAATTCTTTGGATACCAAATGCCAAGTGTTGGAGCACCTTTGAGATATCTTAAAATCCTTTTGATAGTGACCAGGTGTGACATCTTGGGGTTGGCTTGATATCTTGCACAAATACATGTGGCAAACATGATATTAGGCCTGCTAGCTGTGAGGTACATAAGAGACCCAATCATAGCCCTGTAAAGATGTTCATCCACACACTCCCCTCAAGATCAGGTCCAAGGGAGTGGTTTCTGGCGATGGGTATCTTAGCAACCTTATAGTCAGTCATGTTGAATCTTGTAAGTATGTCTTGTACATACTTTGACTGACTTTGAAGATGCCACTGTTAATTTGCTTCACTTGAATTCCTAGAAAGAAATTGAGTTCCCCCATGGCACTCATTTCAAATCTATTTTTCATGAGCCTCTCAAAGTCTTTGCAGAGCTTTGGATTAGTTGACCCGAAAATAATATCATCCACATACACTTGAACTAGCATTAAGTCATTTCTTGTTCCTTTGACGAAGAGAGTTCCATCTATAGTAACCCTTTTGTAGCCTTGTTGACAGATATATTAAGATAGAGTCTCATACCATTTCCTTGGAGCTTGGTGCAGCCCATATAGAGCTTTATCAAGCCTGTAGACATAATCAGGATGATCAGGATCTGCAAATCCAGGTGGTTGTTTCATATACACCTCTTCATCAATTACCCTATAGAGAAAACTACACTTGACATCAAGTTGGTAGACCTTGAAATCCTTGGATGCAACAAAAGCTAAGAATATCCTGATAGCTTGAAGTCTTCCATAGGAGCAAAGACATTTGTGTAGTCAATTCCTTCTTCTTGTGTGTATCCTTGGACAACTAGTCTAGCCTTGTTTTTTATGACAAGTCCTCTATCATCTTTCTTGTTCCTGAACACCTATTTGGTTCCTATGGTAGTCTTCCCTTGAGGAAGAGAACATAAGTTCCAAACCTTTTGTCTTTTGAATTGAAGCAGCTCCTCTTGCATAGCTTCAACCCAACTTCCATCCTTTAAAGCCTCATCAACTTTCTTTGGCTCTATCTAGGATAGGAAACAAGAGTGGAGACAAACATTTGCATCATAGGTTTGTCCTCTTGTCCTTACCCCTGTATCAACATTTCTAATGATGTTTGTGGTGGGATGAGATTTGTGGATCCTTAGTTGAGGAATCATAGCAAGTTGCTTGGAGAGATCTAAATTAGAAAAATTAGATCTGGCAATGGAGATCCACCCACTATATCAGCACACTTATCAAGAGAGACTTGATTCAATGAGTGTGTTACATCATTAATTTTGTCTTCAATGGGTTGGTTGTCAGCATCAAGAAATTCTTGATCACTTTCACACCACCATTTCCTCGTACATTATAAACTCCTTTATTTGAGTTTTGTGCCTCTGAGCTGGAATTTAAAGGCACCCCAGATGTATCAGCTGGATTTGTCATGGTTGTGCTGATAGGAACTCCATCTGCAGGGTTAGTTACAATTGGAGCTGAAGTAGTGTAATTTGATGATCTTCTCAGCTCAAATCTTGGATTAGGATCACCTGTTGACAAGATATCTATGGACCCTGAAACATGCTCACAAGATTTGTTAAAACAGTTGGCAACTAAATCAAGATCAAACAACCAATCATGACCAGAACCTTTCACACTGGGAGTGTGCTCATTGAAAGTCAAATAGGCTGAGTCCTTAACTACTCTAGTTTTGAGATTGTATACTCTATAAGCCTTAGCTTGAGAAGAGTATCCAATAAAATGTCCATCATTTGATTTCTCATCAAACTTGGCTATTTGATCCTTGGTATTCAAGATGGTACAAGGACATCCAAATGACCCGAGAAAACCAATAAAAGGTTTTCCCTTGTGCTAAAGTTCGTAAGGAGTATTACCATGTGTCTTAACTACTAAAACTCTGTTTTGCACATAGCAAGCAATGTTCACTGCCTCTGCCCAGAAGGTGATGGGTAGTTTAGAGTCAGACAACATAGTTTTTGCAGCTTCAATTAGTGTCATGTTTCTCCTCTCAGCAACACCATTTTGCTGAGGAGTCTTGGGAGCACTATATTGTCTTGTAATACCTTTTTCATCACAAAATGTATCAAGGATTTGATTCTTGAATTCAGTTCCCTGATCACATCTTATGGTTTTGACCTTGTGATCACATTGATTCTCAAAATTTAAGATGAAACTCTGCAGAATCGGGTTTGCCACTTAACACTTGGATTTCTCTCAAACTCACTTATATTACACTCAAATCAGATGAAGTAGAATCTCTCCTAAGAGTTGATAATAATATAATAAGTAGCAAAGAACACATGGAAATAATTTTCAAGGCACTTGTATATATTACTTCTCAACTCAAAGTATTACAAGATTCTTACAAGCATAAAACATGAGTTACAATGAGAAACTATATATACTAGATCCTACAGCCGGATATACTTTGATACCAGCTGGAAACCTAAGACTAAAGCATATACTACCATGCTAAAGTTAAGGTATCTTAGATAAAATATTATCTAAGATATGGTAGTCATGACATTTCCATGACTTACCTTTTGTCACCAACTAAAGTTGGCAACTGTACTAACTGATAAAGGTAAACAATGGAATAAAGTATGGTCAACTACATGGCTTTTGAGAAAACGCCATGTAGTATCTCAGAGGTCTGCAGCGGAGTGTCAGGGAGACCATACTTATGTCCACTGGATAATAGTAGCGTCTTCCAAAGGTAAGTTGGCTTCGGAAGAACAAGTTCTTCCAAAGCCACTTATACTTCAGAAGAGGCTTCTATACTTCCGAGGCTTGAGGACTTCTTTCATACTTCGGAAGTTAACTTCTGATCTTTCACTCTAAGTCTTGATCTTCGGAAGTGAATACTTTGTCTTCGGAAGTTGGAGTTTTACTTTGGAAGTTGATCATACACTTTGTCTTCGGAAGAGCTCCTTTTCCTTCGGAAGTTCTACACTTAGCTTCGGAAGTCCTTTATTAGTTGCACCAAAATAGTCTAAGTGATTTGGTTTTGGTTGCACCAGCCTTTCTAGATCCAACAAACTCCCCCTAGGCTGATACTACCAAAACCTCACTTGTTTCTGCTTCTCAAAGCTTTCAACACCAGGGACAGAAGATATTTGTCTGTTTCCTTGTTCTTCCCTGAAGTGGTGCTGAGAAGCTTGTACAAGTCATTAGTGTATAGGAGATCCAGTCTATCACTCTGAATGACATGTACCCTTTGTTGTGCCCCCTGAAAAGAGTTAGTTGACAGGAGTTATAGTCATACTCCCATCTAACTATGGATTCAAGTTCAGGACCCTCAACCATTTGTAGAAAGGCTTTGCCTTTTGGTTGTTGAACCCTTCCTTTTCTCCTCCTCTCTCAGTTTCAACTCTTCTTCAACCTTGGTCCTAGCAGTTAGCTCAGCCATATGAAGACTGCCCAGGTGATTTCTGACATGAGCAGCTACTTCAGAGTTGGAGGGGTTGGAGAATGGCTTCTCTGCTAACTCAGCAATATCAAATCTGCTTAAGTGTAGCAGAGATGAGGCATTTAGCCTGTTGAGCTCTCCACTCTCTCTTTCAACAACAAAGTTGTGAGAAGAGTCTTCGAACCTCCACTGGATGATCTTCTTCCTAGGCACAAGGGGTTGTCTTGGCACCCGGTCGCCTTTCTTGGTATCCAGCATAGTCACCAGCCTTTTCCTTACCTTCTTTTCTTCCTTATTCAAAGTATCTGAATTGAGGCCAAGGAGATTTGCAGCTTGGTCCAATGTTCCTCTAGGCAGATCAAGAAATTGATCTCTAGTGATGGAACATGAGGATCCATCAACATAAGTCAATTTGACTGAATCCTCCTCACAGGAGATGTTGCTTAGGGTTGTGCAGTTGATGAGCTTTGTCTTGATTGCCTTGACTCCTCTAAGGGAGATGTTTAGAAGGCTGAGGGGATGGTTTGAGAGGTTGTTGGGTAGGTTTTGGTGTTTGGGTTCTGGCTAGTGTTTTGGGTTAGAGGACAGTTAGTTTAGGTGGTTGAGGTGAAGAGGTTAGTAAGGTTGATGGTGTAGGTTCAGGGGTGTAAGGTTTAGTGGTTGGTTCAGTTTTGATGGGGAATGGAAAAGGAATTGGTTCAGGTTTTGGTTGGGTTTAAGGTTGGGGTTGAGTAGTTGATATGAAGATCATCCCCTGTCCCCTTCTGTACATCTCCTTCCTCTTCCCTGAGCGAATGTCAGCCTTTATGTCAGTAACATGTCGCTGGAGGGTCTTTTCAGACATAGGACCCACCTACCTGACAGAGAAGCCATGAGCCCGGAGATAGTTTTTCATCCAGGCCTTTTCACCTATCTTCTTGGCAGCAGCTAGTCCTGCTTCTTCTTCCTTCTTCCTCTTCAGCATCAGCTTTTCCTTGGCAGCTTTCTTTCTCTCTTTCTCCATTTGATCTTGCTCTTTGTTGAAGAGCCACAAGATCGTATCATTGTTGTGTGGAGATAGTTCTTCTAGAGAGAAACCCCTGGAGGTTAGGAAAGTTATCCTTTCCCTCCTGAGCTGCTGATCAGCTTCTCTTTCTTTCCTCTCCCTTTCTTCCTCTAAGGCCAACCTTGCTACTTCTTCTTTTTGCTGTTTTTGCAGCAAAGTTGCCTTTTCCAACTCAACTAACTCCTCTAGTGGTAGCAGGAGTACATCTTCACTCATCGCTCCTAGATTGACAAGTCTGTCAATGATTTCCACCCTTCTTGTATTGTTGACCGCCTCCTGGTTGGCTGCAACTGCTTTGCTACTGGCAGCTAGCAGTTTTCCAGTTGGAAGTTTACCTTTTCTTTTGAGCTTTTCAAACCTTTATTCCACCTGAAGCTCTTAGGGCTGTAAACGAGCCGAGCCGAGCCGAGCCGAGCCAGGATGGGTTCGAGCTCGAGCTCGAAGCTTATCGAGCCGAGCCGAGCCGGCTCGAAAAATTTTAACGAGCTCAAAACACCGGCTCGAGTTCGGCTCGTGAAAAGCTCGAGCCAGCTCGTGGCTCGTTCGAGCCGGCTCGATTTGAATATTTTTTTTAATTTTTCACATTAATTTATATGAAAACACAAAATATATATATTAGGGTTTTTACATTTTGTTGGGTACTCCGTACTTATGGGAACAAAGATTATTATTTTGAATATAAACAATTTACTATCAAAATATATATTTTTAAACAAAATACTTAATGTTTTAAAAAAAAATCCATTTTTATTTTTAAGAAAACAATATTAAAATCCTAATATAAAAATAATAATCATAATAATAGTAGTAGTAGTAGTAGTAATAATAATTATTATACTATATAAATATATAAACACATATTATATGCACCGAGCCACGAGACGAGCCAACGAACCGAGCCACGAGCCGAGCTCGAACCGAGCTAACCCTGGCTCGAGTTTGGCTCGTTTAGAATTCGAGCCGAGCCGAGCCGGCTCGTTTAGATTCGAGCTTTTTTCTAGCCGAGCTTTTTTCGAGCTTTTTTCGAGCGAACTTCGAGCGAGCTTCGAGCTACGAACTTTTTGTACAGCCCTAGAAGCTCTTCCTTAGTCATCTTCCTCTTTCCTTTGATGTCTTCGGAAGTGCTAGACTTTGGGGGTTCTTGGATGGAAGGTTAAGGTTGAGTGGTGGAAATGGGAGCTGGAGTTAATGCTAATGTTTGAGCTAGGGGTTGGGTGAGAAAGTCCTCCCTATTAACCTCAGTTGCAAGTTCTAGAATTGCATCTGTGACTATTAGATCATCGGATAAGGAGAATAGTCCTTCCGCAGCTGCAATCTCAGCTTCGGAAGATTGAAATTGTTCTTCCGAGGCTTGGCTTTTGCTTCGGAAGACTCTGAGAATGCACTATCTATCCCAACTGTCTCAGTTGCTGGGCCATCAGTCCTTGATTCCCCTTCAAAGTTAATCTCTGGTTCCACTTGGACCTTAGGTTGACCAACTTCCTCAATAGTGGTAGAAGGTGCATTTAACCTCTGAAGCTCTTGAACTCCGAAGTAAATCACAGACAAGTCAGGACTTGGCTGTTCAATGAGAGATTCCAACAAGAACTTGTTGAAGAACCTGTTGAGATCTTGGAGCATCTTTGATCCACTTGAATTACAACTGGAGGAAGCTCAGGAAAAACTGAAGCTTGTTGCATAGGGTATCTTGAACTTAAGGAAGTGAGATCTTGACTTTGTGGTTCCACTTGTCTTTGGCTTTGTCCCTGAACACTCTTCCCCTTTTTGGTAGCATCATCTTGAGAGCTTGATGAGCTGGTGGAAGAGGTCAATGAACCCTGAATTGGTACATGCCTAACAGACCTCTCAATCTGTTTCTTAACTAGTTTGGCCTTGAGATTTTCAATCTCAAGTTGCTGAGTGGCAGACCTATCCTCTAAAGTCCTAACCTTAGATTCAAGATTTGAGACTTTAGAAAGTAGGTCTTCAATGGTGAGTTGCAGTCTTTCCTCATCTTCTTTTGAAGAATCACGGAGAAATGAGGTAACATACCTAGTATGTTCATCCTCACCACTAGATGTGGTTTCTTGGCGCCATGGTTTCCCTTGCTCAATGATGTCTCTTTTAGAGTCATCAAAGGGCATGGTTGCCGTAGATTCAGTCTCAGTAATGTTACCACTGTCCTGAGATTCCATTAAGGCTCCTTTAGTAGTGGCAGCTGAATCTACATGAGTCCCCTCCATATAAGTAGGACTCATCTCAGTAAAGGCTTGTTGATGGGGGCTAGAGATAAGAGATCTCTCTGGGCTCTGTTAATCCTTGAGAGGGTGTTATAGATCAACTTCATTGCCCTGGGGAGACATAATCTCTTCATCAGCTCCTATTAGTAGGTCAGTAAAGGATATAGAAGTGAAGCCTAATGACCCGGGACTTTGATCAATGTCTAGAGGCATTGAGCCTATATTGGGGCTGTCCCTTTTTGGCTGCTCAAGGGAGTAAAAAGACTCTCCCTAAGGGTTTTCAGCTTGGGTTTCGGGCTCATGGGTCTGAGACTGAGGAGACTCAAAACCCATATTGAGGTCAATTGTGAAGGATGGTTGGACCTCAAGCTGAGTGGGAGCCCATTGTTCCACTCTAGCCTTTTTGGATAGAACAGAGGGAGTTTGTTCAATCAGAGAAGATTGAACAAGGGTTCGTTTGGGGCGTCTTTGATAAATGATAGTGATGGGGTGAGAAGGTAGATTTGGCAATGTGAGGGTAGTTGCTGGTGTGGGTTCATCACCTGTGGGGTTAACAGGGATGTCACCAGGAGCCATTTCCTCAGTCATACCTGGAAGAAGTGTCGTATATCTTTCGGTGAAGTCGGTTGACACTCTCTTCAAAGTCTTGAAGATGGTCGGCCTCATTTGAGGAACAATCAGAGCAGCTGCACAGACAAGCTTACTCTGGTCCAGCTCACAATTGATTATGTGCTGAAGAAACCTAGGATACATGAAGAATGTGTCCCGTTGAAGGTTTCCCATAAGATTGGTCAACACAAATCTTGAGTAGTTAAACTGGAGGCTTCTCACCAAACCATGAACTAGGCACCCAAGTTCATATGGGATTTGATCCCATCACCCAGATTTGTTGGACAAGCAATGAAGAACTACATGCAACAGGAACTTCGCGGTTGTAAGAGAAGTTAAACTTGTAAACGGTTGACCTGCTTACATCTCCACCATATCCCATTTGGATATAGGTGTTGTCCAAATCTGCCTTGGGGAACTCTGTAGGAGCGCCCTCGTCATGAAGCTCGAGATGATCCCTGATGAGTTGTTCAGAAATGACCAACTCCTGGCCACAGATGCTCGATCTTATGGCACGAACCCTATTTAGGGTTTCAATCTGACCATTTGCCCAAAATTCAGACATATGATTTGAGTAAACCGTGGGATTAACAGTCAGGGCAGTGTAATAAGAAGATTGGTTTAGAAAGGAGATGATATCTGAGAAGTTGGCATCCCTTGAAGAATCAAGAAGTGCGACTTGGTTGTGCTGAGGGTTTAGTGCCATTTGAGAAAGTTGCAGGAAGATAGTTCGGAATTGGGTGAATTGGGGATGAAGGAAGCTTTTATGGCAGTAAATTTGGTAAAAAAAAGATGAAAGTGATTAGCCGGAGTTATTTAAATCGGTGAAATGGCGGTTTAAGGGGTGTGGATAAGATGATGGGACGTTTCAGTGGAGGATGTGACAGGGGCAGTAAGGTTTAGTCCATTTAAATAATCCGACATCATTAACAAAATCTTTACTTTTTACAGAGTGAGGCCCAAAAGGTTTCCGTTACACAGTAAAGTCTTTCTTCCGAGTATAAAGCATTTCTGAAGGTAATGTTCTTCCGAAGGCAAATTTACTTCCGAAGGTAAAGTTTTTACTTCCGAGAGTATATGTTGCTTTCCGAATGGAAAGTGTTATAAGCTTCGGAAGTAGATCTGATATGAAATCAATCGCTTCTTCCGAGACTTAACAACTCTTCCGAAAAGAAAATTATCCTGGGAGGAATATGCTTCGGAAGATATGTAGAATATCTTCCGAGGGTTAATTCCTCTTCGGAAGAATTTATACTTTAGAGAAAATTTCAGAGAAAGACCTATTGTAACAGGGCTTAGATTGTTTTGACACAAAACTTTACACATTAAAAGGTTATCAAATGAGATAGACTAATCAAGGTTTATCATCCCAATAGTTGTAATAAGATATTTGAATCTTTGTTCATCAAAGGCTTTGGTGAACAAGTCAGCATATTGTTCATTTGAGTCAACTTTGATTAGCTTGATTAGATTTTTCTCATGAATATCTCTAATGAAATGATACCTGATATCAATATGCTTAGTCTTGGAGTGCTTTATTGGATTTTCAATAATGGAGATAGCACTGTTGTTGTCAATGTGGATAGGAGTGCTCATGAAGTTGAATCCGTAGTCTATCATCTGATTCTGAATCCATAGCAGCTGAGCACAGCAACTAGCAGCAACAATTTATTCAGCTTCAGCAGTTGATGTAGAGACACATGATTGCTTCTTTCATTGTCATGAGATAATCCTTCCACCAAGAAATTGACATCCACCGGATGTTGATTTCTTGTTGATATTGTAGCCACCATAATCACTATCAGAGTAACCATAGATATTGAAATCACTATTCCTTGGATACAAGAGACCTAGTTTAGGTGCTCCTTTGAGGTATCTAAGGATTCTCTTGGCAGCAACTAGATGAGACACCTTTGGAGCAGCCTGATATCTTGCACAAATACAAGTTGCAAACATGATATTAGGTCTACTTGTTGTGAGATACATCAGAGAACCAATAATTGCTTTATACTGATGTTGATCAGTATCCTCCCCCTCAGAGTCAGGGCAGAGATTGTGGTTTCTAGGTATAGGTGTTTTGGCTGCCTTACAATCTTTCATGTCAAATCTTTCTAAGATGTCATTGACATATTTAGATTGACTGATGAAAAACCCTTCCTTCATTTGCTTCACCAGAATTCCAAGGAAAAAGTCCATTTTTCCCATGGAACTCATCTCAAACTTTTTCTTCATGATTCTCTCAAAGTCATTTGAGGAACCAAATATGATGTCATCAACATAGACTTGAACGAGCAAGATGTCTTTCCCAGACTTCCTTATGAAAAGAGTCTTAGCAATGGTACCTCTAGTGTAACCATTCTTCAAGAGAAATTGAGACAATGTCTCATACCACAGCCTAGGTGCTTGGTGCAGCCCATATAGAGCTTTATCCAATTTGCACACATAGTTGGGATGCTGTGGGTCTTCAAATCCTGGAGGTTGGCATACATAGACTTCCCTATCTATATCCTCATATAGAAAGGCACACTTGACATCAAGCTGGTAGACAGTGAAATTCTTGGATGCAACATAAGCAAGGAAGATCCTAACTGCCTCAAGTCATGCAACAGGTGCAAAGACATCAATATAATCAATTCCCTCCTCTTGAGTGTATTCTTGAACCACCAGTCTTGCTTTGTTCTTGATAATCAATCCTCTATCATCTCTCTTGTTTCTGAAAACCCATTTGGTGTCTATAGGTACTTGACCAGATGGTAGCGGACATAGGTTCCAAACCTTTTGTCTTTTGAATTGAAGCAGCTCCTCTTGCATTGATTCAATCTAGATACTATCTTTCAAGGCATCTTTTACCTTCTTGGGTTCCATTTGGGATAAAAAGCATGAGTACAAGCAGACATTCCCATTGTGAGTTTGTCCTCTTGTTCTCACACTTTCAGAGACTTCCCCTATGATGTTCTCAACTGGATGAGTGTTGTGAATCCTAGGTCTAGGAATTACCTCCAATTGCAAAGATAGATCCAAATTGGACATATTTTGCTCAAGAGCTTGAACACTTGGTCCATCTGTTGTTTCAAACTCATTCAATGAGGATTGATCGAATGAATAAGAAACATCATCATCATTTGTTTGCTGTGAAGCAGCTTAACAGTTGCATGTTCCTTCAAGATGTTGCTTCCATCAGCTTGGTGTTGTGCAGGGTCACCTGATGAAGTTTGAGGGTCAACAGGTGAACCGCTGGTTGAAGCTCCACTATTCCTTGAGATAGTTATACTGTCAGATCTGCCAATAGTGGGAACTTGATTTGTTGCAGCTCTTGGAGAACTTAGAATAGGTCTGGGAAGCTCAAACAGTTGGTCATCATCAGAATCACTTTGAGCACCTATTCCGGCTGAAACATTCTCACAAGATGGTTTAGAATAGTTTGGAAATAATTCTAAATCAAAGATGTGATCAGGGCCATTCCCCCTAACACAAAGAGTGTGCTCATTAACTACAATGTTGAAAGATTCCTAAAATTGTTTATTTTTAATGTTATAGAATCTATAAGATTTAGAGTTAGAGGAATATCCAACAAAGATAGCATCATCCGACTTTTCAGCAAATTTTGCCAAATTGTCTTTTGTGTTAACTATGGTACACCTGCTGCCAAAGGACCTTAGAAAGCCAATAAACGGTGGCCTTTTGTTCTATAGCTCATAAGGGATTTTTCCATGTGGCTTAACTACTAGAACCCTGTTCTGCACATAGCATGCAGTGCTGACTGCCTCTACCCAGAATGTTAGAGGCAGCTTTGAATCAGCTAACATAGTCCGAGCAGCCTCAATAAGTGTCCTGTTCCTCCTCTCAGCAACACTATTTTGTTGAGAGTTCTAGGGGCACTATATTGTCTGGCAATCCCTTTTGAGTTATAGAATGAGTCAAGAACGTGGTTCTTAAACTCAGTCCCTTGATCACTTCTAATTATTTTAACCTTGTGATCAATTTGATTTTCTATTTTAAGAATAAAAGATTTTAAAGTTTTAGCAGTTTCATCTTTGGTTCTTAAAAAGAATACCCATGTAAATCTAGTAAAATCATCAACAATCACAAGGCAATATGATTTCCTTCCAATGCTCATTATACTTGTGGGACCAAATAGATCCATGTGCAATAAGTGTAATGGAGTGGTGATGGAGTTAACAACTTTGGATTTATGAGATGCCCTGTGTTGCTTCCCTTTCAGGCATGCAACACAGTTATCTTTGCAGAAAAATTCCTTTTTAGGCAAACCATGTACCAAGTTATTTTTAGCCAATTTGTTCATTGTCTTAAAAATTATATGACACATTCGTTTATGCCGTAATGTTGACTCATCACCATCAGCTTTGGAAAGAAAGCATGATACTTCACCTATTGGGGAAGCATTGTTCATATCCAGCTTATACATGTCCCCTTTCCTGGGAGATCTAAGAAGCACCAATTCTTAAGGAATTGTCATCCCGGGTTTGAGGATTATGCACTCATGTTCTGTGAAGAGCATTTGATGCTTTTGATCACAAAACTGAGAAACACTTAACAGGTTATGTTCAAGCTGTTTGACAAAGTGAACTTTGTCAACTTTTAATTTTCCATTGGATATACTTCCCCTGCTAGAAATATATCCTCCGGCCTCACCTCCAAACTGGACAGGACCTCCACCATAATGTTGAAATTGTTGAAGGAGAGATATGTTTCCTGTCATGTGCCTGGAGCATCCACTATCCACAATCCAAACATTGTTATTCTTGTCATATGGATGTCCCTGCACATAAGATGAGATGATTAGTTTTGATTGAAAACCCAAGCCTTGTTGGTCTTGGGTTTTTCCAATGATAGTAACATAATTGAACCAAAATTTATGCATGGGGGTTCAATGGATGTCTTTGAAGAAGAGGTTTGGGCTGCAGCATCTTCCTTGATCTTCCATTCCATCCCTTGGTTGACCATGAAGGATGAGCTTGTTGAAGCTTTTGCAGCTTGGCATTCTTTCGAAGCTTCTTTCTTTTCGGAAGAAGCCTTCACTACCTTTTCTTCCGAAGTAGTCTTCTTCAGGGTTGGTCTTAAGGGGACTCTTTTATTCTTTTGAGTCTTGACATCTTTAGCTTCCAAAGCCTTTTTCCCTTCGGAGGAAGGACCTTCTTCCGAAAGCAACCTTGCTTCGAAAACAAGCTTTCCCTTTTTCATCACTTGAACCATTTGATATGGTCCAAATAAGAAACCTTCCCTGACTCCTTCCTTTTTAACATTATTTGCATAATGTGTGCAAGCAGGATTGTAGTAACAATCTTTGGCCATATGGTTTTGCAGACCACACATTATGCATGCAATGTTAATCTTTTGGGAATTTGAGGATTGCTGTTTCTTGTTCTTTTTCTCTTCATCAGCAACCTTTCCCTTTAACTTCTGATCCTTTGGTAGGACAGGAGTGCTGGTACTACACTCCTTTCCTGAATCAGAGTTTCCTACCACCTGGAATCCAGCTGAGATGAATACACCCTTTTGCTTTGGGTCTATCTTCAGCTTAGAGTCAGCCACTATCTTGGCAATTTTTCTGGCTGCCTTAGCTTTGCTTCTTCTGGCTTTGGTGGTCAAGGGTTGATCATCACCGGTAGGAGTGGGTAAAATTATCTGGTTCTTCCCTGTGATGGTCTCCATGGTTGCATCACTCTTTGACTCATGAGAAGGTGGGTCAGCAGATGGAACCTCTTACTCTTCAATACCACACCTTGGTTGTCTTATAGACTCATAAGAGTGCGGTGGAGCAATTTCATTGGTTCCCAACCCACCTTTGTTTTGGTAACAAAGTTTTGAGTGAGAGGATGATGCAAGAATGGCTTCGAAGTTTTGCTCAGAAATAGCATACTTCCTAGCTTGAGCCTCAGCTGTGACAAGCTGCGCTTGAGCCTCAGATAATTTGGATATTAAATCCTTTATTTGAGTCTTATAGTTTGTGTGTTCATGTTTTAATAAGGACACAGTTTTCTCCAACTCCTCAATTTTTCTTTGATAGTCATATTCAGCCCTTTTAAAATCAGATTTTAAAATATTTAGAGACTCAATATCGGATTTAATCTCCATATTGTAGTTCTGATACAATTTAACCTTAGCAATACAGGCAGGAGTATAGAGATGATCATATACCTTATTGTCATCTGTTCCGGCCATAAGTGCTTGAGCAGGAGTCACATCCTGTACCATGAAGCTCCAGTCAACTTCTTAAGCCATTGCAGCTGTCTCTGTTGACTTTCCAGTGGGCTTTGGTGTAGAGGGATGTGTGGAGGCCTGTGGGGTTCCCGGATTCGACTTGGGAGCCTTGCATTCCCTTGCAAAATGACCAAGTTGGTTACAGTTGTAACATTTGCCCTTGGTTTTGTCAAACCCAAATTGTTGTTGATTGGGTTCTGGGGAAATTGCCTTCCAGTTCTCTTGAAGAACTTTATAACACCCGGATATTTATTATTTTGAAGCCGGCGAAGAAATAAAAAAGAAATAAAGTCCAAAGTCGAAGGACCAAACTCGCCAACGAAAGAAAGTCGGGTGAGCGGAGTATATAAGGGAGAGGGCAGCCCTTACCCTCTCCCCCATACACAAATTTCAGCCATCTTAGAGAAGAGAAGAGAGAAAAGAGGAGAAAAAGAGAAAAAAGGGTGTTTCGGGTGTGTCCAAACTCGTCGTGTGGCAAGCCAAATCGAAGCCCTTGACGTTGTGCTCGATTGTGTGAGTTCTAGGACCCCACTTTTACTTGTTTTCAACCGATTTTGGGGCTGGAAAGCATAGAAAACCCGTTTTTGTATGAGTGTGTGTTTGAACCATTTTGGTGTGATGTGTGTGATGCGTTTAGAGTATGATTCAGGGCTTGTGTGTGCTTGTATGGTGTTATGGTATGCATTCCTAAGGTCCAGGAGGGTTAATTTAGGCTTAGAATGGGTTTGGATGAGCTTGGAGGCCGAAAATGGCAGATTGGGTTCGGGATGAACTCCATTCTGCACCAGCTAGGGCTAGGCGACCGAATGGAGGCTATACGACCGAATGAGATGCGATTGAGGGTCATTCGCACGATTGGGATTCATTCGCACGATTGAGGGTTCAATCGCACGACTAGGGCTTCAGTCGCACGACTGGGAGTCCAGTCGCATGAGGAGTCATACGACTGAGGGTTCAGTCACATAAGTGCTTAGTCGCATGAGTTCGCATTAGATCAGTCGCATTGGTGCTCATTCACATTAGTCCCATCCGCATAAGGTCCATACGCACGACTGGATGTTCGTTCGCATAGATGTTCATCTGCATGAGTCCAATCGCATGATGTTCAGTCGCATGAAGGCCATGCGACTGAAGTGTGTCCATACGCACGAATAGAGCTATTGCATCCGAAGGAAAGTGTAGTTAGACTTCTGGCTTTCGGGGGAAAGTGCAGATGTAAGTTTTGACATAAAGTTTCTCGTAAAAGCATGTAAGGTGACTGTTATGGCCTTAGAGAGCATGTAGGGCATGATGATGAGGATGATGTTGCATGTTTATGCATGTTATGTATGTATGATGTTGCCCTGTATGATGATGATGAATGTGTATGATATGTTCCTTAATATGATGTATGATATTCTTTCCTACGGCTTTACGTATTATGATGAATGAAATGAAGTATTATGTAACGTAAAGTGGAAAGAAATGACACGTCTTGCATGCATCGGATAACGGGTCCTTCTTTGTGATTGACCATTAATGTAGAACCTCTACCGCTACCCTAAAAAAAGTACTGTGGCATACGTTTAGCTGTTCATTTATTGACTTCGGCCCAGTGGCTATGACTGATCGGTTATCCTTAGTACTGTGGCATACGTTTAGCTGTTCATTTATTGACTTCGGCCCAGTAGCTAAGACTAATCGGTTACCCCTAGTACCGTGGCATACGTTTAGCTGTTCATTTATTGACTTCGGCCCGGTAGCTGAGACTAATTGGGGTGTAGCATATGGTATTGGTACGGATGATGTCCGATGTGCAAGTAAAGTTAAACAGAACGAATGTACGAATGAATGAATGAAGAAGATAATAATGATATTATCTGTGCGTACGTATGATGTGTGCTCATGTTAAAGTAACGAATGGTTTTATATGAAAGTAAAGTAAGTTTTATAATAAAACTAGAACTCACTCAGCAACGCTGACTTTTTATATGTTTTCCAGTTGGCAGGTAATGATTGCTGAGGATGGCACGGCGAAGCTACTCAGCTCTTTTGGGATGACATCCATTTATAAAGCTTTTGTGTTATAATGCAAACATGTATTTTGCAACCAGATAATGATGTATTATTGGGCAAAAGTGTTTATAATGAAATGATGTCGTTTTTGAATGTTTCCGCTGCAATGTTTTTATGAGACAAATGTAATTATATGTTTTATGTGCGAATGACCAACTGTAGGCGTCCCGGAAACGGGGCCTTACAAGTTGGTATCAGAGCCAAAGTTTAAGTGAAATGGGTAAATTTTCAAAATAAACCTTAACTTAAACTGAAAATGGGACGAAAGGGGAATGGGATGCCAAACTGAGTAGCTGCATGCCATCAGGTATTTTCTTAAAGTTAACTGGTTTTATGTGCGCATGGTATGTGGTTATGTGTTGTATGTAGATTTGAATACTGATGTAGTCAGGACAGGTAATGCTTGGGGTATGAAGAGTAAAGTAAGTGGCTAATCACAACTGGCCACTGTAATTAGGGACTTACTATACTTGACATAAACTGAGTTGTTTCCTTGAATGACCGTGTTGGTGTTTGAATCTTTCAGTGTGATAGAGAATGGCTGGTGGTAGATCTTCTAGAGCTTCTAGGGGTGGAGGCCGTGGCGGCCCTGATGCAGAACCACGCCCTAAAAGAGGAAGGCCTAGAGCTGAGAAAGAGGTTCCTGCAGAACCTGAGACTCCTCATCCAGAAGCTGGGGATGAGAGTGCAAACTTGAGGGCCTCGGTAAAGGAGGCTGTTGTTGAGGAAGTACATCAGGTCATGCAGACAATCTTACCGTCTGTGGTGACCGAAGTCATCAAAGCTGTGAAGGAGGGGGAGAGGAAGGAGAGAAATAGAGCCTCGGGGGAGCAACCGGAGCCTGAAACGATTTTCTCCGATAATGAGGAGGAAGAGGAAGAGGAGCCTGTGCGAGAAGTGGCACGAGGCTGTAACTACGGGGTGTTTATGGGATGCAAGCCCCCTACTTTTGACGGTAATGGCAATGTTGCTGCTGCTCATCGATTGGTGAGAGAAATGGAGGTTGTTCTCGACATCAGCGAGTGCCGGGAAGATCAAAAAGTAAAGCTTGCCACCCATTCATTTGTGGACTCGGCACTATGCTGGTGGGACAACATTGTCCAAGCGGAGGGTAATCGGGCAATCGGGAGGATGAGATGGCCCGAACTGAAGAAGATGGTGATTGAGGAGTTCTGTCCTCACAGGGAGATGGATAAGATTGAGAGGGAGTTCCTGCAGCTGGAGGCGGGATCCATGACACATCAGCAATACACTACCAAGTTCAACGAGATGGCACGGTTGGTGCCGAATCAGGTGACGCCTCTTTCCCGGAAGATCAAGAGGTACATTCAGGGTTTACCGGTGGATGTTCGCCAGCATATGATCGCCGCCCGGCCAAGTACGTTTAGGTCGGCAGTCGATTTGGCCGGAAGACTTTATTATGAGAGGGGAGTGGTGGTGGTTGAATCGAATAGGAAGGGTGGTGGTGACCGAAACTGGAACAGGAAGAGGTTTGGCGGGGTGATGCCTCGACGGGTAACAAAAAGGCACGGGTGGATGACCGCCGCGTGGCCACACCGGGAGCGGGGTCAAGGAGGTGTGGTAAGTGTGGAAAGGAGCATGCGGGAGAATGTAGGCTGGGTTTGAACGTGTGCTTCAAGTGTGGGAAGACAGGGCATATGGCGAAGGATTGCCTGTCGGGCAAATGTTTTAACTGTGGGGAAATTGGTCATATGAGCAGGGATTGTAAGAAGCCGAGGGCTGAGAGTTAAGGGGCAAGGAGGACGGGAGGTGATGGACCTAGGGCGAGCGCCAGGGCATTCACCATGACACAGGAGGAGGCTAGGACGGACCTTGACGTTGTGTCCGGTACGTTTCTAGTGAACCAAACTTTAGCTTCTGTGTTATTTGATTCTGGTGCTAGTAAGAGTTTTATTTCTGCTGCTTTTTGTGCTAAGCTGCCTGTTAATAGTAGACATGTTGATGCGCCCTTTGATGTAGAAACTGCCATAGGTAAGTCTACCAGGATTTCTGAGATGATAGAGAATTGTGATGTGGAACTCGAGGGTCATAAGTTTCCTGTTAGACCGTTCGTGATGGCCTTAGGTGGTTTTGATTTGGTTCTTGGGATGGATTGGCTAGCGGACTTCGAGGCGAACATTGTGTGTCGCAAGAAGATGATTCGGTTGTCGGCACCTGATGGTAGTTCAGTGACGGTTTATGGTGATCGGGTTACTACGATTCCGAAGGTGATCTTGATGGCGGTGGCGGGAAAGTGTATGAGGCGTGGATGTAGTGCTTACTTGGCCTATGTAAAGGATGTGGATACGCCAACACCACAACTAGCCGATGTAACGGTTGTGTGTGACTTTCCAGACGTGTTCCCGGAAGACTTATCAGGAGTGCCACCTGACAGAGAGATCGAGTTTCAGATTGATCTGATACCGGGTGCCCAACCTGTCGCCAAGGCACCGTATCGGTTGGCTCCGACCGAGATGGAAGAGTTGATGGAGCAGTTGCAAGAGCTGCTTGATAAGGGGTTCATTAGACCGAGTATCTCTCCTTGGGGTGCTCCGGTCCTGTTTGTAAAGAAGAAGGACGGTAGTATGAGGATGTGCATCCACTACCGCGAGCTGAACAAGTTGACAGTGAAGAACCGATACCCCTTACCGAGGATAGATGATTTGTTCGATCAGCTTCAGGGTGCCAGTTGGTTTTCGAGAATAGATCTTCGATCTGGTTATCATCAATTGAAGGTGAAGGAGCAAGATATTCCTAAAACAGCTTTCCGTACGCGCTATGGTCACTACGAGTTCCTCGTCATGTCTTTTGGTTTGACCAATGCGCCAGCTGCTTTTATGGATTTGATGAACCGTGTGTGTCGGCCTATGTTGGATAAATCGGTGATTGTGTTTATTGATGATATTCTGATTTACTCGAGGAGCGAAGCAAAGCACGTCGGTCACATTCGGGAGGTTGTAGAGACGTTGAGAAGGGAGAAGTTGTATGCTAAATTCTCCAAGTGCGCGTTTTGGTTGCGAGAGGTTCAGTTCTTGGGTCACGTGGTGAATCCCGATGGGATAATGGTGGACACGGCGAAAGTAGAGGCGGTTATGCAATGGAAGTCACCAAAGACGCCATCCGAGATTCGTAGCTTCTTGGGTTTGGCGGGCTACTATAGAAGATTTATCCAAGACTTCTCTAAGATTGCTTCTCCACTGACTAAGTTGACCCGAAAAGATGTGAAGTTCGTATGGGGTCAAGCTCAAGAGAAGGCGTTTGAAGAATTGAAGGCGAAATTGACTCAAGCTCCTGTTCTGTCTTTACCCGATGGAAGTGAAGATCTGGTGGTTTATTCCGATGCTTCTTACTCGGGGTTGGGGTGCGTGTTAATGCAGAGGGGAAAGGTTATAGCCTATGCATCCCGACAGTTGAAGGTTCATGAGGTCAATTATCCTACTCATGACTTGGAGCTGGCAGCCGTGGTCTTTGCATTAAAGATTTGGAGGCACTACCTTTACGGGACGAGGTGCACCATATTCACTGACCACAAGAGTCTGAAGTACTTCTTTGAGCAGAAGGATCTGAACATGAGGCAGAGACGGTGGTTGGAACTGATAATGGATTATGACTGTGAAATCCACTACCATCCGGGCAAGGCCAATGTGGTGGCTGATGCCCTTAGCCGGAAGGAGAGGCCCGAGCCGATTCGGGTGAAGGCATATTAACTGATCATGACCTCCGATGTGATGAAGCAGGTTAAAGGGTTTCAAGATGAGGCATTGAAAGAAGATCATTTTAACTCTGAAAGAATGAGAGGTCTGGTTGGGGAATTGGGTGAAAACACACTCGGTGTTAGAACCTGATTCGATCGTGTGTGGATTCCGTGTTTTGGGGATCTACATGGGAAGATAATGGATGAAGCTCACAAGACTCGATACTCCATTCATTCTGGTGCCATGAAAATGTACCATGATATGAAGAAAGATTATTGGTGGCCGGGTATGAAGCGCGATGTGGTGGAGTATGTGAGTAAGTGCCTTACTTGCTTACAGGTGAAGGACGAGCACCAAAAGCCGTATGGAAAGATACAACCTTTGGATATACTGGAATGGAAGTGGGGGCACATCACCATGGATTTCATTACAAAGCTGCCGCGTACCCCGAAAGGGTATGATGCCATATGGGTGATAGTTGATCACTTGACGAAGAGTGCTCACTTCCTACCGATCCGCGAGACATATTCATCAGAGAGGTTAGCTGATCTGTTCATCAAGGAAATTGTGACTCGTCATGGTGTGCCGGTGTCTATTGTGTCGGATCGCGACACCCGGTTTACATCTAAATTTTGGAAGAAATTCCACGACGCTATGGGGACGAGGTTACATATTAGAACGGCTTATCATCCCCAGACTGATGGTCAGTCAGAAAGGACCATTCAGACGCTGGAAGACATGCTTCGGGCATGTGTGATTGATTTTGGTGGAAGTTGGGATGACCACCTACCGTTAGCCGAATTCTCATACAACAACAGTTATCATGCCAACATTGGTATGCCTCCATATGAGATGCTATACGGTAGGAGATGCAAAACACCTGTTTGTTGGGGTGATATTGGTCAGAAAGAATTCGGAAGCGTCGAGGTAATCGAGGCTACGACTGAGAAGCTAGAGAAGATCAAAGCCTTCATGAAGGCAGCCAAAGATAGACAGAAGTCGTACGCTGATAAACGACGCAGGCCGATCGAGTTCCAGGTGGGTGACCGGGTCATGTTGAAGGTCTCACCTTGGAAGGGTATCATTCGCTTCCGAAAGCAAGGCAAGTTGAGCCCCAATAAGTGGACGTTTATCATTGCTCGAGTAGGAGAGGTGGCCTATAGACTGGAGTTACCGGATGAGTTAAGTGGAATTCACCCGACATTCCATGTATCTCATCTAAGGAAGTGCTTAGCTGATGAAGATATGATTGTTCCACTGGAGGATATCGAGGTAGACGAACGGCTCAATTATGTGGAGCAACCAATGGCAATCATTGACCGAAAGGAGAAAAGGCTAAGGAATAAAGTGGTTCCTCTTGTGCGTGTACAATGGAAGCACAGGAAGGGATCCGAGTCAACGTGGGAGACTGAGGAAGAAATGAGACAACATTATCCACGTTTGTTCGAAGAATAACAGGTTTCGGGGACGAAACCTATTTAAGGGGGGTGGACTTGTAACACCCGGATATTTATTATTTTGAAGCCGGAGAAGAAAGAAAAAAGAAATAAAGTCCAAAGTCGAAGGACCAAACTCGTCAACGAAAGAAAGTCGGGTGAGCGGAGTATATAAGGGAGAGGGCAGCCCTTACCCTCTCCCCCATACACAAATTTCAGCCATCTTAGAGAAGAGAAGAGAGAAAAGAGGAGAAAAAGAGAAAAAAGGGTGTTTCTGGTAATTCGGGTGTCCAAACTCGTCGTGTGGCAAGCCAAATCGAAGCCCTTGACGTTGTGCTCGATTGTGTGAGTTCTAGGACCCCACTTTTACTTGTTTTCAACCGATTTTGGGGCTGGAAAGCATAGAAAACCCGTTTTTGTATGAGTGTGTGTTTGACCCATTTGGGTGTGATGTGTGTGATGCGTTTAGAGTATGATTCCGGGCTTGTGTGTGCTTGTATGGTGTTATGGTATGCATTCCTAAGGTCCAGGAGGGTTAATTTAGGCTTAGAATGGGTTTGGATGAGCTTGGAGGCCGAAAATGGCAGATTGGGTTTGGGATGAACTCCATTCTGCACCAGCTAGGGCTAGGCGACCGAATGGAGGCCATACGGCCGAATGAGATGCGATTGAGGGTCATTCGCACGATTGGGATTCATTCGCACGATTGAGGGTTCAATCGCACGACTAGGGCTTCAGTCGCACGACTAGGAGTCCAGTCGCATGAGGAGTCATACGACTGAGGGTTCAGTCGCATAAGTGCTTAGTCGCATGAGTTCATTCGCATTAGATTAGTCGCATAGGTGCTCATTCGCATTAGTCCCATCCGCATAAGGTCCATACGCATGACTGGATGTTCGTTCGCATAGATGTTCATCCGCATGAGTCCAATCGCATGATGTTCAGTCGCATGAAGGCCATGCGACTGAAGTGTGTCCATACGCACGAATAGAGCTGTTGCACCCGAAGGAAAGTGTAGTTAGACTTCAAGCTTTCGGGGGAAAGTGCAGATGTAAGTTTTGACATAAAGTTTCTCGTAAAAGCATGTAAGGTAACTGTTATGGCCTTAGAGAGCATGTAGGGCATGATGATGAGGATGATGTTGCATGTTTATGCATGTTATGTATGTATGATGTTGCCCTGTATGATGATGATGAATGTGTATGATATGTTCCTTAAGATGATGTATGATATTCTTTCCTACGGCTTTACGTATTATGATGAATGAAATGAAGTATTATGTAACGTAAAGTGGAAAGAAATGACAAGTCTTGCATGCATCGGATAACGGGTCCTTATTTGTGATTGACCATTAATGTAGAACCTCTACCGCTTACCCTTAGTACTGTGGCATACGTTTAGCTGTTCATTTATTGACTTCGGCCCAGTGGCTATGACTGATCGGTTATCCTTAGTACTGTGGCATACGTTTAGCTGTTCATTTATTGACTTCGGCCCAGTAGCTAAGACTGATCGGTTACCCCTAATACCGTGGCATACGTTTAGCTGTTCATTTATTGACTTCGGCCCGGTAGCTGAGACTGATTGGGGTGTAGCATATGGTATTGGTACGGATGATGTCCGATGCGCAAGTAAAGTTAAACAGAACGAATGAACGAATGAATGAATGAAGAAGATAATAATGATATTATCTGTGCGTACGTATGATGTGTGCTCATGTTAAAGTAACGAATGGTTTTATATGAAAGTAAAGTAAGTTTTATAATAAAACTAGAACTCACTCAGCAACGCTGACTTTTTATATGTTTTCCAGTTGGCAGGTAATGATTGATGAGGATGGCACGGCAAGGCTACTCAGCTCTTTTGGGATGACATCCATTTATAAAGCTTTTTTGTTATAATGCAAACCTGTATTTTGCAACCGGATAATGATGTATTATTGGGCAAAAGTGTTTATAATGAAATGAGATGTCGTTTTTGAATGTTTCCACTGCAATGTTTTTATGAGACAAATGTAATTATATGTTTTATGTGCGATGAATGACCAACTGTAGGCGTCCCGGAAACAGGGCCTTACAAACTTCTTTGCTCTGTAGGTTAAGAGAGCCATTTGTTGGACTATGTCCACGTATTCCACGTCATCTGGGCTGAAGCACTCTAGATCATCAAAGCAATACTGATTATCACTAGAGTGTCTACTTCTTGAGACAAAAGCACAGCTGTCCTGAAAGGAGCTTTGCTGAGCTTGTTGAGACCTTGGAGTCTCAGGAAATGTGATATATGGCCCAGAAGAATAGGATGGTTGTTGGGTGTAAGTCAGGTACTGTTGAGGTTGGGAGGGTCCTGAGCCTTCAGCAACCATTAAAGCGTTGCTAGCAGGAAGACTCAAGGGTCTGCTTGTCTGATGACCTCTCTTATTCTCCATTTCCAAACGGTATCCATCAAGGATGCCATAGAGTTTGGTCATGGTGAGTGTGTTCAGGTTCTGTTCTCTTGATAGAGACACAGTAGAACGTCCACTTATTGGGAAGTGCACTCATGAACTTTCTTGTGAGGTCTCTAAGTTCAAGAGCACATCCCACAGACTGAAGGGAAGAAATGAGATCCATGTACCTGAAGTATTGCCGGCTGAGGGTCTCTCCAGCAATGTAGGTGAAGTTCTTAAACTGCTGCTTCAGTGAGTCCTTCTTGAAGTCATTTGAGCTTGAGTACATGTGAGCAAGTGCATCAAACAGTTCTTTGGCTGACTTGCAATGCTCAAACCCCACCATGATGGAGTTGGGAATTGCAGTCATGAGAACAGTCATAGCATTGCTATCAATGTCCAGCTTCTTCCGGTCCTCATCAGAGTAGTCTTCAACAGCTTTCTCTATCAGGGCACCGTTTCCACCAGCCACCTTTGGCTTATACGGGCCATTGACAATAGATTGCCACATCTTGTTGTCTTGATACCTGATGAAGCCTTCCATTCGTCAACTCCATGACCTGAATTTTTCAGGGTGATGATGGGTGCTTTAGTCATCGCCCCCATTTCTACTTCAGACTTGTTGAGGGCCATTTTGAGTGTGGTGTAAGGAGGAGTGAAAAACAGGTTGATTAGGATGGTAAGATCTCACACTCAAGAACCTAAAATGCTCTGATACCAATTGTAGGATCGGGTTTGTCACTTAACACTTGGATTTCTCTCAAACTCATTTATATTACACTCAAATCAGATGAAGTAGAATCTCTCCTAATAGTTGATAATAATACAATAAGTAGCAAAGAACACAAGGAAATAATTTTCAAGGCACTTGTATATATTACTTTTCAACTCAAAGTATTCCAAGATTCTTACAAGCATAAAACATGAGTTACAATGAGAAACTATCTATACTAGATCCTACAGCCGGATATACTTTGATACCAGCTGGAAACCTAAGACTAAAGCGTATACTACAATGCAAAAGTTAAGGTATCTTAGATAAAGTATTATCTAAGATATGGTAGTCATGACATGTCCATGACTTACCTTTTGTCACCAATTAAAGTTGCAACTATACTAACTGATAAAGGTAAACAGTAGAATAAAGTATGGCCAACTACATGGCTTTTGAGAAACAACATGCAGTATCTCAGAGGTCTGCAGCGGAGTGTCAGGGAGACCATACTTATGTCCACTGGATAATAGTAGTGTCTTCCGAAGGTAAGTTGGCTTCGGAAGAACAAGTTCTTCCAAAGCCACTTATACTTCGGAATAGGCTTCTATACTTCTGAGGCTTGAGGACTTCTTTCATACTTCGGAAGTTGACTTCTGATCTTTCACTCTAAGTCTTGATCTTCGGAAGTGAATACTTTGTCTTCGGAAGTTGGAGTTTTACCTCGGAAGTTGATCTTACACTTTGTCTTCGGAAGAGCTCCTTTTCCTTCGGAAGTTCCACACTTAGCTTTGAAAGTCCTTTATTAGTTGCACCAAAATAGTCTAACTGATTTGGTTTTGGTTGCACCAGCTTTCTAGATCCAACAAACTCCCCCTAGGCTGATGCTACCAGAACCTCACTTGTTTCTACTTCTCAAAGCTTTCAACACTAGGGACAGAAGATATTTGTATGTTTCCTTGTTCTTCCCCGAAGTGGTGCTGAGAAGCTTGTACAAGTCATTAGTGGATAGGAGATCCATTCTATCACTCTGAATGACATGTACCCTTTGTTGTGCCCCCCAGAAAAGAGTTAGTTAACGGGAGTTATAGTCATACTCCCATCTAACTATGGATTCAAGTTCGAGACCCTCAACCATTTGTAGAAAGGCTTTGCCTTTGGTTGTTGATCCCTTCCTTTTCTCCTCCTCTCTCAGTTTCAACTCTTCTTCTACCTTGATTCTAGCAGTTAGCTCGACCATATGAAGACTACCCAGGTGATGTCTGACATGAGCAGCTACTTCAGAGTTGGAGGGGTTGGAGAATGGCTTCTCTGCTAACTCAGCAATATCAAATTTGCTTAAGTGTAGCAGAGATGAGGCATTTAGCCTGTTGAGCTCTCCACTCTCTCTTTCAACAACAAAGTTATGAGAAAAGTCTTCGAACCTCCACTGGATGATCTTCTTCCTAGGCACAAGGGGTTGTCTTGGCACCTGGTCACCTTTCTTGGTATCCAGCAGAGTCACCAGCCTTCTCCTTAGCTTCTTTTCTTCCTCATTCAAAGTATCTGAATTGAGGCCAAAGAGATTTGCAGCTTGGTCCAATGTTCCTCTGGGCAAATCAAGAAATTGATCTCGAGTGAGGAAACATGAGGATCCATCAACATAAGTCAATTTGACTGAATCCTCCTCACAAGAGATGTCGCACAGGGTTGTGTAGTTGATGAGCTTTGTCTTGATTGCCTTGAACTCCTCTAAGGGGAGATGTTTAGAAGGCTGAGGGGATGGTTTGAGAGGTTGTTGGGTAGGTTGTGTTGTTTGGGTTCTGGCTAGTATTTAGGGTTGGAGGATAGGTAGTTTAGGTGGTTGAGGTGATGAGGTTGGTAAGGGTGATGGTATAGGTTCAGGGGTGTAAGGTTCAGTGGTTGGTTCAGTTTTGATGGGGAATGGAAAAGGAATTGGTTCAGGTTGTGGTTGGGTTTGAGGTTGGGGTTGAGTAGTTGATTTGAAGATCATTCCCTGTCCCCTTCTGTACATCTCCTTCCTCTTCCCCGAGCGAATGTCAGCCTTTATGTCACTAACATGTCGCTGGAGGGTCTTTTCAGACATAGGACCCACCTGCCTGCGAGAGAAGCCATGAGCCTGGAGATAGTTTTTCATCCAGGCCTTTTCACCTATCTTCTTGGCAGCAGCTAGTCCTGCTTCTTCTTCCTTCTTCCTCTTCAGCATCAGCTTTTCCTTGGCAGCTTTCTTTCTCTCTTTCTCCATTTGATCTTGCTCTTTGTTGAAGAGCCAAGATCGTATCATTGTTGTGTGGAGATATTTCTTCTAGAGAGAAACCCCTGGAGGTAAGGAAAGTTATCCTTTCCCTCCTGAGCTGCTGATCAGCTTCTCTTTCTTTCCTCTCCCTTTCTTCCTCTAAAGCCAACCTTGCTGCTTCTTCTTTTTGCTGTTTTTGCAGCAAAGTTACCTTTTCCAACTCAACTAACTCCTCTAGTGGTAGCAGGAGTACATCTTCACTCACATCTCCTAGATTCACAAGTCTGTCAATGATTTCCACCCTTCTTGTATTGTTGACCGCCTCCTGGTTGGCTGCAGTTGCTTTGCTACTGGCAACTAGCAGTTTTCCAGTTGGAAGTCTACCTTTTCTTTTGAGCTTTTAAAACATTTCTTCCTCCTGAAGCTTTTCCTTAGTCATCTTCCTCTTTCCTTTGATGTCTTCGGAAGTGCTAGACTTTGGGGGTTCTTAGATGGAAGGTTCAGGTTGAGTGGTGGAAATAGGAGCTGGAGTTAATGCTAATGTTTGAGCTAGAGGTTGGGTGAGAAAGTCCTCCCTATTAACCTTAGATTCAAGTTCTAGGATTGCATCGGTGACTATTAGATCATCGGATAAGGAGAATAGTCCTTCCGCAGCTACAATCTCAGCTTCGGAAGATTGAAATTGTTGTTCCGAGGCTTTGACTTGTGCTTCGGAAGTCTGTGAGAATGCACTATCTATCCCAACTATCTCAGTTGCTGGGCTATCAATCCTTGTTTCCCCTTCGAAGTTAATCTCAGGTTCCACTTGGACCTTAGGTTGACCAACTTCCTCAATAGTGGTAGAAGGTGCATTTAACCTCTGAAGCTCTTGAGCTCCAAAGTAAATCACAGACAAGTCAGGACTTGGTTGTTCAATGAGAGATTCCAACAGGAACTTGTTGAAGAACCTGTTGAGATCTTGGAGCATCCTTTGATCCACTTGAATTACAGCTGGAGGAGGCTCAGGAAAAACTGAAGCTTGTTGCATAGGGTATCTTAAACTTAAGGAAGTGAGAGCTTGACTTTGTGGTTCCTCTTGTCTTTGGATTTGTCCCTGAACACTCTCCCCCTTTTTGGTAGCATCATCTTGAGAGCTTGATGAGCTGGAGGAAGAGGTCAATGAGACCTGAATTGGTACATGCCTAACAGACCTCTCAATCTGTTTCTCAGCTAGTTTGGCCTTGAGATTTTCAATCTCAAGTTGTTGAGTGGCAGACTTATCCTCTAAAGTCCTAACCTTAGATTCAAGATTTGAGACTTTAGAAAGTAGGTCTTCAATGATGAGTTACAGTCTTCCCTCATCTTCTTTTGAAGAATCACGGGGAGATGAGGTAACATACCTAGTATGTTAATCCTCACCACCAGATGTGGTTTCTCGGCGCACTGGTTTCCCTTGCTCAATGATGTCTCTTTCAGAGTCATCAAAGGGCATGGTTGTCGTAGATTCAGTCTCAGTGATGTTACCACTGTCCTGAGGGTCCATTGAGGCTCCTTCAGTAGTGGCAGCTGAATCTACATGAGTCCCCTCCACATCAGTGGGACTCACCTCAGTAAAGGCTTGCTGATGGGGGCTAGAGATAAGAGATCTCTCTGGGCTCTGTTGATCCTTGAGAGGGTGTTATGGATCAACTTCATTGCCCTGAAGAGACATAATCTTTTCATCAGCTCCTATTAGTAGGTCAGTAAAGGATATAGAAGTGAAGCCTAATGACCCGGGACTTTGATCAATGTCTAAAGGCATTGAGCCTATGTTGGGGTCGTCCCTTTTTGGCTGCTCAAGGGAGTAAAAAGACTCTCCCTGAGGGTTTTCAGCTTGGGTTTCGGGCTCATGGGTCTGAGACTGAGGAGACTCAAAACCCATATTGAGGTCAATTGTGAAGGATGGTTGGACCTCGGGCTGAGTGGGAGCCCATTGTTCCACTTTAGCCTTTTTGGATAGAACAGGAGGAGCTTGTTCAATCGAGAAGATTGAACAAGGGTTCGTTTGGGGCGTCTTTGATAAGTGATAGTGATGTGGTGAGAAGGTAGATTTGGCAATATGAGGGTAGTTGCTGGTGTGGGTTCATCACCTATGGGGTTAACAAGGATGTCACCAGGAGCCATTGGCTGAGTCATACCTGGAAGAAGTGTCGTATATCTTCTGGTGAAGTTGGTGGACACTCTCTTCAAAGTCTTGAAGATGGTCGGCCTCATTTGAGGAACAATCAGAGCAGCTGCACAGACAAGCTTACTCTAGTCTAGCTCACAATTGATTATGTGCTGAAGAAACCTGGGATACATGAAGAATGTGTCCCGTTGAAGGTTTCCCATAAGATTGGTCAGCACAAATCTTGAGTAGTTAAAGCGGAGGCTTCTCACCAAACCATGAACTAGGCACCCAAGTTCATATGGGATTTGATCCCATCCCCCAGATTTGTTGGACAAGCAATGCAAAACTACATGCAGCAGGAACTTCCAGTTGTAAGAGAAATTAAACTTGTAAACGGTTGACCTGCTTACATCTCCACCATATCCCATTTGGATATAGGTGTTGTCCAAATCTGCCTTGGGGAACTCTGTAGGAGCACCCTCATCAATTTATTCATGTTTTTAAAGTTTACATGGCATATTCTTTTATGTCAGAGGAAAGACTCATCACTATTGGCTTTAGATAGAAAGCATGAAACTTCTTCTGAGGGAGATATATCTTGCCAATCCATCTTGTACATGATTCCTTTCCTTGGGGCTTTGAGCAGGATATGCTTATGAGGAATGACCACGCTGAGCCTGAGAACAATGCACTCATGCTCATTAAAGAGCATGTTATGACTCTAATCTCAAAATTGAGATACACTCAAAAGATTGTATCCTAGCTCTTTGACAAAGTTTACCTTCTCAATGTTGAGCTTACCATTTGTGACCCTGCCCCTTCCTGTAATGTAACCTCTTGCATCTCCTCCAAAAGCAAATGGCCCTCCATCAAGTTTCTCAAAATTTTGGAGTAGTGACCCATTGCATGTCATGTGCCTGGAACAGCCACTATCAATGATCTATACATTCATGTTTGTCTTGAGTTGTTCTTGCATAAAAGAGATAGTTAGTTACATTTGGAAACCCAAGCCTTATTGGTTTTGGGCTCATCAAAAGAAGTTGAAGACAATGCAACAGTAATTGATCCTATTGTCATATTTTGAGGATCATTTGCTGATGTTGATGAAGAACTTTCAGTCACATGGACTTTCTTTGTCTTCCCCACCACCTTTGGAAGCTTAGACTTGACCTTCAACACCTTGAAAGTTTAGAAAACTTCAAAAGTTTTGGAGACTGGACCTTCGGAAGATCTTGCTAGCACTGCAGCAGACTTCAGTACTTTGGAAGTATTCCTTTCTTCCGAGACCAACTTTTCTTCCGAAGGCAAGTTTTCACTTGTCTTCTTCTTCATTTTGGAGCTTCCGAAGGAAAAAGATTTTCCTTCCGAAGCTTGTTTCTTCTTCATTTTCTCAGAAGTTTCTTTTTTGGTCATGTGGACAATACTTTTTGGATTGTAGAGGCAATCCTTTGCAAGATGAGAAGTACTATCACACATGACACAATCCATTTTCTTCCTTCTGAGAGTCTTCCTTTGGAAACAAGGCTAAACTTGATCACTTCCTTCTCCATCTTCATCTTTGCAGATGATGTGGCAATCCTTTTAGGGTGAGAACTACCTTTGGAGCTGGATGGTTTAGATTGTGTAGCAGTGGTACACAACTGATCAGCCTTCTTCATGATGTTGGGATGATTTGGATATGAACTAGAACTCTTGGTACTAGAGTTCAAGTTTGAGTCTTTGGCCTTAACCACCTCAAAACCTACAGAGATAAAAACTTGTTTCTGCGTAGAATTAAAGGTGGCCTTGATCTCTTGAGCCTTCTTGGACTTCCTCTTAGCCTTTCTGATCAAGTTCTTTCTTCTTGACTTGGTCATCCTAACTCCTTTTCTCTTCTCAGGAGAGTAGTGACCCTCTTAGGATGCTCTTAATCACTCTTCTTAGAGATATCCTTCACTATCTCCTCTTTATCCTCTTCACTCATGGGGTCTATGATGGAAAGTTCATCTTCACAAGTTCCACACCTAGGAGATCTTACAAACAAGATTATGTGTAGAGGAGCTATCTCAGTAGATCCCAGTCCCTGCTTATTTTGATAATAAACTTTTGCATGCAAAGATGAGGATATTATGTTCTTGAAGGTCTCTTCTTCAAGAACACATTTTTCTGCCTTGGCTTTTTTGATCACAAGCTGAGTCTGGCATTCAGTTAACTTAGTTATGAGGTCTTTGATCTGAGTCCTGTAGTTGGTATGTTCATGTTTAAGAGTTGAAATGGTTTTCTCTAATTCTTCTATTTTAATTTTGTAGTCATATTAAGCTCCTTTGAAATCAGATTTTAAAGATATTTAAAAACTCAAGATCAGATCTCATCTCTAAGTTGTAGGACTTGTATTTGTTAACTTTAGCAATGCATTCAGGTGTACAGAGATGTTCCAATACCTTGGTTTCATCATGGTCTGCCATAAGTGCTTGGTTAGGAGATGCATCTTCCACCTGAAAGCTCCAGTCAAAGCCTCCTTCTTCAACAGCAACTGCAGCTTGCTGCTTTGGCTTCTCATTCTGGGTGGCTCTCTCAGTGTAGTTTGGCTTGGCTTGTGTTTGGCCACCATTTGTCCTTGGTACCTTACACTCCCTTGCAAAGTGGCCCATCTGGTTACAGTTGTAACACTTTACTTTGATTTTATCCAGCCCAAACTTTCCACTGGCTGCATTGCTTGGAAACTTTCTCCCTGTCCTTTTGTAGAATTTCTTGGCTCTGTGAGTGAGAAGAGCCATTTGCTGAACTATCTCCATGTGCTCCAGGTCATCTGGATGGATACAGTCCAGATCTTCAAGGGTGAAGAGAAAGTTGCTTGTGCTTTCTTCAGAAGACACAAAGGCTTGTGAAGAGCTTACCTCTTGGAATGGGCTTCCTTGAGTGTAGCTTTCTCTTGGTGTCTCTGGGAAGGTGATGAAAGGACCCTTTTATGAGTTGTCAGGGTAGCAAATGAGATGATGTTGTGTTTCTCTGCTATCCCTTTCAACCACATGAAGGGCTGAACTCTGCTGATTGCTGGAGTTACCAGATGGACTTTACATATTCATCTCTATCTGGTATCTACTAAGAATACCATACAAATCTAAAAGAGTAAGAGTCTTAAGGTTCTCAGTTCCTTGATAACAACATAATAATATGTCCATTGTCTAGAAAGAGAGGACATAAACTTCCTTACAATGTCCTTGTTTTCAAGAGTCACTCCAACATCTATTAGAGTGTCCACAATTTCAACATACCTGAAGTATTGTTGAGTCATGGTTTCACCTCTCTTTAAGGTGAAGTTTTCAAATTACTGCTTCAGGAGGTCCTTCTTGTTCTCCTTGGCTTAGTGGACCCCTCATACATCAGCTTCAGTGCATCCCATAGTTGCTTGGCTGTTTTGCACTTCTTGAAGCCTTTGTATATGGAGTTTGGAAGAGCAGTCTGAAGGGCGGCCATGGCTTTCTGATCTATATCTATTCTCTTACTATCTTCTTCAGAATAGTCAGCCACATCCTTTGGAATCATACCACCTCCAGCAGCAGCTGAAGAGGTGCTTGGTATGTGAGGCCCTGAGACAATAGATTCCCATATCTTGGAGTCTTGTGACTTGATGAATCCTTCAATTCTCTGGCACCAAGTGTCAAAGTCTTCACGAGTGATCAGTGGGGACTTTGTCATGGTTCCAATTTCCATATCAGCTTTACTAGAGTGGTCATGTGAGATGTTAAGTATTTTGTGTGAATGAGGGATCTTAAGATGGTGAGATCTTACAATCAAGAGCCTGGAATGCTCTGATACCAATTGCAATAATCACACAATGAGGAGAGTGTTATAACACTTAACAGATCAAATGGGGAACTGGGACTTATAGTATGATACTTAAAACACAAGCAAAACAAGACACAAAACTAAGAACAACAACACATGGATATGATTTTCAAGAATGCTCTATATTGCTCTCAAGTTCTTTTACAAGTATTACAAAGCATAAAGAAAGATAAGATACTTTATACTACATCCTACAGCCGACCATACTTAGAAGGCCAGCTGTAAACATTTGATCTAGACAACAAAATCAAACGTAGAGTCAAAAGGCAGATTGCCTTTTGACTAGTGACTAGACATGCCATAGCTCACATCCTAATATATATCATAAAAAGATAAAAGTACATAAAGTAGAAAGTTACAGACTCAAGACCTCAATTTACAGTTACATAAAGCATGGACCTTTCACCAACTTGTATAAGTTGGTAAGTCTTCAGAGTTGCAGCGGAAAGTGGTTTAGCTTTATTTAAAAGTACATCAGATAAAGCATGTTCTTCAAAGTCTTCGAAAGAAATATGTCTTCACTTCATAAGCTTCAGAAGACTTTGTTTTTGAAGCTTTAGAAGACTTCACTTTTGGCTTCAGAGTATATTGGTCTTGGCTTCAAAATATTTTACACTTAGAATATTTCTGATGCAATGTGTAAAACTTCCGAAGAAACTTCTACTTTGCACTAAGTGCATGTATACAGGAAAGACTTTGGTTATTTTGGGTGCATCAGCCTTTCATTAAACCTTACATGTATCGACTCTTCTTTGGCCTCCCCACCATCGACCATCGTTATTGTAGTGCTGCTAACTTCGACCCATCGATCGTCATTCGTCTATCGAACATCGCTGATTTGCTATTGTTGTTGCTTACTTTGGCTGTGATTTCCACTTTCAAGGTTAGCTTTTAACTTTCTTTGTTTATTTAATTTTTATTTATACTACAAGTTTTACACCCTAGATGGATTATGGCTAGATTTACACTTCTTTTAATTGAGTTTAGTATCTAGATTTATGCTTAGTTTTTTTTATTTTGTTTGATTAAGTTTATATCTAGATTTGTGTTTAGTATATAGATTTAAACCCTAAAACCTTGTTTGTGGTTTTCTTAGTGATCAATACTTAAATACTAGTTAATTTGTAGTTAAACTTAAACCCTAGAACGTTGTTTGTGCTTTTCTTAATGAAACCAAGTGAAAATTAGATCTAGTAAACTTGTTGGTTGATTTGTCACTCATTTGTGTATTTAGAAATGTAGGATGTAGTTAATTTGTTTGTTCAATCGAGTATTCACTATATTAGTTCTTTAGTTCATTACAACTCATAATATGTATGATACATATAATCGTATGAGTAATGAATATATGAATGACTCGTGTATTTGTTACATTGAAAATGAGCTTTTTGCAAAGATGTCAATTAAGATGTAATAGAACGGTTTCAAAAGATAAAGACTCGTAGAGAACAACTATAAAATATAAGTTTCATTTGATTTCTTTTGCTATTGTATTGTTGTTAACATTTTCAATGCAATTTAATTTTATTCCGACCCGACCCGATCCGATCCAATCGGACAACCTGAAAAATTTTATATTATTTCGTTACAAATAAAATCACCAAAAAATAGTGACTCTCTAGGGAAATATTCCTGGTTCCACCACTAGGTGATGGTATCTTTGGCTCCCCCAATTACTCCTACTACGTCCGGTCTAAGTGTGGGCTTCCATGCTCGTCGGCTTTGGGAGGGGGGCCATTCTTGTGTTGAATAAAACCCAAGCGGGCTAGTCTGATTTTGAATTTTAATAATGAATGTCTAGGTTTTTATTGATTTACAAGATTTAAAAGCCTGTTTTATTTTTTCCTTTAGTTCTGAGTTCTGTGTTCTGACTCGGACAGACAGACACAAATGGCTATGGGTTCTGATGAAGTTCTCTTCCACTACGCCTTGATGTCATACCTCTTGATTGGACCACCCACCTACATCTCATGTTGCTACATCACGGCCCCATAAGGGAAGCACCTGCGTAAGGGATGGGGTCCCACGCTCCCCCCTTCCTAAGCTTGGTTCCTGATGGAGAGCCCCCACCTTGTGGCTAACCCTTGCGATAATCTCTTTGAATTTGTGAGCTGCGCAAACTACTTTGGGGAGATCGTGGAGTGGCTGGGTTGGGGGTTGATGACTGGTTCATGGGTCGGGTTAGGGTTTTTTTTGTACATGTGTGCCAACCTAATCACAAGTGGTATCTGGACAAATTTGGTGAAGATTATCCCAAGGGAAGAAAAGCTATCATTCCATATCTTTATTGAGTTCTATGTATGCTTTCATTTATGAACTTTTAATTTAAGATTGTTATTAACTTTTGATTTAAAGATTCTGTGTTCGGGACGTTTACCTTTTTTGTGCTCAAAGGCAAAGAATCGTTGATGTTGTTCCAAAATTATTCTCAACTAGTTATAAAGCTCACGCAATGCGTCACTTTTTATAACTTTGTTACATGCGTTGTGCTGGTCACGTTATAGTGGTTAAGCACATAAAAGAAACGTGTAATGTTGAATCGTTTTAGTTCCGGAGATAGAAACAAAGATAGAATAGAGTATTGTGCACTGCATGTTTCGGCGTAAATAAGACTTAACATTGAAACGCTAAATTTGTTAAATAATTTTATAACAAAGAAAATTTAAAAATAAAAAAAAACAAAAATAAAATATAATTTTAAAATAATTAAATAAATAAAGTTATGTACTCTTAGGAACTTCTTGAACTGTCTTGAGTTGTGTTGTTAAGTGTGTTTAAATACGGCTGGAAATACAAACCAAAGAGCAAAATTGTTTTCTGAGGTTTAATTTTTGAGGTAAAAATTGTTAAAGAAAGGAGTATTGTTACGATATGAATAAGTGTAGGGTCTATTTTATAAATGTCTAACAGTTGAAGATGGTTTTGGTAAATAGAGCCCCTAACTCTGTTGTACATAGCAAGTTGCTAATGAGATGAGATGATGCAAGAACGAAAGCAATCAAATGGCTAAAGAACAAATAGTTAATCAAAACCTAAAAAAGAACCAAAAGGTTCTAAGAAGACAAGTTATTTAATTCAATTCAATCAACAAAGCTAATAACAAAAGTTCACCAATCCCTAATATTTATACTAAACCCTAACAACCTTAAAGATAAGCATGAATAAACCAAATAAATAAAATATATGATAATTATAAATAAAATAGTAGATAATTATGAAATTAAATATTTTTCAAATCTCTGAATAATCTTCAATCTGGATTTCACTTCGAATCGGGTTCAACTCTTGAGTCATCACCCGCATAATTACAAACCTTGATATTCAGAGATTTGAAAAATATTTAATTAAAATAAAAAGTGATAAAAATAGATAATTACATAAAGAGAAATCCAGATTAATTAAAATAAAAAGTGATAAAAAGATAAAGTAAATAAAATAAAAACAAAATGGAAAAAATAAAAGATTAATAAAAATTTCCAGATTTCGTTCTTTAAAGGGTAGGGGCAAACTAACAGAAAAAATTAACTTTTGTTAGTAGAAATTACATAAAGCGTTATAAGTTTTCAAATAAAGGATGACTAGTGTACTTATCAAAATATGCGTAATTTTAAACACACTTAAAGAACAAAATTTGTAATTTAATATATAATCTATAATCTTTAATCTATATCTATAATTTATAATCTATAATCTATAAATACTAATAAAAGTAGGTTTTTGTGTGACTAGACATTCTAAATCTTATTTTCATTCTTCTCTCTCCTATTAAATAACTAACTTAATAATGAGATTATTTAATTAATAATTTAAATTAAGTTTTTTAATAAATTAAGAAAGAGAATTTCTAAAATTATTTTTTATAAAATAAAAAATTCTTCTTAAACATCTAACTTTTTTAAATATGAAAAATTTTAAGACCTGTGTTTTTAGAAAATTATTTTTTTAAATGGAAGTAATTAAATTTCAAAATTTATTATAAGGAGATTTTTAAAAATGATATTGTAAGGCCTCGCTCCCAGGACACTCATAGTTTGACATACATAGCATAAAACATTTATATACTTAACATTTGCAGCTTGAAAAATCTTTCATTAATCAATATAATTGTATCAAAATATCGTGTCATTTACTTTACATTTAAAAAAAATGTATTAATACAATATCGTTCCCAAAAATATGGATGTCAGACTCGAACTATCCCAGTAGCTTCCATTTCCATGTCTGCACCTCCTCAGCATAATCACTACCTGCCAACTATTATACATACAAAGTCAACGACACTGAGTGAGTTCTAGTTTTTATAATAAAATACTTTTCTTTCGTTTAAACATTTCCTTTCTTGTATGTGAACATACATGATACATACATCTTGATAATATTCATTTATTATCTTTCATCATCGTTCATCCTTTCATTCTTTTATCATTTCATTCATATCGCACTTTCATCATTATCTTTTACTATAATGGATTAATGCCATGTGCTAAACCCCCAACATTGTGCACGAAGCTGGTAACGTGCTAAGGCTTATAAATAAACCCCCATACATTATGCACGAAGGTGAATACAGTATCGGGGTAAAACGACAAGGATCCATATCGTTTGGTCAATCATTAGGATTAGACCCCTGTGTGCATTCTCATAGGTTAGCTAAACCACACACAGCTGAGCTAACAACCCCTCAATGAGTTATGAACCTCCATTCATTTTGCTTGTAAGACTTTCATTCATTACGTTCCACTTTTCATTATCATTATCTTCCACTTTCATTACATAATACTTTAGTACTTTACTTATAGTAATACATAACATACCAAGCAAAGTCGTATCGTAAAACTTATCGTTTGAAAATGGATAGAACGCAAGATAACATACACATACACAACAAATCAAGCGAGAACTTAGCCTACATGACGTCAATATCTCGCGCGAGAACTTCCCACTCGCGCGAGAAGATCACCAAAGACGAACCTTGCTTAACAAGAAATCCAGTCGCGTGAAAACATATGTTTTGCGCGAGAACATTTAAGTCGCGTGATAATTTCACCAAACTTGAAATCCCTTACGGTACAATCTACCTAACTCGTGTGAGAACTTATGGGTTTCTCGCCTAAACCCAACTTATCACGCCTAAGGCTGTTCTAACATGCTCAACATCATAAACAACATCATTACATGCATAAACAAGCATTTTAGTATGCATAATAGTCCCAATACATATATATATATATATATATATATATATATATATATATATATATATATATATATATATATATATATATATATATATAAACTTGCATAAAAAGGGCTAGAAACTCACCTCTCAAAGATATAACACCAACACGAGCTTCTCGAGAGCCTTATCAAGCAATAACTACACATTCATCCATTACATTCATCAATAATCGTTTGTTAATACATAACACGAGTTATTACATGAGTTACATACCTTAAACACTTCAATTCTTAATTTTCTCTCTCTACACATACACTTTCTCTCTCTAGCAACAGTACTTTTCGCACGATTTGGGTCAAAACGGTGTTTTCAGCTATTTATGCCCAGTTTCAACTTTTCGCTTGGGGTTCTCACGCGAGAAGTCTTCTTCGCGCGGAAACTTCTTCTTCCTTCTTTTCTTAAGATTTTCGGGGTGTTACATATATTTTTTAAATTTTTTTAAAAAATAACTATTTTAGAAAAAAACAAATAAAAGTTAAAAACAAAAGTTTAAAAAATGATATCGTCATTTTATTACTTAAAATTCTTACTCGTAAGTAATTTTGATCATGTTTTACCTAAAAATATTGTTTTACTAACCATTCAATATATTATTCATTCTACCAGTGTAATACACGAGATACTAACCTAGTACCTATATATATGTATGGTTAGTTGTTGAGAAAGACATAAGAAAAACATTCTCTCATTCTTATTATGCAATCTTTATTTTTTCTTTATTGATAATAGGCGTTGTTTTTAATAAATTTTATATGAAGTTAGTAATATAGTAATAAACAATGAACTTCAGAAACAGTTTCCAACATGTCATTCAAAAACTTATCTTAAAACGTCAACAGCCTCATCGCCTAGTGGTATGTGTGATATGTTTACTTTTAACAAAATGATACGTGTTTAAGTATTGTATGATGAACAATAGATAGATTATAGGAGTAGATTTAAAAGTATGTATTCAAAACTTATACTAAACTAGCTTTAGTAAACCTGTGTATTATATGGATTGAATTGAAAAAATAAAATATAATAAAAATGTTTTAGTTATAAAATAACATCCTAAGATAAGATTGATTTAAACTACGTTTGAGTAATAACTATAAATAAATATAAAAGTAAATTGCTATTTTCGTCCCTGAGGTTTTGTATACATTTCATCATTTTCATCCAAAAATAAAATGTTTCCCTCTTTGTCTCTGAAATCTAAAAAACTTGCTATTTTCATCCATTTTCGTTAAACTTGTTAATTTTACTTGTTAAGTGGTCATCACGAGCACCTTATGTGAGGAGCATTTATGCATTTTTGCACCTAACCAGAAAAAAAACCCTAAACAAACATTGTTCAATTGCCCCAAACATTCAAACATTGTTTGATTGCTTTCAAATTTTCAATATTCAAAGTCGATGTCCACTTAACAGATAAAACAAACGGGCTTAACGGAAGTGGATGAAAATGACAAGTTTTCATAATGTCAGGGAGACATAAGATAAAAATAAAGTTTTTTGAATGAAAGTAAAAAAAAAATGCATCAAACCTCAGGACGAAAATGGTAATTAACTCTAAATATAACGATATCATTTTTTATAAAAAATTTTGTTTGAAAACAAACCATTTTAAAAATTAAAATTTTCCTTATTACAACTCTCATTTTTAATAATTCTTTGTTTATAAAAAATAATTCTATAAAAATAGCAATTTTAAAATATTTTGTTATTTAAAAATGTTTGATGTTTATAAAAAAATCTTAGGTTATAAAAATTAATAAAAATATCTCTTTCTAAATTTATTAAAAAATATTTTAACTAAAAAACAATTAAATATGTTTATTAGTAATTAATGTAATTAATATTAATAATTAATGTAATTATTTAATAAAATAAAGAATCAAGAAAATTTTGATGATAAAAAATATGATGATATCATTTGTTCTTCCTACTTATTTTTTTATTACAATAGGACGCTTTAATTCATCATTCATTTACATTTATTGGTAGTATTTCTTTAAGATTAAATCTTATATTAAATTACGAATTCTAACTAATCATTCATTTATATTGGTAGTGTTCTTTAAAAGTAAACGTATGTTCAATTCCCTTTTTAATTAATCATTCATTATTTCTTTAAAATGTATTAATATCAAATTGATGAATAAGAGTCATTTAATGAAGAGTAAATTATAAAACAAAATAAAACCCTAACCAAACCCCATTACATATTTACATATTTATTGGTAGTATTTCTTTAAGATTAAATCTTATATTAAATTACGATTTTAACTAATCATTCATTTATAAATATTGGTAGTGTTCTTTAAAAGTAAACGTATGTTCAATTCCCTTTTTAATTAATCATTCATTATTTCTTTAAAATGTATTAATATCAAATTGATGAATAAGAGTCATTTAATGAAGAGTAAATTATAAAACAAAATAAAACCCTAACCAAACCCCATTACATATTTACACCTCCCTCTGACAGAAGCAACATCACTGATTCTTCCTCCGTCGTTGGCTGCTCCGGAGACCCATTGTCGTGTCACGTGCCCCTCGCTGCCATTGGATTTGTGAAGTTTCTGTTTGAATCTTGAAAGGTTACTTCTCTTTATTGTTTATTCAAACTCCAAACCCTTTGGTGTTTTTATTCTACAATCTATAATTTGTTTGTTAATTTGGGTATTTAGAAATCTATAATCTGTAGTTTGTATTTTGATTTGGGTATTGTATTTAGAAATCTAGAATCACAATCTATAATTTGTTTGTTAATTTGGGTATTTAGAAATCTATAATCTGTAGTTTGTATTTTGATTTGGGTATTGTATTTAGAAATCTAGAATCTATAATTTGCTTTTTGATTTGGGTATTTGGAAATCTAGAATCTAACTAATTTGTTTGTTAATTGGGTATTTCACTATATTAGAACCTATAATGTAAGTCATAAAGTTTTCCAATAGCATATCGTGCCACTAAGCCACCTAATGAATGTGCTACAAACGAGATTTTGGATGCTTGAGGCCAAAGTTTAGTAACTGCCACAACCTGCAACATAAAGAGCAACACACGATATAATATTATATCTTTCAAGAAATAACTATAAAGCAAGAAAGAAACAAGAATACCTCTTCTGCCATCAAAAGTCAAGGTAGATGAATTGCACTCACTGCCTGCTCAACAGATGCTAATAAGAACACATATCCACAAACATATAGCTAGATAAAGATACATTCTGATAAATTAATTAAGTAATTAGTGACATACAGAATTTGCTAAACAAAAAATGTGACATATAAAGACCCATGAAATAGACCAACTTACAGTGAACAATTACTTTATTAGGAAGCATCTTCACAAATTGCTTAGCAGCATATCCCCAATCTGAAGCACTGCACACAAAAACAGAACTATGGGGCAAATGAAGATCTTACAGATGTAGAATCCTTATTATATTCTATCTCATAACAAATTCAAGGATGATCACAATACAAATCAATGCACTTGCACCATCTTGCTTTCAGCATTTTGGTCAAATCATTTGAATTATGGGGCAAATAGATATGAATTGCATGAGTTTTGTATTAGTACATCAAATCATATCTTGAATTAATACTATTTATATGATTAGGGTTTCTCTGATATGCTATTTGAGTATTGTATTTTTGCTAACATTTTCAATGCAATGTAATTATATTCCGACCCGACCCGACCCGATCGGACAACCGGAAAAATTTTATTTGAGGTGATAATGTTGAAGGAACAACATCCACGTACTTTATATGGAGGAGTTACATGGGTGGAAGATAATGTTGTCAGAGAACGGAGAAATCGGTGGAGAAGTGCTTGGGGTTGTAGCATCTAGGAATTTGGATTGAATTATGAAATGAATGGGTAAATGAGTATTTAAATCATTTTTATTTTTAAAGTAATAGAATGAAAATTTACAAAAATATCCCTCAAACTAACTGATCATTTTAAAAGCTTTAAATCTAAGGACCAGCCTTAAAAGCAAACAATATAATTGGGGACTATATTTAAAAGTTTTAAAGTTTAGGGACCAAATCCAAAATTTCACTCAAAACACAAGGTTTTATTCATGTAATTTACTCTTTAATGGAATAAACAATGGTGCGTTGATTTAATGAGGAGATCGAAATTTATGGATAGATTTACTTTTGTTGTTTTTTAGTAGTGTTTTAAATTGCTACTCTTAATACCTGAGTGAGTTTTATTCAAAATATAATGTTTTAGGTTGTTTCAACTTTCAACACAACTCTAGGTTTTCTCCATCACTACCCTAATTGCTAATTCCTAATTGTAGTACAATACCATTAGAAAGAAAGAAAGATAGGTGAATACACTTCTTTACACTTAGATAAGCTTTATTTTTGATTCTTAATTTGAAATCTTTCATTCATCTGAAGAAGAATCTAGACAAGTTTATCAGATCGATCGTTGGTTAACAGGGGGACTCTGTAAGCGTTTCTGATTTTACAATTTTTTTAAATTATTTCGTTTGAGTTCCATCGTTAATCGGATTTAGGTTCGTGGGTCAAGATCTCATTTTGATCTTGAAGAATGTTCTTGGTTGTACAGTTTGACTTCTGAGTACTTTTCAACTTCAGTTTTTGCATCAACTCAAGTATTTTGATTAAAATGAGGATTAATTTTGCTGTTATACACAATATGTATGTGGCTTCTGTGGTCAAAGCATCTGATAGAAGTTTTTGTTATAAATGGTCAAGATATCATTTTGATCATAGTTTAAGATGCATCTTATGGACCACTTTGTTGCCATTCGTCTGCATTTTGATCTGTAAGAAATTTTGACGCCATAATTCTTTCCAGATCATCAACTTTGGTGCCCCCATTCTTGTGTCGAATTAAAACTAGGCAGGCGTTTCTGATTCTAAAAAATGAATGTCTAAGTTTATATTAATTTACAAGATTTAAAAGCCTGTTTTTTTCTTCTAACGCAGACAGACAGACATAGATAAGTATGGGTTCTGATGAAGTTTTCTTCGACTACGCCATGATGTCATACCTCCTGATTGGACCACCAACCTACATCTCGTGTTGCTACATCACGGCCCCATATGGGAAGCACCAGCGCAAGGGATGGGGTCCAACCCTCCCCCCTTCCTTAGCTTGGTTCCTGATGGAGAGCCCCACCCTATGGCTCACCCTCCTTCTCTTCCCCTTGGGTCGACACTCCTCCCACCCCAAATCCCTCCTCCTCATCTCACCTTTCGTCCTCCACTACCTCCACCGCACCATCATCTACCCTCTACGACTCCGTGGCCGCGCTAGTGCCTTTTATCCCCTCAGCATCGCCCTCATGGCCTTCCTTTACAACCTATTCAATTCTTACCTGCAAGCCAGATGGGTCTCCCATTATGCACACTACTCCACCGACACCTTCTTTTGGTGGCGTTTCTGTGGTGGACTAGTGGTCTTCTTGGCTGGTATGTTCATCAACGTGACGTCTGATATGGAGCTAGTGAAATTGAAGGAGCGTGGCGGTGGCTATCAGATCCCGAGAGGTGGTCTCTTTGAATTTGTGAGTTGTGCAAACTACTTTGGGGAGATCATAGAGTGGTTGGGTTGGGCGTTGATGACCGGTTCATGGGTCGGGTTAGGGTTTTTTTTGTACACGTGTGCCAACCTTGTGCCAAGGGCACGTGCCAATCACAAGTGGTATCTAGACAAATTTGGTGAAGATTATCCCAAAGGGAGGAAAGCTGTCATTCCATTCCTTTATTGATTTCTATGGATGCTTGGATTTTTGAACTTTTAATTTAAAGATTTTGTATTTGGGACGTTGTCGTGTAATTTTATATTGAGTTTTTTTGAAATTTGTATAGTTTAAGATTGTTATTATCTTCTAGTTTAAAGATTTTGTGATTGAGACATTACCTCTTTTTGTGCTCAAAGGGTTAACAATCATTGATGGTATTCCCATAATTATTCTCAACTAGTTATGAAGCTCGCACGATGCGTTGCATTTTTTTTTTACTTTGTTACACATGTGGTGGTGATGTTAATGTGGTTAAGTATATAAAAAAAACATGATGTTTAAGCGTCTTAGTTCTAGAGATCAAAACATAGATAGGATAGAGTAGAGTGCTTACATGTTGTGGCGTAAACAAGACTTAACATTAAAACGCTAAATTTTTTAAATAAGTTAATAACAAAGAAAATTAAAAAATTAAAAAAAAAAACAAAAATATAAAAGTAATTTAAGTATATATAGTTATGTCCTCTTAGGAACTTCTGTAACTGTCTTGAGTTGTGTCTTTAAGTGCATTTAGTCCTAGAAATACAAATCAAAGAGCAAATTTGTTTTGCTAGGTTTGATTTTTTAGGTTAAAAATTGGTGAAGAAAGGAGTATTGTTACGATATGCATAAGTATAGGGTCTATTTTATTAATGTCTAACAGTTGAAGGCGGTTTTCGTAAATAAAGCCCCTAACTCTGTTGTACATAGGCAAGTTGCTATTGAGATGAGGAGAGGTTAAACAAATTAAGTCAAGCAACCCATAATGACATTTCATCAACTAATAAACACCCTTTATTAGCATACTAAATCTATATATGTTTACACTTATAAATATTGCAACCAACTTGTATATAAACACTGTTTGCACCTCTAAGAAACCTATCTGACAAGCACATAGAGGTATAAAGTAAAATTTTTTATTTAGGCAACCAAACACTTTAATTTTTAAACCAGTTCTTTGAAGAATCTTATTATTTTTAACCAAGTATAACTTATTACTATTCTATTTAAGCAGATTTCTGATAGATAAGCATGAGTTAAAGAACAGTTTATTCTATAGATTTCAGAACCGTTTTATTACAATGTAGAGGTTCACAAATTGGTTAGGCACAAGAAGCGTTCGGGCTGATCAACGGAAGTCGAAATCGGTTTGGTGAAAGAATCATTTTGGGTTGGAACCTGGTTTGAGGCGTAGAAAACCATACGCGGTAGGGTATTGGTTCGTTGTAAGTCGCAATGAAATTTTGAAATTAGGAACAATCCGATTACACAAAACAAAAGCCGAAGAGCACAATCAAATTGAAAATCATACATCGGCACAACTTCTCATTTAATCACAAGAATAGATTGCAATTTGGTTCCCCTCAAACTAAGATCTCCCAGTACAATTGTAAGAGAATCTCTCTCTCTCTCTCTCTCACACACACACACACACACACACACACACACAATTCTCAAATCTAGTTACAAGTTACTAGTTACTACAAAGTGTAAATATACAGGGTATATGATTTTATTGCTAACATCACGTGAAAATAACATCTCACATCCGTAATACAATTGTGCCATGTTAGTAACCAAGAGTTGAAGGCTCCAAGTAATCAAGTTTATATGCTGATCAGTTGATATGAACGGTTGTTGTTGGCATTAGTGGTTGGTAACAACTGATCAACAGATGCAGCCTTTACTGCTTAGATGACAACTAAACAATTGGAAAGATCACTTGTTCTTCTCTTGAACTTATTAGTGACAACTTGGATTAGCAGCAGTTTTTCTCACATGATCTTTCTTCAGTTATGAGATATGCAACTGATCAGTTGAATTCATTGCTATATCAGTTGCTTTGGCTCATCAGTTGCAACTGTCAGTGATGATTTGTTGATGTTTATCATTAGTTGTCACAGGGTGGTTTTGTATCATCATTTAGCTGAGTATAATAATTATTTAAAAGTATTATGTAAATCAAAATGGCAGTGTATCCCACTTTAAAGATTTTAGTGATGTGCTAGGACTACATGTTGAAGAACTAAAATAAATGGACAATTTTGGAATGTTTATTACTTCTGTTAACCAAAAGGAGTAGAATTGGAAAGGTTACTATGAGAAAGGTTTTATTATGTTGATATTGGTCCTCTTATAGTGCATATTCCTATTACCTCTTTGGAATGTTAAGGTAAACAATGAGTTATGTTGATTGATTTGTTAAGTAGGAGGACTAGTAGCTCGTTACGTTACCACTGTGTGAATCATCTTTTTAGTGGTAATCCGACAATGTGAACAGGCGTTAATTTTAAACATCCTATGGTTGCTTTATTTATTTGTATTTCTTTAATCTTACAACTTGATCGGCGAAAGATTTCCAGTCTTGATATTTGATAAAAGACTTTGGTTACGTGTTTAAACTTGTTGAAACCTCAAAGGGAATCATTGAAATTTGTTTAGTTTTATTAACAACAGTTAACTACAAAAAGTTTTAAAATTTGGTTAGTGTTTAAAAGAAAACTTAAAAATTAATTATATATGACCTGTATGCCTAGACACAACCCGTATCAAATTCGTCTAACAAGGACAGACACCATTGGTATGTCAAACGGCTCGTATCAAGTGATACGGGTTGTATGACATGTGAGTCTGGTGTACCAATAAAATCCTCCTTGAAATTCAAATGGTTAAGGGACAGGATGCCTCTAGGAAATTACAATAATATTCAAGCTTTATTGATGAGTGAAATGGATCCTGTTTTATTTCAGTCGAAGCTAATCAACAAAAGTACTAATGAAAAAGGAAGAACTATTACAAAGAGTGATCGGTGCCCTGGAAAGCAAATCAAAAGTTTAAAGAAAATATGTTTTGATAGCATCAGTCTAGTGTGAGATTGTTAGATCATAAGAGGCTGATGATCAAATACTTAAGTGCTTTTACTATAGGCTTATGCTCATACCAAATGCTAAAGTTGCTACTGAAGAGGAGTTGTGTTGAAGACACAAGCTTACTACCAATGGTAAAGTTGGTACCGAAGTCACGAGTTAATGCTGAAGATAAATGTTGATACTGATGACCAATATTACTACTAAGGCATTAATTAATAAGAAAAAGTTAATGTTGAATACCTTAGTAGATTAAGCTATTTTTTAATTTGTAAGCATTGAAATTCAGAACTATGATACAGTAAGTTCATTTTTTATTGCATGTATAATCTTTGATTCTGAAATGTGATATTTCACTTCTATTTCGGGACGGAATATTACACAAGTAATGATTAACCAACATATCAGTCCATTGACATATCGATATCACTATTGATATTTAGCAAAAAAAGAAATTTATTTCTTACCAAGGGATGCATGTTATTTGACATTAGATTCATTGCAACATGTTTATTAGCTGTAAAATTGATCAAAACACAAAAAAAAAAAAAAAAAATATATATATATATATATATATATATATATATATATATATATATATATATGGGTTAAAAGAAACCAATACGTGTTTTACTAAAAGAAGCCACAAAATGTTGGCAATTATAAGAAGCCAAAGAAAACTAAATAAAGAAAAGAATTGTTGCAACAATCACTTTTAAAAAAATACCCTCATCAATTCATGCATGAAGTGTATGAGAGACCCTAAAATTTAACAAATGATTATAGAGTTGATTGATTGTTATTGATAAGTTATGGTTACATTATATAAAGTTTATAAGAGACCCTAAATTTTAAATCGGACCCGTGGGTTCAACCCTAATAATTAGACCTGGAAAATTCAACCCAAAAATTAAATTTTGGGCTTTTATGGGCATTTATTAGTAGGTGTTGGGTTATTTTGGGTCGTATGTAACTTTTTGTTGGGTTTGTATGGGCTAAATCAAATTGTACAAACAATATTGATGGGTCAAGATGGGTAGCCATTATTATTTCATGGGTCACAATGGGCTTTTAATAAAAAGAACCGCATCGTTTTCATGGACGATTGGGATTCGGTGGCTAGCTATGTCTCGTCGCAATACCACCAAACACATCCACTTAGTGCCACCGCAAGCTCTCTCGTTCGGTCGTTCCCCTGTTGCTAGTTTCTATGGATCTAATTCTACTTTGAAGCCATGGATTCAATAGGGAGAAACGGTAATGCATCTAGTCCCAACGAAGAAACAAAAATGCCGGTAACTATCACAATTCTGGTCGTATACAAACTGTTAATTCGAAAATAAATCAACAATTGAACGCGAGTATTGATTCGGTTTATGGGGGTATGAATCCTAGACATGGGATTTGATTCAATGTTGGGGCTTGACATGATTATGCTGCAAAAATGGAAGATAATGATGATGAATTTGAAGGTTGTAAGTCAATTTCGTAGAACCCCACGTATTATTTTCACAAAACTGCACAACATGATTTCAATATAATCATCATAGCAACGATGCAGTAATCTATCAAAATTTAGAGCAAAATTAGTTTGGACTTTAATCAAAATCATAGTTATTGGGTGAAAATGCTGAAGATGTTGATGATGATCTTTGAGGAGATGATGTTTGGGCGATGATAAATATGAGTTTTCAAGGGGGATAAAGAGATCCAAAACAGGCTGCAACTTTCTACCGAGTCAAAATAAGAACAACAATTTGTTTTTATTGGATTGGCTTTCTCCAGTATAATCATTGTCAAACCCATTCTGACCCGTATCATTTTTGGTCAAAATCCATCCTAACCCAAACCAAAATAACCCATTATTAAAATAGTCCATCTTAACCCGAACCCATCCTGACCCAAACCCATCCTGACCTGTTATCCTGCCCGACCCGACCCGCCCATTTTGCCGGGTATACTAATAATAATCAATACTGAAACCTAACAATAATATAATCTAATACGTCCCCGCAGTCATAGCGGAACTAGTCGTACGCTAAGACTAGGAAACAGAAAAAAAAACATAAAACTACAAATAATAAGATAAACATGCTTCGATCGACTCAAATATTCAAAATTTTGCCAAAAAATTAATAATGTGCTTAATGTTGTCATCCATATTTTGGTTGATTGTACTATCCGGAATGATAATCTGATAACTGATGACCGTAGTCGTTGGCGATGTCTTGAGGCTAGCAAGCGGCAGTCTCTTGGATCCGTAGATCAAGAGATGACATATGTAGATATAAAAAAGCAAAAGAAAGCAAGACCGGTGATCGTGGTCAGGAGGCAATCTCTTGAATCCATAGATCAGGAGATAAGATCCGTAGATCTTAGAAAAAAAAGCCTAATCACATTGTAGCTTGAAATCGGTGTCCGTGGACCGTGGTCCTTGGTGCGGCTAAAACACCGATAAATAGAAAAAGAAAAAGAAAACATAGTGACCGCTGCAAGTTAGGAGCCATAATCCGAAAACGAACCAAGAGAATGGATATGAACAAACCAAAAGAATGGATATGGGTAATAGGTTTGAATCTTTAACTGATAATGAAGCTTTATTTAACATAAACTAGAAAAATAGATAAGAAACAAAACTACAAAACAAAGGTGGGACAGGGCGGCGGCACACTGCCCTGTCTAGGGTTTGAACTCGATGGCGACGGCTAGGGTTGTATGTTTTTGTGGTGGTGCAGCAGGGAATAAGGTAACCAGAATCGTAAGGTTTTGATACCATGTCAAATGATAATAGAGTTGATTGATTATTATTGATAGGTTATGGTTACATTATATAGAGTCTATAAGAAACCGTAAAACTTAAACCGGCTCCATAGGCTCAACCCTAATAATAATCAATACTAAACCCTAACAATAATATAGTCTAATATGAAGAGTTAATTTAATTAAAAACAACATTTCTATTTCTGCAACTACAATCAGGTACAAATGTTATAACTCTTTCAGCTACTTTTTTTAAATTTTTACAAGCAAAATCAGTGTTTTTACTGCAGTCATAAACACCATGACTTCAAATCTCTAATCTTGTTTTTTGTCTTCTGGTAAGTAACTGCTTTCAATTTTCAGTCATTATGAACAACAGTTAAGGTACTACACCTAATTACCTCAATCAAAGTTGAAGCCTCTATACCTCACCAAAAGCCCAAAACTAAAAGGATGTGCACACATATACCTAATTTTAGAAGCAAAATAGACTATACTCTAATGCTTCATCTGAGTTTTGTACAAACATATAGACCAGAAAATATAAGAATGTTTGAAAAAAATACCATCAAATGCCCCTTGTTAGTTGTATTTGACTTGATTTCATTCATCCAAGTGTGTCTTGTGCGCCTGATTCATCGTCACCAGAAAACTCTTGGTTTTGTTCATATTCTTGATCTGGGAAAACTTCTGATTGCATAGATGGAGAAATGTTATTCACATGAAGCCAAGTGAGTTCCCATAAGCTATCTCCACCGAGGGCGCTTCTTTGAGCCAACACTCCTTTGTTTTTCATGACAATTAGAATGTTTTTTAGAAGCTCAGGGACTAACTCTTGAAGCTTTTCGCTCTTTTTACCTCTGATTTTGACTTTTATGTATTTTTCCATCCGAGTAAGAACGCCCAACCATAGTTTACAAAAAGTAGTTACTTGTGAAAGCTCATAAAGTAGCCGTAGAAATACTTTTGAAAGAAGCTTTAATGCCAAAGCAAGGGTTCCTTCCATGTTTTTGAAGTCTTTTTGAGTGTGTCCTTGAGAGATTTCTAGCAAGTCATCAAGAACAGTAAAGATGACCATATCAAAACACTGTAACCAGAGCCCATGCTGGATGTTGATTTCTTCAACCCCGGTTAAACACTTTTGCAGTGATAAAAGAGCGTGGTTCCTGATATCTTCCCTCTGATCCAAACAAACTTTTCTTAATCCTTGCACGAGTCTCAGCCACATCTCTCCTATATCTTGATAAGTTTTTGCAGCCTCTGCCTCTCCCACTGCTTCTCGGGCCTCTTCTGCCCACTGAGTTAAACAACTGATGGACCCAGACATAAGGTCGAGTGCATGAACGGACCGGTCAGCATGTGCAACACGTGACTCAGCAAATTGTCTTGCTGCATCCACACATACGGTAAAGTTGGCTGGCATTAGATTGACCCCGTCGGACATGATGAACAGAAGTGCATCAAATGCCACTTCAGAAGCTTCGGGGTCTCGGGCGGTGTTGGAAAGTAAAGACGTAATTGTCCTCCAGCCCGTTGGGGACCTAATTTGAGAAGCATTTGCCTTCACTAAACGGCTCACTTCCTGAGTTATTTGCTCACAATATGCATCCGCCACCCTGGCATCAAGTTTTAAAACAAGCTGAAGTGACCTCAAAAGATCATCTGCCAAATTCTCTTTGTAAGGAAGCAGCCGTTGACATATTCTTAAAAGTCCAAAAACCGCCTTCTCAACAAGTGCACACGGCATCGTGGTTGTGTGGACAATGTTGGCTATGTGTTCATAAACACCCTGCCAAAGAATTACAATCCTATCCCTATTGTTTAATGTGATTGCAATTAATAACTCTAGGCAAAAAACTGCAGTATCTTCATCTTCAGGAGAACTATTACCCTTATGAGGCCGCCCGGCTGCCCAAACAAGTGCCCGTGCAAGGTATACTAAAGAATCTGCTTGGAGAAACTTGCTCTCGGTAAAAATACTATCAATATGACATTTTTGAATTGTTTGAAGAGTGCGTTGATGAGCAGCAAGTTGCTGCTCGGTGGGTTGCAGTCGCGGTTCCTCTGCATCGAGAGATAAGAGTTGACTGAACCGACCCATTAGCCCAGAAGACCTCCTTGGAGTACTGACAGCTGCCATTTGAGCATTGGATAAAGAGTTTGTTAGAGGCTTCCCGCGACCAGATTCAGACAAAAGCTCTGAATCATCAGCTGCATCACTAGCAACTCGTGCAGGAAGAAGGCCAAGCTTATGCAGTTTCAAGATGCAATCAATAATATTCCTCCAGCCCGCCCGCATAAAGTCACCATACCTATTTAGAAATTTGGTAGTTACATCTTTAGCAAGTAATATTATTTATTTGAGGTAAATATTCCCACACATCTACTTATGGATGGGTCATGTTTTATTGCAAACAGGTCAAATGAGTGGCGAACGGGTCCAATGCTTTGAAAGCCACCCCTAGTATATTTTCAATGTATACAACAACCTCTTAAATCGTTCTGTCAAAAAAATTCATATTGTTATAGTAATAAAATTGTTGTTAATCATGATAATGGATTAACTATTTTTTGTTAAAAAAAACAGAAAAAGGACTTCAAAGTGTTTGCAGGTCAACCACCTGTTTCAACCCGCATTCAAGATTGACCAGCTTTAAACAAACCCGTCCATGCTGCCTTATCTGTTAGTTATAGGAACATAAAGAGGAAACATAAGAAAATCATGGTAACCTGTTGGCGATGGTGAAAACCGCTATGGTTGCCATCCTGGCTTTTGCATCATCACCAAAGGCTAGAACTGGTTCCTCAGCAGATGAGGGGTTCAAAAGGGTGGTGAACTTGCAGAGAGAAACAACCAAATCATCTAAAACATCCTCCAGATAATGGCAGGCAGAAATTTTTGCAACAGCGAAGAACCCATCGATACACATTTGGAACACATCTTCCAGCTCAGAATGGTCAAACACAACAGATATTGCAGTGATTGTTGGGCCAGACATCACAGCAAACATATCACGGTCAAGGTGACTCTTAGAATCAGACACAATGAACGAAGCACTTTTCTTGGACTTGTGCATTAAATCAATCCAACGGCTAGGATTCATTTCAGGGAAAGCTGCGATTTGATCAGGGATTGTTCTTATTTCATTTTTACAGATTGAATTATAGAGCTCCGACAAAAATTCTCGAGGGAGATCATTTCCACCATTGATGTGACGGTTATTTCTTATGAAATCCTCTTCTGTCATCTTCTTCTTAACTTGAACATTATGCTGATCTGTATTGAGCATAATTAGAGAATAAGATAACAAAAGAGCAGCATCTTTGTTAGCAAGAATCTGAGGTGATTGCTCATAGTATCTCTCAGAGAATGCTTCGAGCACTCTCTGTATCTTTTGTGATTCTCCTGGCAGCCTAAATGTCTCTAGAAAGAGTCGCAATGCCGTATCCAGATTCATATCTTGGAAATCAAAAGTTCCAGCAAATTCGTGAAGAACTTGAACACAAAACTCATCATGATTACCCAAGAAGTCCCCGACAAGATTCTTATCTAAGCCAGCAGTGTACCTGAAAAAGCAAGCCACACTCTGGGGGTCAAGTTTGCCTGGTAAAAGATGTGTTCCTTGAAGAAACTCAAGCCCTTTTTTGGGATCTCTATTAAAATGATCAGCTCCAATCATGAGCCTCTTTTTTATGTATTTTCTCCTGCGTACAAATGGGACCCAATGATCAGGATCACTATAATTGTCGCACTTAACCATCCAAAAAGGTGTATACTCTTCAAGGTTTACTGGAGCTAATTCAGAACTAACTGGCGCATTGCTTATTCTCTCAGCCATCCCCTGAACCACAGCAATTAAACCTTCTAAAGCAAGGATATGCATTGAAGATAGTGGGCAGTTTACAGGGAATGCACTTTTGGTCAACAAGCTAGCAAGTTCTTCAAATATATTTCTGCAGGTTATATCACAATCAAGGTTGGCATACATCTCCACCATAAAAGACTTTAGTCTACAGAAGTCAACAAGAGCCTCCATGGCAACCTCTTGCTGCTGATAAGAAGCTCCATATCTGCTCTGTGCAAGCCTTAAAATCACACATGAAAAGAAAGCTTCAAGTTGTAGTTTGAGTTCAGTGCGCAAATGTTGATATAGGTTTAAAACAATGCTGCACGTCATTGAAAGAATTGAAGGGCTTGTTGATAATCCAAATTGCATCAGAGTATGAAACAGCTCATCTTGCACTAAACTTACTAATCCAGGGTGAAGGCGTATGGCAGTGCCACCCAATTCAATTGCTGAATTGATCAAACCTAAAGCAAAGAGGGGTACGTCTTCATCAAAATCTACAGTGTTTGCTCCTGGACCTATTGCCATGTGTTCAACGGAGTTCAAAAATTGACATAAGAAATGAAATATCTGCACCATGCAAGGAACCCCATACGGTTCTGTCATTAAATTTAAATCATATGAAACAGCATCCTTCCTGTGACCCGGGACCACTATATTCTCATCCATGGCAGGAACCATACCACCAGTAGCATTTGAGACAAAATTTGTGGAGGATGAAATAGAGTCAAGTTCAGAACCACCATTCCCGTTTTCCAATTGCTTACCCCCAAAAGAATACTCATCAGTCAATCCCCTGACCTCTTGTTTGGCAACATCACGAAGATGTGAAAAAATACACCTCACAAGTTCATGCATGGTATGACGAGCCATTCGCAGCAACAATTCACCTTTTGTTCCTGCTTGATGAACTACACGGAAACATGTGTTCACTATTGTACAAACATGTTGATTACTCAACATAGTCGATGCTTTACTTTTCATACAAGCAAGTAGAACTTGTAGGATCTTCATGAGGACTACTTCTTCCGATGCTGGATCAGTGACCTCAAACCTGCAGCTTGTCACAGCATCAACTACCAAGTGCATGGCATCCTCAACATTAACAGTGTTCAGATCAAGTACATCAAGAGTCAAGATCTTATAGAGAGATGACAAAGCGACACCTGTAATTGGCGCACCAGTTTCATCAGATTGAATCACATCCAAAAATGGTTGTAGATAAACAGCTGGATTCAAAGTATGCCATGGATGCTGCCAGGAAAATATTTTCCTCCTTAATGCTTTGAGAGATTGGATGAGGGTATGCTCCAGCTGATCATCACCTGACATGTAACGACCTCCCCATCTTACATTTCTTCTCATAACAGCTAACACAGCACCAATTTCAGAGTTGATCATGCATACCAAAGCAGCTTTATCCCTATCAGAAATGGTACTCTCTTTCTCTTCTGGTTCTTCTTCAATAGCCTTAATTCCAGGTTGCAGCTTTAATCGCCCCATTTTAAAATTATTCGCTATACAGGTTGTGACCTGCAACCTGACTGACCCTGCCCTTCAGGCCTGTAAAGAGACGATTGGCTAAACATTTTAGTTAAACTAAAAAGTTGACTGAAACATATATACAAAACCCAATAAAATGATTAACAGCTTTATGACGGCTAGAGAATCATGTATTGCATTAAGAAGTTAAAGCTTAGCCAGTAATCTCTCATACATCAAATTTTCCCCAGTCTTTGATATTAGAAAATCTTATGAAGAAAATCTATATAAGTGGATTGTTTCCGAATGGAACTGTGAGAAAATAGAATACCACCCCCTCAATCTCAATAAATTGCAGCATTTCCATTCTATGATGTTCCATACTGATTGCAATGTCTACTTTTATTTATTTTTTTCCTTCTATCTGGTTTGAAGTAAGAAAGTAGTTGCTTACCCCACACTTCACTGCAAAAGTCTCTGTGGCATTTAGGTTAACCAGCAAGATAAATATTTTTGGTTCAAGAATCAGTTTTCTCTTTTGCAGTGGTAAGGTATATTTTGGACTTTAGCACGCTGTTAAAAAATTTTAACCTCTTCTTAGCTCAAGTAGAATATATCTAATAGTACTAAAAACCATGCATGTTTGGTATTAATATGGTAGCATTCAGAAAAGACATCCGGGAAAGCATGTAGAATATACAAATATACAAATTGTATCCTAACCATCTCAGGGGAATATTTTCTCAATGGTTATACTAAAAGCATATCAAATTTTTAATACATCGTATTGCTCTCAAAGATATATTTAGCTTATGTCAACTGTATCCTAATAGTCTGGATGAAGATTCTTAACTGACTTCCTTTAAAAGTTATTACCTTTTTTTTTGGTTGAGAATTGCTGGGCATACTGTTCTGTCTTATCATATAACCCGTCTCTCTACAATTATTATACCTTCTTCCAGCCTCTTATCTCCTCCATCAAATGGTATTAGAGCCCTTATTGCGGTTTCCCATCATTCACAAATAAAAACCTGACCTAACCCTTGTATCATCATCTAACCTGCTGAACAACAACATCCAAATGCTAAGCATGATGCAACTCACAAAAAGAAATGACCAAAATGTTATGTACCATACAAGCTACATGGAATGCTAATAGTGTTAAACCAACTAGTCATAAACAATCTTCAATGTATAACTAATCAGAGAGGTGAAGGCAACTAATGTCTAACAACGTACTGAAGATACTAGGTCGTTGAGAGTTGATCATAATGGAAAATAAGATTATGATGCATTTCATATCTACATTAGACTGAAAAACTTACTTGATTTGATACACAACAAGGAGAGTTACTACATAGGTGTGAGATAATTGATGGAAAAATGTTTATGGTATATTTACAAAAGGAGAAAACACGGATATATGAAGGCTAATCGATCTTCATGGATGCTTACTCAATTGCTATTACAACGCTTAAAACAATCATTCACAAATTAACAAAGTCATTAAGATTAGTTGATTAGTCTTTATGATTATACCAGCACTTTCAACAATTGACTCTAAGACATAGTTCTACTTATCACGTAACAATACCCCTCCCATAAGAACATTCTTGACCTCAATAATAGTCTGTCAACAAGGAAAAACCAAAAGAATTCATCAGCCAAAGCTTCAACATGGACATCTACATCATCTTTGTTCAAGCACATAGGAGGTTTTATTATGAAGACATATAGGTCCCTCCAAAAGTGTTAAATTGTATATAATTTTATTTTTGAGCCATTATTTGTGCTATTTTCTGGTGTTGTAACCATAACTATGAAGGGTAAACCATTTCCCATCACACCTCTAGTGATGAAATCAGGAGTCACATCTTGGGTTTGAAACTCCTAGTAATGGCTTCCTTGCGACCAAATCTGGTTTAAACTCATCAACAGTACAACACCATCCGCTTTACGTATCATTTCGTATACCAAATTATCCATGGGCTAATTAACTACTCCCCCAAATGGTTTCAGAAATAAAACCAACAACACCTCCAGATGTCCGATGATCAATTTCATTTTGTCGATCTTAAGAATATAGACTAGCATTAAAGCCAAACACTCCACAGTAGAGATTAGGAAATAAAAGAACAATTGGATTGACGTAATAACCATTTGTTGTTTTAGTCAACGTCTCAATCTTAGATTCATCTTGAAAACCACCAAAAGATATGCTATTGGCAACTAATATGTTATTTTCTTTGTCTTTTCTAACACATTGATCTCTGAGCATCGTCAACCCGCTATAGGAATGACCCATTAAGGTTACAATAGCATCTTCATTGTCGTATTAATACCCGATTGGTATGAACTTGGTCTCGTTTGAGGCACCCACATTAAGGGTGTCACTTATCATTATGCTAATCCAGTGTTCCACGCTCGAACCAAACATGTTGAAGTTGACTTTCACTTTGTTAGAGAAAAAGTTACTCAAGGGACACTTCATGTTTGCTTCATTTCAACGAGTGACTAGATTGTTAACATCTTCACTAAGCCCTACCAACACAAAGATTCCTATTTCTATGGTCCAAGCTGCAAGTTGTTACCCGGCCTCAGCTTGCGAGGGGAATATTAGATTAAGTTGTATATGTTTATATTAGATACCATATCGGTTCAAAGTGTAATATTGTATTCTATATATTTTCCTTATATGGTATCTCACAATAACCAATCATAGTACATAATTACAAGGTTTAGCTCATCATTTGCTATTTAGGGCCTAGTAAGGGGTTTCACGATGGCGTAAGGACTTAAAATTCAATAATTTCTCTTGCAACGTGCAATTGCAAGGCCTTGAATGCCTCATAATCACTTCATCTCTAAACTAAATCTTGCTATCTATATATACATAATAAACAAACCGCATCTCATTTTAGTTGTTATGATGCTATTTCACCTATCAAAAACTATAAGTTTATAACACTCATAGTTTGTGCTACACCTTCATTAACTAATCAAGATATAATATATGGAAGGTGCCAGTTCTGTAAGGTAATGGCTCATGTATATGAAATTTATTTCAAGGAAGAGTACACACCTAGTTTAATTGGTACAAATCAGTGAACTCTTAGCATTTGCACTCATCTAGTGCATTTGCCACCGGATCACATTCCTTTACATTGATATATCAGCCTAATTTCACTTGGATCACTGCTATTACATCTACAAACACGAGCCTCACGAATTTCAACTAAAAATCAACGAAGAAACACACAAATTCCGACGAATTTGGCTTAGAGTCAACACGAACCCTATTTTTGTAAAACTGACGGAACGAACACTGGTTATGTGAAGTGTAGAATGTAGAGAGAAACTTGATGAATTGAAGAGTGTTGAGAGAGATGATAATATACCTTAATGGTGGTTCTTCGGCGGAGATCCGGTGGTGGTGGCCGTTGGTCGTCGGAAGTCAGAGTGTGAGACTCGAGTAAAGAAGAAGGAAATGGAAATTAATTGGAAAATGTTGTTTCGTCAAATATGGGCCAATGGCATCAATTAATCTTTCACATAACTAATTTTTAAATAATTTAATAACAACAATAATAATATATTTATTTTTTCACTTAAACTACTTTAAAGTTCAAACCAAGTTTATATATTGGTGGTTTTTTAAAAGGGTCTGACTTTTATTAGTCTATAACTCTAAGATGTTTTATATTTATGAATTTGTCTGGTTTCAAGTTGTTAATCGGATCGGTTTGTTGATAATTTAGATGATTCAACTTGGGTTTCTTCAAATAATGTGATGTATCTTTAAATAAATATAAAAAGTATATATAAGTTGAATATGAATTTGTGGTTGTTGGATGTAGAAATTATAAACTATTAATATGACTAGAAGATCAAGCTTTGTTTATATAATTTGAATGTCGATATGGGTTGCAAGAGGTAGAAGTTATAAACTGTTAATACGACTAAAAGATAAAGTTTTAAGATCAACTGGTCACTAAACCCATTCAAAACATTAAATTTTAAACTCGGTTAGGCTTAAGTTTCTATTTTAAGGTTTTCATTTGAATATTAAAGAGTGAACACCTCTACTTTTCGAAAGTTTAATAATTTATTTATTATATCAAATTTATTAGAAATATTATAAATGATTCGATATTAAACGTAAGTAGATCAAGTATTTACAACATTATCGGAGTCGTATTATTAGTAGTACTTCAAAAAACATAGAGCATACACTCTACGCATATGGTACAAACTTAAAATGCATAAGGCAACTTTCTAATTACACCGACTTCCCAATTCACGTCACTTTGTTTTAAAAGTTTAATTGATATTCTATTACTATGATTGATTTGTATCATATTTTGGCTTCCTATTATAACTTAAAAAAATATAAAGTTTCTTTAAATTCTGAAAATAACATTATGACGTGCTTATTTTTATCTACGTTCAGACGTAAGTTACGTTTGAAACCAATATGGGTCAAATATAATACATTATTAATTTTTTGACAACAAAATAATGTTTCTAGAAATTTCAAATATATTGATACGACACGATTATCTTAATGTATGTTTTATTTAATACCACGCCTCACAACGTGTGTCCAAAACCTTTGGTTCAAATATAATATATTTTTAGTTCTTTTTAAAACATCGTAGTTGTTTTCGGTACTTCGAATATACCGTTAAATACGGTTATCAACATCTATGTCTCAATTGAAATTTTCGAGTTAGCACGACGCACGACTGCGCGAAAAAAATAGTAGTTTTATACATAAATCCTAAGAGACCAAACATAATATACAGTTTAATTTGTAAATTAAAAGTAATATTAATTCAGCATATAATATGGCAGGTTTTCAGCACAAGTAGATCTCATCAAAGGGTATGTTCATGATTTGATTCTAAAAATAATAACATAATAACAATAATAACAATAACATTAATAATAACAATAATAAATTTTTACAATTATTTTTACAGCAACTATGGTACCCTTTCAAAACAGCAAACCACATTCAGTATTTTATAAGGTCTATGTTTGAGTGTCTTATAGGTACAAACAATACACAAAACTAATCACCCTCTTCAGTGAAATCAGGCTCTGGAGGCTTTTGCAATTTCATCATCTCCCTAGCAGTTCTCATGTTCCGATTGCGTTGGACCCCACGGAGAGCATTAGCCGCAAATTTTGAAGCCAAAAAGGTCGCCCCGAGGCTGTAAGAAGGACCTCCACCACCACCGCTACCGTTGCGTGCCGCCTCCTCCTCCTCCTCCTTCCGCCTCTGCTCCAATATCTTCCTCTTGGAATATCTCCGCCATGCCGCCTGAATGAAACAAGCCGCCCACGTCCGCCATTGCTGCGAGTGAAACCTGAAAGTGTGTTGTACCTGACGACTGTGAAGCCGCCTGAACTGACTGGCAACAAACTTAAGCTCATCAGCTGGTAATGCAAAAGCCTCCACTTCTCTCAAGGCCTTCACGGTTCTTGTGGATGATGGAAGATTTGAAGCAGTTTTAGGATCGAGTGCCCAGGTCAGAAGCTCCTCACCACAGAAATCTCCTTCTTTTAACAAACTTCGGTTGAAAAACCCGCTTCTGCCACCATCCGTGGTTACACTCTCGAGACGCCCACGTATGATGAAAAGCATTTCATCGACTGGATCTCCTTCACGAACGATGTAGCTGCTGTCTGTGTATAAACAAGGTTTTAGCCGTTCACAAATGGCGTCTAGCAACCTCTCATCCATGTTCTCAAACAGAGGAACCTGCAATGGAATTTTCAACAATGAAGCCATATAATGGTGAGATAATATGGTAAACTTTTTTCAATTTTTTAGGGACCATTTCATCCCTAAAAACTTACGGCTTCAAGTTTTTGACAAAAACGCCCTTCTTGTATGTAAGATTTCGATTACGAGTGTTTGAGGTAGGCATAATGGTCATAATACAAATTATATTTGATTAGATAAATATACCATTACGGAAACTTTTCTTACTTTCCAAACAAAACATAATCTTTTTGGGCAAATCTGCCTCTGATGAGGGTCCATTTACAAGGGCAAACTAATTGACCACAATTTTTATGTGCCCAAGAATGGGTGCAAAGAATGGTTAGAGCACGAGGTTTAATGATCCGCTAAATAAATTTTAAATCCATTTGACTTGGAATACGTAGATTTATTTTAAATTATGAAAAACTTAAAATCCTTTTGACTCCATCCATCGACTCTGAAACGTCAAAAATTAAGGATTTAATTGTCAAGACATGTATACTTCTTCAACAGAAAAGATATATGATATACTTGAGTTATAGTCTTTATAAAACTGGTAAAATTACCCTTTTGACCAAAGCAAGACAAAGATGTCGCTTTATGTCCCTCCTGAGATCCTTAGGAAGAGACTGAACCAAATTCTCCTCATCCACACCACGAGTTTCTAACCACTTGTACTGGTCATATCGTCTAACACGCTCCTGTAGATCCTCTGGAAGTAAACGATGATGCATCCACTGTTCTGAGTCACGCCTCTTAACTCTCATCTCTTCAAGCCGTATGGTAAGAGATTGAAGGTATGTCTGTCGTACCAAAACAACCATCCAGATTTCAGTCAAAATTGAAGGAAACATGATGAGGACTGGTTAAAGTTTAGGGGATTATAGGAAAGTAGTTCTGACATAACCTGCATGTTGCCAATCAACAGAGCAAATAGAATGAGCCCTGATATGGCTAGTGCAATTGAAAATATAGTCTCTCCAGGATAAGTACTCGTTTCAAGCCCCTGTCCTAAAGTGCTGACAAAAAAATAGCTAACATTAGTTGCTAATTATTTACAGTTCAAATTATGACAAAAGCTAAGGAAATCCTCTAACATAACATAATAATGTGTACTCTAATAGAGACAAGCTTGGTGCTGCAATCTAGTGGTTTATAAGGTTGGGCGCGGTTGGGTTTTACCTCATAACCAGATTAAAACCGAACTGAACCCTAAATTTGGCTTTTCATAAAATGGATTAACCGAAGCATCAGTTAAATGTTCAATCAAGTTACGATTCGGTTATTCAGGTTTTTATGCTAGTCCGACTACAGTCTGCAGCAAGAGCTTTAGAAGTATTATTTTCAACTGGAAAATAGAGGTGGCAATTTGACCCATTCATTCATGAACGTGTCAACTTGGGTTACGTTTTATCTAAATGGTGTCGAAAGTCCACCAAAGCTACTTTTTACCACATATGACAGTAATCATCTTTAAAAGTTGGACAAACAGTGTTTCGGTTCAATCCAATCTGAGCAGACTGGTTTTGACCCGTACCAAAAGCTACTCATGACCCAATCAGCCTGACCTGGCTGGCCCCCATTTTGCTACCTAAGGAAAAATAAAATTTTGCACAAGTCTCCTAAAGGACCTAAACACTCTTTTGAAACAGAACTCAGATTCGTATTTGATCAATAAAACTCTCATATGATATATGCATTTCTTACAACATAAAACAAGAAGTCCCACAGGACACGATCCAAGCCTACTTAAACTGATGAACGAAAAAAAAAATACAACAAATGGAAACTCGATTTACCTCAAATTTTGCAGTCCCCACCACAAGCAGTAGCAGTACTTTTGAACAAATTTTGTGGAAAACACAATGCCTGAAGACAAAGCCTGTTTGAAAATTCCAAAATCAAATGGTGGCTTATCACCATCTGGGGAGCAAGCCTCGTTTAAAACAGCAGTACTGTTACTGATCCAGCTACTATAATCTTTCATGTGTTCGTTTCCACAATACACTAAATCAGAATCAAAATTCTTATTCTCACAAGCTCTCTTCCAGCATGTATCATTACGTTCTACAGACAACAAATACCAGAAGGCCCCAACTATCTGGAAAAAGAAAATCATGGAAAATCAATTAAAAATAGATATAGATGCAGTACATAATAAATAGGCAGCCATAATCTTATGGATGGGCCAATTTAGGCTGCATTTCATCTCAAAGGGGTCAAATCAAAAAACTTACTTAAAAGGGGAACATGTTAACTGGATCGAGTGTATATCTGACGCATACAACCTCCTAAATCGCCTAATTCAAAGGTTTAATTATTTTTAGTAGTATAATTTTTGTAATCATAATTAACGCGTTCATTATCTACAAACAAAACCAACAACAAACAAAAAGTGTTATCAGCTCAACCCAACCCGAACCATTTCAACCTGTATTAAAAAGTGGCTCCTTCCACTTTAAACTTGTTACTCAACCCGCTCATCTTATTAACATAAATGACCAGATTTAATAGTAACCTACATGACTGGCAAGCATGTAGAGCAACAAATAATAAGCAGCCCCGGCCCAAGCAGTTTCCGCAAGAACACCAGCGGTCCTTTTCAGTTCTGAAGTCAAAGGCACTATTCGAGCAAATCTGGGGATATACTGAATTAACACAATAAAAAGTAAAGCTTCTTTTGTTGCCAATACATCTGAACCTGTAGACCTCTGCATAAATCTCCAGATAACAATCTGCAAAGATATAAAATAACGTTAACAACAATATTAGCGAATAATTCACGGACAATCAGCTTCCATGACATCTTTTAGGGAGGGAAAAAGTCAACATGGTAAAATTAAGGACAATTCAGCTGCCATGTCTCTTTTGACATGGTAATCAGCGACACAGTACCTTAGTAATGGGTGAAAATAAAGATGGTTAGCCAAACATAAATTAAACCAAAGCATGTTACTGTTCTGTGCAATTGGCTCTAGCCTCTAGAATAACCAACAATTAACTTAAATTGAAGAGTTTGAAGGAATAATGATCCGACCTGTGGCAGTGGGAGCACAGAAAGGAGATCAATGATGAAATACCAACGCAAGTATCTCTTAGCTATTTTTGCTGGATCTATTACAAGTTCACCCCGTCCAAACACACGTGATGATGGAGCAATATAAGCAGTTCTGAATTCAAGAGCCATGTGAATAAGATAAAACACATCAACAACGCTTCTCAATGTTGTAGCAATAATGGCCAGCTTTCGATCTATACCAAGGCAAGTTTTGGTTTTATCAAAAACCGGAAGATAGAAGAACAAGGGATCAATAGATACAGCCAGAATACAGGAGACAACAAAGAATTTGTTCCACTTTAGAAGAAATTTATTTTGAGGGTCAAAGATCTTTTTCTCAGACACCTTAAGATCTTCAGGGAAAACAGCATGAGAAACCCCAAATCCAAGTGATCGGCCAATTGATTTAAGTCCTTCTGATCCTTTTCTAATTCCATTTCTAAAAGATCTTGTGGGAGTAGCAGTTGCATGTCTTGTACGAGTTAATCCATCAAATCCGCATTTGTTCATTCCAACTGTAGAAGCGGGTGATGATGATATGGAAGCCAAGTCATCCAACCTTAAAATGAAACCACATGCATTATTCCACATTAGAAGTAACCTATTTATTCTAAAGTAGGAGAAAAAAATGTCTTTCAAGGCATAAAAATAGATAAATTATAGGAACACTGGTTGAATATGAAGGCCATGAATTATCACTAGGGACGATAAAGTTTACCTCACAAACTTATCTCTCTGGCCAAACATATTGCAGTCCAACACAGAAATCCCAACTGCCACCAACAGATAAGATAAGATTACGGAACAAATATGCAAACTTTAAGCTTTAAAGTAATTTGGGTTTCATTTTTTCATAGTCGCAACGGTTTTAAGACTCTACCAAAACAATCGTGTTGTACGGGAGCGGTTAACACCTACATCTATTTGCAGGTGTAAGTTAACTTACACCTTTCTTGACTTTTTTAACACTTACGAATTTACGCATATACACAGAAGAACATAATGTGTATATGTGTAATAATGTTATTCCAGCAAAAATAATAATAATATTAATTGATCTTGACGGGTTATCACAAGTTATCGCAATAACAAAGGGTTAACAAGGGATCTCATCACTATACAACAGAAGTTAAAATTATTTACAACTACACAACATCTTCACTTTGCAAATTCTAACTATTTATAGGTTCTAAATACAGTTGTTGTATAGAGGCACTAAACAGTGTTACTATTAGAAAATTTGTGATATTTATAAATTCTCAAGCTCTACAGTTATTACAAGCAGCTTCATGCAACCTGTATCCTTTTTATGGTTCTAAAATCACTAAATTCCATTTTCTCTTATTATCATGTTTCTGCTATTATCCACTAACTAAACTTGCCAATTTCACTATTCCAATCATGGAAATCCTTAATTGTGTATTCCAGTAAGAATAGTCAATCAGTATGTTATTTCACCAATAGACAGGATTGGGAACTATCCACCAGAGACCAGCAACCAGACGTTAAAAATATAAAACTTATATCCACAATATGATTCTAAGGATCCATTTCCCCTATGTAAATCAAACATCTTCAACTATTTTCTGGTGATAATTATTCACACCAATTCTAGGTTACAATACTCCTACACAAAGAAATCCCAATATCTCTGGCAAAAATCCTCTTCTCCTAAACCCAATTTCCCCAAGTCCAGTTCCTCTCATTTGAATGAATATTTGTGCAAAATCATTCCAAAACTGATACAAAAACCTAAAGAGACTGAAATTCATCATCTGTACATAATCAGCACCTATTCATCAACAAACCCACTAAATTCATGGAAATTAACTTCACAAACAACTAAATTGAACTACAAAAACCGAAAACCCACCTAATAAACTTCAATTATCAAAGTCAAATACAATCATCATCAATCACACTCACAGATACACAACTAAAAAAACCAAAATCAAATACAGAGGAAGCAAACCACTTGAATTAGAGTGAAGAGAAAGCAAGCTCACGGGACTAAAGCATCATCATCGGGAAGAGTGAAATTCGGAGATAATTAAGCGAACATCTTTCGTACAAAGGGACGAAAATGGCGACAGAAATTGGAGAGAAATGGTCAAACAAGTTTCTTGTGGATTAAGATTAAATAAAACAATTGTGTTGCAGACCCTGAAGTTTTGGTGAAAGTCATGAACAGCCCTTGTTGTTTGACTGTTTCCCCATACCGTTTACCATTGGTTTGGTTGGTCTTGTTTAGTTGGTTAAATCTTTGTATAGTGACGGGTTTTATTTAAAAGTACGAAAGGAAAATGAAAGAAAGTGAAGAACAAGAGGACGTATATTGACCGTTTACTAAGTTTGATGTTAACACTCGAATTAAATTATTAGTGCTGTTATAAGCATAGATAGGTAAGATTAAATTAATGAATTCTTCTCTTATTAAACATAGATGCACCAATCATTAAAAAACCAATATCATATTAAATGGTAATAACAAATTTTATTCAGTGAGATATTTGATTTTAGAGTTAATTTCAGTTTTGTTCTGTAAGTTTTGACTAAAATAACTATTTTTTTTTAAAATATTAAAAACATTAATTTACATTCAAAAGTTTCATATGTTGTTTCAACTTCACTCCAAAAATTTTATAATTTTAGATAAAGTTGAAATAAAATAATAAAACTTTTAGACTAAAATTAAAACAACTTATAAAACTTTTAAAGGTAAATTAATGTTTTAAATTTTTTGGAGGAAAATTGTTATTTTTAACAAACCTCAATGAGTAAATTTAAACTTAACTCTTGATTTTAATAAGCCAAACTATTATCTATTAGTCAATAATAATTCATACATCATTTTGCGATTACCGCTATGCCACGTGTGCACTCTATAATAGATGTGACAAACCGGGTTGGGGGTCCAAACCGGTTCGGGTTCCAAACCGAAACCGGTTTGGTGAAATTCGGTCAAAACCGGTTTGGCCCCAAACCGGTTCGGGTTGTAACCGGTTCCAAACCCAAAAAACCCAACCCTATGAAACCGGTTTGGGTCGGTTTGGAAACCGGTTCGGCCCCAAACCGGTTTTTTTTTTTTTTTTTGAAAATTTTGATTTTTGTTATATTCAAAGAAAATTTTAAACTTTTTATTAAAACATTTAAAACATAAAACAATTTATATAATTTAAACAATTTATATAATTTAAACAATTTATAACATTAATAAACATTTAAAACATTTAAACAATTTAAACATTAGACAATTTAAAACATTTATAAACATATATATACAATTTATAAACATTTATAAACAATTTAAACATTTAAACAATTTATAACATTTATAAACAATTTAAATATTTAAACAATTTATAACATTTATAAACATTTAAAACATTTAAACAATTTAAACATTTAAACAATATATAAAACATTTATAAAATTTAAAAAACATACAAGGGTAAATAAAAATCTTTAAAACTAAACATTTATAAAATTTAAAAAACATACAAGGGTAAAGTATATAAAACATTTATAAAATTTTTAAAACTAAACATTTAACATAGTCGTTTCTTCGTTCGTATTATACTTGTACGTTTATCCCTCGCCACCAGAACCGGTACTGTTACGAAGGTAGTCATCATATGCCACTTCATCATCAGTCATTCCTGGTGTCAATCCGCTCTCTACCTCGTCCTCGTATAATTCTGCTTCGTATTTCAGTTCTCCTTCAAGTGAACGTTTGTCTTGTACTCTTTCCCCGACATCCAAATAATCTTTCAAGCAAATTGACATTTCAACCGCTTGTGAAGTGAGTCGAGTTCGTCTTATTGATATAACCCTGCCACTAATAGAAAAAGCAGATTCCGAAGCTACCGTAGAAGCTTGGACGGTTAGTAAATCTCGGGCCATGGTGGATAGGATGGGAAATTGATCTTCCTTACCTTTCCACCAAGCCAAAAAGTCAAAATTTTTAAAATCTTGTGGAGTCATGGTCGATAAAAAGTTTATATGTAAGGCCTCGTTCCCGGGACGCTTACAGTTGGATTCTCATCGCACATAAAACATATAATTACAGGTACATTTCATAAAACGTTGCAGCGGAAACTGCAGGACCGGTGAAGGGTATGCACTTACAACACAACAACACAATGAGGAGAGTTGCTTAGAACACTTAACACATCAAATAGGGAACTGATTAACTTTTTAATGAAAGATGCTAAGAACACAAGTAAATTGAGACAGAACAAGATTGCAAACAACACAAGTATTTGGTTTTCAAGAATGATGTATATTGTTTCTCAAGTTCTATTACAAGTTACAAAGCATCGATAGAAAGTTACAAGTACTTGAGATACTTTATACTACATCCTACAGCCGGCCATACTTTGAAGGCCAGCTGGATAGACAACTATAAAATCAAATGTAGAGTCAAAAGGCAGATCTGCCTTTTGACTTGTGACTATGACATGCCATAGCTCACATCCTAATATATTACAAAAAGGATAAAAGTACATAAAGTAGAAAGCATGGACTCAAGACCTCAATGTACACTTACCAAAAGCATGGACCTTTCACCAACTCATGTAAGTTGGTGATTTTACAGAGTTGCAGCAGAAAGGTGGTCCAGCTTTATGGTAAAGTACATCAGATAAAGGCATATCTCTAAAAGTCTTCGGAAGAAATCTATCTTCACTCTTTGGCTTCGAAAGACTTTGTCTTTGAAGCTTCGGAAGACTTCACTATTGGCTTTAGAAGATATTGGTCTTGGCTTCGGAAGATTTTACACTTAGAATATTTCTAGTGCATGGTGTAAAACTTCCAAAGCATTTCTACTTCAGTTCTTTAGTGCATGCTTGCAGAGAGACTTTGGATGTTTTGGCTGCATCAGACTTATAGGAATCCTTACAAACTCTCCATAGGCTGATGCTACCAAAACATTTAGAAGATCTTCAGATGTTTGTAGTCTTCAGCACAATGATGACCATACCCTTCTTCATTAGATGGTCAGGATCATTCAAACTCTCATAATATCTTCTCATCTCAAAGAGATCATGCAGAGGTAAGTTGATTATGTCTTGCCATGTATAGACATTCTCAACACCTTGATCTCTGATCACATGCCATCTCTCTGGATTAGTAGTGAAGGTTCAGGATAAGATGGGAGTCTCGGCTGCAAGAAGAGCCACTTGAATTAGAGTTGATTGGGCTGCCTCTTCATGCACTTCCTCAGGTTGATCTGACTCAGCCTGAGGTATAGAGGTGGATGATTCAAGCTTCTTCTTCTTAGACTTTCGTTTAGAAGCCATCCTCTTCTTCCTCTTAGAAGACTTTAACTGAGAAGACTGGTCTGCAGCACCTTGTTGATCATCCTTGTCTTTCTCAGTTGGGTGTTCCTCCCTCACATGTTCAGAAGGAGAGGGAGTTTGACCCTGTTATGGATCAGAAGATGAAGCTTGCTGAGGCTCAGCAGGAGGTCCAGGTTGTGTTGTCTCAGGTTGTTCAACCTTAACCTCCACTTCAGGTGGGATTTGACTTGGAGGAGAGTATAAATCAATTAGCTCTCCACTCTTGATCTTCTGCTTGATTACCCTGATATGCTCATCCATTGTGGATAGAGACATAGGGCCAAGTCTCCTTCCGGAGAATCCATACAGCTTCAAGAAGCTCATCATCCTTTGTCTGTCAGCAGCCTTTTCATACTCTTTTGGATGATAGCTCTTGACTTTGCAGCATCTTCCTTCATCTTTCTCTTTGTTGCCTTTTGTTCTTTGAGCACTTGAAGTTCAAGATGTTTTAGATTCTCAAACTCAATGTACTCAAAGGACAAGGGAAGAAGTGCAGATGCCTGGTAGAGACATGTGGCACTCAGGTAGTTGATCATGTTTTGCCTATCTGTTTCCTTGTCTACCTGAGGTTCTTGTGTAGCAGCCACATCCTCTTGCACAAGACTTTCCTGAACTGGGGAGAGAGTTGGAGCATGCTTGTATAATCTTTTCTGTCTCTTCTCTTCTTTGAATTGGAGAAGTAATCTTGCATCCTCTTTTTCCTTCATCTCTCTTGACACTTCCATGTCAGCCAGTTTATTTAATTGCTCTAAGGGGAGAGATATAATCTCATCTATATCATAGTTTCTGGTCTGCAGGTAAGTAATCCTGACTGCCCTCAACTCATCTTCTTGAGTGTTTGGTCTGGGGGCAGCCCTGATTACAACTTGTATAAATCCTGAAGACCCAGAAGAACTTTCTCCCCTTAGCTTTCTCTTCCTCTCTCTCTCCTCCTCCTCAATCTCCTCAGGAGTCAAAATCCTTTTCCTTTTGTCACCCACAGACCTTTGTGACTCAGGGTGGATAGAGGTTTGGCCTTCATTTCTTGGTGTAGCATCCATGCTCTGGCCAGAGAGAGGCTGTGAGACACCTGCACCAGCAGGTGTTTCACTGAGGGAATGAATTGCTGAAGCAGTTGTTGGTGTGACAGGGCTCTCAGGCTCTATCACTGGGCCGTCAGCCAAGGTTTTCCCTTTGAAGCTAATCTCAGGGTCTGCCTCAGCATCCAGTTGACCAATGACATTACCTGATTGCCTTTGTCTCCTTCTAAGGCTAAACTCTTTAGTAATTCTGTCTGAATCCTGAGTGCTAACCTGTCAGCTTGTCTTGATTTGCTTGGGTTGACAAGTGGCATGTTGATCAGGTCAAGACCTTCATAGTAGTCCAAAGTCTGAAAATTGAACCACTTCTTGCTGTCCTTGAACTCTGTGAAGAATGAGGGCTCTTCCATCAGCATCATACCTCCACCCAATAATGTAATTTGAATTTCCTTGAGGTGGAGATGACACAGCTCTTAGAATGCCTTCCTCAAAGAGACTCTTAGTAACAGAGTCAATTATGTCTATATTAATGTGAACTTGAGGAAGTTGCTGAGTACGCATAGTTGCAAGTGAGGATGGTGAATCCTCAATGTCCATACTCCCTGAAGAAATCCCAGGTTCTGTGACTGTAATGACTTTCTCCCCCTTTTTGGTAGCATCACCCTCTTGCATAGGTGAGCTAGAGGTTAGGTCAACCACATTCACAGGTTCTTGTGTTCCTGGTTGAGCTCTTCTTAAAGGTCTCCCAGCTAGTTTTTCCCTAAGATAAGATATCTCAAGTTGCTGATCATTGACCCTATTATGCAAGGTAGTCACCTGAGATTCAAGGTGACTAACCTTAGAGACTAAATAGGAACATGTTTTTGACAGTTTTTGCACCTTTAGTCTCAGAATTCCCTCTTCTTCATCAGAAGAATCATTGGGGGATGAGATGATTGGACCAAAGTCCTCTCTCTCACCACCAGCCTCAGGTTCTTGGCTGCTGGATTTCCTCTGCACATTGACATGCTCAGTTGAGGTGTCAATGGGCTGAGTTCCCATGGTTGAGGTCTTAATGATGTAATCACTTGCAGAAGTGAGAGCCTCTTCCATATGGATATCCTGAACAGGTTTAGAAGTATCCACCTCAGTTATAGGTGACTGATGTGGGCTAGACAAAGTAGACTCAGTAGTACTCATCTCTCTTTGAGTAGGAAAGGAGTAGAGAGACTCATGGTACCCACTGAAACCTAAGTCTTTATCAGTATAGAATGAGAGGTTGGGAATGAGTTGATTTAAGTCTAATGGCTGGGGATGGTAACTGTCCCCTGAAGGTTGTTCACTTGAGTGTTGAGACTTAGAGTGAAGGCTTAAGGCAGTTGGGCTTGTGAGCTCATCAGGATGAGCATGAGGAACCTCAGCCCTGATTGTTGAAGAGATGGGAGTGGTTTGCTCCTCAGGGGAAGTGGGAGCTCTAGTGTCCACTTCCTCCTGTATGGGTGAGTATATGGGGGCCTGCACAGACTTAATAGCTTGATCAGGGGTTTGTTTGGATTTTCTTTGGTAGGTGAGGGTGACTTGGGGACTTTTTGGTGGTTGAGAGGTAGAAGGTATGGGTTCAACACTAGCTTGCTAGGTTGTCACCTTGAGCAATGAGCTCTAACATTTTTGGGACTAGGGCTGTTTCTACCCCTGAGAAGCCTATAGTTGACTTCTTCATAATTTTAAAGATGTCGGGCTTCATCTGTCCTAATTTAAAAATATTATCTGTTTCCCTCAACTGTGAGCCCAGTTCACAGTTGAGAATGTGTTGAACATATCTAGAAAACATATAATACTCTAAGGAGTCCAAGTTAGCAATCAAGTTTGTATAAAAAAGTTGAGAGTACCTGAACTTGACCCCTTGAACCATTCCATGTACTATGAAGGAGAGATCCTCAGGAATCTGGTCCCACCCTCCATGGTTGTTTAAAAAGTTATGGATAACCACATGAAGCAGGTATTTCCACTAGAATGAGACCTTTCCTTTCCTGAAGGTCTTTACAGAGAAATCTCCCTCATAGTCCATATGCTCAAAGGAATGATTTACAGATTCCTTTGGGAAGGACAACTCACATTCTTCATCATCCAGCTGCAAATGAGTGTTAATGATGGCCGGAGTGATGAAGATTGTCCTCCCTTGCACTGTGGCAGACAGTGCCTTCTCCCCATCCATAATGACCACTTGGCAGGTCTTTCAAAATTCAAGCAGATGATCCTCATAGAGAGTAGGATCAATGGTTAGGGAGGTGGAGTAGTTTGATAGAGCTAAGAAATGGCAAATCTTTGAGAAACTTTCATCTTTCTCAAAGCTTAACAGAGCAACTTGGTTATGTTGCCTGTGAAGTTACATACTTTGACTGACTTATGAAGATGCCATTGTCAACTTGCTTCACTTAAATTCCTAGAAAGAAATTGAGTTCCCCCATGGCACTCATTTCAAACCTGTCCTTCATCAGCTTCTCAAAGTCTTTGCAGAGCTTTGGATTAGTTGACCCAAAGATAATGTCATCTACATATACTTAAACTAGCATTATGTCATTTCCTGTTTTTTTGATGAAGAGAGTTCCATCTATAATACCTCTTTTGTAGCCATGTTGAGAGAGATACTGAGATAGAGTCTCATACCACTTTCTTGGTGCTTGGTGCAGCCCATATAGAGCTTTATCAAGCCTGCAGACATAATCAGGATGATCAGGATCTGCAAACCCAGGTGGTTGTCTGACATATACCTCTTCATTAATCACCCCATAAAGAAAAGCACACTTGACATCAAGTTGGTAGACCTTGAAATTCTTGGATTCAGCAAAAGCTAGGAATATTCTAACAGCTTCAAGTCTTGCCACAGGAGCAAAAACATTTGTATAGTCAATTCCTTCTTCTTGAGTATATCCTTGAACAACTAGTCTTGCCTTGTTTTTGATGACAAGTCCTCTATCATCCTTCTTGTTCCTAAAAACTCATTTGGTTCCTATGGTAGTCTTCCCTTGAGGAAGAGGACATAGATTCCAAACCTTTTGCCTTTTGAATTGAAGCAGCTCATCTTGTAAAGCTTCAACCCAACTTCCATCCATTAGAGACTCATCAATTTTCTTTGGCTCTATCTGGGACAAGAAACAAGAATGAAGACAAACATTTGCTTCATGGGTTTGTCCTCTTATTCTCACCCCTGAATCAACATCTCCAATGATGTTTGTGGTAGGATGAGACTTGTGGATCCTTAGCTGAGGGATCACAGCAAGTTGCTTACATAGATCCAGATTTGAAAATTTTGATCTGGCAAAGAAGATTCACCCTCCACATTACCACACTTATCAAGATTGACTTGATCCTATGAGTATGTCACATTATTGATGTTGTCTTCAATGCAGTGGTTATCAGCATCTAGAAATTCTTGATCACTTTCACCACCACCATTTTCTCCAACATTTGAAGCTCCTTCTTTTGAGTTTTGTGCCTCTAAGCTGGAATTTGAAGGCACCCCAGAAGCATCAGCAGGATTTGTCATTGATGTGCTTGTAAAAGCTTCATTTGCAGGAATAGTTACCACTAGAGCTGACGATGTGTAACCTGAGGGTCTTCTTAGCTCAAATCTTGGGTCAAGATCACCTGTTGGTAATATATCTGTAGATCCTGAAACATTCTCACAAGATTTGTTAAAACAGTTAGAAACTAAATCAAGATCAAATAGCCAATCCGGACCAGAACCTTTCATACTGGGAGTGTGCTCATTGAAAGTCACATTGGCTGACTCCTCAACTACTCTAGTTCTGAGATTGTATACTCTATAAGCCTTAGCTTGAGAAGAGTATCCAATAAAGTGTCCATCATCTGATTTCTCAGCAAACTTGGCAATTTGATCCTTGGTATTCAAGATGGTGCAAGGACATCCAAATGACCTGAGAAAACCAATGAAGAGTTTTCTCTTGTGCCAAAGTTCATAAGGAGTCTTACCATGTGTCTTAACCACTAAAACTCTGTTTTGCACATAGCAAGCAGTGTTCACTGCCTCTGCCCAGAAGGTGATGGGCAGTTTAGAGTCAGACAACATAGTTCTTGAAGCTTCAATTAGTGTCTTGTTTCTCCTCTCAGCAACACCATTTTGCTGAGGAGTCCTGGGAGCACTATATTGTCTTGTAATACCTTTTTCATCACAAAATGTATTAAGGATTTGATTCTTGAATTCAGTTCCTTGATCACATCTTATGGTTTTGACCTTGTGATCACATTGATTCTCAATCTTTAAGATGAAATTCTTCAGAATCTCAGGAGTCTCATCCTTAGTTCTAAGAAAGAAGACCCAAGTGAATCTTGTAAAATCATCTGTGATCACCAAACAATAAGAGATCCTTCCTAGACTCATTACACTGGTGGGGCCAAAGAGATCCATATGTAATAAGTGTAGGGGATTAATGATGGAGTTTCTTTCCTTTGGCTTGTGAGATACCTTGTGTTGCTTCCCCTTTAGGCATGCAACACAATGGTCATCACTTGTAAACTCTTTCTTTTGTATTCCAGTTACCAAATCATTCTTAATTAATTTATTCATGTTTTTAAAGTTTACATGACACATTCTTTTATGCCAGAGGAAAGATTCATCATTATTTGCTTTAGATAGAAAGCAGGAAATTTCTCCTGAGATAGATGTTTCTTGCAAGTCCATCTTGTACATGTTCCCTTTCCTGGGGGCTCTGAGCAAGATGTGCTCATGAGGAATGATCACCTCAGGCCTGAGAACAATGCACTCATGCTCAGTAAAGAGCATGTTATGACTCTGATCACAAAATTGGGATACACTCAGAAGATTGTACCCAAGCTCCTTGACAAAGTTTACCTTCTCAATGCTGAGCTTACCATTTGTGACCTTGCCCCTTCCAGTAATATAACCTCCTGCATCTCCTCCAAAAGCAACTGGTCCTCCATCAATTCTTTTAAACTTTTGGAGTAGTGACCTATTGCCTGTCATGTGCCTGGAACAGCCACTATCGATGATCCATACATTTCTGTTTGTCTTGAGTTGTCCCTGCACAAAAGAGATGATTAGTTACATTTGGAAACCCAAGCCTCATTGGTCTTGGGCTCATCAAAAGAAGTTGAAGACAATGTAATAGTAATTGATCCTATAGTCATGCTAGAGGGATCATTTGCTGATGTTGATGAAGAACTTTCAGCCGCTTAGTCTTTCTTTGACTTCAATACCACCTTTGGAAGCTTAGACTTGACCTTCAATACTTCAGAAGTTTTGATGACTTCGGAAGTTTTGATGACTGGCCCTTCGGAAGATCTTGCTTTCACTGTAGCAGGCTTTAGTGCTTCGGAAGTATTCCTTTCTTCCGAGACCAAATTTTCTTCCGAAGGCAAGTTTCCACTTGTCTTCTTCTTCATTTTGGAGCTTTCGAAGGAAAGAGATTTTCCTTCCGAAGCTTGCTTCTTCTTCTCCAAACTCTTAGAATTTTCTTTCTTTGTCATGTGGAGAGTACTCCTTGGATTGTAAACACAATCTTTATCAAGATGAGAGATACTCCCACACATAACACAATCCATTTTCTTCCTTCTAGGAGTTCTTCTTTGTGAACAAGGCTGAACTTGATCACTTTCCTTCTTCATCTTCACCTTTGTAGATGTTGTGGCAATTTTTGTGGGGTTAGAACTACCTTTGGAGCAGGATGGTTCAGGTTGTACAGCAACAATGCACAACTGATCAGCCTTCTTCTTGATGATGGAATGATTTGGACATGAACTAGAACTCTTGTTGATGGAGTTAAAGTTTGTGTCTTCAGCCTTTACTACTTCAAATCCTGCAAAGATGAAGACTTGTTTCTGTACAGAATTGAAGGTAGCCTTGATCTCTTGAGCCTTTTTGGACTTTCTTTTGGCCTTCCTGATTAAGTTCTTTCTTCTTGACTTGGTCATCCTAACAGCTTTGCTCTCCTTAGAGGGATGGTGACCCTTCTTAGAATGCTCTTCTTTACTCTTCTCAGAGCCATTCTCCACCATTTCCTCTTCATCCTCTTCAGTCATAGGATCTATGAGGGGAAGCTCATCTTCACAAGTTCCACACCTAGGAGATCTTACAGACAAGATTGTGTGTGGAGGAGCTATCTCACAAGATCCTAGTCCCTGCTTATTTTGATAACAAACTTTTGCATGCAAGGATGAGGATATTATGTTCTTGAAGGTCTCTACTTCAAGAACACATTTTTCTGCCTTGGCTTTGCTGATCATAAGCTCAGCCTGGCATTTAGTTAATTTAGTAATGAGATATTTGATCTGAGTCTTGTAGTTTGTATGCTCATGTTTAAGCGTTGAAATGGTTTTCTCTAAGTCCTCTATCTTTAGTTTATAATCATTTTCAGCTCTTTTAAAATCAGCTTTTAAAATATTTAAGGAGTCAAGGTCAGATCTCATTTCTAAATTATAGGACATGTATCTATTAACTTTAGCAATGAATTTAGGAGTACAAAGATGTTCCAATACCTTGGCTTCATCGTGGTCTGCCATGAGTGCTTGGTTTGGAGATGCATCTTCTATTTGAAAGCTCCAGTCAAAGCCTCCTTCTTCAACAGCAACTGCAGCTTGCTGCTTTCGCTTCTCATTCTAGGGGGCTTTCTCAGTGTAGTTTGGTCTGGTTTGTGCTTGGCCACCATTTGTCCTTGGTGCCTTACACTCTCTTGCAAAGTGTCCCATCTGGTTACAGTTGTAACACTTTACTTTGTTTTTGTCCAGCCAAAACTTTCCAATGGCTGCATTGCTTGGAAACTTTCTCCCTGTCCTCTTGTAGAACTTCTTGGCTCTGTGAGTGAGAAGAGCCATCTGCTGGACTATCTCCATGTACTCCAGATCATCTGGATGGATACAGTCCAAATCTTCAAGAGTGAAGAGAAAGTTGCCTGAAGTTTCATCAGCAGAGACAAAGGCATGAGAAGAACTTGTCTATTGGAAAGGACTTCCTTGAGTGTAGCTTTCCCTTAGAGTCTCTGGGAAGGTGATGAAAGGGCCCTTTTGTGAGTTGTCAGGGAAGCATATAAGATGATGTTGTGGTTCATTGCTTTCCCTTTCAACCACATGGAGGGCTGAACTCAGCTGATTGCTGGAGTTACCAGATGAGTTTTGCATGTGCATCTCCATCTGGTAGCCACTAAGAATACCATACAACTCTGTGAGAGTAAGAGTCTTAAGGTTCTTAGTCCTCTTGATAACAACATAATAATGTGTCCATTGTCTAGGAAGAGAGGACATAAACTTCCTTACAATGTCCCTGTTCTCAAGAGTTACTCCAACATCCATTAGAGTATCCACAATCTCAACATACCTAAAGTATTGTTGAGTCACGGTTTCACCTGCCTTGAAGGTGAAGTTTTCAAACTGCTGCTTCAGGAGATTCTTCTTGTTCTCCTTTGCTTCAGTAGACCCCTCATACATTAGCTTCAGTGCCTCCCATAGTTGCTTGGCAGTTTTACACTTTTTGAAGCCTCTGTAGATGGAGTTTGGAAGAGCAGTTTGAAGGGCTGTCATGGCTTTTTAATCAATCTCTATTCTCTTCCTATCTGCTTCCGAGTAATCAGTCACAGCCTTAGGAATCATACCACCACCAGTAGTAGAAGTGGTGCTTGGTATGTAAGGTCCTTCAACAATAGAGTCCCACATCCTGGAGTCTTGAGACTTGATGAAGCCTTCCATTCTTTGACACCAAGTATCAAAGTCTTCAGGAGTGATCAGTGGAGACTTTGTCATAGTTCCAGTTTCCATATCAGCTTTGGTTATAGCTGCCATTTCAGTTGTTAAATATTTTGTGTGTGTGAGGGATCTTAAGATGGTGAGATCTTCTATCAAGAGCTTGAAATTCTTTGATACCAAATGCAGGACCGGTGAAGGCTATGCACTTACAACACAACAACACAATGAGGAGAGTTTCTTTGAACACTTAACAGATCAAATAGGGAACTGGTTAACTTGTTAATGAAAGATGCTAAGAACACAAGTAAAAGTGAGACAGAACAAGATTGTAAAACAACGCAAGTATTTGGTTTTCAAGAATGCTGTATATTGCTTCTCAAGTTCTATTACAAATGTTACAAAGCATCGATAGAATGTTACAAGTACTTGAGATACTTTATACTACCTCCTACAACCGACCATACTTTGAAGGCCAGCTGGATACAATTGACTAGACAACTACAAAATCAAATGTAGAGTCAAAAGGCATATCTGCCTTTTGACTTGTGACTAGGACATGCCATAGCTCACATCCTAATATATTACAAAAAGGATAAAAGTACATAAAGTAGAAAGCATGGACCCAAGACCTCAATGGACAGTTACCAAAAGCATGGACCTTTCACCAACTCATGTAAGTTGGTGACTTTACAGAGTTGTAGCGGAAAGGTGGTCCAGCTTTATGGTAAAGTACATCAGATAAAGGCATATCTCTAAAAGTCTTTGGAAGAAATCTGTCTTCACTATTTGGCTTCGGAAGACTTTGTCTTTGAAGCTTTGGAAGACTTCACTTTTGGCTTCGGAAGATGTTGGTCTTGGCTTAGGAAGATTTTACACTTAGAATATTTCTAGTGTATGGTGTAAAACTTCCGAAGCATTTCTACTTCTGTTCTTTAGTGCATGCTTGCAGAGAGACTTTGGATGTTTTGGCTGCATCAGACTTATAGGAATCCTAATATATATATATATATATATATATATATATATATATATGTATATATATATATGTATATATATATATGTATATATATGTATATATATATATATATATATATATATATATATATATATATATATATATATATATATATATATATATATATATATATATATATGCATGTGTTTAACCCATGGGAACTCACCAACTTTCAAAGTTGACCCTTTATTTTTAACATGTTTCAGGTTTACTACTTGAAGATCTCTTCGTGCTCATGTAGGACTTGGACTTAGTTATTGAAAGTCTTATGTTGTTGTGTATATTTTGTTTGTGTTGTATTTACTTTTTGTCTTGTGATGTTTAATAAAAATGATATTTAATATTATTAAAACTTATTTAGTTCCATGTGCTATGAACAATCGTTTCACATTCGTCCGCCCCGATGATTCCGCCGTCGGTCGGGGTGTAACACGGATGTCGGTCCCACCTCTAAAAAAGTGCCCAAAACGTTTGTTTTCTTGGAAGTCGAAAATCTTCCGAAGGTATTTTGTCTTCAGAGGTTTTGATAAAATGCTTCTAAAGCTAGAATGACTTCGAAAGATATTTCAAAGAGTTTTGAAAATTTTGCTTCGGAAGATATCTCAATCTTTCGAGACTTAATTTGCTTTCAGAAGAGAATAGTTCTTCAAAAACATATAAGTACTTATAAATAAATTTAAGCTTCGAAAGACATTGTAAAATTTCCTCCGAAGATAAATTCATACAAGTAGTTATTTATCTTGAAGACATAATTTTATTCCGAAAGTAAATAGATATCTTCCGAAAGAGAGAATGATCAAAAGTTTCAAAAATCTAAGTAATAAAATTTAAGAGATTTTTCCTTCCATAGTAAATACAGGCTTATGAAGGTGATACAATAGACAAGTTAGGATACACAGATTTTAGAAATAATATAAATTCAGTTTGAGGAAAATTTACTTAAAGTTAATCATCTCAATAGCTGATATAAGATATTTAATCTCTCTTCATTAATGGAACAAGGAATGACTTAATGCTAGTTCAAGTATATGTAGATAACATTCTCTTCGATTCAACTAATCTAAAGCTCTGCAAAGACTTTGAGAGGCTGATGAAAAATAGATTTGAAATGAGTGCCATGGGGGAACTCAATTTCTTTCTAGGAATTCAAGTGAAGCAAGTTGATATTGGCATCTTCATAAGTCAGTCAAAGTATATACAAGACATACTTACAAGATTCAACATGACTGATTGTAAGATTACAAAGACATCCATAGCAAGAAACTACTCCCTTGGACCAGATCTTGAGGGGGAGTGTGTGGATGAACACCTTTACAGGGCTAGGATTAGGTCTCTTATGTATCTTACAGCTAGCAGGCCTGATATCATGTTTGCTACATGCATTTATGCAAGATATCAAGCTAACCCCAAAATGTCACACCTAGTCTGATACCAATTACAGGACTGTTTAAGGGATGGTCAATACAATTAGTCTCACAATGAGGAGAGTGTTAGAACACATAACATATTAAATAGGGAACTGAGACATATTATGATACAATGAACACAAGCAAAACAAGAGACAAAAACTTAAGAACAAACAACAAAGTAATGGTTTTCAAGAATGTTGTATATTGCTCTCAAATTCTTTTACAAGTGTTACAAAGCATACATTTAGATACAAGGAAAATTTTCTCAAAGTTTATCCTACAACCGGCCATACTTTAAAGGCCAGCTGGAAACACTAATCTAGACAACAAGATCAATGTAAAGTCAAAAGACAGATTTGTCTTTTGACTAGTGACTATGACATGTCATAGCTCACATCCTAATATATTACAAAAAGGATAAAAGTACATTAAATAGAAAGTTACAGACTCAAGACCTCAATGTACAGTTACAAAAAACATAGGCCTTTCACCAACTTATATAAGTTGGTGAGTTTTCAGAGTTGCAGGGGAAAGTTGGTCAGCTTTATGTTAAAAGTACATCAGAGAAAGCATGTTCTTCAATGTCTTCGGAATAAATCTGTCTTTACTTCATTGGCTTCGGAAGACTTTGTCTTTGAAGCTTCGGAAGACTTCTTTTTGGCTTCGGAATATATTGGTCTTGGCTTCGAATGATTTCATACTTAGAATATTTTCTTGTGCAAAGTATGATACTTCCGAAGCAACTTCTACTAAGTACCAAGTGCATGCATGCATGAAGCACTTAGGTTGTTTTGAGTGCATCAGCCTTTCTATAAGCCTTATAGTAGAAAAACTTAAAATTTTATTGTTAAAAATCTATTTACCATAATACTAATTCAACTTTAAATGAATATTGATAATTCTGTTATATCTTTGTGGATCCTTTATTGGTTTGTTTTTGTTTTTGTCAATTTTTTGTTTTAGATAGAGTAAATCTTTTTCGATGCGTTGATACACTGCCATTCTCATTTTTTTTAGAAATTCTTTTTGCCTATCAAGAAGTTCATATTCCTTCTGTTGCAACGAACCTCATTTCACGAGATAAGAAATGAGAGGACTTTGTCTTTCAATCTATAATAATCCAAATTGAATTATGCCCGCTACTTGTTCTTAGCAATTTGGCGATAAAATCCATCACTATGTTCTCTCATTTCTATTTAAGGATCTTTGGTTGCTACAGTAATCCTAAAGGCTTATGATGCTCCACCTTGACTTTAGAACAAGTTATACATTTACCATGTACGAAACAATATCCTTCTTCATATCCGACACCAAGATAGTTTCTTAAGATCTTGATACATTTTGTCCTCTCTACGATGAATAGAGTGTCTGGTCTCATGTGCCTCGTCCATAACCAATTCTATTACATTTCCCAACTTTGGAACCATATACGATGCATAAAGTAATGCACACAATCCTCCTTGCATTCCATTTGTATGTCTAACCCACAGAATTCCTCATCTAAAATGTTTACTTCCTTTAATGCTTCATCTTATGCCAAAAGGATTTAAGCCTTTAAGATTTGACTGTATGGTCATCCCTAAAGCTCGAGCATGTAGAGGCTTAACAAGCTCTTTTCTACTCAGCACTCTGCCATCACATTCATTTTCTTGGATGATATTGAATTTCACAATTGTAGTCACTAAAAAGCTCAATCCATCATCGCTAGCGCATGTTTAACTACATCTGATCAAAGATATGTTGAAGGCTCTTTTTCATCGGTGTATATACCACATTTCGTACCATATAAATAGTGCAAATACAACGACTCATAACTCCAAATCATGCATCATGTGATTCTTTTTTTAATTCTTAAGCTGTCGGGAAATATAAGAAATCATTTTGTCCTTTTGCATCACAACGCAATCAATTCCTTAATGTGATGCATCGTATAATACCACAAAATCATTTGTCTTGTAGGAAGAGTCAATATTGGAGTGTTGCATGTCACACCACGACTGATGGCGGAATAATCGGGGCGGACCAATGTGAATCGATTGTTCATAGCACATAAATAAGTTGAAGTAATATTAAATACCATTTTCATTAAATAATACTAATCAAACAATACATTACAATCAAATAAAACTCAAGTAAATATGACTAAGTTTAAGCCTTAAATGTTTGGTACGTATTTGAACAGCTTTTTAAAATATCAAACGGTTTCAGAAAATTATTAAAATTCACAGTTAAGTAGATCAGAATCTCTTGGACAACTTTCGTTTAGGAAACTTTTTATGAAAAGACCCAAGAATAGGTCAAAATAGCAGCACAAGACAGAAGGTGTTGAATACACACTTATCTTGTGAAGCCTATTGTTAAGTCGTCTCATTGAGTTTGAAGACGTATAAACTCTCGTTAAAAAGGTATTTCAATAAAATTAATATTGGAGTCTGAGTTTACTCAAATCTAATTTGTTATAATCAAGTTATGGTTAGTTGAAATCAGACTACATTCTGCTAAAATTTTAATAAGGCACTATGTACACTTTTAAAACTGTTAAAGCATGAAACAAGTTTAAACAAATCTTAATTGTCAATATATAGTATATTAGACTCCATTTGAGTTATAAAGAATCTTTTAAGACTTTAGCATAGCCATCATTTAGATAAACATTCTTCTGGAATAAACGAATGCGATGGCATAGCCGTCCATGTGCAAACATGATACTTTGTTTAAATTAGCGTATTAGTGAGTATAATTAGGTGCGTTCAAATTCGGATATTATGATTTTTAGAAATTCGAAATTTCAAATAGGGATTTTCGATATCCGAATCCGTATATGAAATTTTGGATATCTGAGTTCTAAATATATATGTTTTCTTTAATAATTTTTTTATATTAGTTCTTTCGGATATCCGAATCTTTTCAAGAACTATCCAAAATATCTAAACAAAATCCAAGTTTTATAATTAATATTCTTATTTAACACTTTCTAGAAAAATATTTTGGATGATCGAAATATCCGAAATTTTTAAAAAGTAATATCCAAATCTGAATAATTTTTTTTGGATAGCTTAATTCAGATATAGTGATATTTTGAGTTCAAAATTTTAAATGATTTTGGTTTGAGTTCGGTTTCATCCGATCTTTTCACCCTACGTATAATAAATAACCAAATTGTGTCGACCTTTTCTCTTCTGCAATATTTTCTCTCTTTCCCTTTAAATTTTTGTGTTCGATTTCTTACTTTGTATCCCAAGTTTAATTAATCAGTTTTCAGGTACGTTCTTCTGATCAATTTCACATTTTTAGTTGTAATTGTTAATCTTTCAATTATGTTATCATGTAGTATTCAGTTCACAATTATGAATCGGGTTGCATATATTGATGATCTTTATTATTTTCCTGAAATTTGAAGTTGTTGGAGGTTATAATAGATGTGTTCTATCTTAGGCTCTTAGCTCGTGTGATTGTGTATTGAAAATTACGTGAAAACAGATGTGACTTTTAGATTGAAATTTGGTTGGATCCTCATATCGAGGATGTTGAATTCATCTTATTAATATTATGTTAATTACAGCAAATTGTCGCAATTTGCTGTTTATTAGCTCGATTAATCTGTTGAATGCAATTTTGAGTTTTGCTTTTTTTATTCTGATCGCTGTGTTTAATGGGGAGATCATTTTTCAACTGTTAGAACTATATATCTAGGGTTTTATAAACTTAGGGCTCAATGGTGTTGAAGTTCAAATTGGGTTTTCAAATTCAGATGTTGATGAACATGCAATTTAAAGTGATTGGCTGCAATTGAAGAACTAGAATCAGTGATCAACTAAATATTCATAATCATCTTCTCTTTTACCCTTACACTCATAAGATAAAGCCCCCCTTGGATTCAGGCTTTCTTATTTGATTGTTCCCAATTAGGTTTACATGGCAGTTTGATTAGCACTTTCAATTAATATATTTGTGATGTTCTATTTTGTTGATATGACAGGGTATAAGTAGGGTAATAAATGTTAGAGCAATTACTGATTTTCACCCGAGGGGGTTTAATTCTCTGGACATGCCAAGAGCTGGGAAATGCTCTGAGGGGATCACCAATTGACACCTTGATCCGGTCATGCCTTTTGGAGGAACGATCCGGTGCTGCATCATACAACTATGATGTACCTGGTGCATCATACACTCTCAAATGGACATTTCACAACGAGCTGGGCCTTGTATTTGTTGCACTGTATCAAAAGATTCTGCATCTTTTATATGTGGATGAACTACTTGGTATGGTGAAACGGGAGTTTTCTGAAATCTATGATCCTAAACGGATGGTGTACAATGATTTTGATGAGACATTTAGGCAGCTCAGAAAGGAGGCAGAGGCTCGCGCTGAGGAGATGAAGAAGTCAAAGCAGGTGATGGCTAAACCGGTTAGCAATTTTGGGAAAAAGCAAGGACATCAAATGCAAAAAACTGGACTTGAAGGTGGTAATAAAAAAAAGAATGGTGGTGGAGAATCAGGGAAGGATGGTGCAGATGATGATAATGTAAAAACAGGTCTATTGGAAAATGGGCATCCCATTGGGGAATTAGCTACTAGGGGTAGGGTTAACGGAAAAGAAAACGGTTATACCAACACTAATAATGGGGCTTTTGATGTAAATAAGCTACAAAAGCTGCGATCTAAAGGTGGGAAGAAAACTAATCCTGTTGTTAACAAGGTTTCCAAAGAGGAAGTAAAGAAAAAACAATCAAAAAAGAACAGAGTTTGGGATGATTCACCCTCAGAAACCAAATTGGATTTCACGGATCCAGTGAGTGAGAATGATGGTGGTGATCAAATGGCTGTTGCACAAGTTGTAGAAGGAGAGAGTATGATGGACAAGGATGAGATTGTTAGTAGTGATAGTGAAACCGAGGAGGATGATGAAACAGAGACAAATAAGAAGGTAGATTCAAAGAAGAAAGGGTGGTTTACATCCATGTTCCAGAGGTAATTTTATTGCTTATCTTTTAGTTTTAAGCACTTGCATGACATAAATATGATTTTGCATTTGGTTTTTGCAACTTCTTATTTTTGTGACTCATCAATGTGTCGATGTAGAGTTCAATCTTTTAGTGATTGAATTAGTCGTAGAATTGTTTTTATAAAAGCACATTTTTGGGTAAAGGTCTTCATAATTATAGCAGTTGTAAAGTCATACTGACCATGGGATTATCTCACCAAGTTCATAGCTCAATTGTCTTATCTTCTTTTTCCCGTTCAGTATTGCTGGGAAGGCAAATTTGGAGAAGGCAGATCTTGAACCGGCTTTGAAGGCTCTGAAAGACAGACTTATGACTAAGAATGTGGTATGTTGTGTACTTGTGTTTACATTGTCAGATAAGCCCTTTTTTTGTTTGTATTTTTTCTTTTTGCTTCTTTGGATAAAGTATGAAGATTTGGTGGACTCATATTGTGGGTTGTGCTGTATGCCACAGGCTGAAGAAATTGCTGAGAAACTTTGTGAGTCCATAGCAGTCAGCCTTGAGGGCAAAAAGCTTGCGTCATTTACTAGGATATCATCGACGGTGCAGGTGAGTGGGATTGGTCAGTCTCTTGAGGAGAATGCTATTGGTATCCTTAATAATTTTCTTTTTGTCAATTTGATTAAACTTGTGGATAGTTGATGTATAATAAATAACATGTACTTGATTGAACCAACTACTACAGGCTGCTATGGAGGATGCTCTCGTTCGTATTTTAACTCCGAGGCGCTCTGTCGACATTTTGAGAGACGTTCATGTTGCCAAGGAACAGCATAAACCATATGTTATGGTTTTTGTGGGAGTGAATGGAGTAGGAAAGTCTACTAATCTTGCCAAGGTAATGATCAACCATCACTTTTTTGATGAGGTGGCAAGTTTGACCCGTTAACCTACAAATAGTTGATTTGGATTTTGTTTTATCTAGAAACGGTCAAATGGGCTTAGCTAAATACCTTAATGTTATATGAAATAGGTCATATGGGGCAAACAGTGGAACCCATTAGAAGTGCATTAAAATGCATCAAAACATCCTAAATTGTTTTATTTCAAAAATTTTTGAGTTATTGTAATTTATTTTACTTGCTTCATTCTATTTTAAAAGGAATATAAAGGTTTTATGGGTCACCCGTATACAAACTGGCCCGTAATGACCCACATTAAATTAGCCCGCCTATTTGGCCACCTCTAATTTTTGGCATGAATTCATATGTTCATAAAAGATAACTCCGGATGCAAATGTGTAGGTGGCATACTGGCTTCAGCAACATGATGTCAATGTCATGATGGCTGCATGTGATACATTCCGTTCAGGGGCAGTTGAGCAGCTGCGTACTCATGCTCGTAGGCTCCAGGTATGATGGTTGACCTCCTTATCTTGAGGTTGTCGTGCCTTGTAACTGTGATGCTAAGTTAAATTCGCCTTTCAGATCCCTATTTTTGAAAAGGGTTACGAGAAAGATCCTGCAATTGTCGCTAAGGAAGCAATTCAGGAGGCCACCCGCAATGGTTCAGACGTTGTTCTTGTTGACACAGCTGGTCGAATGCAGGTATTATTCATATTCTATCTCGGGCCATTTATTCAGCTTCTGAAACATCACATCATGGTTATTTGATTGTTGCAATCGTTTTTCATTGGCATTCACAGGACAATGAACCATTGATGCGTGCACTATCCAAGCTTATATATGTCAACAGCCCAGACCTGGTACTTTTTGTTGGCGAGGCACTGGTCGGTAATGATGCTGTTGATCAACTATCGAAGTTCAATCAGGTCTTGAGACTTCTATCATTCTTAATACGTCACAATCATAGATCATAGGATAGATTATAGTTTTATTCATTTAATTTAACAGCTTCTTCATTCTATTCCTAACAGAAACTAGCTGACCTCTCACCCTCACCGAGCCCTAGGTTGATTGATGGAATTTTACTAACCAAGTTCGATACCATAGATGATAAGGTAAAACTCTTGATACATATTAGACTCGCTTTTTATGTTAATTTTATTTCCAACCACAATGGTGATATATATAGGTTGGAGCTGCACTTTCAATGGTTTACATATCAGGAGCACCTGTGATGTTTATCGGGTGTGGGCAGTCTTATACAGACCTGAAGAAGCTGAACGTCAAGTCTATTGTGAAGACGCTGCTTAAATGATTGTGCACATGAAGTCATCCTGAGTCGGTCTGTCGGTCGTGTTGTGATTTGTTTTCTGGATCTACATCTGTCACCGTACTTCCTCAGATTCACATTTGTTTGTCTGTCATCCATAATTTCAGTTTCTGTGTTAAAATCCTCCGGTGAACATCTTTGTGTTACAAGTTTATTACACGTTGCATGTTTTTGACATTAGTAATCATACATGGTCGCATATGTAACGTCTCACTTTATCTTGATGATATCATCATGTAAATTTGGCACTTAATATAACTATTTTTATATCATAGCACACATATCTCGTCATCAGCAAGGATGTCCAAAAAATCGATAAGGAAAGAAGCTTTACAAAACCGACAAAATTGAAGAACCAAGCAACATAAGATTCACAGTCGATGAGATGACTCGAGTGCCGATAAACAACTTGAATGCGGATCGATTGTTGAAGGTCCAGAAGAAAGCATCAAGTGAAACTTCGATTAGATCAATGGGTCTACATTTCCTTAGGTATTCAAGACATTATTTCAAGATTACTGATTAAATGTTTGAGTAAAACGTTTAGCTCCTGCATTAGATATCCATCCCCTGTATTTATAAGGGTTCGCACAATACTCCATCAAATTTAATGTTACCTACTCATAAACCTACTCAATAGGTAAAAAACCACTCAATGGTGATAAAAATTAAAATGACGATATTGATGCTAGTGATGATATCCTTGATAGTTGCCATGAGATGATACCTTCCGTTTTACAATAGGTTCTTACCATATTCTATACTCATTTACTTTTCATTTTTACCATCAAACTACAATTATAGCTTTTAGATGCTGCTGTAAATTTCAATTAGATATAGATGTTCAATTGAACATACACAAAGACACATCTTAACCTTGACATTTGCTTATTATTTGGTGTGTTCGTTTGAGATAGTAACATGTATAGAGTATACAATAGGATCATAAGGCAATCCAAGGTAATCATACAACTAAAGAAAATTAAGTAAACGTTTTTAAAGGAGTCACACATTTTAGAGAAAGAGTCCATCGTCTTAAAAGTTAAATCTAAGGTAATTATCCTGTGTATTTATTTAAGTATAAGGACACAACGTGTTAATTCATATATTTAAAAAAGACAATATGTGTAATTTACATATTTAAAAGTTTTGTGTAACTTTACCATATGAAGATATCTTCACCACACCTATCGAGATATCACGAATTAATTTTACAAAAGTAAACGGCCGTTTACTTTTCTAAACCATAAAACTCATGACTTTATCTATATTCACCTATCCAAACCCTACTTTCCACATAAATTGCCGCCCCACTTTAATTTTCATCCATTCCGAAGGTTTAAGGTGTTTTTGATCTTATATGAATAATTTTTAAACAACTACAAGGTTAATATGTATTTATTTGGTCTTAATTTTTTGATAATATCTTGTTCATTTTTTTGGTATATATCAAAAGTAGTGTTTTTATTTATTTAAGTTATAAAGTTTAATATTTGACGATACTTACGGTGGAATCGACTTGGTATGATGTATATTAATGAATTTCTAGCTTTTTTGAAGTTTAAATTGATTATGCTCATGTTGAACCTTGTAAAAATCTTATTATTATAATAAACAAACAAATTTTTATGTCTCATGTCATTTTTTAAGACCACCTTTAGCCATATGATATTTTTTGAATTAGTCTCCAATTGTTAGTATGTTGCATATAAACTTATAATTCACATTTTCAGCCGAAAAGATATATAAAACACATAAAACATATGGTTATTAATCAGTTACATAGTTTATAAAATGAAATAATATTGTACAGTTTGGGAAAAATATTAATATTTGACCGTTTAACAAAAATTTTTAACATTTTTAAAAGTATTAAAAAACCGTAAAAAGTACTATTAAATATTATAAAAAATTTACTGTCGTGTTAAAATTTTACCAAAATCATTACACATTCTATAAAATGAAATAATCTATGTATAGTTTTGAAAAAGCATCAAAAGAAAAAAATTTCATAAAATTATATAACATTTTTGTTAATAAAAAATAGGGTTGTACAGTTTTGTTAATTATAAAATTTTATCTATTCTATTCTTGTATCATACGTGTTTATAACCTATCTTAATATTTAGTGTAAGATTAATATAATTATATTTATTTGTTTAATAAAAATAAAATTTTGATAATCCAACCAATCAACTATTAGCCAATATTAATCCCAATTAATCCAACCAGTGACAATCTCAACTTTTATTTTTCTTACCAATAATAATCTTAGTTTAGCATAGTTAATTTTATTTATTTTAGCGACGTAACATGGGACATGTCATTGAAATGAACAATACTCTTTAAATAAAAAATCATAAAAAAGTATGTTGCTCGAACCAAAAAAACAAAATTAATTACTTATCAGAACAGGCGATATGAGAAAACGAAATTGACTGGACACTTATTTTAGAAAATAATTAGAATTTGGAAAAGAAAAAATTGATTGGAAAGAGACAGTTGATTGAACACATTGGAGGATAATCTATACTTATTAATAAAACAATAATTTTGGTGCCACGTGACATTCTTTTAAACCTCTATTTTTTTCAATTCTCGCCTAAATATGTATCTGTTCTTAGTGTTAGTATAGGTTCATTTGATTAAAAGTCAACTTCTATACAAGAGATATTTAAGGAATATTTGAAAATTTAACCCTAAATTAGAGCACATTTTTTTTGGAAATTAAATCATGCCTAATATTTCTTTTTTTTTTTTCAAATAATTCATCAATAAAAATTGTACAAATTATTTATGATTTTCTTCATCTATGAAATCAGTTCTTTGATTGTGTTTTTCTTTTAAATACGCTGTAAGGATTCCTGAAGTCTGATGCAACCCAAAACAGCCTAAGTGTCTCAGCAACATGCACTAAGTACTGAAGTGAAGAATGCTTCGGAAGTTTTACACAAAGCATTAGAAAATACTCTAAGTGTAAAATCTTCCGAAGCCAAGACCAATATCTTCCGAAGCCAAACATGAAGTCTTCCGAAGCTTCAGAGACAAAGTCTTCCGAAGCTTTAACCTATGAAGACAGATTTCTTCCGAAGACTTTTAGTACACATGCTTTATCTGATGTACTGTTCCATAAAGCACCTTTTCCGCTGCATCTCTGTAAAGTCACCAACTTACATGAGTTGGTGAAAAGGGTCTTGCTTTTGGTAACTGTACATTGAGGTCTTGAGTCTTCAACTTTCCACTTTATGTACTTTATCCTTTTTGTATTGTATAAGGATGTGAGCTATGGCATGTCATAGTCACAAGGTCAAAAGGCATATATGCCTTTTGATCCTACAATTGATTTTGTTAGTGTCTAGTCAATTGTATCCAGCTGGCTTTCAAAGTATAGCCGGCTGTAGGTTGTAGTATAAGTATTTCAAGTTCTTGTATCTTTTCTTCATGCTTTGTAACACTTGTAAAAGAACTTGAGAAAGCAATATACTGCCTCCTTGAAACCCATATTCTCTTGTTCTGTCTCTTGCTTTACTTGTGTTCTTTGTATCACCTTTGGTTACCCAGTTCACTGTTTGATTAGAGCTTAGTTAATCTCCTCATTGTGTTGTTGTGTTGTAATTGTGCTTAAGCCCTTAAACGGTCCTGCATACGCTGTTTATATTCAAATTTTAACGAAAGTTACAGAATTTTTTAATCGACTCCTCTTCAGTTTGAAGAAATTCATGGGTATCCTTTTTTGAAAATGAAATCATACCCGATTTTGAAGTATTTCACAACCATCCCAGGTTTACGACCCTCGCGATTTGTCTTTATAAAGTCTAATGATATCGCATTTGACAGACTTTATTTACGTTCTCATTTTGGCTTCGGTTTTATCAAGTTTTCTTCAACAAAATGTATTTATTTTTTGTTATATTTGAGCTTTCATCCTCTGCAATTATGATTTAACCTATCATTGTTTATAATTGTGTTTTTCGATTAATATTATTTTAATTTAATTTTTTTGAAGGTGATCTGCTTCAACAGTCCATCTGTAAAGAGGTATTACATGTTTTTACTTTTTAAACGTTTTTATTTCTTTTTATATGTACTGCCAAATTATTATTATTATTATTATTATTATTATTATTATTATTATTATTATTATTATTATTATTATTATTATTATTATTATTATTATTATATTATTATTATTATTATTATTATTATTATATTATTATTATTATTATTATTATTATTATTATTATTATTATTTCTTATTATTATTATTATTATTATTATTATTATTATTATATTATTATTATTATTATTATTATTATTCTTATTATTATTCTTATTATTATTATTATTATTTATTCTTCTTCTTATTCTTCTTATTATTTATTCTTTATTATTCTTATTATTATTATTATTATTCTTATTATTCTTATTCTTATTATTATTATTATTATTATTATTATTATTATTATTATTATTATTATTATGTTTGATTGGAATTCGTTTGGTATGAATAAATTGTTTTGATGTATCTGCAAGTAATATTGAAAATCACACTTTTATTTCACGATTGACTTTGACACATTCAGATAAAAAAATTTATTTTAAATTTCAAAGAAGACAGTTTCTATTATCAATGTGTTTTGAAATGATAATAAACAAAAGCCAAGGATAATCGCTATACAAAGTTGGTTTGTTTTTTAATAAGGATCATGATCAGCTCTATGTTGCATTATCTCGAGTTTAAAGCAGATAGAGGCTAAAACTATTAATATTAGATAATAATAAAAAAATAAACCAACAAAATATCAATGTTGTATACAAATAAATTTTCGGATGTTTATGAATTTGAAATATTATTTTTCATGTTCAATTTAATTTGTTTATTACTTAAAGTTCTTATTTATTATAAAGTTATTTCATTCCATATTATACACTATTTAGACGTATAAATATTAACAGAGAAAACCTGTAAGGATTCCTGAAGTCTGATGCAACCCAAAACAGCCTAAGTGTCTCAGCAACATGCACTAAGTACTGAAGTGAAGAATGCTTCGGAAGTTTTACACAAAGCATTAGAAAATACTCTAAGTGTAAAATCTTCCGAAGCCAAGACCAATATCTTCCGAAGCCAAACATGAAGTCTTCCGAAGCTTCAGAGACAAAGTCTTCCGAAGCTTCAACCTATGAAGACAGATTTCTTCCGAAGACTTTTAGTACACATGCTTTATCTGATGTACTGTTCCATAAAGCACCTTTTCCGTTGCATCTCTGTAAAGTCACCAACTTACATGAGTTGGTGAAAAGGGCCTTGCTTTTGGTAACTGTACATTGAGGTCTTGAGTCTTCAACTTTCCACTTTATGTACTTTATCCTTTTTGTATTGTATAAGGATGTGAGCTATGGCATGTCATAGTCACAAGGTCAAAAGGCAGATATGCCTTTTGATCCTACAATTGATTTTGTTAGTGTCTAGTCAATTGTATCCAGCTGGCTTTCAAAGTATAGCCGGCTGTAGGTTGTAGTATAAGTATTTCAAGTTCTTGTATCATTTCTTTATGCTTTGTAACACTTGTAAAAGAACTTGAGAAAGCAATATACTGCCTCCTTGAAACCCATACTCTCTTGTTCTGTCTCTTACTTTACTTGTGTTCTTTGTATCACTTTTGGTTACCCAGTTCACTGTTTGATTAGAGTTTAGTTAATCTCCTCATTGTGTTGTTGTGTTGTAATTGTGTTAAAGCCCTTAAACGGTCCTGCAATTGGTATCAGAGCTTTCCAGGCTCTTGATATAAGATCTAACCATCTTAAGATTTCTCACACACACAAAAGCTAAACTCTTCAAATGGCTTCCATCTCAAAGACTGATATGGAGACTGGAACCATGAACAAATCCCCACTGATCACTCTTGATGATTTTGACACCTGGTGCATGAGGATGGAAGGCTTCATCAGGTCTCTTGATTCAAGAATGTGGGAATCTGTTGAGAATGGACCTTTCATACCCAGCACCCCCTCTGCTACTGGTGCTGGTATGATTCCTAAAGATGTGGCCAACTACTCAGATGAAGATAGAAAAAGAGTAGAGATTGACAGGAAGGCCATGACTGCTCTTCAGACTGCTCTCCCAAACTCTGTATACAGAGGTTTTAAGAAGTGCAAGACAGCCAAACAGCTGTGGGATGCACTGAAGCTGATGTATGAAGGCTCCTCTGAAGCCAAGGAGAACAAGAAAGATCTTCTGAAGCAGCAGTTTGAGAATTTCACCTTCAAAGCAGGTGAAACCATGACCCAACAATACTTCAGGTATGTTGAGATTGTGGATACCCTAGTGGATGGAGGAGTTCCTCTTGAGAACAGGGACATTGTAAGGAAGTTCATGTCCTCACTTTCTAGGCAATGGACACACTATTGTGTGGTGATCAAGAGGACTGAGAACCTTAAGACTCTTACTCTTACAGAGTTGTATGGGATTCTCAGTGGATACCAGATGGAGATGAACATGCAAGGTTCATCTGGCAACTCCAACAATCAAATGGGTTCAGCCCTTCATGTGGTTGAAAGGGACAGCATAGAACCCCAACATCATCTCATATGCTACCCTGACAACTCACAAAAGGGTCCTTTCATCACCTTCCCGGAGACACCAAGGGAGAACTTTACTCAAGGAAGCCCATTCCAAGAGACAAGTTTTTCTCAAGCCTTTGTGTCTGCAGATAAAAGCTGTGGGAATTATCTTTTCACTCTTGAAGACCTGGACTGTATCCATCCAGATGACCTGGAATACATGGAGATAGTTCAGCAGATGGCTCTTCTCACTCACAGAGCCAAGAAGTTCTACAAGAGGACAGGAAGAAGATTTCCAAGCAATGCTACCAGTAGTAAGTTTGGGCTGGATAAAAGCAAGTTAAGTGTTACAACTGTAACCTTATGGGTCACTTTGCTAGGGAGTGTAAGGCACCTAAAGCAAATGGGGGCCAAACACAACCCAGACCAAACTTTACTGACAAAGCTCCTCAGGCTGAGAAGACAAAGCAACATGCTGCTGTTGCTGTTGAAGAGGGAGGCTTTGACTGGAGTTTTCAGGTGGAGGATGCTTCTCCAAACCAAGCACTGATGGCTGACCATGATGAAGCCAAGGTATTGGAACATCTTTGCTCCCCTGAATGCATTGCTAAAGTAAATAGATACAGGTCCTACAACCTAGAGATGAGATCTGATCTTGAGTCATTAAACATATTAAAATCTGATTTTAGAAAGTCTGAAAATGATTACAAGTTAAAGATAGAGGACTTGGATAAAACCATTTCAGTACTAAAACATGAACATACAGATTTTAGAACTCAGATCCAAGATCTCATCACTAAGTTAACTGAGTGCCAGGCTGAGCTTGTGATCAGCAAAGCCAAGGCAGAGAAGAGTGTTCTTGAAGAAGAGACCTTCAAGAACATGATATCCTCATCCCTGCACAACAAGGTTTGTTATCAAAATAGACAGGGACTGGGATCAAATGAGATAGCTCCTCCACACACAATCTTGTCTGTAAGATCTCCTAGGTGTGGAACTTGTGAAGATGAGCTTCCTCTCATAGATCCTATAAGTGAGGATGATGAAGAAGTGATAGTGAAGAATTCCTCTGAGAAGAGTGAAGAAGAGGATTCTTCCAAGGGCCACTATCCTTCTGAGGAGAAGAAATCAACTGTGATGACCAAGTCCAAAAGAAAGAACTTGATCAGGAAGAGCAAAAGGAAGGCAAAGAAGGCTCAAGAAATCAAGGCTACTTTTGATGCTAAGCAGAAACAAGTGTTTATCTCTGCAGGTTTCAAAGTAGTAAGGACTGAAGACATCAACCAAGACTCCTCAGCTAAGAGTCATGGTTCTTGTTCAAATCATCTCAGTGCCAAGAAGAAGACTGAGCTGCTGTGTACCACTGCTGCACAGCCTGGACCATCAAACTCCAAGAACAGTTCACAGCCCAAAGGAACTGTCTCAGCATCTACCAAGATGAAGGTGGAGAAGGGATGTGACCAAAGCCAGTCTTGCTCTCAAAAGGAGACTTCTTTGAAGAAGAAAATGTGGTGTGTTATGTGTGAAAGTACTTCTCACATTGCTAAGGATTGCCCATACAATCCTAAAAGTACTGTCCACATGACCAAAACAAAGACTTCAAAGAGTCTCAAGAAGTCTCAAGCTTCGGAAGGAAAGTCTGTTTCCTTCGGAAGCTCCAAATCAAAGAAGAAGGTAAATGGAAAATTACCTTCGGAAGCAAAGTTGGTCTCGGAAGAAAGGAGTTCTTCCGAAGCACTGAAGTCTGCTGCAGTGACTGTAGATTCTTCCGAAGGATCAGTCATCAAAACTTGTGAAGTTCCAAAAGCTTCTAAGGTTTTGAAGGTCAAGTCCAAGACTCCAAAGGTGGTGTGGAAGTCTAAGAAAGACCAAATGACTGAAGTTTCTCCATCAACAACAGCTGAAGATCCCATAGTACAACCATAGGATCTATTACTGTTGCATTACCTTCTATTACTATTAATGAGCCCAAGACAAGTAAGGCTTGGGTTTCCAAATGTAACTAATCATTTTCTTTGTGCAGGAACAGCTCAAGACAAACAGGAATGTCTGGATAATTGACAGTGGCTGTTCCAGGCACATGACAGGCAATAGGTCTCTACTCCATAATTTTGAGAGAATTGATGGAGGACCAGTTGCTTTTGGAGGAGATGAAGGTGGTTACATTTCTGGAAGGGGCAAGGTCACAAATGGTAAGCTCAGCATTGAAAGGTAAACTTTGTTAAGGAGCTTGGGTACAATCTTCTGAGTGTATCCCAATTTTGTGATCAGAGTCATAACATGCTCTTTACTGAGCATGAGTGCATTGTTCTCAAGCCTGGTGTGGTCATTCCTCATGAGCATATCCTGCTCAGAGCCCCCAGGAAAGGGAACATGTACAAGATGGATTTGCAAGAAACATCTCCCTCTGGAGAAGTTTCATGCTTTCTATCTAAAGCAAATAGTGATGAGTCTTTCCTATGGCATAAAAGAATGTGCCATGTAAACTTTAAGAACATGAATAAATTAATTAAACATGATCTGGTAACTGGAATGCCAAAGAAAGAGTTTACTAGTGATGATCATTGTGTTGCATGCCTGAAAGGGAAGCAACACAAGGTATCTCACAAGCCTAAGGAAAAGAACTCCATCACTACTCCCCTACACTTGTTACATATGGATCTCTTTGGCCCCACCAGTGTAATGAGTTTAGGAAGGACCTCTTACTGTCTGGTGATCACAGATGATTTTACAAGATTCACTTGGGTCTTCTTCCTTAGAACTAAGGATGAAACCCCTGAGATTCTGAAGAATTTCATCTTAAAAGTTGAGAATCAATGTGATCACAAGGTCAAAACCATAAGATGTGATCAAGGAACTGAATTCAAGAACCAAATCCTTGATACATTTTGTGATGAAAAAGGTATTACAAGACAATATAGTGCTCCCAGGACTCCTCAGCAAAACGGAGTTGCTGAGAGGAGAAACAGGACACTTATTGAAGCTGCAAGAACTATGTTGTCTGACTCTAAACTGCCTATCACCTTCTGGGCAGAGGCAGTTAATACTGCTTGCTATGTGCAAAACAGAGTTTTAGTAGTTAAGACACATGGTAAGACTCCTTATGAACTTTGGCACAAGAGGAAACCTTTCATTGGTTTTCTCAGGTCATTTGGATGTCCCTGCACCATCTTGAATACCAAAGATCAAATTGCCAAGTTTGCTGAGAAATCAGATGATGGACATTTCATTGGATACTCTTCTCAAGCTAAAGCTTATAGAGTATACAATCTCAGAACTAGAATTGTTGAGGAGTCAGCCAATGTGACTTTCAATGAGCACACTCCTTGTGTGGCTGGTTCTGGTCCGGATTGGCTGTTTGATCTTGATTTAGTTACCAACTGTTTTAACAAATCTTGTGAGCATGTTTCAGGATCTGCAGAAAATCTAAATACAGGTGATCCTGATCCAAGATTTGAGCTAGGAAGACCTTCAACTCATACATCTTCAGCTCCAGTTGGAACTACTTCAGCAAATGAGGTTTCTATCAGCACAACAATGACAAATTCAGCTGATACATCTGGCATGCCTTCAAATTCCAGCTCAGAGGCCTCTCAACCAGATAAAGACACCTCACTTGTAGAAGACAACAATGGTGATGGTGATAGTGATCAGGAATTTCTTGATGCTAATAACCATACCATAGATGACAACATCAATGATGTTTCACACTCATTGGATCAAGTAATCTTGATAAGTGTGATAATGTGGAGGGTGAATCTTCCAGACCAGATTTAAATTTCTCAAATTTAGATCTTTCTCAACAACTTGCTGTGATCCCTCAGCTAAGGATCCACAAGTCTCACCCCACCACAAACATCATTGGAGATGTTGTCACAGGGGTAAGAACAAGAGGACAAACCCATGAAGCAAATGTTTGTCTTCACTCTTGTTTCTTATCTCAGATAGAGCCCAAGAAAGTTGATGAAGCTCTAAAGGATGGAAGTTGGGTTGAAGCTATGCAACAAGAGCTGCTTCAATTCAAAAGGCAGAAAGTTTGGAACCTTTGTCCTCTTCCTCATGGGAAGACTACCATTGGAACCAAATGGGTTTTTAGAAACAAGAAGGATGATAGAGGAATCATCATCAAGAACAAGGCAAGACTAGTTGTTCAAGGATACACACAAGAAGAAGGGATTGACTACACTGATGTCTTTGCTCCTGTAGCAAGACTAGAAGCTGTTAGGATATTCCTGGCATTTGCTGCATCCAAGAACTTCAAGGTCTTTCAACTTGATGTAAAGTGTGCTTTCTTATATGGAGTGATTGATGAAGAGGTTTATGTCAAACAGCCACCTGGTTTTGTAGACCCTGATCATCCTGATTATGTTTGCAAGCTTGACAAAGCTCTTTATGGGCTGCATCAGGCACCCAGGAAGTGGTATGAGACACTGTCTGAGTATCTTTGTAAACATGGATACAGGAGAGGTACTATAGATGGAACTCTCTTCATCAAAGGACAGGGAAATGACTTATTGCTGGTTCAAGTATATGTAGATGACATCATCTTTGGTTCAACTAATCCAAAGCTCTGCAAAGACTTTGAGAAGCTGATGAAAGACAGATTTGAAATGAGTTCAATGGGAGAACTCAATTTCTTTCTGGGAATTCAAGTGAAGCAGGTTGAGATGGCATCTTCATAAGTCAGTCAAAGTATGTTCAAGACATACTCAAGAGGTTCAACATGACTGATTGTAAGATTGCTAAGACACCCATAGCCAGAAACCACTCCCTTGGTCCTGATATTGAGGGGGAGTGTGTAGATGAACATTTATACAGGGCTATGATTGGGTCTCTTATGTATCTTACAGCTAGCAGGCCTGATATCATGTTTGCCACATGTATTTGTGCAAGATATCAAGCCAACCCTAAGATGTCTCACTTAATCACTGTGAAAAGGATTTTAAGATACCTCAAAGGTGCTTCAACACTTGGTCTATGGTATCCAAAGAATCCTAATTTCAATCTGTATGCCTATACAGATAGTGATTATGGTGGTTGCAACATGACTGCAAAGTCTACATCTGGGGGATGTCAATTCCTTGGTGGAAGGGTTGTCTCATGGCAATGCAAGAAACAATCCTGTGTGTCTGCATCAACTGCTGAGGCTGAATACATTGCTGCTGCAAGCTGCTGTGCTCAAGTGCTTTGGATTCAAAATCAGATGCTGGACTATGGATTTAACTTCAAAGAGACTCCTATCCACATAGACAACAATAGTGCTATCTCTATCACTGAGAACCCTGTGCAGCACTCAAGGACCAAACACATCAACATCAGGTATCATTTAATAAGAGATAACTATGAAAAGGGATTAATTAAACTAGTCAAAGTTCATACAGATGAACAATATGCTGATCTGTTCACAAAAGCTTTTGATGAACAGAGATTTAAGTATCTGATATCAGCTATTGGGATGATTAACTTTGAGTAGACTTTTTCTTAAAACTAATTCTAATTATTTCTTCTTAAAATATGTGTGTCCTAAGTTGTCTAGTTCATCACTTTCATAAGCTCATGTTTTCTTTGGATGTAAAATTCTTTATGAAGACTTTCCTTAGATTCTTGAAAATTTTCTTATACTTCGGAAGATAACATTTTATCTTCGGAAGAAAAATATGTCTTCAAAATAAATAACTGTCTAAGAGATTTTACCTTCGGAAGAAGTCCAAACTCATCTTCAGAAGCTTAAAATTCTTATCTCAGACACTTATTCATTTTTAAGGACTTTTTCCTTCCGAAGCAAAATTAACTTTCGGAAGCTTTGTTTATTCATGTACAAAGCATCCAAGGGTTTATTTCTCTTCCGAAGCATAAATTTTCAAGACTCTCAGGAAAATCTTCCGAAGCCATTTTAGCTTCGGAAGCATTCTAAATTAAATCTTCCGAAGACAAAGTACCTTCGGAAGCTTTTCGAATTCCAAGAAAACTACTTTTTGAGCAAAAGTAAACTACCTTTTTAGAGGTGGGACCGACTTCCAGATTTCAAAGTTTATCCTCTTTCATTAACTTAGGTTCAAATCCCTTTTCACATAAATACCCAACGGTTCCCCTCTTTCCCACTATCTTCCTCAATTCCACTATTCCTCTAACCTAATTCTCTAAACCGCCTTTGCTTTCTACCTTTCTTCACCCTTAAGCTTCTGAAATGGCCAACCTAAACCGCAGAAACAACCCAGATTTCTCCATGCAACTTCACAGGCAACATAATCAAGTTGCTCTGTTAAGCTCTGAGAAAGATGCAAGTTTCTCAGAGATTTGCCAATTCTTGACTCTGTCCAACTATTTCACCTCCCTGACCATTGATCCTACTCTATATGAGGATCACTTGCTTGAATTCTGGAAGACCTGCCAAGAGGTCATTATGGATGGGGAGAAGGCACTGTCTGCCACAGTGCAAGGGAGGACAATCTTCATCACTCCGGCCATCATTAACCAACATTTGCAGCTGGATGATGAAGAAGGTTAGGTGTCCTTCCCAAAGGAAGCTGTTAATCATTCTTTTGAGCAGATGGGCTATGAGGAAAATTTCTCTGTAAAGACCTTCAGGAAAGGGAAGGTCTCATCCCAGTGGAAATACCTACTCCATGTGGTTATCCACAGCTTATCCAACAAGCATGGTGGATGGGACCAGATTCCTGAGGATCTCTCCTTTATAGTTCATGGAATGGTTCTGGGGGTCAAGTTCAGGTATTCACAATTTGTTTATACTAACTTACTTGCAAACTTAGACTCCTTAGAGTATTACATGTTTCCTAGATATGTTCAACACATTCTCAACTGTGAACTGGGCTCATAGTTGAGGGAAACAAGTAATATTCTTAAATTGGGACAGATGAAGCCCGGCATCTGTAAAATAAATTGGGACATATGGTGGTTGCAATATGACTGCAAAGTCTACATCTGGGGGATGTCAATTCCTTGGTGGAAGGGTGGTCTCATGGCAATGCAAGAAACAATCCTGTGTGTCTGCATCAACTGCTGAGGCTGAATACATTGCTGCTGCAAGCTGCTGTGCTCAAGTGCTTTAGATTCAAAATCAGATGCTGGACTATGGATTTAACTTCAAAGAGACTCCTATCCACATAGACAACAATAGTGCTATCTCTATCACTGAGAACCCTGTGCAGCACTCAAGGACCAAACACATCAACATCAGGTATCATTTAATAAGAGATAACTATGAAAAAGGATTAATTAAACTAGTCAAAGTTCATACAGATGAACAATATGCTGATCTGTTCACAAAAGCTTTTGATGAACAGAGATTTAAGTATCTGATATCAGCTATTGGGATGATTAACTTTGAGTAGACTTTTTATTAAAACTAATTCTAATTATTTCTTCTTAAAATATGTGTGTCCTAAGTTGTCTAGTTCATCACTTTCATAAGCTCATGTTTTCTTTGGATAAAAAATTCTTTTTGAAGACTTTCCTTAGATTCTTGAAAAATTTTTGATACTTCGGAAGATAAAATTTTATCTTCGGAAGAAAAACATGTCTTCAAAATACATAACTGTCTAAGAGATTTTACCTTCGGAAGAAGTCAATATCATCTTCCGAAGCTTAAAATTCTTATCTCAGACACTTATTTATTTTTAAGGACCTTTTCCTTCCGAAGCAAAATTAACCTTCGGAAGCTTTGTTTATTTCTATACAAAGCATTCAAGGGTTTATTTCTCTTCCGAAGCTTAAATCTTCAAGACTCTCAGGAATATCTTCCGAAGCCATTTTAGCTTCGGAAGCTTTTTCAATCAAAACTTCCGAAGACAAATAAACTTCGGAAGCTTTTCGAATTCCAAGAAAACTACTTTTTGAGCAAAAGTAAACTACCTTTTCAGAGGTGGGACCGACTTTCGGATTTCAAAGTTTATCCTCTTTCATTAACTTTGGTTCAAATCCCTCTTCATATAAATACCCAACGGTTCCCCCTCTTTCCCACTATCTTTCTCAATTCTACTGTTTCTCTAACCTAATTCTCTAAACCGCCTTTGCTTTCTACCTTTCTTCACCCTTAAGCTTTTGAAATGGCCAACCTTAATCGCAGAAACAACCCTGATTTCTCTATGCAACTACACAGGCAACATATTCAAGTTGCTCTGTTAAGCTCTGAGAAAGATGCAAGTTTCTCAGAGATTTGCCAATTCTTGACTCTGTCAAACTACTTCACCTCCCTGACCATTGATCCTACTCTATATGAGGATCACTTGCTTGAATTCTGGAAGACCTGCCAAGAGGTCATTATGGATGGGGAGAAGGCACTGTCTGCCACAGTGCAAGAGAGGACAATCTTCATCACTCCGGCCATCATAAATCAACATCTGCAGCTGGATGATGAAGAAGGTGAGGTGTCCTTCCCTAAAGAAGCTGTTAATCATTCTTTTGAGCAGATGGGCTATGAGGGAGATTTCTCTGTAAAGACCTTTAGGAAAGGGAAGGTCTCATCCCAATGGAAATTCCTGTCCCATGTGGTTATCCACAGCTTGTCAAACAAGCATGGTGGATGGGACCAGATTCCTGAGGATCTCTCCTTTATAGTTCATGGAATGGTTCAGGGGGTCAAGTTCAGGTATTCACAATTTGTTTATACTAATTTGCTTGCAGACTTAGACTCCTTAGAGTATTACATGTTTCCTAGATATGTTCAACACATTCTCAACTGTGAACTGGGCTCACAGTTGAGGGAAACAGGTAATATTCTTAAATTGGGACAGATGAAGCCCGACATCTTTAAAATAATGAAGAAGCCAACTGTAGGCTTCTCTGGGATAGAAACAGCCCTAGTCCCAAAATGTTAGAGCTCATTGCTCAAGGTGACAACCTAGCAACACAAGCTAGTGTTGAACCCACACCTCTTTTGTCCTTACCATTAAAAAGACCAGATATTACCCTCACCTACCAAAGAAAATCGAAACGAACCCCTGCTCAGGCTATTGAGTCTGTGCAGGCCCCCAAATACTCAACCTTACAGGAAGAAGTGGACACTAGAGCTCCCACTTCTCCTGAGGAGCAAACCACTCCCATTACTTCACCTATCAGGGCTGAGGTTCCTCAAGCTCAACCTGATGAGCTCAATAGCCCAACAACCTTAAGCCTTCACTCTGAGTCTCAACACTCAATTGGACAACCTTCAGGGGACAGCTACCATCCCCAGCCTTTGGATCTCAACCAACCAATTCCCAACCTATCCTTTTACACTGATGAAGACTTAGGATTCAGTGAGTACCATGAGTCTCTCTTCTCCTCCCCTACTCAAAGAGAGATGAGTACCTCTGACTCTCCTCAGTCTATCCCCCATCAGTCACCTATCACTGAGGTGGACACTTCTGAACCTGTTCAGGATGTCCATACTCATCTTCCGAAGAAGTCCAAACTCATCTTCGGAAGAAAAATATGTCTTCAAAATAAATAACTGTCTAAGAGATTTTACCTTCGGAAGAAGTCCAAACTCATCTTCCGAAGCTTAAAATTCTTATCTCAGACACTTATTCATTTTTAAGGACTTTTTCCTTCCGAAGCAAAATTAACTTTCGGAAGCTTTGTTTATTCATGTACAAAGCATCCAAGGGTTTATTTCTCTTTCGAAGCATAAATTTCTAAGACTCTCAGGAAAATCTTCCGAAGCCATTTTAGCTTCGGAAGCTTTCTAAATTAAATCTTCCGAAGACAAAGTACCTTCGGAAGCTTTTCGAATTCCAAGAAAACTACTTTTTGAGCAAAAGTAAACTACCTTTTCAGAGGTGGGACCGACTTCCAGATTTCAAAGTTTATCCTCTTTCATTAACTTAGGTTCATTTACCTTTTCACATAAATACCCAACGGTTCCCCCTCTTTCCCACTATCTTCCTCAATTCCACTATTCCTCTAACCTAATTCTCTAAACCGCCTTTGCTTTCTACCTTTCTTCACCCTTAAGCTTCTGAAATGGCCAACCTAAACCGCAGAAACAACCCAGATTTCTCCATGCAACTTCACAGGCAACATAATCAAGTTGCTCTGTTAAGCTCTGAGAAAGATGCAAGTTTCTCAGAGATTTGCCAATTCTTGACTCTGTCCAACTATTTCACCTCCCTGACCATTGATCCTACTCTATATGAGGATCACTTGCTTGAATTCTGGAAGACCTGCCAAGAGGTCATTATGGATGGGGAGAAGGCACTGTCTGCCACAGTGCAAGGGAGGACAATCTTCATCACTCCGGCCATCATTAACCAACATTTGCAGCTGGATGATGAAGAAGGTGAGGTGTCCTTCCCAAAGGAAGCTGTTAATCATTCTTTTGAGCAGATGGGCTATGAGGAAAATTTCTCTGTAAAGACCTTCAGGAAAGGGAAGGTCTCATCCCAGTGGAAATACCTGCTCCATGTGGTTATCCACAGCTTATCCAACAAGCATGGTGGATGGGACCAGATTCCTGAGGATCTCTCCTTTATAGTTCATGGAATGGTTCTGGGGGTCAAGTTCAGGTATTCACAATTTGTTTATACTAACTTACTTGCAAACTTAGACTCCTTAGAGTATTACATGTTTCCTAGATATGTTCAACACATTCTCAACTGTGAACTGGGCTCACAGTTGAGGGAAACAAGTAATATTCTTAAATTGGGACAGATGAAGCCCGGCATCTGTAAAATAATAAAGAAGCCAACTATAGGCTTCTCAGGGGTAGAAACAGCCCTAGTCCCCAAAATGTTAGAGCTCATTGCTCAAGGTGACAACCTAGCAACACAAGCTAGTGTTGAACCCACACCTCTTTTAACCTTACCTCTAAAAAGACCAGGAATCACCCTCACCTACCAAAGAAAATCCAAACAAACCCCTGCTCAGGCTATTGAGTCTGTGCAGGCCCCCATATACTCAACCTTACAGGAGGAAGTGGACACTAGAGCTCCCACTTCTCCTGAGGAGCAAACCACTCCCATTTCTTCACCTATCAGGGCTGAGGTTCCTCATGCTTACCCTGATGAGCTCACTAGCCCAACAGCCTTAAGCCTTCACTCTGAGTCTCAACACTCAAGTGAACAACCTTCAGGGGACAGTTACCATCCCCAGCCTTTAGATCTCAACCAACCAATTCCCAACCTATCCTTCTATACTGATGAAGACTTAGGATTCAGTGAGTACCATGAGTCTCTCTTCTCCTCCCCTACTCAAAGAGAGATGAGTACCTCTGACTCTCCTCAGTCTATCCCACATCAGTCACCTATTACTGAGGTGGACACTTCTGAGCATGTTCAGGATGTCAATATGGAAGAGGCTCTCACTTTTAAAAGTGATTACATCATTAAGACCTCAACCATGGCAACTCAGCTCATTGGCATCTCAACTGAGGCTGCCAGTGAGCAGAGGAAAACCAGCAGCCAAGAAACTCCAGCTGGTGGTGAGAGAGAGGACTTTGGTCCAATCATCTCATCCCCCAATGAATCTTCTGATGATGATGAGGGGAATTTGAGGCTAAAGGTGCAAAAACTGTCAAAAACATGCACCTATTTAGTCTCTAAGGTTAGTCACTTGGAATCTCAGGTGACTACCCTGCAAAACAGGGTCAATGATCAGCAACTCCAGATTTCATATCTGCAGGAAAAACTAGCTGGGAGACCTTTAAGGAGAGCTCAACCAGGAACACAAGAACCTATGGAAGTGATTGACTTATCCTCCAGCTCACCTATGCAAGTGGGTGATGCTACCAAAAAGGGGGAGAAAGTTGTTACAACCACAGAACCTGGGAGTTCTTCAGAGAGAATGGACATAGAGGACTCACCATCCTCACTTGTTGTTGTGCATTCTCAGCAACTTCCTCAAGTTCACATTAATGTGGACTCTATAGACTCTCTCATCAGGAGTCTCCACCACTAGGAACTGGCAATCACATCATAAGGTGGAGGTATGATGATGACAGGAGAGTCCTTATACTTCAAAGAGTTCAAGGCCAACAAGAAGTTTTTCAATTCCAAAGCCTGAGCTTTTATGAAAGACTGGATTTAGTCAACTTGCCACTTGTCAATCCAAGCAATTCAAGACAAGCTGACAGGCTGGCTCAAAGAATCCAAGACAGGATCCTTGCAGAGTTTACTCTAAGAAGGAGACTTAGGGAATCAGGCAATGTCATCGGTCAACTGGATGTTGAGGTGGACCCTAAGATTAGTTTCATAGGGGAAACCTTGACTGAAGGCCCAGTGACAGAACCTGAGACCCCTGTCTCATCATCAACAACTGCTGCTGCGGTCCAAACTCCATCTGAGACACCTGCTGGTGAAGGTGTTTCTCAGCCTCTCTCTGGCCAGAGCATGGAAGCTACTCCAAGCAATGAAGGCCAAGCCTCAATCCACCCTGAGTCACAAAGGTCTGTTGGTGACAAAGGGAAAAGGATAATGACTCCTGAGGAAATTGAGGAGGAAGAGAGAGAGAGGAAAAGGAGACTAAGGGGAGAAAGTTCCACTGGGTCATCTAGCTTCATGCAAGCTGCAATCAGGGCTGCTCCCAGACCAAATACTCAAGATGATGAGTTAAGGGCAGTCAGGATTACCTACTTACAGACCAGGAACTATGACATTGATGAAATCATCTCCCTCCCCTTAGAAGAGCTAAATGAACTGGCTGACAGGGAAGTGTCAAGAGAGTTGAAGGAGAAAGAGGATGCAATGATACTTCTCCAACTCAAAGAGGAGAAGAGACAGAAAAGACTTTACAAGCATGCTCCCACTCTCTCACCAGTTCAAGAAAGTCCTGCACAGGAAGATGTGGCTCCACAAGAACCTCAGGTAGATAAAGAAGAAGATAGGATCAAGATGATCAACTACCTGAGTGCCACAGGCTTCTATCAGGCAGATGCACTTCTTCCCTTGTCCTATGACTTCATTGAGTTCGAGTATCTAAAGCAACTTGAGCTTGAGTTAGTCAAGGAAAGAAAGACAACTAAAAGAAAGCTAAGGGAAGAAGCTGCAAAATCAAGAGCCATCATTCAAAAGAATGCAAAGAAGTCTGCTGACAGACAAAGAATGGTGAGCTTCTTGAAGCTGTATGGATTCTCCGGAAGGAGACTTGGCCCCATGTCTCTATCCACTATGGATGAGCATATTAGGGTGATCAAGCAGAAGATTAAAAGTGGAGAACTTATTGACTTGCACTCTCTTCCAAGTCAAGTCCCACCTGAAGTGGAGGTCAAGTTTGAACAACCAGAGACACCTCAACCAGCACCTCCAGCTGAGCCTCAGCAAGCTTCATCTTCTGATCCTAGGCAGGGTCAAACTCCCTCTCCTTCTGAACCTGTGAGGGAGGAACACCCAACTGAGAAAAACACTGATGATCAACATGGTGCTGCAGACCAGTCTTCTCAGTTAAAGACATCCAAGAGGAAGAAGAGGATGGCTTCTAAACCAAAGACTAAGAAGAAGAAGCCAAAGTCATCTACCTCTGCACCTCAGGCTGAATCAGATCAACCTGAGGAAGTGCATGATGAGGCAGCCCAATCAACTCCTATTCAAGTGGCTCCTCTAACTAGTGAGACACCCATCTTGTCCTGGACTTACTCTACTAATCCAGAAAGATGGACTGTTATCAGAGATCAAGGTGTTGAGAATGTCTACTCATGGCAAGACATAATCAACTTACCTCTGCATGATCTCTTTGAGATGAGAAGATACTATGAAAGTCTTGATGATCCTGACCATCTCATGAAGAAAGGAATGGTCCTGATTGTACTGAAGACTACCAACATTTGAAGATCTTCCAAGTGTTTTGGTAGCATCAGCCTAGGGGGAGTTTGTAAGGATTCCTGAAGTCTGATGCAACCCAAAACAGCCTAAGTGTCTCAGCAACATGCATTAAGTACTGAAGTGAAGAATGCTTCGGAAGTTTTACACAAAACATTAGAAAATACTCTAAGTGTAAAATCTTCCGAAGCCAAGACCAATATCTTCCGAAGCCAAACATGAAGTCTTCCGAAGCTTCAGAGACAAAGTCTTCTGAAGCTTCAACCTATGAAGACAGATTTCTTCCGAAGACTTTTAGTACACATGCTTTATCTGATGTACTGTTCCATAAAGCACCTTTTCCGCTGCATCTCTGTAAAGTCACCAACTTACATGAGTTGGTGAAAAGGGCCTTGCTTTTGGTAACTGTACATTGAGGTCTTGAGTCTTCAACTTTCCACTTTATGTACTTTATCCTTTTTGTATTGTATAAGGATGTGAGCTATGGCATGTCATAGTCACAAGGTCAAAAGGCAGATATGCCTTTTGATCCAACAATTGATTTTGTTAGTGTCTAGTCAATTGTATCCAGCTGGCTTTCAAAGTATAGCCGGCTGTAGGTTGTAGTATAAGTATTTCAAGTTCTTGTATCTTTTCTTTATGCTTTGTAACACTTGTAAAAGAACTTGAGAAAGCAATATATTGCCTCCTTGAAACCCATACTCTCTTGTTCTGTCTCTTACTTTACTTGTGTTCTTTGTATCACTTTTGGTTACCCAGTTCACTGTTTGATTAGAGTTTAGTTAATCTCCTCATTCTGTTGTTGTGTTGTAATTGTGTTAAAGCCCTTAAACGGTCCTGCAAAACCTACTAATGTTAGATATAGCTAATGTTAAAAATTATACGTAAAAGTCGATATACAAAATATTATCAATAATATTATAACTTACGCACATTTTTAAACAACAATAATATTTTTTGATTGAACTCGTGTGTTACACGGGACTTTAGCCTAGTATACAATATATAATTGAATACATTCACATCGTTGATATATTATAAAAACCAAAATAAAAAATGATTTTATAGATTGGAATTGTTATTGATAACAAAATCGAAAGTTGAGATTGTCACCGGTGAAATTGTTAATTGTAACACCCCGAATTTCTATTTAAACGAAAGAAAAAGAAAAGTAAAGAGAAAGAATAGAAATTGTGCACAAGTGGAGGGGGAAAAATGTACAAAGTACAAACCTTATTACTTTAAGGTTTAAAGGGGCATGGTTGCCTATTCTTCTTCATCTTCTTCAATCGGCTGAAAAGAAGAAAAGAAGAGAGAGAGAGAGCCCCGGTTCTAGAGAGAGAAAGTGGAACAAGCAGCTTCAAAAGGTAAGTCTTCTCTTATATGAGCTCGGTTTCAGCTGGGTTTCGAGTTCTTGACTGAAGTTCTTGGTATTTAGTGTTTGTTTTCGGGATTCAAGAGCTGAATCGAAAGTGGGTCTTGAACGGGAAGAGTGTTGCTCAAAGGCTGCTAAAGGTGAGTTTCTAGAACCCCTCTTTTACTGATTTTCAACTAATTTGGGGCTATCATGCATACTAAGTAAACATTTGAAAGTAACCATGGGTGTTCAACCTTATGTTCGAAATGATGTATGTATGAATGTATGTTTTAGTGTTAATTATGGGTTAATATTGATGGTTTAGCATGTTTAGATGGCCCTTAGTAATGTTGGATTTATGCTTGGGTATGATTAGGATGATAATCGGGTGAATTTGATAGGTTAGAGAACATTTCAGAACGTTCGGACGAACATGAACAGTGGTCCATGCGCCCAGCATGTTGGCCATACGTCCAAGAGGTGGCCCATGCGCCCAGCAGATGGCCCATGCGCCTAAACTGATGGCCATGCGCCCAGCAGATGGCCCATGCGCCTAAATTGCTGGCCATGCGCCTAAATTGCTGGCCATGCGCCTAAATGGCTGGCCATGCGCCCAGCAGAGATGGCCCATGCACCTAGATTATGCCATGCGCCCAAAGGGTTAAAATGGTTAAGTGTTGATGCGCCTAAACAGGGCAGAAGCGCCCAAATAGTGCCCATGCGCCCAGACTGATATATACTTAGAATTTTCAGGCTCATGCGCCTGAAAGGTCCCATGTGCCCAAGTTGGACCTAAGGTTTTTCTAAGTGGTTTAAAGGATAAATGGGAAGATAGGTCTGGTTATGATGTGATGGCTTATGTTTGATGTGTGTTATGCATGTATGATGTTGTCTGTATGGTGATGGTGTACGTTAATGATTAAGTATATGTTCCTTATTATGTATGTGTGTCTTCCCTTGGCTTTGCGTTGAACGTTAATGAACGTAATAAAGTATTATGTAACGTAAAGTGGAAGATAATGAAAAGAGTAACGTTAATGAATGAATGCATGTATTAATGAATGAACGTGAACGTAAGAGGCTTGCAAGCAAAGTATAGTGAGGTGCACGGCTCTAAATGCCTTAAGCTCAACCGCGTGAGGTCCAGCAAATCCTAAAGTGTGCACGCAAGGGTTCAAGTCTTTATGACTGACCTTCAATGGTGTTACCCATTTTGGTGGGGGTGTTGTTACCCATTTTGGTGGGGGTGTTGTTACCCATTTCGGTGGGGGTGTTGTTACCCATTTCATTGGGGGTGCTGTTACCCATTTCAGTGGGGGTGTTGTTAGCCATTTCGATGGGGGTGTTGTTACCCATAATGTTGGGGGTGAAATATATGATGGTTACCCGAGTTACGTATAACTTCGGGGGTGTGGCATAAAGCCAAGCATAGGTATGAGGTGAGCGAGTTTGTGTTGCAACAGACTCGGATAGAGTTCAATCACTGTGATTGACTCGAATGGGATCTTTGTCACGTATCCCGGTGCTGTGTCGGTCTTCGGACATGAGTCGGGGGCTTGTGAGCAAGTTCCGGCACAGCATCAGCTTTCGAGCATGAGTCGGGGATATTGCACGAGACAAGATTCGAGTAATAAAGAGTAATGAATGAAAGATAATGTATGAAAGAGCGAACTATGAAAAGAACGTTAATGAATTATCGTAATAATGTACTAAACAGGATCCTTGTCATTCGACCTCAGTAATCGTAGCTGTGTGCCACGAAGAGGGTAAGGTCTGACTGGATCTAGAAAGAGAAGTGAACGATAATGTAATACGTTAAATGAGCGAAGTTAATGAACGCAATGACGAAGATAATAATGATATTATCTGTATGTACGTATGATGTATGATCACGAACGATTGTAAAGTATAGTATGATTCTGAAATAAAGTAAAGAACGGTTTTAACGAAAGAAAAGAATGTTTCATTATAAAACTAGAACTCACTCAGCGTCGCTGACTTTTGTATGCATGATAGTTGGCAGGTATTTCTTGATGCTGAGGAGTTGCAGGCATGGATGCATAAGCTACTGGGAGCATTTTGAGGCTGACATCCGTATTTTGACATGTCTTTGTATTTTGAGATGAAAACTAATATTGTAAATGAATGAAGTGACATGTTTTTAGTTATTAATGAAAGATTTAAATTCTGCTGCAAATTAAATGTACGTTTTATAATGTTTTAAGTGTAATGATTGACCAACTACGAGGTTTCCGGGAACGGGGCCTTACAAGTTGGTATCAGAGCCAAAGTTTAAGTGAAATGGGTAAATTTTCAAAAGAAACCTAATCTTAAACTGAGAATGGGACTAAAAGGAAAAGGGATGCCAGTCCTAGTAGCTACGTGCCTGCAGGTAAAGGTTTTATGTAAACGTGTTATGTAAGTTAACGTTAACCGGTATTATGTGCGCATGTTATGTGGTCTATGTGTTGCTGATAGATTTGGATACTGATGTAGTCAGGATAGGTAATGCTCGGAGTATGAAGAGTAACGTAAGTGGCTAATCACAACTGGCCACTGTAATTAGGGACTTACTATACTTGACATAAACTGAGTTGTTCCCTTGAGTGACCATGTTAGTGTTTGAATCTTATAGTGTGCTTTAGAGGATGGATGGCGGTAGATCTTCAAAGGCCTATCGTGGAGGAGGTCACGGTGCTGCTCCGCGGCCTAAGAGAGGGAGACCCAGAGTCGAGAAGGTGGTTCATGAGGGGCCAGAGACCCCTCATCCGAAGGGTGGCGACGAGAGCACCAATCTGAGAGCCTCAGTATAGGAGGCTGTGGTGGAAGAGGTTCATTAGGTCATGCAGATGATTCTACCGTCTGTGATGACCGAAGTGATCAAGGCATTAAAGGAAGGTGAAAGAAACAGGTCCTCGGGAGGACGGGAGCAACCAGAGCCGGAAACGGTTCTCTCTGATGAGGAGGAGGAAGAAGAAGAAGATCCTGCGCCGGAGGCGGCACGAGGCTGTAACTATGGGGCGTTTCAACGATGCAAGCCCCCAACCTTTGATGGAAACGGCACTGCTGCTACTGCTCACCGCTGGGTGAGAGAGATGGAAGCTGTATTGAATATCAGCGAGTGCCGAGAGGATCAGAAAGTAAGGTTTGCTGCCCATTCTTTTATGGATTCGGCTCTGTGCTGGTGGGACAATATAGTCCAAGCCGAAGGAAGCAGGGCTATCGGGAGGATGCGATGGCCAGAGTTGAAAAGGCTGGTGATTGAGGAGTTCTGTCCTCATCGTGAGATGGATAAAGTAGAAAGAGAGTTCCTGCAGCTGGAGGCGGGGACGATGACACATCAACAGTACACCACGAAGTTCAACGAGATGGCACGTCTGGTGCCGGATCAGGTGACACCTCTTTCGCGAAAGATCAAGAGGTACATTCAGGGCTTGCCGGCGGACATCCGTAGGCACATGATCGCTGCCCGACCGAGCACGTTAGGTCGGCGGTTGATTTGGCGGGGAGGTTGTATGATGAAAGATCTGTGATGGTGACTGAAAGTAGCAAGAAAGGAGAGGGTGATCAAGAATGGGACGTGAAGCGATTGGGACGTGGCGGAGCCACTCCAGGCGGCAAAGGTGCATAATTGGATGATCAGCGTGTGGTCATAACTAGTGCGGGGTCGAAAAGGTGTGACAAGTGTGGACACAGGCACCCCGGGGAATGTAGATTGGGGGGCAATGTCTGTTTCCGTTGTGGGAGGACCGGACATGTGGCGAAGAACTGCGGTATGGGGAGGTGTTATTCCTGTGGTGAGGAAGGTCACATGAGCAGGGATTGCAAGAAGCCGAGGGCGAAAGGTTCGGGAGTGAAGATGATCGGAAGAAGCTAGGACGGACCACGATGTTGTGTCAGGTACGTTTTTAGTAAACCAAACTTTAGCCTCAGTGTTATTTGATTCTGGTGCTAGTAAAAAGTTTTATCTCTGCTGCTTACTGTGCTAAGTTGCCTGTTAGTGGTAAAAATATAGACACGCACTTTGATGTAGAATTACCATTAGTAAGTCTACTAGGTTACCTAATGCCCTAGAGGATTGTGCGATAGAATTGAGAGAGAGCACTTGTTCTTGCTAGGCTGTTCAAGACAGACATAGGAAGGTAGACCTGCATTTCCGGGTGAGTTGATCAGTGGTCTATGACTCGCACCCTAAGTGTTGCAAGAAGATGGATTGCTCAACCGTGCACAACTAGAGTTAGGTGACGACCTACGACAATGAAGCATGAGGAAGGCTTCAACCAGGAAAGCGGACTGCTTGGTTTGGAGTCGAGTAAAGCTAATACTAAAGTATAGAGGGTCATTCCTAGTCGTTGCTCAGGTAGGAGGAGTGACACATCGACCGAAGCTACTCGAAGAGTTAAGTGGAACTCATCTGATGTTCCATGTATCTCGTCTAAGAAAGAGCTCGACCGATGAGGATATGATCATGCTACTAGAGAACATTGAGATGGACGAAGCATTTAACCACGAGAAGCAACTGGTGGCTATTACTAATAAGAAGAATAGAATAGGCTAAGGAGGATGATGGTTTTACTTGTGTAGGTGCAGTGAAGCCTAAAGGGATCTAAGTTTAAGTGCAAGATCAAAGAAGAGGTGAGACAGTGTTACCCGTAACTGTTTGAGAACCGATAGGTTTCGGGGACGAAACCTCTTTAAGGGGGGTAGACTTGTAACACCTCGAATTTCTATTTAAACGAAAGGAAAAGAAAAGTAAATAGAAAGAATAGAAATTGTGCACAAGTGGAGGGGGAAAAAGTGTACAAAGTACAAAACCTTATTACTTTAAGGTTTAAAGGGGCATGGTTGCCCATTTCTTCTTCATCTTCTTCAATCGGCTGAAAAGAAGAATAGAAGAGAGAGAGAGCCCCGGTTCTAGAGAGAGAAAGTGGAAGAAGCAGCTTCAAAAGGTAAGTCTTCTCTTATATGAGCTCGGTTTCAGCTGGGTTTCGAGTTCTTGACCGAAGTTCTTGGTATTTAGTGTTTGTTTTCGGGATTCAAGAGCTGAATCGAAAGTGGGTCTTGAACGGGAAGAGTGTTGCTCAAAGGCTGCTCAAGGTGAGTTTCTAGAACCCCTCTTTTACTGATTTTCAACTCGTTTGGGGCTATCATGCACACTAAGTAAACATTTGAAAGTAACAGTGGGTGTTCAACCTTATGTTCGAAATGATGTATGTATGAATGTATGTTTTAGTGTTAATTATGGGTTAATATTGATGGTTTAGCATGTTTAGATGGCCCTTAGTATGTTGGATTTATGCTTGGGTATGATTAGGATGATAATCGGGTGAATTTGATAGCTTAGAGAACATTTCAGAACGTTCGGACGAACATGAACAGTGGTCCATGCGCCCAGCATGTTGGCCATATGTCCAAGAGGTGGCCCATGCGCCCAGCAGATGGCCCATGCGCCTAAACTGATGACCATGCGCCCAGCAGATGGCCCATGCGCCTAAATTGCTGGCCATGCGCCTAAATGGCTGGCCATGCGCCCAACAGAGATGGCCCATGCACCTAGATTATGCCATGCGCCCAAAGTGTTAAAATGGTTAAGTGTTGATGCGCCTAAACAGGGCAGAAGCGCCCAAATAGTGCCCATGCGCCCAGACTGTGTAGGGGTTTGTTAGAACAGAAGACACAGTTTAACCACTTAAACTTTGTAAAACGCAGCGGAAGTTTAACATTATTACATTGTTTGTAAGCTGAAAATATCATGTTCTATTTGATGTTTTAAAGTGTAAACAAACCCAAGAACAAAAGGGATCTTTTATGTGAATAAACAAGCTATGAACATAATGAAAGTGTACATAAAATCACAGCTACATAAAGCTGTGATTAACTACCTTTCTCCAGCTGAAATGTCGACCAAGATGGAGTGATTAGATGCTAGAGATTCGGCCAAGGCTCCAAGGAAGGACCCCTCAAGCTAGTATACCCCAAGCACTATCACAAAACACCTTAGATGCTAGGATTGAACACCAAAACGAAGGGTAACTCTTCTGGAAAATCCTTTCAGCCGAGTTCTCTTCAACAAGAACAAGAAAACCCTTTTCTTGTGTTGTTCTATTGCATGTGTGAGAGAGAAATGAGATGGAGTGAATGTGTATCTAATGTGTGTATGTTTTCAAGATGCTCAACAAAACCAAGAGGAGGCACACCCACCAAGGGGCGGCCGAAACCTCTTATGGTTTTAGGTTTTCCCCCCAAAATTGAAAAACCAAAATATAACACATTAACAAGTCATTTTTAAAAGTTGTTCATTCAATAAACCTTTTATTAGAATAACACATACACACTTACTAATTATTTGATGTTATTTAAATAACTTAAATAACATTACAAACAATATCTATAAATAAAATATCCATATAAATTGTTCAATCTCATATGCAACTTATTTAGAAAACCCATTTTCTAAATTTGGTGTTATTATTTAATTGCATGATCATATCATCAATTGAATAATTGTCGGTGATTTCAAAGCTTGTTATTGGGTATAACCCGACTTGGATCATAACGTACTAACCACATCAATATTCTAAGTGTCTTGGGCACATAGAATCCTACAGACTGATATGTACTTAGAATTTTCAGGCTCATGCGCCTGAAAGGTCCCATGTGCCCAAGTTGGACCTAAGGTTTTTCTAAGTGGTTTAAGGGGTAAAATGGGGAGATAGGTCTGGTTATGATGTGATGGCTTATGTTTGATGTGTGTTACGCATGTATGATGTTGCCTGTATGGTGATAGTGTATGTTAATGATTAAGTATATGTTCCTTATTATGTATGTGTGTCTTCCCTTGGCTTTGCGTTGAACGTTAATAAACAAAATAAAGTATTATGTAACGTAAAGTGGAAGATAATGAAAAGAGGAACGTTAATGAATGAATGCATGTATTAATGAATGAACGTGAACGTAAGAGGCTTGCAAGCAAAGTATAGTGAGGTGCACGGCTCTAAATGCCTTAAGCTCAACCGCGTGAGGTCCTGCAAATCCTAAAGTGTGCACGTAAGGGTTCCAGTCTTTGTGACTGACCTTCAGTGGTGTAACCCATTTCGGTGGGGGTGTTGTTACCCATTTCAGTGGGGTTGGTGTTACCCATTACGATGGGGGTGTTGTTACCCATTTCGTTGGGGGTGTTGTTACCCATTTCGATGGGGGTGTTGTTACCCATTTCGATGGGGGTGTTGTTACCCATAATGTTGGGGGTGAAATATATGATGGTTACCCGAGTTACGTATAACTTCGGGGGTGTGACATAAAACCAAGCATAGGTATGAGGTGAGAGACTTTGTATTGCAACAGACTCGGATAGAGTTCAATCTCTGTGATTGACTCGAATGGGATCTTTGTCGCGTATCCCTGTGTTGTGTCGGTCTTCGAACATGAGTCGGGGGCTTGTGAGCAGGTTCCGGCACAGCATCAGCTTTCGAGCATGAGTCGGGGATATTGCACGAGACAAGATTCGAGTAACAAAGAGTAATGAACGAAAGATAATGTATGAAAGAGCGAAGTATGAAAAGAACGTTAATGAATTATTGTAATAATGTACTAAACAAGATCCTTGTCGTTCGACTTCAGTAATCGTAGCTGTGTGCCACGAAGAGGGTAAGGTCTGACCGGATCTAGAAAGAGAAGTGAACGATAATGTAATACGTTAAATGAGCGAAGTTAATGAATGTAATGACGAAGATAATAATGATATTATCTGTATGTACGTATGATGTATGATCACAAACGATTGTAAAGTATAGTATGATTCTGAAATAAAGTAAAGAACGGTTTTAACGAAAGAAAATAATGTTTCATTATAAAACTAGAACTCACTCAGCGTTGCTGACTTTTGTATGCATGATAGTTGGCAGGTATTTCTTGATGCTGAGGAGTTGCAGGCATGGATGCATAAGCTACTGGGAGCATTTTGAGGCTGGCATCCGTATTTTGACATGTCTTTTGTAAAGATTCCTTAAGTCTGATGCAACCCAAAACATTCAAAGTGTCTCTGCAACATGCACTAAGTACTGAAGTGAAGAATGCTTCGGAAGTTTTACACAATGCATTAGAAAATACTCTAAGTGTAAAATCTTCCGAAGCCAAGACCAATATCTTCCGAAGCCAAACATGAAGTCTTCCGAAGCCTCAGAGACAAAGTCTTTCGAAGCTTCAACCTATGAAGACAGATTTCTTCTGAAGACTCTTAGTACACATGCTTTATCTGGAGTACTGTTCCATAAAGCACCTTTTCCGCTGCATCTCTGTAAAGTCACCAACTTACATGAGTTGGTGAAAAGGTCCATGCTTTTGGTAACTGTACATTGAGGTCTTGAGTCTGTAACTTTCCACTTTATGTACTTTATCCTTTTTGTAATGTATAAGGATGTGAGCTATGGCATGTCATAGTCACAAGGTCAAAAGGCAGATATGCCTTTTGATCCTACAATTGATTTTGTTAGTGTCTAGTCAATTGTATCCAGCTGGCCTTCAAAGTATAGCCGGCTGTAGGTTGTAGTATAAGTATTTCAAGTTCTTGTATCTTTCTTTATGCTTTGTAACACTTGTAAAAGAACTTGAGAAAGCAATATACTGCCTCCTTGAAACCCATACTCTCTTGTTCTGTCTCTTTACTTTACTTGTGTTCTTAGTATCATACTTGGTTAAACCAGTTCACTGTTTGATTAAAGTTTAGTTGCTCTCCTCATTGTGTTGTTGTGTTGTAATTGTGTTAAAGCCCTTAAACGGTCCTGCAATTGGTATCAGAGCTTTTCAGGCTCTTGATATAAGATCTAACCATCTTAAGATCCCTCACACACACAAAAACTAAACCTTTCAAATGGCTTCCATCTCAAAGACTGATATGGAGACTGGAACCATGAACAAATCCCCACTGATCACTCTTGATGATTTTTACACCTGGTGCATGAGGATGGAAGGCTTCATCAGGTCTCTTGATTCAAGAATGTGGGAATCTGTTGAGAATGGACCTTTCATACCCAGCACCCCCTCTGCTACTGGTGCTGGTATGATTCCTAAAGATGTGGCCAACTACTCAGATGAAGATAGAAAAAGAGTAGAGATTGATAGGAAGGCCATGACTGCTCTTCAGACTGCTCTCCTAAACTCTGTATACAGAGGTTTTAAGAAGTGCAAAACAGCTAAACAGCTGTGGGATGCACTGAAGCTGATGTATGAAGGCTCCTCTGAAGCCAAGGAGAACAAGAAGGATCTTCTGAAGCAGCAGTTTGAAAACTTCACCTTCAAAGCAGGTGAAACCATGACTCAACAATACTTCAGGTATGTTGAGATAGTGGATACCCTAGTGGATGGAGGAGTTCCTCTTGAGAACAGGGACATTGTAAGGAAGTTCATGTCCTCACTTCCTAGGCAATGGACACACTATTGTGTGGTGATCAAGAGGACTGAGAACCTTAAAACTCTTACTCTGACAGAGTTGTATGGGATTCTCAGTGGATACCAGATGGAGATGAACATGCAAGGTTCATCAGGCAACTCCAACAATCAAATGGGTTCAGCCCTTCATGTGGTTGAAAGGGATAGCATAGAACCCCAACATCATCTCATATGCTACCCTGACAACTCACAAAAGGGTCCTTTCATCACCTTCCCGGAGACACCAAGGGAGAACTTTACTCAAGGAAGCCCATCCCAAGAGACAAGTTCTTCTCAAGCCTTTGTGTCTGCAGATGAAAGCTGTGGGAATTATCTTTTCACTCTTGAAGACCTGGACTGTATACATCCAGATGACCTAGAATATATGGAGATAGTTCAGCAGATGGCTCTCCTCACTCACAGAGCCAAGAAGTTCTACAAGAGAACAGGAAGAAGATTTCCAAGCAATGCTACCAGTGGAAAGTTTGGGCTGGATAAGAGCAAAGTTAAGTGTTACAACTGTAACCTTATGGGCCACTTTGCTAGGGAGTGTAAGGCACCTAAAGCAAATGGGGGCCAAACACAACCCAGACCAAACTACACTGACAAAGCCCCTCAGACTGAGAAGCCAAAGCAACATGCTGCTGTTGCTGTTGAAGAGGGAGGCTTTGACTGGAGCTTTCAGGTGGAAGATGCTTCTCCAAACCAAGCACTGATGGCTGACCATGATGAAGCCAAGGTATTGGAACATCTCTGTACTCCTGAATGCATTGCTAAAGTAAATAGATACAGGTCCTACAACTTAGAGATGAGATCTGATCTTGAGTCATTAAACATATTGAAATCTGATTTTAGAAAGTCTGAAAATGATTACAAGTTAAAGATAGAGGACTTGGAGAAAACCATTTCAGTACTAAAACATGAACATACAGATTTTAGAACTCAGATTCAAGATCTCATAACTAAGTTGACTGAGTGCCAGGCTGAGCTTGTGATCAGCAAAGCCAAGGCAGAGAAGAGTGTTCTTGAAGAAGAGACCTTCAAGAACATGATATCCTCATCCCTGCACAACAAAGTGTGCTATCAAAATAGACAAGGACTGGGATCAAATGAGATAGCTCCTCCACACACAATCTTGTCTGTAAGATCTCCTAGGTGTGGAACTTGTGAAGATGAGCTTCCTCTCATAGATCCTATAAGTGAGGATGATGAAGAAGTGATAGTGAAGAATTCCTCTGAGAAGAGTGAAGAAGAGGATTCTGCCAAGGGCCACTATCCTTCTGAGGAGAAGAAATCAACTGTGATGACCAAGTCCAAGAGAAAGAACTTGATCAGGAAGAGCAAGAGGAAAGCAAAGAAGGCTCAAGAAATCAAGGCTACTTTGATGCTAAGCAGAAACAAGTTTTTATCTCTGCAGGTTTCAAAGTAGTAAGGACTGAAGACATCAACCAAGGCTCCTCAGCTAAGAGTCCTGGTTCTTGTTCAAATCATCTCAGTGCAAAGAAGAAGACTGAGCTGCTGTGTACCACTACTGCACAGCCTGGACCATCAAACTCCAAGAACAGTTCACAGCCCAAAAGAACTGCCTCAGCATCTACCAAGATGAAGGTGGAGAAGGGATGTGACCAAAGCAAGTCTTGCTCTCAAAAGGAGACTTGTTTGAAGAAGAAAATGTTGTGTGTCATGTGTGAAAGTACTTCTCACATTGCTAAGGATTGCCCATACAATCCTAAAAGTACTGTCCACATGACCAATACAAAGACTTCAAGAGTCTCAAGAAGTCTCAAGCTTCGGAAGGAAAGTCTGTTCCTTCGGAAGCTCCAAATCAAAGAAGAAGGTAAATGGAAAATTACCTTCGGAAGTAAAATTGGTCTCGGAAGAAAGGAGTTCTTCCGAAGCACTGAAGTCTGCTGCAGTGACTGTAGAATCTTCCGAAGGTTCAGTCATCAAAACTTGTGAAGTTCCAAAAGCTTCTAAGGTTTTGAAGGTCAAGTCCAAGACTCCAAAGGTGGTGTGGAAGTCTAAGAAAGACCAAATGACTGAAGTTTCTCCATCAACAACAGCTGAAGATCCCCATAGTACAACCATAGGATCTATTACTGTTGCATTACCTTCTATTACACTTAGTGAGCCAAAGACAAGTAAGGCTTGGGTTTCCAAATGTAACTAATCATTTTCTTTGTGCAGGAACAGCTCAAGACAAATAGGAATGTCTGGATAATTGACAGTGGCTGTTCCAGGCACATGACAGGCAATAGGTCTCTACTTCATAATTTTGAGAGAATTGATGGAGGACCAGTTGCTTTTGGAGGAGATGAAGGTGGTTACATTTCTGGAAGGGGCAAGGTCACAAATGGTAAGCTCAGCATTGAGAAGGTAAACATTGTCAAGGAGCTTGGGTACAATCTTCTGAGTGTATCCCAATTTTGTGATCAGAGTCATAACATGCTCTTTACTGAGCATGAGTGCATTGTTCTCAGGCCTGGAGTGGTCATTCCTCATGAGCATATCCTGCTCAGAGCCCCCAGGAAAGGGAACATGTACAAGATGGATTTGCAAGAAACATCTCCCTCTGGAGAAGTTTCATGCTTTCTATCTAAAGAAAATAGTGATGAGTCTTTCCTATGGCATAAAAGAATGTGCCATGTAAACTTTAAGAACATGAATAAATTAATTAAACATGATCTGGTAACTGGAATGCCAAAGAAAGAGTTTACAAGTGATGATCATTGTGTTGCATGCCTGAAAGGGAAGCAACACAAGGTATCTCACAAGCCTAAGGAAAGGAACTCCATCACTACTCCCCTACACTTGTTACATATGGATCTCTTTGGCCCCACCAGTGTAATGAGTCTAGGAAGGACCTCTTACTGTTTGGTGATCACAGATGATTTTACAAGATTCACTTGGGTTTTCTTCTTAGAACTAAGGATGAAACCCTGAGATTCTGAAGAATTTCATCTTAAAAGTTGAGAATCAATGTGATCACAAGGTCAAAACCATAAGATGTGATCAAGGAACTGAATTCAAGAACCAAATCCTTGATACATTTTGTGATGAAAAAGGTATTACAAGACAATATAGTGCTCCCAGGACTCCTCAGCAAAACGGAGTTGCTGAGAGGAGAAACAGGACACTTATTGAAGCTGCAAGAACTATGTTGTCTGACTCTAAACTGCCCATCACCTTCTGGGCAGAGGCAGTTAATACTGCTTGCTATGTGCAAAACAGAGTTTTAGTAGTTAAGACACATGGTAAGACTCCTTATGAACTTTGGCACAAGAGGAAACCTTTCATTGGTTTTCTCAGGTCATTTGGATGTCCCTGCACCATCTTGAATACCAAAGATCAAATTGCCAAGTTTGCTGAGAAATCAGATGATGGACATTTCATTGGATACTCTTCCCAAGCTAAGGCTTATAGAGTATACAATCTCAGAACTAGAATTGTTGAGGAGTCAGCCAATGTGACTTTCAATGAACACACACCCTGTGTGGCTGGTTCTGGTCCTGATTGGCTATTTGATCTTGATTTAGTTACCAACTGTTTTAACAAATCTTGTGAGCATGTTTCAGGATCTGCAGAAAATTTAAATACAGGTGATCCTGATCCAAGATTTGAGCTAGGAAGACCTCAACTCATACATCTTCAGCTCCAGTTGGAACTACTTCAGCAAATGAGGTTTCTATCAGCACAACAATGACAAATTCAGCTGATACATCTGGCATGCCTTCAAATTCCAGCTCAGAGGCTCTCAACCAGATAAAGACACCTCAATTGTAGAAGACAACAATGGTGATGGTGATAGTGATCAGGAATTTCTTGATGCTAATAACCACACCATAGATGACAACATCAATGATGTCACACACTCATTGGATCAAGTTAATCTTGATAAGTGTGATAATGTGGAGGGTGAATCTTCCAGACCAGATCTAAATTTCTCAAATTTGGATCTTTCTCAGCAACTTGCTGTGATCCCTCAGCTAAGGATCCACAAGTCTCACCCCACCACAAACATCATTGGAGATGTTGTCACAGGGGTAAGAACAAGAGGACAAACCCATGAAGCAAATGTTTGTCTTCACTCTTGTTTCTTATCTCAGATAGAGCCAAAGAAAGTTGATGAAGCTCTAAAGGATGGAAGTTGGGTTGAAGCTATGCAACAAGAGCTGCTTCAATTCAAAAGGCAGAAAGTTTGGAACCTTTGTCCTCTTCCTCATGGGAAGACTACCATTGGAACCAAATGGGTTTTTAGGAATAAGAAGGATGATAGAGGAATCATCATCAAGAACAAGGCAAGACTAGTTGTTCAAGGATACACACAAGAAGAAGGGATTGACTACACTGATGTCTTTGCTCCTGTAGCAAGACTAGAAGCTGTTAGGATATTCCTGGCATTTGCTGCATCCAAGAACTTCAAGGTCTTTCAACTTGATGTAAAGTGTGCTTTCTTATATGGAGTGATTGATGAAGAGGTTTATGTCAAACAGCCACCTGGTTTTGTAGACCCTGATCATCCTGATTATGTCTGCAAGCTTGACAAAGCTCTTTATGGGCTGCATCAGGCACCCAGAAGTGGTATGAGACACTATCTGAGTATCTTTGTAAACATGGATACAGGAGAGGTACTATAGATGGAACTCTCTTCATCAAAGGACAGGGAAATGACTTATTGCTGGTTCAAGTATATGTAGATGACATCATCTTTGGTTCAACTAATCCAAAGCTCTGCAAAGACTTTGAGAAGCTGATGAAAGACAGATTTGAAATGAGTTCAATGGGAGAACTCAATTTCTTTCTGGGAATTCAAGTGAAGCAGGTTGAAGATGGCATCTTCATAAGTCAGTCAAAGTATGTTCAAGACATACTCAAGAGGTTCAACATGACTGATTGTAAGATTGCTAAGACACCCATAGCCAGAAACCACTCCCTTGGTCCAGATCTTGAGGGGAGTGTGTAGATGAACATTATACAGGGCTATGATTGGGTCTCTTATGTATCTTACAGCTAGCAGGCCTGATATCATGTTTGCTACATGTATTTGTGCAAGATATCAAGCCAACCCTAAGATGTCTCACTTAATCACTGTGAAAAGGATTTTAAGATACCTCAAAGGTGCTTCAACACTTGGTCTATGGTATCCAAAGAATCCTAATTTCAATCTGTATGCCTATACAGATAGTGATTATGGTGGTTGCAATATGACTGCAAAGTCTACATCTGGGGATGTCAATTCCTTGGTGGAAGGGTTGTCTCATGGCAATGCAAGAAACAATCCTGTGTGTCTGCATCAACTGCTGAGGCTGAATACATTGCTGCTGCAAGCTGCTGTGCTCAAGTGCTTTGGATCAAAATCAGATTTAACTTCAAAGAGACTCATATCCACATAGACAACAATAGTGCTATCTCTATCACTGAGAACCCTGTGCAGCACTCAAGGACCAAACACATCAACATCAGGTATCATTTAATAAGAGATAACTATGAAAAGGGATTAATTAAACTAGTCAAAGTTCATACAGATAAACAATATGCTGATCTGTTCACAAAAGCTTTTGATGAACAGAGATTTAAGTATCTGATATCAGCTATTGGGATGATTAACTTTGAGTAGACTTTTTCTTAAAACTAATTCTAATTATTTCTTCTTAAAATATGTGTGTCCTAAGTTGTCTAGTTCATCACTTTCATAAGCTCATGTTTTCTTTGGATGTAAAATTCTTTTGAAGACTTTCCTTAGATTCTTGAAAATTTCTGATACTTCGGAAGATAACATTTTATCTTCGGAAGAAAAAATATGTCTTCAAAATAAATAACTGTCTAAGAGATTTTACCTTCGGAAGAAGTCCAAACTCATCTTCCGAAGCTTAAAATTCTTATCTCAGACACTTATTCATTTTTAAGGACTTTTTCCTTCCGAAGCAAAATTAACTTTCGAAGCTTTGTTTATTCATATACAAAGCATCCAAGGGTTTATTTCTCTTCCGAAGCATAAATTTTCAAGACTCTCAGGAAAATCTTCCGAAGCCATTTTAGCTTCGGAAGCTTTCTAAATTAAACTTCCGAAGACAAAGTACCTTCGGAAGCTTTTCGAATTCCAAGAAAACTACTTTTTGAGCAAAAGTAAACTACCTTTTCAGAGGTGGGACCGACTTCCGGATTTCAAAGTTTATCCTCTTTCATTAACTTAGGTTCAAATCCCTTTTCACATAAATACCCAACGGTTCCCCCTCTTTCCCACTATCTTCCTCAATTCCACTATTCCTCTAACCTAATTCTCTAAACCGCCTTTGCTTTCTACCTTTCTTCACCCTTAAGCTTCTGAAATGGCCAACCTAAACCGCAGAAACAACCCAGATTTCTCCATGCAACTTCACAGGCAACATAATCAAGTTGCTCTGTTAAGCTCTGAGAAAGATGCAAGTTTCTCAGAGATTTGCCAATTCTTGACTCTGTCCAACTATTTCACCTCCCTGACCATTGATCCTACTCTATATGAGGATCACTTGCTTGAATTCTGGAAGACCTGCCAAGAGGTCATTATGGATGGGGAGAAGGCACTGTCTGCCACAGTGCAAGGGAGGACAATCTTCATCACTCCGGCCATCATTAACCAACATTTGCAGCTGGATGATGAAGAAGGTGAGGTGTCCTTCCCAAAGGAAGCTGTTAATCATTCTTTTGAGCAGATGGGCTATGAGGAAAATTCTCTGTAAAGACCTTCAGGAAAGGGAAGGTCTCATCCCAGTGGAAATACCTGCTCCATGTGGTTATCCACAGCTTATCAAACAAGCATGGTGGATGGGACCAGATTCCTGAGGATCTCTCCTTTATAGTTCATGGAATGGTTCAGGGGGTCAAGTTCAGGTATTCACAATTTGTTTATACTAACTTACTTGCAAACTTAGACTCCTTAGAGTATTACATGTTTCCTAGATATGTTCAAACATTCTCAACTGTGAACTGGGCTCACAGTTGAGGGAAACAAGTAATATTCTTAAATTGGACAGATGAAGCCCGGCATCTTTAAAATAATAAAGAAGCCAACTGTAGGCTTCTCAGGGGTAGAAACAGCCCTAGTCCCCAAATGTTAGAGCTCATTGCTCAAGGTGACAACCTAGCAACACAAGCTAGTGTTGAACCCACACCTCTTTTAACCTTACCTCAAAAAAACATGAATCACCGCTCCCCTACCAAAGAAATCCAAACGAACCCCTGCTCATGTCTATTGATCTGTGCATGCCCCATATAATCAACAACCTTACAGGAGGAAGTGGACACTAGAGCTCCCACTTCTCCTGAGGACACACCACTCCCATTTCTTCACCTATCAGGGCTGAGGTTCCTCATGCTTACCCTGATGAGCTCACTAGCCCAACAGCCTTAAGCCTTCACTCTGAGTCTCAACACTCAAGTGAACAACCTTCAGGGGACAGTTACCATCCCCAGCCTTTAGATCTCACCAACCAATTCCCAACCTATCCTTCTATACTGATGAAGACTTAGGATTCAGTGAGTACCATGAGTCTCTCTTCTCCTCCCCTACTCAAGAGAGATGAGTACCTCTGACTCTCCTCAGTCTATCCCACATCAGTCACCTATTACTGAGGTGGACACTTCTGAGCATGTTCAGGATGTCAATATGGAAGAGGCTCTCACTTTTGAAAGTGATTACATCATTAAGACCTCAACATGGCAACTCAGCCCACTGGCATCTCAAATGAGGTTGCCAGTGAGCAGAGGAAAACCAGCAGCCAAGAACCTCAAGCTGGTGGTGAGAGAAAGGACTTTGGTCCAATCATCTCATCCCCCATGAGTCTTCTGATGAAGATGAGGGGAACTTGAGACTAAAGGTGCAGAAATTGTCAAAAACATGCTCCTATTTAGTCTCTAAGGTTAGTCACTTGGAATCTCAGGTGACTACCTTACATAACAGGGTCAATGATCAGCAACTTCAGATTTCATATCTAAAGGAAAAACTAGCTGGGAGACCTTTAAGGAGAGCTCAACCAGGAACACAAGAACCTGTGGAAGTGATTGACTTATCCTCCAGCTCACCTATGCAAGTGGGTGATGCTACTAAAAGGGGGAGAAAGTTATTACAACCACAGAACCTGGGTTCTACACAGAGAATGGACATAGAGGACTCACCATCCTCACTTGCTGTTGTGTATTCTCAGCACTTCCTCAAGTTCACATTAATGTGGACTCTATAGACTCAATCATCAGGAGTCTCTTTGAGGAAGGTATACCAAGGGCTGTCTCATCTCCACCACAAGGAATTGGCAACTACATCATAAGGTGGAGGTATGATGATGACAGAAGAGCCCTTATCCTTCACAGAGTTCAAGGTCAACAAGAAGTTTTTCATTTCCAAAGCCTGAACTTCTATGAAAGATTGGATTTAGTCAACATGCCACTTGTCAATCCAAGCAATTCAAGACAAGCTGACAGGCTGGCTCAAAGAATCCAAGATAGGATCCTTCAGAGGTCTCTCTAAGAAGGAGTAGGCAATCAGGCAATGTCATCGGTCAACTGGATGTTGAGGTGGACCCTAAGATTAGTTTCATAGGGGAAAACTTGACTGAAGGCCCAGTGGCAGAACCTGAGACCCTGTCTCATCATCAACAACTCTGCAGAGGTCCAAACTCCTTCTGAGACACCTGCTGGTGAAGGTGTTTCTCAGCCTCTCTCTGGCCAGAGCATGGAAGCTACACACCAAGCAATGAGGCCAAGCCTCAACCCACCCTGAGTCACAAAGGTCTGTTGGTGACAAAGGGAAAAGGATAATGACTCCTGAGGAAATTGAGGAGGAAGAGAGAGAGAGAGGAAAAGGAAGCTAAGGGGAGAAAGTTTCTGGGTCATCTAGCTTCATGCAAGCTGCAATCAGGGCTGCCCCCAGACCAAATACTCAAGATGATGAGTTAAGGGCAGTCAGGATTACCTATTTACAAACCAGGAACTATGATATTGATGAAATCATCTCCCTCCCCTTAGAAGAGTTAAATGAACTGGCTGACATGGAAGTGTCAAGAAAGATGAAGGAGAAAGAGGATGCAAGGCTACTTCTCCAATTCAAAGAGGAGAAGAAACAGAAAAGACTCTACAAGCATGCTCCCACTCTCTCTCCAGTTCAAGAAAGTCCTGCACAGGAAGATGTGGCTCCACAAGAACCTCAGGTAGATAAAGAAGAAGATAGGATCAAGATGATCAACTACCTGAGTGCCACAGGCTTCTATCAGGCAGATGCACTTCTTCCCCTGTCCTATGACTTCATTGAGTTTGAGTATCTGAGCTCTATCCAAGAAAGAAAGACATATAAGGGAAGATACAAGGTCAGAAGATTAAAAGTCTGGACAGATACCTTATTGACTTGAAGCTCTCTTCTCAAGTCCAATGTCCCCCACTGAAGTGGAGGTCAAGTTTGAACAACCAGAGACACCTCAAATAGAACCTCCAGCTGAGCCTCAGCAAGCTTCATCTTCTGATCCAAGGCAGGGTCAAACTCCCTCTCCTTCTGAACCTGTGAGGGAGGAACACCCAACTGAGAAAGACAATGATGATCAACATGGTGCTGCAGACCAGTCTTCTCAGTTAAAGTCATCTAAGAGGAAGAAGAGAATGGCTTCTAAACCAAAGACTAAGAAGAAGAAGCCTAAGTCATCTACCTCTACACCTCAGGCTGAATCAGATCAACCTGAGGAAGTGCATGATGAGGCAGCCCAATCAACTCCTATGCAAGTGGCTCCTCTAACAACTGACACACCCATCTTGTCCTGGACTTACTCTACTAATCCAGAAAGATGGCATGTTATCAGAGATCAAGGTGTTGAGAATGTCTACTCCTGGCAAGACATAATCAACTTACCTCTGCATGATCTCTTTGAGATGAGAAGATACTATGAGAGTCTTGATGATCCTGACCATCTAATGAAGAAAGGAATGGTCATGATTGTACTGAAGACTACCAACATCTGAAGATCTTCTAAGTGTTTTGGTAGCATCAGCCTAGGGGGAGTTTGTAAGGATTCCTTAAGTCTGATGCAACCCAAAACATTCAAAGTGTCTCTGCCACATGCACTAAGTACTGAAGTGAAGAATGCTTCGGAAGTTTTACACAATGCATTAGAAAATACTCTAAGTGTAAAATCTTCCAAAGCCAAGACCAATATCTTCCGAAGCCAAACATGAAGTCTTCCGAAGCCTCAGAGACAAAGTCTTCCGAAGCTTCAACCTATGAAGACAGATTTCTTCCGAAGACTCTTAGTACACATGCTTTATCTGATGTACTGTTCCATAAAGCACCTTTTCCGCTGCATCTCTGTAAAGTCACCAACTTACATGAGTTGGTGAAAAGGTCCATGCTTTTGGTAACTGTACATTGAGGTCTTGAGTCTGTAACTTTCCACTTTATGTACTTTATCCTTTTTGTAATGTATAAGGATGTGAGCTATGGCATGTCATAGTCACAAGGTCAAAAGGCAGATATGCCTTTTGATCCTACAATTGATTTTGTTAGTGTCTAGTCAATTGTATCCAGCTGGCCTTCAAAGTATAGCCGGCTGTAGGTTGTAGTATAAGTATTTCAAGTTCTTGTATCTTTCTTTATGCTTTGTAACACTTGTAAAAGAACTTGAGAAAGCAATATACTGCCTCCTTGAAACCCATACTCTCTTGTTCTGTCTCTTTACTTTACTTGTGTTCTTAGTATCATACTTGGTTAAACCAGTTCACTGTTTGATTAAAGTTTAGTTGCTCACCTCATTGTGTTGTTATGTTGTAATTGTGTTAAAGCCCTTAAACGGTCCTGCATCTTTGTATTTTGAGATGAAAACTAATGTTGTAAATGAATGAAGTGACATGTTTTTAGTTATTAATGAAAGATTTAAATTCCGCTACAAAATAAAAGTACGTTTTATAATGTTTTAAGTGCAATGATTGACCAACCGCGAGGTTTTCGGGAACGGGGCCTTACATTAGTTGCGATTAATAATGGCCTATAGATAATAGTTTGAAATATTAAAATCCTATTTTCCTTTATTTAATATAAATGTATAAAGATTGTATATTTTAATTTTATTCATTTAATATAAATTTATATATAATACAATTTATCTAATAAAAAGTGTGAAGGAGATATAAACAACAATTTACATATGTAAACTACATTTACTTTTTTGAATTTGAAAAAATGAATGCTCTATTAATGTCTTTTTGATACTAAAAACTATAAACTGCAGTTTGCTAAAAGTAAACAAACATTTACCTTGTAAACAGCAGTTTATTAAGTGTAAACGACAGTTTATATTGCCAATTGTGTTGAATGAAAATTAGATGATGTAACAATCTAGGTTCTATATTTAAATTGAGGACCCCAAATAATTCAAAGACCCTAGCCTGCCATCAAGCTAAAAGTCCATACCACAAGCTAACCCTATAATTTGGACAAGTTTGACTAGTTTAAGATCCAAAACCTTTTTAGATAGGACCTTAGTTTGATACACCATTTTGAACAAGTAAATGAAAGTTTACAAATGTAATTTACATTTTACCTTTATTAAATTTATTGTAGTCAATTCACACCAATCGATCAGTTAGAAATTAATTTTGCAAAAGTAAATGGCAATTTACAATAGTAAACGATCGTCTACCCTCGTAAACCATAAAACTTATGATTTTATAGTAAACGATCGTCTACCCTCGTAAACCATAAAACTTATGATTTTATCTATCCTTTACCTATCCAAACCCTATTTTTACATAAATTGCCTCCCCACTTTAATTTTCATCCTTTCTGAAAGTTTAAGGTGTTTTTGATCTTGTTTGAAGCATTTTTCAACAGTTACAGGATTAATATGTATTTATTTGGTCTCGTTTCCTTATAATATCCTGTTCATTTTTTGGTTTATGATCAAAAGTAGTATTTTTATTTATTTGAGTATATAGATTTTAGTATTTGATGAATCTTATGGTGGAATCGACTTGATATGTTGTATATTTATGAATTTCATTTCTAGCTTTTTTGAAGTTTAGATTGTATGCTCATATTAAACCCTTTAAATATATATATATATATATATATATATATATATATATATATATATATATATATATCAATCTTAATATTATAATAAACAAACATATTTTTGTGTCATATGTATTTTTTAAAATCACCTTAGCCATATGCTATTTCTTGAATTAGTCTTCAACTGTTAGTATGTTGCATATAAACTTATTATTCACATTTTTAGCAAAAAAATATAAAACACATAAAACATAGGGTTATCAAATAATTACATAGTTTATAAACAAAAAGTAATATTGTACAGTTTTGGAAAAAAATAATATTTAGAAGTTTAACAAAATTATTAACATTTTCAAAAAGATTAAAAAACCATAAAAAGTACTATTAAGTATTATAAAAAATATACTGTCGTGTTGATATTTTTACCAAAATAATTACACATTTTAGAAAAAGAATTAATCTTGTAAAGTTCTGAAAAAACGTCAAAAGAAAAAGTTTTTATAAGAAAAATAAAACATTTTTGTTAATATAAATGGTGTTGTCCAATTTTCAAAAGTTTAAATTTTTTCTTTTTCAGCTTGTGTGTCTCACTTGTTTATAACCTATCTTTGTTTAAAGATTATATATCTATTGTATGATTAATATAAATTATATTCATTTATTTAAGAAAAAGTATATTTTAGTAATCCAAACTATCAAGTATTTGTCAATATTAATCTCAACTAACAATTTAACGAGTGACAATCTTAAAGTTTCATTTTTCTTACCGAAAATAATCATAGTTTAACATAGTTAGTTTCATTTATTTTAGTGACATGACGTGTGTCATGTTGTTGAAACAAATAACACTCTTTAAATAAAAATCATATTAAAAGCATTTTGCTCAAGCTAAAAAAAACAAAATCAATTACTGATCAAAACAGACTACAGGAAAAAATGAAATTGATTGGACACTTACCTTTTAGAAAATAACTACTATTAAGTCCTCGTGTTGTGGTGGGAGGCGTAAAACCTTGCCAAGTAGCACAAATATCACACCACCACCGTCAGCGATTACCAACACCAGAAAAACTCATATTAAAAAAGAAGTAAAAACAAAAAAATAAAATTGAATGGTAAATAGACATAAACACATTGAACCACACACGTAAAACGTTAAAAAAATAAATAAGTTGATCTAAGTGTAAATGTTTAACCACATGCGTATGTTGTCGTGAGTAACTAGTAAAATTTAGACCGAAAAATAAAAGAAAAAAATATAAAAGATGAAAAGTATAGAAGACACAGTTGAAAGTGAAAATTTGCAGATGTTAAATTATAAAAGATGTAAAAGTATTAAGGTTAAAAGTTAAAAACTAAAGATAAAAAAAACCAAAAGTGGGTACAACCCACTAAACCTAAGGTACAAAACTTGATGCACAAAAAGATTGATAATTAATAATATATATATATATATATATATATATATATATATATATATATATATATATATAATTAAATTAAAATTTAGAAGAGACAACATTGATTGGAAAGACACAGTTGATTGAATACATCGGAAGATAATATACGATATATAATTGAATACCTTCACAACATTAATCTTTTATAAAAACTAAAAAAAACTCAAGTCATTGCCATGTAATTATCACGTCACATGCCACATCTTAAAAGATAATCAAAGTTAATGATTTTTTAGATTGAGATTGTTATTGATAACAAAATAAAAAATTTAGATTGTCATTAGTGAAATTGTTAGTTGCGATCAATATTGACAAATAAATAATACTTTGTATTAAAATTCAAATTTCTTTTATTTAATAAAAATGTAAAAAGATTATATATTTTAATTTTAATACATTTACTATGAAATTTATATTTAATGCAATTTATCTAATAAAAAATTGGAGAGGTTATATAAACAATAGTTGTAAACTACAGTTTATTTCTTTGAATTTGACAAAACGAATATCCCATCAATGTCTTTATGGCCAAAAGAGTGGAAACTTCAGATTACCATAAGTAAACGAGCGTTTACTTTGCAAACGACAGTTTATTAAGTGTAAACAACATTACAGTTTTAAGTGATGCTGAATGATAACTCAGTGGTGTATCAATATAGGCTTTGTTTTTAGACATAACTATTTATTTTCATGTCAGCATCCTGTCATAATTTATGAAATACTAACGTTATATTCCCAAGTTTACCTAAGAAAAAAAACAACATTTTCAATTTCTTTCTCTTGTTTTCTCTTATCTCGCAACTCTACTTTTCTCCTTATTTTCTTCAAATTTAAAAGTATTGATTTTAAACTTTATTTTCCTTCTATCTACTTTATTTTCTCTTTTTAAACGAACTCGTAAACACAACTATGTTATTTTTCTTTTATTATAAAACTCTCACAAACAACTATTTATTTATTTTCTTTCATGTCATTTTTTTTCTCCACTTAAATTAACTCTAGTTCCAAAATCATAACCTTAAATGAGACCCAACCATAACCAAACACAAGTTATAATTACATTATACCATCTTTTTTACAACCACAAATTCAATACTCCAAATCATACTCTTTACAAGAAGTTGTTCTGAACACCTATTTGCCGAAGATCGATTTCAACCACCAAACCCCTTTTGTATCCGCCGGAGCATCTTCACTCTCCGGCGAAGGGTCCGTTTGCGTCGTCTTCTTCAGCTTACTCACATCATACCCTTCTTCCTTCGCCTTCTCAACCAGCATATTATACGTCTCCTCATCCATACGATTCTCTCCCTGCACAAAACCTACAAAAAATCCCAAATCAAAACACACCACCAATTCAATTAATCACCAGAAAATATTGAACCGTACCCAGAGATTCTTCCTCGTGGGTTGACCGATCAGAGCATACTGATAATCATCGTCAAGATACAGCACCCAGTAATCGCCAACAACAGGGATAATGGGCAAAAACGGGGGCAAGTAGAATTTGACCTTGAGTTTAGCTTCATCGCTGCTGGGGTCAGCTTTATATGCGGTTCCTTCGATGAACCCTCTTTTGCCATCGGTGAATGTTTCGTTCAATACGTGCACAGTGCCATCGGGGTTGAGTGTGTATGTTGCTCGAGTGTTGGTGGCGTTTTTGGGCTGATTTCTTGATGGAATTGAAGCGATTTCGTACCATCGGCCCATGTATCGTTGGAGATCGATGCCCTTTACGACTTCCATCTTGTTGTTGGCCATGGTGTGTGAGTGTGATTATGAGATGTGAATGTTTGTAAAGATTTTGGGGTTTTTTTATATGATTGAGGAGTGTGGATAACGTTGATACGGGGAGTTCCTAGCCTTAGATTTTAGGATTCATATTATTTTTTGGATAACATCAATTATATAACTTGTTATTTGCAATGATTTTAGAACCGTTTCGGACAGGAACGGAACGTTTTACTAGTTCGCAGGTCGGATTGTATTTAAGAATCGGATAATGTTATAACAATATAAAGAGGGATCAAACGAAAATCACCATTTTAATAGAAAACTACTTTTAACCAATCATATTAATATGAATTTATTTTTATTTCATTTTCTATAAAAGGCTTTAGAGTAAATTTTGTTTCCATTATTTTTGGTAGTAATCATTTTATTAACTAATATTTCTTAATTCACTCTTTAGTTAGTTTATTTATTGACTAATTTAGTTTTTTTAATCTCCAAATAAAAACGAAGGTGAAGAAAAAAAATCACATTGATGCTCTTGAGTGAAGAATTCAAAAATGATTAATTGTTGATTTTTATTAGTTGTGTAGAAATCAAAATAAAATTTATGCAGAATGGCAAATAATACTTAATTGGAATATAACATAAAATCATGCAAAAATATATATTCTTTTTAAAATTGAAGGTTAATTTCTATCATTTTTTCAAGTTTTGGTGTGTTTTTTATCATTCTTACGTATCAAGTAAAATATACACAACTTAGTAACTTTATAAAGTTATAGTGTTTTTAATATGTGATTGTTACATATATGTAGCTTTGTAGTTATTATTAAATTTCTTGTTGTGTTATTTTTTATGGTGAAAAGATTTGATGATTCAATTTGATGGTGAAATTGAAATTTGATTGGGTTACGTATATGTAACACACTCTGTCACGTACATAACACACTGATACATATACGTAACACACTGTTACTTGTGGAACTAACTGTCATTCATTTATTACATAACACACTAATACATATACGTAACACACTGTTACTTGTTGGAACTAACCGTCATTCATTTATTACATAAATAAAAATCCAGTGTTAGTTTTTAAAATTAAGTTAATGTTGGAAGAATATATAAGAAAGATTTCATATCTTTATTCGATTTATCATCGTGATTTAAATGGTTAGAAAATATGAGATTTAATTTGACGGTGAAATTAAAGTTTGATTGGGTTACGTATACGTAACATAGTGTTTCATATATACGCATAACGCATTGTTCCATATACGTAACACAATGTTCCATATACGAACGAAGTGTTACGTATAGTTATTTCAATCAAAATTCTAGTTATGATGAAATATTTTGTGATTGTTACATATACGTATGTTTGACCGTAATTAAGGAGTGAGGGGAGAGAAAGAATAACTTAGGAAATTTAACTAATTATACATAACAGTTTTCAAATTAATATATTTTACCTTTCTCATATTACCCTTTAAGCTTTATTAATTACTCAAAATTATAAACATAATAACAAAAATACATCAATCTAAGTATTTTATATGTGTATTTTATAGTCATATGTAAAATATAATATAATTATGTCTAACACTCTAATTTGTTGTTCAATTTACTTCTGAAACCCATTAAAATTAAAAGAAAAATGAAAGCATTCCAACCCCCGAACCGGTTCCCGGGCCGACCACCGGACATGGATGAACTGGTCGGTCAAACCTATCGAAAACGAACCGGGGCTGCTTGGATTACCCCTACCCCACCATGATTCCTGGTTGGACTGACTGAATCGAGGGCCTGGAAAAGAAAATGTTGGTTATTAGCACTCTCGATTGTCTCTATAAATATATTATGAGTTTAATTTGTAACAGGAGAGGTTATATAACAAAAGTTTTCTTGTTTAAGGATATTATATGATTGTTTGAACTTGATACAATTAAGTCAGGTTCAAATTTGACTCAAGAAAGTTTTTTTGCATTGACAGGTTTTTTTATGATATTTTTGGACAAGTCAAGCTTAAGGGTGTAAAATGCAAAATAGATGGATACATGAAGCCCTTGCAGTTTAATTAACTATCATTTTAACTATCCTAACTAACCAATCAACACAACCTATCCTCAGGTTTGATTTTTTATTTTGACTTTCTAGATTTCTTGACTAAATCTTCCAACAAATATATCACATATATTGTACTAAAGATGTTAAATAAAAAACAAAATAGAAATACCCGTCTTTGTCGTCTCTCTGCCCAAACTACAACAACAATACAACATGGTCTCTTTGTCAATTGGTCCACCTCCAAAATAACACAAATGTTCTTTGAGGAATCCGCTGTTTTTGAATAGAATCTGCATATATTAAAATGAAGAATCTATACCAAACCATTCTCCAAATCCTCGAGATACTTTTAATTATAATTTATTTTCTGCTTAGATAACTCCGGTAGATGGTAGATATTTCATATTCTGATACTACTATATAAACACATTAAACCGTAAACAAATTCACACATATGTCATACACATTAAAACCAGATATAAGTGCTTCATAAACACTTAAACAGGCTTGTGTACAGTGTACCCACTCGAGATCGACGACACCGATATGATATTTCATTGTATTCTGGAAGGAAGTCTATCGGTGTCGGAAATAGAGAAGGACCATAGACCGTACCATAGAAACTGCAGCTGTGCCTTGCATAAGCCGAAAGATGAATCGCCTATAGCATGTTTCCACCATAATAGAATATCATATGCGAAAAAAGCTTTGCATAAAAGCGTTCGAGATCTCTCGTCAACTGTTAAATCAACACGATGATGATTCAAGACGTAGGAAATGAATGGATACATTTAGGGATGCTTTAGCTGCTTTAGCTGGGAAGTATTAGGAAATACATTTCATGTTTCATGTGTAAGTTAATTTAGCACTTTCTACAATAAATGTATACTGATGCACATTCGTTTCATCATATTCGTATAACAGATGGGTCTTTTTTCAAATTTTCAGAAAAGCTCACGTTCGGTTCTTGACATAATATGTATTTATGTTATTTTTTAGTCCTTAAATACTAGCAGTTTTCTTTGATGTTAGTTGTAATGAACTATTTCTAACATATGGAGAAGATTAAAGAACTAATTTAACAACATAGCCATTAGAAGATTTGTGCCTTTTAGTTTTTTTTTAAAGATGATGCTTTATGAGTCTCTAATCTTCTCTAATTCCCAAATTATGATGGAGAGAGAGTAAGTTGTGTTGTTGAAAATTTGACGATAGAAAGAATTACAACATAAGTCTTTTTATTTGTAATTATTCCTAAGGTCACTAATTTCTATTAAAATATTTTTATAAAGGGACTAATTGCAATTATTTATAATTAAACCGAGGATTACATTAACTTATATATAAGTGCATTGATTAATTATTAAAACATAATGATAATTAAACCAACCTATTGATTGTCACAAGGTCATGTAATAATATTGATTAATTTTTGTTTGAACGGCTAGCTAATTGGATAACTAACGGGTTACTAACCCATTCGATCATTTTTTTACTCGAGTACGAAACCTGAGATTGCACTCAGAAGGAAACTCATCATAGGTTAAAGGAAATCCACCGGTCTATCTCAAATCTCTTTTCTTTTCTTTTCTTTTATTTATTTATTTTTTTGTCACAAGTATGACTTGAACCCAAGACCTCTTATTTTGATAAAGTTTGGGATATCTTATGTCAACCATTTTGGCTAAGGATCGTTGTTAATATTTATTAATCAATACCAACTTCCTCCCACTTAGCCTATTAACTATCAATTTAGAATAAGGTGGCTGGTGGCAAATATTAGTTTAATGCTAGTTATTCAAGTTTCTTTAAGTGATAATTAACTTAAATTTATTTGACATTAAAATAATGATAATAATTTCTTAATTGTTGATTATTTTTACTCTTTGTTGACTTTGCCTTCCTATTTTCACCATCTGATTAAGGCTTGGTTTTAAACACATTGCAGTTTTTCCACCGCCGGCTTCAAGCTAATCACACCTTTGCAATTTGTTGTTCCTTATTCTTTGGCTGATTTGTATCTTCTTCAAAATTCATAAAGGTTTTGTTTTTCTTTCTTCTTATTTTGAAGTTACAAATTGTGATTTAGCACTTAACTGATTTGGTTTCTAAATAGTAGATTCCATTTTTCAGAATTGTGTTTTGCAAGTTTTGATTTGCGACCCACCTATACCTTTTAAAATTTCTTTTTTCAACAAGATCGTTGTTGATATGAAAGGAGATTTTAGGTTAGTGATATTGGGGTTAGCAAATATCACACAATTGTGTTCTTTGATTTTTGGCTTTAACTAGTATTTAGACTCATGCGTTGCAGGGGGTCGTAAAACCGTGTCAAGTGTCACCAATGACACACAACCGAAAGTGACAACGAATACCGAAAAAGCTCGTATTTAAAAAAACAAAGAGAATAGAATCAAATGAAAAGTAAACGTATAAACGTTGAACCACGTAAGCGAAATACAAAACATATAAAGTAATAAGGAAGTCAATCTTGAACCAGTGCGTTGCGACATGGTCGTTAAACTGGAAAAAAATAAGGGTAAAATGTTGAATCACACACACGTGTTGCGACTCGTTACTTGCAAAATTTAGACGGAAGCGCGAAACAAAAAAAATGTATAATATGAAAAGTATGAGGGATCAAAGATGAAAATAAAAAAAGTATAAGGGTAATTTGTAAATATATAAAAGTAGTAGGTTAAAATTAAAAAAAAAAGTTAACGAAAAAGACAAAGGTGGGTGTAAACTACTAAGCACATAATACTATCCACTAAGCATATCAAAGTTGGTAATTAGTATTATATAAATACCAATTTGTTGCCCCAACTAGATAGATTATTTAAACCTAACTTACGGATTGTCTGATAATGAGCATGAAACATCCGTCTTTCTACTAAAGAGTATGTATTGAACTCATAATTATATGCCCTTTGGTTTAACTAATGCTCCAGCCTCATTTCAAGCTTCATGCATGAATGAGGTTTTCATGGATTATATGAGGAAATTTGTACTGGTTTTTTTCGATGACATCTTGATTTACAGTGACAGCCTAGATAGCCACTTGCAACACTTGAGGATAGTGTTTGAAACTTTAAAACAACACAAGTTGTTTGTGAAGAAATCGAAATATCTTTCGGTCAGGCAAGGTTATAGTATTTCGGGCATGTGGTGAGCAGTGAAGGGGTATCAGCAGATAAAAGCAAGACTGACAGCATGTTGAGCTGGCCACAACCCACTACTGTCAAGGGTTTTTTTATAAATATCAACTAAGTCTTGTAAGTAAATTGATCTTGGTTGTTCAATAATTTGATAACCAAAGTCTTAGTGTAAACAACAATTAAGATGAAAATGATTTTTCTTTTACTCTTTTGATTCCTGATTATGAATGATCACCGGTCGTTTCGTGTATAGTCAGAGGGAAGGAAACGACGTCATGGTTACAAATGATGTGATGCATGATTCCCTTACAATAGTTATGTAACTAACCCTAAACATACAATAATTACATATTTAACTTACTTATTATCTAAATACTAATTGATTGGGATTAACACCAACATAACAAACTTGGTGATTAGTCAAAGCAAATAAAGTGTATTTATAAAAGCATATGTGGGTTAAGCTAAGGTAAAAAGAAGAGTGGATAAAAACTAATTTATAAATAAATTATGAAATAATTCATACACACTGTTAATAAAGATTAAAGGTCATTCACGGACAAGCTAAAATAACGAAAGATCACACACATGCATATAGATAGAAAAGAAACATAACTTACAATTTAATCATACGTTTAATGATGAAAAATAAACCAAATGTATGGTATAAAAAACCTGAACATAAATATTGATCATCTAATTTGCCTATCTTCAATGTGAAAATATATACCGAGACGTGCTATCCAAATGTAAAAATGAAAACGCAAAAACTTCAAATTAATAGTTGTGGAGCATTAAATAAATAACTATGGAGCAATAGTTAATTTTGTTAGGCTTATATCTTAGGTTATTTAAAATATGTCTAATCAAAATAAAAAATTATACTATATATAAAGAATATAAGAGGGATATTTTAAGATAACATAAAATTAAGAACACTTATTATATTAAATTCATAAGATATAATCATTTTTGAGGGTAAAATAGTATTTATAACATTATTTACAAGTTACCCTTATAATTAGTTACATAATAATCTTACACTTACTAACACTTGCACAAAATTTTATATTATCTACTTATAAAACAAAAACACTTAATATGTTTTAAAATTTCAACTATATCTTTTAATGTATCATATTTAAAAACATTTTAGGATTACAATTTAACATGTGTTCTTTAAAAATATTTTTGTGTAAACTTTTTGCCGAACAAATCTGTATTTTGTGAAGTGTAATAATGCATATATAAGTAGTAATGCAAAACTTATTTATTTGATGTTTTAAATTTTAGCTTAAAAATATAATAGACTTTTGTAAAACTACTATAAGAATAACAAATATTAAATGCACGTGCTGGATGTAATATGACAACCCTCTTCGCATTGCGCGAACACCCTTTTAGTATTAATAAGTTTATAAAAAGATATTTTTTATTTCGCTTAGGATCTCTAAAAATTGTTGAGACCCAATATAATCAATTTAATGTCAACTTTTTCTTTATGGAACAGGAAATTTTCCTATAATTAAAAACCTCATCAAAGACCCTTTAGGAATCGATTGAAACAAGAACACCTAATAAAATAAAAAAGTTAGCATAAAGCTTTAAATAACCCCGAATATAATAAACTAGTTTTAGTAAAATCGTGTATAAAATTTTACTTAATTATAAAATGATATTCTAAGTTAAGATATGATTTAAATTATGTAGAAGTAAAAACTATAAGTAATAAAACAATGATATCAACTTTTTAATTTTTTTTCAAAAAAAATCAAACATTTTTTTTAAATTGATATTTTTATAAATTTTCTTATTCTAACTCTCATTTTTAATTATTTTTGGTTTATAAAAATTTACTTTTTAAAAACACTAAATTTAAAATATTTCATATTTTTAAATAAGTTTGATGTTTATTTATATCTTTAGAATAACATTAATAAAAAGATATCTTTTTTAGTTTATTAGAAACCATTTTTAATCTAAAAAATACTTAAATAATATTATTTGTAATTAAGATAATTATTTAATAAAAGAGAGAAGCGGGTAAATTTTTCTGAGAGTAAATGTGATGTTGACACTTGTCTTTTATAAATATCCTTTTATTAGAGTAGAATGACTGATTAATATAAAGCTTAAAATAACTACCCTTTATAGATACCTTTTTTATTAGAGTAAAATGATTGATTAACATAAAGCTTAGAATAACTACCCTTTTGCATAAACCGATATAGGACAAATAATCTAGATAGTTGACCGCATAGTTTCCATAAATGCCTAACTTAATAAAAAATAATGCTATTGCAAACACAATAAAGTTAGACTAGAACACTAAATGACATCTGGACTGACCTACAACAAAGCCAAATATAGAATAAAAGAATACTAAGTACTCTTGTTACCACAATTTTGCAAACTGGAATTCCTAGAAAGAAGGGCCATATATTAACGGTGGCATTTTCATTATGCAGAATTATCCTAGCCTAATCATCTTAGAACTTCACGATAGAACTCTTTAGGTATCTTTCCTGTCTAGATAGCTCTAAGAAAATTAACTAGGTTATCAAAGTCTAGGCCTATATAAATGCTACTAGATTTTCACTATATTCATCATTAAAGCCTCTATACAACCACATTAACACATTAACATTAGAGAAGTATAGCATATTCAGGAAGCGACATACCACACAATGGCCACCGAAGCAACTAGATTGATGCAAGACTGTATTTTTGAAGAAAGTCTTTCATTGTCTGATATGTATAAACAACATAGACCATACCATAAAAACTGCAGTTGCGCCTTGCATAGGCTAAATGATGAATTTCCAAAACCTTGTTTGCATAATATAACAATTTCATACTCCAAGAAATCAACATGGAACAAATGTTCATTGGTAACCGCCGCTATCCATCATCCGTTCAATCATCAAGGCAATGCTACTAGCCACATTGAAAGGCCTATGAACTCTTTAATGCATCATCAAAGAGATGAAAATATTTGATCACAACTTTTTTCTTTTTCAAATTAGTGACATAGTCTCAATGTTCAGGAATGTGGGAGACTAATAGGAGTTGGAAGACGCAATTATTTTTGATTAATTCACTAGATCTGGGAAGGAACTATGTGACATCCGTCACCAAAACAGGTGCGTTGTCTGTTGACTTTGACTTTTAGATTTTGACTTTGACTTAAATATGAGCTTTGAGTCGAAAGTTAACTTAACGTTGACTTGGACCGAGAATAGTACATTAGACGTGTCTGACTCACAAATTAAATTATGGGTAAAAACAAAATATACAAATGTTAAAAACAAAATTTTAAGGGGTAAAAGTGAAATAAAGAAAAAGATGAAGGTAGTAAAGTGAAACAAAATTTGGAAATACAATCTCACTTATATATCGCTAGTTGGCGATATCATATTTATTTTTTCTTTTTTTAAATTTTGGTGAGACAAACACTTCCGTGTATCGCTGACTCAGCGATACGGGCGATACGAACATGCTCTTGTATTGCTGGTCAGCGATATTGAGACACGTGGCATCCTTTGATGGTTGAATAAATTGGTAAAATCCATTTTCAATGGCTAAAATTGTAAATTTACTTGGTCAAATGGTTATATTTGTAATTTTCACGTAAAACTTTAAGTAGTAGACTTTAAGAATATTTTCCTATGTAGGAATTTCCTTGAAAGATATTGTGTAATCACATCAGATTTTTTTAGCTATGTTCAAACTATAAGCACCTTAGTGATTAATATAATTTCATGATTCCAGCGTAACATATGACCAAAGAAAAATGATTACTTCATTGTTTCGATGTATTTAGTATACTGTAAGCATTATACCCACTTGTAAAGTCTAAGATTTCAAACATGAGTGGTTATGATCCTCAAATATAATAAATCAGTGATTACTCTTACGTTTATGAAATTCTTTAAACACCCCATCAATATGTCTCCCCACACATGATGTGGGAACTTCAAGTTACCTTTTGTTCATCCTAAGTCAAATCTTCAGTCCCACAACATACAACCTCTTTCAGGCCCTTGATTAATTTTGTGGGTGTGTTTTACTTTCTAATAATTTGTTTGTGAACGTCACGGTTGTCTCGTTGGAATTGTAAAAACACAAGGAATTTAAAAACATCAAAATTGGACAATGCGCGAATCATGACGAGACAAAATTAGACGAGGGGCCAAGGGCCAGGGAGGGGCCAACCTCCTCTCTTTTGCGGCCACAAACCCTCAAAAGTTGGGGGGGGGGGGTTCCCCTTTGATTTCCCCTTCATTATTTCTATTTCTGTACTCTTGTTCTCCAAAGTTTCTCTCTAGAGATAACCATAGACGCCCTCATGTTGCTTCTTGTTCATCATCAACATTTGGTTTATCATCAACATCAATTTTGCCGTTGTTTCTTCATTCAATATGGGATTTTGGTCGAGTCTTGATCATCTATACTTTTACCGGCAACAAAATCGTTTATTTGATAATTTTAATTTCTATTGTTTATGTTATTGATGATTTTCATCATCAAACATCTAAATCATCATCTAATAATATATTTTTTTTTGATATTTGGGTTGGATCACAAATGATTGTGCTTTAGGATTTGGATCATCAAGTTGGTAAAACCCTAGTTTATGTAATTCTTGTGTTCTTTGGATTTATTGATTTTAGATTTGTAATCTTGCGTATTCTAGTCCTAATGGACATATTGGGAACAAAATATTTTTGTTAAGTACAATAAATAATATTCACATATTGATAAATGTGTTAGGAATTGGATTTTTTATGCTAATTGACTTGACACGCGAACCGGATCGTTGAGAAATATTATTAAACAAAATGGAGTTGATATCTATTATAAAGTAATTGTCTAGTACTGTTCATAGGTCAAATGGTTCATGGAATAAATATTTCTTTAGGTCTTGGCCTAGTAGTGGTTAAAAATTGTGATTTTATGATGCAAAGTACAAGGTTGAGATTTTAGATAACTTGCTGTTAGATAAATATAACGTTTTACACAGGTCATAACTTGATCATAATGTGTCTAAATAGGTCTAATTTTTCATTTGAACTCAAGTTAAGAGAGTCTTCTAACTAACTCAAGTGGTCTCTCATCTTTTCCACAACGATTGGTCATTCAAACGTAACAAATAAATCAAAAGTCAAAGTTGTTAAATTCGGGCAGAATGTTAGGCTATGTTTGTTGAGTCATATATCCCTCATACTTCATCCATTTGAGGTAATTTCCTTTTCTGGAATTTAGTCTAAGGTCTTAACTTTGAAACAATGTCTATTATGGGACGTTTCATTATCATTTTAACCTCGTAGCAGCCTACACAAGATAGGTGTGCAATCAGCTATACAACTGAAATATTTTGATAAAACTTAAATGTTAAAATTTGGGACTAATTAACTAAAATAAGTTAAAAGTTAAGTTCAAAGATGGATTCTAAGACATTTAAAGATAAAACATCTAACGTTAATATGTCATCAATCTTGGACTAATAAATATACATCAAAGAATGTTAACGACTTAGTATAATTTGACGATTGGAAATTTATTATGAGATGGGATTGGGAATTTAAGGTTGGACATTGGGCTTGGATTGAAAAATGAAACATTTTTCAATAAAATAATAACTTGTATGGGCATTTTGGACATTGGACTTGGATTGTCTTATCTTCGAGGTGAGTTTCACAACCCCTTTTAATATGTTTCATTTGAGGGGAAAGCTTGTTCATTGGTTTTGGTCTATGTCGTGCTTTAAAAACTTATATTGGGACATTGCGTAAGGTTTGACTCATAGGATGGAGTCTAGATTTTTCATTCATAAGTGTGTATTTTTACTTGGACATGCACTGATCATGAACTTATGTTGATTTCTATGACTACTATGCTCTCTTACACACATACATATTTTTACATGACTTACATGGTAACATATTTTGTACTTATAAACTTGTGAACTCACGAACGTATCTTAACTTTATAGAGCATGTTTGTTCAGGTCATAATGCTTAGGTGCTTGGATTGTGGACCATAGACGAGACCGCTACTCTAGAGCAATAGACAATTTATGAAACATTTGGTTTTTGGTTTGAATTACATTGTTTGGTTGGATTGAATCTGTTGGGTTTGTATCTGGATTGGTTTGTATTGTGCATGATCGTTCCAGTTTGGAACCTTGGATTGTTTTATGAATTATGGTATGGTGTTATGGTATTGATTGTACTTGTTACTTGTTCTTATGTGTAAGGCGACGTCATGATCCATTACGAAGAATGCCTTAAGTGATTCTCTTAAACCCCAAATGTTTTATGATGACCCCTTCCGTTGCATTCTCGTGTTTCTGCTACTAGCGGGGGTGTAACAAACTAGGCGAATTCAAGTCCATTGCAACATAAGGTTGTTCGTGTTCGTTCGTTAAGAAATAAACTTGTTCATGAACTGTTCACGAACACTAACCGAGCGAGATTCTTTGTTCGTGTTCGTTCATGAAGATAATAAAAATGTTCATAAACTGTTTATGAACACTTACCAAACACAAATAAACACAAACAAAAGCAAACGATCACAAACAACTGTTCATGAACATGACGAACACAAAGAAGTTCATAAACACAAACGAGTACAAATGATTATAGATTTATTTTAGAATAAAATTTACATATTTATTACTAACGTCACACAAAATCAATCAAAAATAAATAAATACTTAACATAAATATCAAAAAATACTTGATATAATAGTCATAAAAACACCTGACAAAAAAATAATAATATAAACAAACACATTAACGAACATAAATGAACACATTATCGAACGTTCACGAACGGACATTAACGAACATAAAAGAACACATTCTCGAACGTTCACGAACATAAATGAACGAACACGGCTTGTGTTCATCTTTGTTCGTTTAACTAAACAAACGAAATTTTCTTGTTCGTATTCGTTCTTTTACTAAACGAACGAACATAAACAGACTTCCCACCGAATGATTCACGAACCGTTCGCTGAACGTTCAGTTCGTTTGTAACCCTATGCATCAAGTGTGTAAAATAACATGCTATTATTAATGACAATATAAGCCAACTCTACTTCATCCTATGTCATCATAGCTTACTTTTAACTCGAGCGTTTTATTGGTGACTTCTTTGATGGGTAAGAAGTAAAGTTCAATGCATGCACATCGATCATACCTTGGTTATCAAAGGCAACTTCTTGTCTCTTATCTACATAAGAGACAAAAATTGAAACATTGAGAAACTCCTCTACGATTGTAAACTAGTCAAAGATCACCCTAATAAATTTCAATTAAATATGCATATGATGAAAACATTTATACGTGATTAATATTGTGTAAACTAAGGGTGCATTTGGTATGAAGAAATTCAATTAAATTTAATAGAATTGAAATTTGAATTTCATTGGTCATTATGTTTGGTTGGTAAGAAATTCGTTAGAATTGAAATTTGAATTTTATTCATAACGTGTTTGGTTGCGAAAAGAATTAGAATTCTAATTAAAATTAATTCCCTCAAATTCATTCGAATAAAAGATTTCAAAATTATTATAAATTTTGAATGATTTCAAATTCCACCGAACCCCCCTCCGCCACTAACCGCAACCACCATCCCCGCCCACCGCCAACCGACACTATCGACAACCCATGTCGACGCCGCCGACCGCCACCACCAACAACCGCAAGCGACCACCACAAACCTCCGATGCTCCCGACCGCCGCCGACCTCGACCGCCGACCGCCACCCGATCGTCAACTGTCCACCACCTTTGACCAACGCCCGCCTCCAACCTCTAACCGCCGCCACCACTGACCGTCGAGCGCCGCCACCCCTGACGGTAGACTGTTGCCGATCGCGGCTGTCAACTGCCACCTTCGACCGCCCGACTGTCGACTATTGCTGACCGCGACCTTCGACCGTTGTCGTTGCCGAATGCCACCTCGACTGCGGCCGCAGCTGCCCTTGACCTCCGACAATCGTTTGACGCCCCACTCATTGCTCTCTTGTCGCCCTGCCACCCGACAACCCAAACCCATAGGCAACCGATCGTGTCGTAATCGTTGTCGCCTATAACTGATCGTGCTGGAAACATTTATAACAAACTTGATACCATATATTAGTTACTTTAGTTGTATTGGTATTATTATCAATAAAACGACTATAGATACTTTTTGGTAATTAGTCAAAGCACTAATTTTATTTATATAAAAAAACAAATCGGTATTCATATTAGAAGCAAGATATCCGTCTTGGCACATAATTAAGACTAGTTTATAACTGATTCATCAAGTAATATCAATGTGCAGTGCTAAATAAAGATTACAAGCATGCACGTAGAATGAAAATGAATATAACTTAAATTTAAGCAGGAAAGATGGGGAGTGTCCACCCTATTTGCAAAGGGTTTTTTGTTTGTAGTGAGAGAAACTCTCTCCCGACTTTCGCCGGCCTCTTCCCCGTTCCCCGTCGCCGCCTGCACCATCGCAACCATGCGAGGAATCACCGATTGGTTTCGGTGGTTGTTTTGCCACTGATTCTTCTACGAGTGGCGTCGCCGCATGGGGCGGTGAGGAGCGGGGAGACCCATCAGGCCGCGGTGGTCGTTGCTCAGATCTGTCGAGGTTAGGACTGACGATTCTATGAGAGAGAGGAGCTTTGTGTTTCATGTTGCCGGTGACGACAACGGTGGTGGCCGCTCCGGCTTGGCTGCCGCCTACATGCCTCCCGTGCAGCCGTTTGGGACGGTTCATCGACGTTCAGTGCTGCCGAATACGACAGAGGTGGTCGACGTTTCCTGTTGTAGAGTCTAAATCAATGGATGCTACTGTTTGTGTGACAACGATGTACGTTGGCGGTAGAGGTGGCCAAAAAAACCGGTTCGGGAACCGGTTCGGCCAAAAAAACCGGAACCTGTTTTTGGCCCAAACCGGTTTGGCCCAAACCGGTTTCAACCCGGTCCCGAACCGACGATTCTTAACCGGTTTTCCCCTTCGCCAACCCAAACCGGTTTCAACCCGAACCGGTTTTCAAACCGGTTTCAACCGGTTCCAAACCGGTTTCCAAACCGGTTTTCAAACCGGTTTCAAACCGGTTTTAAACCGAACCGGTTACCGTTGGGCAACGGCTATATAGCCGTTATAACTCATTTTTGACCGTTTTTTGGAGGTTTTTTTACCATTATACCCCCACTAGGTTAGTATATATATGTATTTGATGTTTTGGGTTGAATCACAACAACTTATAACACTCTCTACTCTCAAAAATCTCAAAAACGCTCAAACGCTCTCTACAAACACTCTCAAACGCTCTCAAAAACGCTCTCACAAAAATCCTTGAGATGGCTTCAACAAGTGCTCAATCTTCCGTTGGTTGTGAAGCGTGTTTAAGCAACGTGGTGGTAGCAATCCTTCCTACGAATAGGAACCCCGAAGTATGGTGCAATTACGATTTATGTCAAATGGCTAGCGGTCCAAACAAGGCTCGTTGCAAGTTTTGTCATAAGTTTTTCAAAAAAGATGCAAACACAACGTTGAAAAACCATATTGCAAATAAATATTGTAAAGCAATAAAAGGTGAACCTTCTCAAGGTCAAGCTTCGATGACAAACGAAGGAAATATTTGGGCTTATAACGTTGATGCGGTTCGGGAGCAAATGGCGCAATTTGTAATTCAAGAAAGCTTGCCATTCAAACATTTCGACAACGAACGTTTGACTCGACTCATTCAACGAACTCTCCAACCACGTTACACCAATGTAAGTCGTGCTACTCTTCGAAGAGATTGTTTAAAAATGTGGAAAAAGGCTAAGAATGAATTAATATCTTATTTTGAAAATTTACAAACCGGTGTTAACTTAACTAGTGATGTTTGGTCGACACCTCACGGTTCACCGGACTCGTACATTTGTGTCACCGCTCATTGGGTTGAACCCGATTCGTGGCAAATGATGAAACGTACGATTGCATTTGAATTGTTTGATTATCCTCACACCGGCCAAAGCATTTTTTATGTTATTGATAAAGTTATTCAAACGTATAAATTAGAAAACAAAATATTTTCTATATCTTTTGATAATGCGTCAAACAACACTCTTGCGATAGATCATTTGAAATTAAAATATAAACCAATATGCGTGGGTGTGTTTTTTCATAGTCGATGTGTTGCGCACATCATAAACTTAGCCGTTCAAGACGGTTTAAAAACGATTGAGGGCCAAAAAGATTGTTTTAAAAGAATGTTACGTGATATTTTTAGTAATAACCAAAGATATACTAAATATCGCAAGTTTTGTAAAGACGCAAATACTAAATGTTTAGGTCCGAATTGGGACGTACCAACACGATGGAATTCCACATGTAACATGTTTGAAAAGGCTATAGAACAAAAAGAAAGTTTAATAGCCTTTCATAATAGTTTGGTAAGTCGGGGAAAGGCAAATTCTTACCATCCATCGGGTTGGGCCATCATCCAAGAAGTAACAAAAATGCTTCAAGTTTTTAAAAATGCAACTACATGTCTTTCTGGAGTTTATTACCCAACGAGTCCGTTGGTACTTTACCAAATTTATTTAATGACTTCAAAATTAAATGAATTGTCGTTTAGGGGTAGACCTTATTCGGATATGATACCCCCAATGAAAGAAAAACTTAAAAAGTATTTTGAAGAAATGCCTCCCGTTATTACATGTGCCGCAGCTTTAAACCCTTGTTTAAACAAGTCGGGAGTTGAAACTTTACTTGATAAAATTACTTTTAGTTTGGATTTAGAAGTTGGTAAACCAATGTATGGTACAACTTTAAAAGCTAATTTTAACAAACAATTATAACAAATGTATGATGTTTATTTATTAAAATACGGGGAAACATCACAAATTCATGATGCTTTAAGGCATGCGGCAAATGCCGAAAATTATAATGATCCAATGTTTGATTTATATAATACTTTAAGGGATGAATGTAATAAACGTCAACGTGGTGACACTCCGAGTAGTGAACTCGGGAGGTATGGTCTTACAAACTTTTTATCGATCATGACTCCACATGAATTTAAAAATTTTGACTTGTTGGCTTGGTGGAAAGGTAAGGAAGATCAATTTCCCATCCTATCCATTATGGCCCGAGATTTACTAACCGTCCAAGCTTCTACGGTAGCTTCGGAATCTGCTTTTTCTGTTAGTGGTAGGGTTATATCAATAAGACGAACTCGACTCACTCCACAAGCAGTTGAAATGTCAATTTGCTTGAAAGATTATTTGGATGCCGCGGAAAGAGTACAAGACAAACGTTCACTTGAAGGAGAACTGGAATACGAAGCAGAATTATACGAGGACGAGGTAGAGAGCGGATTGACACCGGGAATGACTGATGATGAAGCGGCATATGATGACTACCTTCGTAACAGTTCCGGTTCAGGTGGCGAGGAATAAACGTACAAGTAATACGAACGAAGAAACAACTATGTTAAATGTTTAGTTTTAAATGTTTAAATTATTTAAATGTTTTAAATGTTATAAATTGTTATAAATGTTTAAATGTTATAAATTGTTTAAATTGTTTATAAATGTTATATAAATTATTAAAATGCTTACATTGTTTATAAATGTTATACAAATTATATAAATTATATAAATGTTATAAATGTTATATAAATTATATAAATGTTATATAAATTATATATATTATATAAATGTTATAAATGTTTATGTTTTAATTAAAAGTTTAAAATTTTATTTCAATATAACAAAAATCCAAAGTAAAAAAAAAAAAAAAAAAAAACCGGTTTGGGCCGAACCGGTTTGGGCCCGAACCGATTCCAAACCGACCCAAACCGGTTTGTATGGTTTGGGATTTTAAGGTTTGAAACCGGTTTGGACCCGAACCGGTTTCGGGCCAAACCGGCTTTGACCAACTTTGACCAAACCGGTTTCGGTTTGGGACCCGAACCGGTTTGGGCCGAAAAACCGGTTTGTACACGTCTAGTTGGCGGCGGTGGCCGATCGGCTTCCCATCGTCTTTTCACCTACCGTGGCGATGGTGTTAGGGTTCATTGGTGGTTGTATGTTGGTTGTTTGGTGCTTTGGTTTTGTTGTTTTGTGCTTCAATTTAGTTGTCTGGACACCACATTGGCAATGCCCATCTACTCTTTTAGTACTGGCGATGATGATAAGAAAAACCTCATCTGAGTCTTATTGTTGGTTTCTTGTTCTTCGGTGATTTCATGTCACTATTTCTGGTTTCCTTCAATTGATTGATGAAGACGGGTTGTTGCTCATTTGAGACTATTTTGTTTTCGTTTTAGGGATGTGATGATATTGATGGAGTGGTATTGGTTGCTTTGGCCAGGCTATCGTTGATGGTTAGCAGCCGCACCCGAACATCTTTTCTGCGTCCAATAGTTATCTTACGCGCGCAACGCGTGCGGATGTATAAACTAGTGTGGTTAATAATTAAAAATATTGGGCCAAATAGTATAATTACTTTTGCATATCTTATATGTTTGAAAATTTTTACCATGTGATTCGTGCTATGTAAAAGCAAAGGACAAAAGGATACACTTACAAATTAATAATTGTGGATCAATAAAATTAGAGAAATATTTAAATAAAAAGACCATTAAAACTAAAATGTTAAAATAATCTCAACTATTAATCTTTTAATCAATGGTTAAGATTTAATTGTAGGTAAAAGTTTGTTAGAGTGTTATTTTAGAAATAGTCATTTTTGTTAACTTTTCACAAGTTCTCCCAGTTTAGACAATAATATATTTATATTTTTAAGTTCATGTATCGTCCTTATGTATTTAGTGTTGGTTATTGTATCTTTTTGTTAGTTCCTGTGTTATTTATAAATACTTTTTCTTATCTAAAATAATGTATTATAAATATGTAATGATAAAATAATATTGTTTTGTGTCTGTAATATATAAAAGACAATAATATATTAGCAACTAACTAATCCAATAAAGTAACAAAATGTCTTATTTTCGTTATTGTGTTACTTAAACACTATTTGTTTTGAAAAATACGTTGGTGAAATAACATTATTGTATACTTCTAATTGTAAAACACAAGATAGATAATAATAAGTTTATAGAATCTATAAAAAATGACAAAATAATACATTGTATTCTCTTTAATACTATGAGTTTTGAAAAACACATTAGTGAAAGTCGTGTACTTCTAATTGTAGAACACAGTGATAGATAACAAGTTACAATATATAGAAACAATGACAAAAATAATATAAAATTATATAAAATATAAAACACAATGATGAATACATATAACAAATGATGTAAAAATATATGACACAATTAACTGAAATTTGACACAATGAATGCACAAAACATATTGAGCTGATTTATTTGAAATAAAAATCAAAATACATTCTCTTCAAAACTATTTAACACGTGTCAAGCCAACAATTCTTTTTAGGATTTTTAGATTAAATATTTTTTTACCATAATCCTACTCATAAAAGTATTTAAATCATTTGCTTTACGCAAGTTAAAATTTCCTAATAAAAAATCACATTAAAGATGCTATAGGAATGTATTAACACAAGAGAATATAATACAATGAAGTAAATATCATAATGACGAGAATAAGTACCCTTGACAAAAACTAAAGTATGTACAAATATTCTGTATAGTTAACCACATATTTTCATCAAACACGATTGTTATGGTTGAGTGTCTACTAAATAAAAAAATCGAAGTTGTTACGTATTCTCTATGTCAATAGAACACTAAACCTCATCTCGAATGAGCTACAAAATCCAAACCAAGAATAAATAAAAATAAACACTCTTAAGTTTTTAATAGAATAAAATTCCTTGATGGAAGGGTTAATTTTTAATTAAGGTATCTTCATTATGACAAAGCATCCTTCAAATCTTCCTAGAACTTGGCGATATAACCTTTTAAGTATCATTCCTATCTAGATAGCTCCTTTGCTTTAGGAATCGATTAAAACAAGAGAATAGAATACATTGAAGTAAATACCATAATGCTAGGAATAAGTAACATTTGACATAAGCTAGGAACATATATTCCATATAGTTAACAACATTTTTTCCATCAAACATTGTGTTGACCGTCAATAAAAAATTAAAGTTGTTATAGATTCTATATGTCATAATAGAACACTTAACGTCATCGGCAATGAACTACAAAAGCCAAAGAAAGAATAAATAAAAGTAACATTCTTGTAATGTGAATCTTATAGAATAAAATTCCTTGTTAGAAGGAATAATTGTTAATTAAGGTATCTTCATTATGGCGAAGCATCCTATATAACCTTTTAAGTATCACTCTTACCTGAATAGCTCCTTTGCTTTAGGAATCGATTAAAACAAGAGAATATTATACGCTAACGTTAACCACATATATTCCATATAGTTAACCACATACTTAAGCACCATTTGACATAAACTAGGAACATATATTCCATATAGTTAACCACATATTTTGCATCAACATGGTGTTTGTGTTGACTGTCTAGCTAAATAAAAAAAGTTAAAATTGTTACAGATTCAATATATTATATCAGAGCACTAACGTCATCTCGAATAAGCTACAAAAGTCAAACCAAGAATAAATAAAAGTAGATACTCCTATTATGTGAATCTTATAGAACAGAATTCTTTGTTAGAAGTGCTAATTTTATTAAGGTATCTTCATTATAGAGGAGCATCCTTCAAAATCTTCCTAGACTTTGATATAACTCTTGAGGTATCATTTCTACCTAGATACCTCATTTCAATAAACTTGATTATCAAAGTCTAGGGCTATATAAATGCTACTAGATTTCTACTACCTTCATCACTAAACCAATGTATAATCCCTTAAAAAACATTAAATTCACGATCTCTGGATTGCCATGCACTAGCACAAACAAATGGCCAATAGAGCAACAAGGATGATACAAGACTTCGTTTTTGAAGGAAGCCTTACAATGTCTGAAGTGGACAAACAACGTAGAGTATTCCATTTATATGAACATGATGAATGTGGCGCATGAGCTGAGATTGGCTGAAAAATTTGTCTAAGTGTTAGGCGTTTGACAACTGTTTAGGGGCATTAACACTGTGTGGACGTTTTTTAGTTCAGACGTTTGACTATTGTTGAAGAGAAAAAGGCCAGACGCATCATATTAGTTGAGATGGATTAGAACTGTTTAGGCGTTTGACATCTGTTGAGGCGCATCTCAACTGTTCAGGCGTTTTTAAACTGTTTAGACGCATCAACTTGGGCGTTTTGGAAAATTTTCTAAGGCATTCCTTAGACGTCTCTCAACTCAGGCGCATCAACTGTTTGGGAGTATAATCACTGTTCAGGCGCATCACCTTTGACACTTAGAATTCTTTTTTTTTTTTAAAAAAAGAAAATTTTTCAAAAACTTTTGCATTTATTTTCTTAATTCAAAATCTAAGAAAAACAATAAAAATATAAGAATGGTGAAATCAGAAGATTCTGAAAATAGAGTTCCAAAACTTAAAAATATAACTGATTTCAAAAATTGGTCTCTGAGGCTAAAACAACATTTTAATTCCATTGACACTGATCTTTAGAAATCTATAAAAAAAGGACCATACATTCCTATAATCACTGATGGGCCTGACAGTGGGTTTGTTTATACTAAAGATTCTCCAGAACCCTACCCTGAAGATGGTCTTCAAGGAGATGATTTGAAAAGAGTAAATAATGATATCAAAGCATATTCCTTGATGTGTAAAGGACTACCTTTGGAAGTTCTTGCAAGGCTTGATGCATATCAAACTGGATACACTCTATATAAAGCCTTAAAGATCATTTGTGAAGGAGGAAAGGAGATTCAAAATCTCAAGAAACAAAAGTTGGAAAACAATTAGAAATGTTTCAATATTTGTCTGGAGAAACCATAAATCAGATGATGAACAGATTTGTTCAATTGACAACTGAGATGTCAACAGCTGGTATTAAGCCTGGTCTTGAAGATATAAATCTTAGACTACTCAATGCTTTACCCTCATCATGGAAACAAATAGTAACCTTACTAAAACATACTGAGAAGTTCCCTATGGATCTAGATCTACTCATTGCAAAGATACAGTCAGTAGAGATTGATGAAAGCTCAAGGAACAATGATAGAGCAGCATCAATGTCTCACTATCAGTTTGTTGCTTCTCCTGCAACCACTATTGAGAATGCATTTATGGCAAAGAATGAGAAAAGTACAGAAGAAGAGGGAGATTTGTTTGTTGGAGCAGGATTTTTCACTGACTCATCATTTACCAATGCTCCTGCTTATACAACTCAGTCTCATTCTCAATCTCCTCCTAAATCTTAGTCCCAAACATCTAATGTTCAAACAGAGACTTCTTCATCTAACTCTGCTAAATCTAGAAAAGTTAAAGATGTGATAAACATCCTATTAGAGGATGAGGAGTCTAAAACTGCATTCATGCATTTATGGCTAGTTTTCAAGCATATCAAGGTAGCCATTTAACTCAATTAGATTTTGTTTTGCAGGATTTGTTTGAGATGGATCCTGAAGATGTTGAAGAGATGGACTTAAACTGGCAGATGGTGATGATAGCTTACAGGACACAAAAACATTCATATGTCAACAGGAAGTACAAGCCAAGTGCTAACAAGACTGTTGGGTTTGACAAGTCAAAATCTAGATGTTTTAACTGTAACAGTTATGGACACTTCTCCAGAGAATGCAAAGCTCCAAGGAATAATAGAGGAAATGCTCAATCAAGTTCTAGCAATCAAAGGTTTCAACCAGCTCAGAAGATTTTTCAGAAGCCTTATCAAAGTCTTCCTATGCCTGAGCTTAAAAATGAAACAAAATCATTTGATGAAACCAAGAAAGCTTTAGTAGTCAGCATTAAAGATGGTTATGATTGGAGTGCATATGCAGATCAGTTTACTAATGATTTAACATCAAGTTTATCTCTTGTTGTAGAAATCCAGGGAGAAGATTGGTCAGAAAACAATGATCCAAAGGTGGAAAGTGAGAATGAAGAAGATGACTATGATTGGAGTGACAAGTCTGATCCTAAGGAGGATACAGATGAAGTAGCTCTAATGGCACAGTCTGATCAACCAAAGGTTGACACTTCATCTTCAAAATCTGAAACCATATCTCCAAAATTCCCTGAAATCCCATCTGAAGTGAGAGAAAAACTCTGCACAAAATCATGCTATGAACATGTTGAACATTATAGAAATACTCATTCAAAATATGTGAGAAGCTAAAACAAGAAGAGTCAATGCATAACAAACTAAAATCTGATCATAAAACAGCAGATCAAAAGATTATCTCTCTTCAAACTTCATGGAATAAAACTATAAAAGATTTAGAGATTATTTCTAAACAATTGGAAGAGATGATCAAAAATCTTGAACAGGAGAAGATAGCACATGCTGCTACTCAAATGGATCTGGCTAAAGTAAAAAGTTCAAAAATGATTGTAGAAAAACTAGTAAGTGAAAGAAAAGACAAACAAAAAGCATGATTAGGTTTCACTCATGAACCTATGCCTGAATCTATTACAAACACTCTACCAGAGAACTTCAATACACATGATCATTCTCCTAAGAATAAAGCTAAACTTAAAGCTTTTCAGATAAAAACAAGAATTCAGAAAAAGAAAAGGAAAATGTACAAGTGTTTGTTGAAAAAGATCAAGAAAAGATTAAAATAGTCATCCAATCAAAATAAAATCTTATGAACCAAAACAACCAAAACAAAACACTTCTGATCAAATTCATGTTCTATTATAAGAAGTAAAAGTTCAAAGCAAAGATAAACAACAGGTAGGAACATCAAAAGATTCAAACACTATTAATCTGAAACAAGTTCAATCTGAAAAGGAAACTTCTTCTGACGATGTTCAATCTGAAAGTAAACCCAGTTCTTCTAAATCAAAGAATCAAAGAAGAAGAAAGAAATCATCAAAAGCAACATCTGAACAAAACAAAAGTTCAGAAAATTTGATCAAAGCAACAAATCATGCAACAAAACTCAAACCAATAAAATTTGTGTCAGCTGGTTTATTAAATATGAATTCTCTTCAAAACAATAAAGTAAATATTATGAACAAATCTCACTCTGATCTGAAATCAAGTTCAGATTCTAAGACTTCCGCTATAGGAAAAAGATTTGTTCCTAATGCATTCAAGAAGGAAGTTCATGTTAAACAAATGCAAAATAATTTGACACAAAGTCAAACTGTGAAAAATGAAAGACAAAAGATTAACTATTTGACACCAAAATCAAACATTGTGTCAATGTCAAAAGTTAACAAAAAGTTGTTTTTAACTCCACAAAAGTATTGTGAAATTTGTGATATGAAAAATCACAATACTGCTGAGTGCTACTTCAACAAGTACTGTAACATATGTGACATGAGAAACCATTCAATAGCAGATTGTTATTTTAACAAATATTGTACTTATTGTGATGAAAAGACTCACAATACTGCAAATTGTTACTTTAGAAATAGATCTCTTACTCTAGGATTTGCAACTTCAAACATGAGCAAAGGCTTTGTTAATCCACAATATCTGAGAAATCAAACTAATGGATCTCAAAAAGTCACTAATCAACCTTCTTTAGGTTTGAGATCTTTTCCAAAGAACAATTATGTGAGATCTAAACAAAATATGCAAGAACAGCTCAAACCAAGATCTGTAAAGATGATTAATAAAAATGTTAGTCATCAATACATTTCAAAAGTTAATAAATTAAATGATATGAATGTTCTCAAAAATAATTCAAACAATTTTCAAAATAATTTTCAAACTAAAATTGGTAAATTCATCAAGAATAAACCTGATTTGAATAATCTTCATTACAAACAATTTACAATTGTTGATAAATTTGGAAAAGCCAAGACCATCTCGGCTTGGGTAGATATCTCAACTTAATTTTCTTGTTGTGCAGGTACGCCCAAAAAGACCACTCAATACATGGTATGTGGATAGTGGGTGTAGCCGGCATATGACAGGCAATCCTGCCTTGTTACAAGATTTTAAGTTAAAAGATGGAACACATGTCGTCTTTGGTGGTGATGCTGGAGGAAAAATAACTGGAGAAGGAACAATATCAAATGGGATAATAAGCTTTGATAAAGTCAACTTTTGTTCACAGTTGAACTTTAATCTTTTAAGCGTATCTCAAATATGTGATAAATCATACTCTGTTCTATTTGATGATTCATTCTGTTATGTTTTGAAGCCAGGTTTTAAGATAAGCAAAGATTGGGTGATTGTTACAGCTGAAAGAGATATAGATGTATACAAGTTGGATATGTCTCAAGTTGATCCTTCAACTGAAACAACATGCCTAATTGCTAAGGCATCAAATGATGAAAGACAACTTTGGCATAGACGTCTCGGACATTCAAATTTCAAGAATATGAACAAGCTTGTAGCAGGAAATCATGTCATTGGACTTCCATCTAAGAAGTTTGCAACAACTGATCACTGCTCAGCATGTTTGAAGGGAAAGCAACACAGAGCGTCTTATAAGTCCAAGCTCATAAACTCAACATCCAAACCTCTTCAAATGTTACATATGGACCTTTTTGGACCAACAAATGTCAAGAGTATTGGACGAAAATCATATTGTTCAGTTATCATTGATGATTATACAAGATTTTCATGGGTTTTCTTTTTATATGCCAAATCTGAAACGGCTGATTTACTAAAAGAATTTATCATCAAAGTTGAAAATCAATTAGAAAATAAAGTGAAAATAATAAGAAGTGATAATGGAACGGAATTCAAAAATGCTAACATTGAAATGTTTTGTGCACAGAAAGGGATAGCTCATCAGTTCAGTGCTCCCAGAACTCAACAAAATGGAGTTGCTGAAAGGAAGAATAGAACACTGATTGAAGCTGCTCGTTCTATGTTAGCTGATGCAAAAATTCCTATCACTTTTTGGATGAAGCTATATCAACTGCGTGTTTCGTTCAGAACAGAATCTTAATTGTGAAAGATAAAATGAAAACTCCATATGAGTTAATGTTTGGCAGGAAACCGAACATAAACTTTTTAAAATCATTTGGTTGTCCTGTTATGATTCTTAATTCAAATGATCAATTAGGAAAATTTGAAGCAAAATCTGATAATGGATTTTTCGTTGGATACTCATCTGTTTCAAAAGCCTATCGAGTGTACAACTCTAGGACAAATATAATTCTTGAAACATTCAACGTTAAATTTCTAGAAAATTTTTTTCCATCAGTTTCAAATGGTTCTGCATGGTTATTTGATTTAGATTTATTATCAAACTCTCTTCAATCTAACTTGTTTAATCAACCAAATTGTCTTGATTCTACAGGTAAGAAGAACTCTAGAGGAGATCTTGGATCTTTCAGTGAGGATTCAGATTCTGATGACCCAGATGATTCTAGCTCAGACTACCCATTTTTATCATTTGTCAACAACTCAACAATACAATTCAATGACAATAATCATGATAATACAAGTTCAGATCATTTAGTTTCATTTGATCAGGAAGGATCATAACATATTCCAAATGATGGTAATGAGTTTGTGCTACCTGAGTCTGAAACATCATCCATCTCTGGTGATGTAGTTGATACTGGTAACTTTGATTACTTTATTAACTCACCGACTCAAGTTCCAAACTTCAATCCACATTCTTCTACTTTGATACATGAGTTTTCCAACTTGAACCAAACAAATCTGGATGTTAATGTTCAATGTGATGAGATTCCAACATCTCGTATTCACAAGAATCATCCAATTTCTCAGATTATTGGTCCATTGAATGAGAGAACAACAAGGAGTAAATCAGAACAAGCAAACGTGTGCTTATACTCTTGTTTTCTTTCTCAAATTGTTCCTAAAAATGTTACCGAAGCATTAAAGGATAATGGTTGGATAGAAGCCATGCAAGAAGAATTACTTCAATTTCGCAAACAAGAAGTGTGGAATTTGGTGGATCTACCTGAAGGAGAAAATGCAATAGGCACGAAATGGTTATTTAGAAATAAGACTGATGATCGTGGTGTTGTAATAAGGAACAAAGCGAGACTTGTTGCACAAGGATACACACAGGAAGAAGGAATAGATTATGATGAAGTGTTTGCAACAGTTGCAAGACTTAAATCCATTCGAGTTTTCCTGGCTTATGCTTCATTCATGAAATTTAAGGTGTATCAAATGGATGTAAAGGGTGCATTTCTATATGATCCTATTACTGAAGATGTGTTTGTGAAGCAACCTCCAGGCTTTGAGGATGCAGAATTTCCACATCGAGTATATAAGTTGAGTAAAGCTTTATATGGACTTCATCAAGCCCCTAGAATTTGGTATGAGACGTTATCACAACACTTAATCCAACATGGATACACAAGAGGTAAAATTGTTCCAAATTTATTCATAAAGAAGGATAATGATGATCTCTTATGTGTACAAGTGTACGTTGATGACATCATATTTGGTTCTACCAGTCCAAAATTGTGCAATGAATTTGAAGAAATCATGAAATCTCGGTTCCAAATGAGTTCTATGGGAGAGATTAATTTCTTTCTTGGACTTCAAGTCAAGCAAACTGACGATGGAATTTTCATCAATCAAGAGAAGTTTGTTGACAAGCTCTTGAAAAAATTTAAGTTGCAAGACTGTTAGTCCATACGAACTCCAGCAGATGTTAACACCAAGATTAAACCTGATCCAAAAGGAAAATCTATTGACCAAACGTTACACAGATCAATGATTGGTTCTTTGATGTACCTTACTGCATCTAGACCAGACATTATGTATGTTGTTTGTGTTTGTGCCAGGTATCAATCAGACCCGAAAGAATCTCACTTAATTGTTGTCAAAAGGATATTCAGGTATCTCAAAGGTAAACCAGCCTTAGGGCTTTGGTATCCTTACAAGGGTAACTTTGAACTATATGGATATACAGACAGTGATTATGGTGGATGCTGTCAAGATAGAAAATCTACTTCGGGTGGGTGTCAATTTCTTGGTCCCTGATTAGTCTCGTGCCAATGTAAGAAACAGACAAATGTCTCTGTTTCAACTGTAGAAACTGAGTACATTGCTGCATCAGCAGGATGTTCTCAAATCCTTTGGTTGCAAAATCAACTACTGGATTATGGGTTCAACTTTCTTAAAACACCAATTTACATTGATAACACTGCTGCTATGTTCATAACAGCTAATCCTGTTCAACATTCAAAACCAAAACATATCGAAATTCGATATCATTTTCTCAGAGATAACTCTGAAAAAGGATTAATCATATTGATTCAAATTGCAACATAATAACAGTTGGCAGATTTATTTACTAAAGCCTTCCTACCAGGTCGGTTTGAGTATTTAGTAGAATCAACTGGTCTTATTAATCATATGTGATCCCTCTAAATCAAAAGATCAAAATAAGTGATCCTCTCATTGTTAATTGCCTGTTTATATTTTGTGTGTGTGTGAGATTCTTGTTTCCTTAGAAAAATCAAATACAAAAATATAAATCCAAACTACAAAAATAAAGTCTTTTTATAATTATTTGGTTACATTTGTTTTCAGAAAGGAATATGTTATGCAATATGTGAGAAATGATAGTACATTAGTGAGATCAGTTGCATACTTCACACATTAATAAAGTCTGACATGATCAGATATGATGTGTAGATAATATCGGACTATTATGCTGAAAAAGTAAATTCTTGTGATCAAACTAAATCTTAATGCTTGTGTGTATTCATCTGAGTACTTTTAAGTTGTTTTGGCTTATTAGATTGAATGCTTGTTAAGTTACACCACTCACACCTGTTGGTAATGTGTTTAATCATGAGATCTGTTACAAAGCATCATATCACTTCTCTGTTATGAGTCATCATAGACCTAAAGTGCTGAGATATCCTTTGTTGTAAGTGATTACAGACCTGGATTCTCTTTTTGATGCAAAAGATGCAAATGTGCACAAACTATTCAAATGAATAGTCAGAGCTGATCAAATGATTATCCATGATCATTATCTATTAATTTAAGTAACATGAACTCTGGTGATACATATGTTTCAGGTAATAAGTTGAGTATGTGTTCTTTCTTACATGTCATGATGATGGTTGAGCTCTCTCAGTCTCTGTATGATTTACATCATGTTATATCTAAATCTACCCTAATCAATCCAAGAATTGGAAAAGTAAGTGAGTTGATCATTTGTCAAAAACACTTATTGTCTGTCCTTAGATCTTGTGTCTCCTTTGTTGTGATATCACTGACCTGGAACACACTTGATCAGGATTTATTCATTGTCTATGACTATTCATATTTTTTTTATTTTATTGTGCTGATCTTCATTAATATGATCTCACTGCAGACATTAATTCTTTTGTCTATATTAGATTTTGATTCTGCTTTCATTTTGATTTTATTCATGTTTTTATGTGTGAAGGCAATGTTACAATGAGATGTGTGATCTTATTATCTTACCTAGGAAACTTATAAGTTTTTCAAACTTAAAAGTTTAGGGGGAGTAATAAATGAAAGAGTTATTCTCAGAAAATGAAAATCAAAGTTAAAATGTTGAATTGAAAGGATGATGCTATATGTTCAAAGTATATGTGTAATTTGAAAATGTAATTTTTGAAAAGTATAATATGAACCTTCATAAATTTGCAAGTGAAAATGCTTCTGTCAAAAGTTGAAAATTAGATGATAATTGATTTTATGTTGAGACTAAAATGAAAGGACAAAATAAATTTTAAAATTAAAAATAAAATAAAATTTTGTGAATTGAGAGTGCAAAATACAAAAAGTTCAAAATTGAGGGACTAAAAGGTAAAAAAATTTGAAAAATTCAAAATTATGCTTAAAATGTTTAAATATTAGTATGAAATATTACTAATATGTTTAAACAATGTGCAGGTGAAGAATTTGGAAATCACAAGTGTTAAACTCATGAAAGTCAACTCATACGCCTAAATAGTGCACATACGTCTAAATAGGAGCATGATGAACTTTCAAGAATTATACAAGTGTTTGGCCGTTTGTCAAATTCCTATGAGTCTAAACAGTTGTAATAAGTCCATGGAATTATACAAGTGTTGGGCGTTTTTCACATTCCATGCGCCTAAATAGTTGTACTAAGTTTATGATTTTAATCAAAGTGTTGGGCGTTTTTCTCTAACCATGCACCTACACAGTGAATGAGTCTGACTTTGACCAAGTGTTAGACGTTTGAAATGTCTTATTTGTCTACATAGTTGAAAAGTTTCAAAATTACAAGTGTTAGACGTTTTAGGAACTCCATGCGACTGAACAGTGCAAAAGCGCCTAAACAGTGCTTATGTGTCTGAACAGTTCTCATGCGTCCAAACAGTTCTTATGCGTCTAAGTCAAAACGCACAAACAGTGTTCATGCGTCTCAAAAGTTAGTGAATTTTAGGGTTTCATACGCCAAAACATGACTCATGCGTCTAAAAATTCACTTAATATAAATTGAACACTTACACTTATTTTCTCATTCACACTCAAAATTTTCCACAAACAAGTCTCTGAACTGTCGAATATCATTCATCATCAAACTTTCTGATACACTTCGATTGCATCAAATCCTGTTGATTGTAGATATTATTTGGATCTATAAACGTAAGTTTATGATTCAAATCAGTAAATTTTGGTTAAATCATGATGTTAGGTATAGGCGTTTGAATGTTATGTGGGCCTTCGAACATCATATACTTCAAAGTTTAACAAATCAAATCTTAATAATATCTAAAGTTGATTCTTGATTGTTGATAAGTATCTGATTACGAGTAGTTTGATATAAAGTTCATCAACTGAAAGTGCAAATGATTTGATAATAGTTCGATCAGTCGGTTCTTCGATGGAAGAAGAAGAAGATGAACAGACAGATTCAAAAATTAAAATAAAATAAAAATAAAATTTTTTTTAACAAAAAGTAAATAAATCAAAATTCAAATGTTTGATAATAAATGCAAAATGAATAAAGTATAATGTTTCACAAATTAAAAATCTCAATTCAAAAGTCAGAATCAATAGTCAAAATCATAAGTCAAAATCATAAGTCATAATTGAATGTAAAGTTATAAGTCAAAATTGCCAATTCATATGTAAAAATGAATTTCATTAATCAAAATCTCAATATTCTGATATTATTTTCTCTATGTTTTGCAGATGGCAGAATAAAAGTTTGAGCCAAAACACAATGTTGCTACATACTTAAATGATGAAAACAGAGAAGCCATTGGATATGAAGAGATTATTAGATTTCTGCTTAGAACAAAATATGCCTTTGCAATGTGTGCAAGACCAATGATCAATGGAAGACTGATTAAAAGATTTTGGAGAACTGCACAAGTAGAAAGAGATGAAGAAGGGAACAAAGTTCTAAGAGCTTCTATTACAACAGAAAGAATGCTTGAAGTTTCTGAACAAGCAATCAGAATAGCTCTAAGGCTTGGTGAAAATGACCCTGAAGATTTGTCTGAATATACCTTCAATGAATATAGAGATGTATTTCTACAAATGGGTCACCCTGATCATTTCCCTAAAAAGCAATTTTTCAGAGCTCGAATGTATAAGCATTGGAAGCTGTTTCATATTTCAACATTGCATGTCTAAACGAAGTGCTGGTTGGGATTCATTCCCAGTAGACATTGCATCTCCCATTATTTCTTTAGCCACAAACAGAAGATTCAATATGGCTAAGTGGATAATGAATGGATTCATTTTTAATCTTGAAAGAGGAATAAGATATAAATACTTGATGTATCCAAGATTTCTCCAATTGCTTATTCATGAAACAAATCCAGATCTGTATGCTGAAGGAGTTACAGGAGATAAGCTGTAGTTAGAGCATATGTCAGAAGCTGTTTATAAAATACTGGCAATGATCACTGGTGCTCAAAACATTCCAGTTTTTGATTATATCAGGAATGTATCTATGAATGAAGTAGATATCAATCAGCAACACTTTCATCTATCTGAAGAAGAACCAATAGATCCAAATGATCTCATTAAGGATGTTGAAAATGATGAAGAAAGTGAGGATGAAGCTACTGAAAGCTCATCAGAAAAAGAAAATGATGATAACAATGAAGATGATGATAATGATGATGATAATAAAGAAAATAAGGATGAAGCTCCTGAAAGCTCATCAGATGAAGAAAGTGATGATAATACTGATGATGATGATGGAAATGATGGTGAAACTGAAGCACATCAAGAAGAAAATGATGAAAGGAATGAGGATGATACTGTCAATGAACCTCAAAACATGGCTGAAGAAACCAATGTTGCTGATATTCATGATGATGTTGTACATGAAATAGATTCACAAAATCAAACCTTTGATTTTGATTTTATGAATGATATGTTATATGATCCAGTATTTGAAGCTGATATGAATGAAGGAGTAGAAGAAATTCCTGTTAGTACGACACACAATGTGTCAGTACAAACAGAGGAGACAGTGGATATTGATGAGATGGAGAAATTAAAAGAAGATAATTTGGTTAAAGAGAGAGAAATTGAAGAGTTGCAAGTGGAAAATGAAAGGATGAAAGAGATGAACATATCTCTTGAAAAATAAATTCAAAAGCTAAAGGATGAAAATTTAAAGTTGACTGAAGAAAATGCCTTGAAAGATGAAAAGATTGTGAGGTTTGCCAAAGATAAAGAAGATGTCATCAAGAATTTTGAAGTAATGATCAAAGACTATGACATTCTTGAAGAGAAGTTCAAGAAACTAGCAGAAGAAAATGAAAAACTAAAAGATGAATTATTAAAAGAAAAAGAAGCTCAAAAGCCTATCTCACCAGTTCAAGTGATAAGTGCTGAGATGAGTTTTGAAGAAAATATTGAGCTTCTCAAAAGCAAAAGAAAAATTGATGAAGTAGAAGATACAAATCTAACTGAATCATCTTCCAAAGTACAAAGAACTGAAGAAAATGTTGAAGAACAAAATGTTCAAGAACAGATTGAGGCATTAGAAGATATTGAAGAAGTATATAATGATGATTGGTATGATGAAGTTTTGGATGATGAAGATATTGATGAAGCTCAATTTGTATCACATTTCTCTTCACAAGAACAAACTCAAGAACAAGATGAAGTTCCACAAGACTTTGAAGACAGATATAATTATCTTGTGAAGATGAAATACAATCGAGTATTTTTGGATGGACTGACTGTTTCTCAAATTAATGATGAATATGATAAATGTATTTCTGCAGAGTCAGTTGCACCGGTTGATCCAAATGAGATAGTTATTGAGCATGGTGAATGGACTAGAGCAAAAGACCTTATTAATGTAGAAGAACTATCAAGTTCTGTGCTGCACCATCCTGATCCAGATGATATGAGTATTCCAGCTTTAAGATCATGGTTGCAAGCTAGGAATTACCCATGGAGGAAACTGAAGAGATTACAATCTGTATCATTGAGGAATCTTGTCAGAAGTTTTCAAGAAACAGAGAAACAATTGAAGAAGATGATTATGCTTGATATAGACAATCCTCAGTATCTTGAAATTACAAAAAGGACAAGACTGTTAAAGCCACAGGAGGTCAAACAAATGACAAGAAAGACTGATGCACATGATAACAAAAAAGAGTTGATTGAAATGTTTGCTGATCCAGAAAGACAAGCATACAAAGCCTCTACTGAACAAAGGCAAAATTTTGATAATTCAAGATCAACTGTAGACTTGGTAAGAAACGTACTACAAAGAGGACAATCAGTTGCTGAATTGTTGAATGCTATGATTGCTCCGGATTTTACAAACCAAGTAAAGATTATCGTATGGAAGTATGATGAAGTATTCGATGCATTTTTGATAAAGAGGGTAAATGTTGTGTGTGATGTATATCACTTTTACTCTAGCATCATAAAACTTCCAGTGCAAGATCTAAAAGAGCTTAATAGATTACCTCTGATCAATCCTTCTGATTCTAAACGTGGCAAGATGATGGTATTATTAAGAAGAGGATTGGATAGATCAAGTAATTTTCTTAAAACAAGATGTGATTAAGAGGATAAAGAGTACTTTGTTACTTTGAAGAACAATAAAAAGCTCAAAGGATTACAATCTGAGGAGGAACATTCAATGATTGAATTTTGTGACAACTATTTTGAGAAGGTCACAACTCTTGGTCTGAAAGTGATTGATGGTAATCAAAACTCAAAGCCAATCCTCAGATGGTTTTATAACACTGAGACGTTTGAGCTTAAGTTGGTCCGAAATCTCGAACGATGGGATGAGGACATGATTACTTTATTTGGAGTTTTTGAAATAAGCTTTTACATCCTAGCTATATCTCATTTTTGTCTGTACAAAAGTTTGAAAAAGTATCTCCAGAGACAGCAAAGCAAGATAAGAAGTATTTCATTTCTATCATTAATGTGATGAATGCTGCTATGGAAAGAATATCTTTGAGAAAAGCTCTTGCTTATGCTAACATTATAAAGAAAGATATAAAAGACATTGAATTCATGAGAATTTCAAGGAAAGGGATATTAGAAGTATACTCAAAGGAAAGTCAAAATCCTATTGAGTTATATGCTAATATTGATATATCATGTCTTTCAAAAGATACATTGGAGAGAATGAACAAGATGGAGATTAAGACGAATGAAGCAAAACCAGAACAAGGCATTCTTGCAAGCAAGTTCAAGTCTGCTATTTCAAATGCTTTGAAAGAACTAGAGATGTACAAACAGAAGCTGATGTTCAAGATAAAGGAAGAACCAGAAGATTTTTTTTAGTGATAAAGACAAGAGTTGAAGATAAAGCTGAAGATGGAAGATGGAAGAAAAGAAAAAGAAGACAAGATTGAAGATTTTAAAGACCGAAGACCATGTCAATCTTAGGGGGAGTATTGTTAGTGCTCTGGAAAGATTAACATGTTGTCTTTAGTTGTCTTTTTAATAATTTGTAATAGTATAGGGACTAGTTTTGTAATTAGTTAGTTCCTTTACTTTTTGTTTCATTATAAATAGCTTAGACGTACAGGTAGTTGGAAACGAGTTGTATTCGAACCTGCTTACATACTTTGTAATTGTCTTTGCTTGATATTAATGAAACTCTGAATTTTGTTGATATCTTGTTTGATTTGATTACTTTGTTTGTATTTTCATTAAATTGTGTTCATACATCATCACAGATTGGTGCATTTGATCCTATCACTAAGTATCCAATTACCCATGATTTAGTCTCACTATTTTTGCTAACTACCCATCACATATGAAAAATAAAAACATGTGACTAAACTAAATCCATAAGACTATATACATGACTTTGACTCAATGAAGATTAATTCTTACATTCACCCTCTTAATCTTAAGATCATACTTGCTTATCTTGTTTCCTTCTTCATGTTATTTTCCCTGCTTTTGTTCTCTCTTTTCTTGCTATAATCGAAATTGATTTTCTTGATCAAATTGTTGCTTTCTTGCTTAAACCTCTCTTGGTTGGTTTCTTAGAATCGTCTTACTTGCTAACATGTTGTCTTGGTTCTTCCTTTTAAACCTTTATTCTTGGTTTGGTTTCTTGCTTTTTCCTATTTTTTAATTCATCTTGCTATTCTTGCTATAACCGCTTATTGCTTGCTTGTTGAAATAATCATTGCTGCATTTCTACTCTTGTATTCAACATGCTTGCTTGCTACTACAAAATCAATTCATGAGGATCTTGTGGGGTCGTATAGCTGCTTAAATTAATAGAGTTGTCTACTTTCTAACTTCTTTCTTTGAGAACTCTCTACTAATTCATATGGCTACGTGCTAAGTTACTTTCTTTTTCCTCTTCTTTCCAATTAGTTTCCTCGATTAACTATAGTCGCATCGTTCTTTTATTTTCCTTTTCCTTTGACAACCTACAAAATAATATCATTGTATAGGGTCTTGTGCACCCTAACAATCTTTGGCTTCCACTTCTCCTACTGCATGCCTTTTTTTCTTTTCTTTTCTTTTCTTTTTTTGCACAACTTGCTGACAACCATAATTTTTGCCGCCTTAACCTTCTTGTGAATCATAGCAAATTGTAACTATAATGTGATGATGGAACCCATTTCTTTCTTCCCTCAATCGTGACCTACTGATACAACTTGATTTTGACTCCTAGCTTTGATCAACTACTCTTTTCTTTTACTTATATTTATTCTTGATCACTTACTTGTTCTTCAATTCTGCAACCATTGGCTGCTCTGTCTTACTAGAACATGACTTTTAACCCAACCCTTGTTTCGTATCTTGCTACGATACCAATTGTTGGTTCATACCCAATCAACACACGAGAAACTTTACTCACTATTATCATTAATTGCAACATACCCATATATACAATAAAGTCTATTGCAAAGGGTTTATAAGTACCAACTATCCAACTCAATGATTTTGAGATCAGACTCAACCAACCAGCCAGACTGATTGACCGGGACCGATAATAGCATAGGTCTGGTCATGACCATATGGGTCATTTTGTAGAAAACTAGGCGGTTCCTAGTGGTTCATGGGTGGACTCGGGACAAGTGATCAACGGCTTGATCAGATTGCTTCATTTACTTATCCAGTTCTTCTCTAATAAGAATCGTTCATGGAAAAAGCTTGTTTTTGAATAGGAGAAACTTTAGAAAAGTTATCTAAGTTGGGGTGTACCAGGTGAAGTGAACTTGAAAACAATTCCATATTTCTTTAGATGATTAGTGAACTTTTGGACTAGGTACTCTCCACCTTGATCTGATCGAAGTACCTTAATAGTCTTACAAAGTTGGTTTTCTACTTTTTTTGAAACTCTTTGAACTTTTCAAAGGTTTCATGTTTATGCTTCATAAGGTAGACGTAAGCGTACCGCCAATAATCGTTAATAAATGTAACAAAGTATCTTTCAAGATTTCTAGACATGGTTCTGAAAGGATCACATACATCAGAATGTATGAGTGTTAAAAAAATGCTTGGCCCGTTCACCAACATGTGTGAAATGATCATTTGTGAGTTTGCCAACTAAGCATGATTCAAATTTATCAAATGATTCATGTCTTGTGGATTCAAGAATCCCTTTAGTCTGAAGCCTTTTCATGCGAGTCTTGCTTGTATGGCCAAATCTACAATGCCATAGAGATATTATGTGTTATTGTCTATTTGAACATCAATCTTATAAATGCCATTTCGAGGTTTACCCTAAAAATAGAAGACATTATTAAAGGTAGACAGAAATAAAAGCATCATTGAAATAACGTTTCTAGTAAAACCAACAGCAAAAAATAATTATTCAAAGTAATTACAAGGCTAGATGGACAGATATATGATATGTTTCAGTTGCTATAACTTGTATTCTTTTCTCATTATCAATGATGAGCTTTATATCGCCTTGTTTCAGTTTCATTCACTTTTCAAGCTGCTGCAAGTCATTAATGATGTGGTACCACATTCGGTATCAAATACCCATGTGTTACTAAATATAGTGAAAAGTTCTATAACATAAATAAGAATACTTGAAGAAGGTTCCTTCACTGTTGGCCTTCTTTGCACTCAGCTTGGCTAAATAATTAAAGCAGTTATATCTCTAGTGCCCTATCTTATTGCATTCAAAGTATTGGCGCTCCTTAGGACTGGGTGCTACTTTGTTTTTAGCCAGTTGTTTGTTGTTGTTGGTAGGGAGTTCTATTACACTCTTAACCCATGCATTCATATTAAAGTTCATTACGAACTAGTCGTAAGAACTAGGTAGGGAGTTCAAGATGAAGTCTGCTGCCATTTAATCCTGCATAGGATAATCAAGTTTGGCCATTTGGTCGATGTATCCTTTCATCTTGAGCACATGAGCACTAACATGTGAGCCTTTTTGGATTTTGCATGAAATTAGCTGCTTCATCGTATCATAACGTTCTTGTTGGGCCTTTTTTAAAAATGCACTTAAGTTGCTCAATCATGTCAAATGCAACCATGTCCTCCATGTTCTTGTAGATATCAAGAGACATAGTGGCTAGCATAAGGCATGCTACTTCATCGACATCCTCCTTAAATTTTGTCACACCCCGACCGATGGCGGAATCATCGGGGCGGACGAATGTGAAACGATTGTTCATAGCTCATGGAATTAAATAAGTTGAAATAATATTAAATGCCATTTTCATTGAATAATACTAAACAAATAAATCATTACAATACAATCAAGATTCAAACAAAAAAACATAAAGTCTTTAGTTAAACTAGGTCCAAGTCCTATATGAGCAAGAAGAATTCCTTAAAGTAGCAATCCTGAAACATGTTAAAAATAAAGGGTCAACATATAATGTTGGTGAGTTCCCATGAATTTGTACATACGTATAAAAGCAACTTTTAAGAGACAATTCATGTCATAGGTTATGAAATATTGCAAGAATATAGATAGCATAATGATACAATCAAACCTTGACAAAAGATATCCATTACAAGTTATAACGATTAGCTAAGTGTACTTGGTTCCCATGATGAACAAACATACGTCATCAGGAGCCGGCAATAACCTCGGCTTTAGCATGTTAGGACCGTTTTCGTACGGAGTACTAACGGATTCTGCGTGAGACCAGATCAAATAGTGCGGAATCCTATTTGATTGGCGATCCAATCAGTGAGAACGACAATCGGATCGATCTAACGATGAAACAAACGTTAAGAATTGATTAGAAATTGACCAGGAACGAACTATAAAGTTGGATAGGCTGTTTAGGACGCTCTGGACGGCTAGGGTTTGTAAAGAATTGACTTTGACAAGAAGCACTGGGCAGTAGACTCAGTTGTGGAGGATTTTGATAGATCCAAGACTTACAGATCGTTGTATCTTGAAGCTGACATTAGAATTTTATCCTCCTCGACTACATACTCCTTCTTCAACATGTAGCACTTCTTGTTGTCAAACACAACTTTGAATCCCTTATCACAGATTTAGGAGGCAGAAAGCAAGTTGTTTTGCAGTTGTTGAACGTAGTTGACCTTGTCGAACTTCACTTTCTCATTTCCCACTTCGCCTTGAGCGGTGATGTAACCTCCTTTATTCCCAGCGAACGATACGTGTCCCCCTTTAATTTGCTTGATGTTGAAAAGGAGAGACGAATTCCCGGTCATGTGCCTGGAAGCCCCACTATCAATAATCCACGTATTAGTGATAGCGCTGTAGCGGACACCCTGAACATACAAAGGAATTGATTAGTTCAGGTTTGGGACCCAAGCCTGAACTGGCTTGGGTGTCCCAGAGGTATCACACATCATGAACTCAACCAACTGTCCTTCAGAGGATGAGGGCACATCTTTCTTCTTCTTATTCTCACTATCAGACACATTACTTGTTTTGATCTTCCATAAACCAGTTTTGTGTAAGGCCTGTTTGTGGTAAACAGAAGACTGGCTTATGGTTTGAACTTTAGGTTCACTAATAATCTAAGGTGTAATCTTAGGTGACACAGTTGATCTAATTTTAGAAAATCTTGGTTTTTCATCAAAAAGTTTAATTTTCTTTTTAGGTGTCTGATAATAAGAACAATTTGGAGAGATATGTCCTCCTTTTCCACAAATGTAGCAAAATCTTCCTTCGACAGTTTGAGGAAAGTGTTGATGTGGGGTTGAGTTTGGTCGGGGTTTTGATGAAGACACCTTCTTTAACAAACTTAATTGTTTTGACATTTTGAACATCTTTCATTTTCATTTTATATGGATTTTGATGATTAACACATTTAAGGTTCATTGGATTAGACCTCTTAGGTTCTGAAATAGACGTTTGTGAACCTGACCCTAATTTAACCTTTTCATTTTTATCACCCAAATCCTCAACAAGTATCTTTTCTGTTGATTCCAAAGAAGAATCCTTCTGTTTAGTGACAGATTTCACAGGTTTACCCGTAGAATCTGGATCACTGACCAGAGGAGTAGACACCACATGATCCTTTACAGGGTTATTATTAATTGGTCTACATTTAGTTTTCAAAAGGATTTCATGTGGTGGTGGTACTACCTTATAACCCAGACCTTCCGCGGCATTCCGTTCTTCACTAGATTCTGAACTATGTGAGAAGAACTTGCCAAACTGTGCAGTTTTTGTTTTAATGATTCAACTTCGACTTGAAAAACTGCTTTTTCCCTTTTAGTTTCCTCCAAAGAATTTAAATAGAACTTAATTTCATTTGATTGATTTAAGGCAAAAACCTCGGTTTTCCTTAGTTGTTTCCCCAACAGTTCTATCTTTTCTTTGAAGCTGCACTCATTTTGTTTTAAAACACGATTTGCTTTAGTACGGAGTTGTAAGTCATTTACTAGATTATCATTATGTTCTAATAACCTAGCAAATTTTAAATCAATGCTTTCCTTAAATTTATCACATTCAATACAAGCATGTTTTTCAAATAATTCATCTTTAGAACATACGTGTGTAGAACTAGACGAATCAGCCATCAACACAGTGTCAGACTCTTCGGTGACTAGAGATTCTGAGTTTGTAGCACTGAGCTCTTCTTCAACCAAATGATCAACGACATCCATAGCTTCTTCGATATCTGAAAGTGAATGCTCGGCTATGATGTCTCCTTCACTTGCAAATCCATCATCCAATGTATCAACTAAGGCAATGTTTGATTCACCCTGAGAAACTAATAGGAAGGACCAGTCTTGTCCTTCATCACCTTGAGCAACCAAAGCCTTAGACTCTTTACTTGAAGATGAAGATCCAATCTAATCATGTTCTTGTCGGTTGAATGTAGGAAAAGGATTTCCATTTCCAGTCTTCTTTGGCTTCACGCACTCACGTTTGAAGTGCCCTTTTTCACCACAATTGAAACATGTGACTTTGGTTTTGTCAAATCCAAATGTCGTATCTTTCGTTGCAACCAAATTTTGTCCCGTCTTTTTCACAAACTTCTTGCCTCTTCTAACAGCGCTAGCCAAGGCCCATATTATATCCATGTGTTCTAGCTCAGTTTCATCAACTTGCTTGTAGTCCTCGTCAGCAAGATGACAGTTTGCAATCTTACCAGCAACTAATCCATCATAAGATTGAACAACAGCAGCTAGAAGACCCATGTGCTCTTTGGCAACTTCCACGATGACATTTCCGAGATTCTCGGTCTTCAACTTGGTAGTATTTGCCACAGGAACTATGTATTGGGTTCCAGATGACCCTGACGTTACGGTTCCTGATGCACTACTTTAGGAAGGAGCAGAAGAGCTAGACACAAATGTCGTTTGTAGTGGTGCACCTGAAGCAGCCGAAGTTGGAACTGAATTGTATAGTGTAGGATTCTGAACATAGGATCCTTTCTTTAACTTATATTTCATACGTAGTTCTTCCTCCCTTAACTTCAAAATGAAATCATTTATGTCTAAAGTAGCAAGAGTGCCATTTTGTCTTAGATTAGACATAAATGTATCCCATTTGTCTGGCAGACCATCAGCAAAACTAGAGACTTTATCTTCCATGGATGTGGTCACACCATGAGTGTGCAACTCACTCATCAGATGATAGAATCGATCAATGATGTCATCCAAGCTCTCATTCCCAATCGGAGAGAAATTGTCAAATTCCTTCTTAAGAGCTTTTGCCTTCAATACGTTCAGAGCTGTATTTCCTTTGTATCTCTTTTCCAAGGCATCCTATAATTTCTTCGACTGCTTGTTCTCAGAGAACTAATGAAATATGTCCTTAGGTATAGACTGAGTCAACAAGGCATATGCTTTCTTTTTAGCATTATGTAGAGTCTTCTGGGATTCACTCATTCCTCCCAAAGTCAATTTAACTCCATTTGCACTGACTGGTACCGTGTAACCAGTCTCAATGGATGTCCAAAGGTTTGGGTCAACTCCATTCAAGTAGATTTCAAACCGTTGTTTCCACTATGGGTATTAATCCAAAGTTAACAGCTTTGGCGGTTTGTTGTGGTTTCCAATCTCATTCTCCAGAAGTAGAAGGTTCTGGATACGCGAGTCCTTTCCAGCAGTGAATGCAGCAAACTAGTCTTCCATTGCTTTAAACTTGGTAAACTTAGAACAGGACAGATTAACTCGTGCGAATGAGTTATGCAAATGAGTCACTCGTGCGAATGAAAGGTACGAATGAATGAAATCGAGCAATTGGATTCAGTCGTGCGAATGAGCAGGGCGATGTAGTCAACTGACTGGAGTTGCTTAACCGTGCGAATGAGTGATACAACTGGGTTCAGTCGTACGAATGAGATTATACGAATGAGTTTAGTCGTACGAATGGTCCAATCGTGCGACTGAAGGCTACTGTGTTTGAAAAATCGAATATTTTGAATACTTTGACACAAAATACGAATTTTCTAGAAACCCTAATCTGTCGTTTGATAAACAATCGAAACTTTAACACACGCAAACGTCAAAAACACTTTTTGAAGCAAAAAGGTGACTCTTTTGATTTAAAACGTAGGTTTTAACACCAAAACCAATTGAATCCACGCAAAATCACGAGCCAAAGCTCTGATACCACTTGTTAGGACTGTTTTCGTACGGAGTACTAACGGATTCTGCGTGAGACCAGATCAAATAGTGCGGAATCCTATTTGATTGGCGATCCAATCAGTGAGAATGATAACCTGATCGATCTAATGATGAAATAAACGTTAAGAATTGATTAGAAATCGATCAGGAACGAACTATGAAGTTGGATAGGCTGTTTATGATGCTCTGGACGGCTAGGGTTTGTAAATCTTCGAAGTCTCTCTCAAGTCCCAATTTTTCCACGAATTATGTGGTATCTATAGGTTTTTAGTTTTCATTCGTACGACTGAACCATTAGCATGGTTCAGTCGTGCGACTGACTCATGCAATTGATTCATACGCACGACTGAAGCTTCAGTCGTGCGACTGAATCAGTCTTATGTCTCAGTCATACGACTGATCTAGTGTCCTGGTTCAGTCGTGCGACTGATCCATAAGTATGATTCATTCATGCGTATGACCCATAAGTATGGTTCATTAGCATGAATAATCACCCGACTAAGTTGAACACATTTCTCAATCATTATTGACTTAGAATCATGTACAACAACCTCAAACCTATATATAATGTTCATATATATGAATTATACCAAATACAATAATAATATGAAATATTCAAAGACAAATAAACATCAAAAGCATATTATATTTCATTAAGTAGTTATATTACACATATGTAAGAAATGAAAGACTTTTACATTAAGAACATAAACTAGGAACATGATGTATCAACATATCACCAAATAGGCTTGTCAAGCCCATAGATCTATGACGTCGCTAGGCTAGCAATAGTTAATGATTGTTTTTATAGATGACCATCATATAAGATTCACAAATATCTCAAATGACCATGAAAATTTTATAAACGAATTGCTCGTGCATTACAAGTTTCAAGATGTTTTACAAGTGTATAATTATAAGCTTTACATGTTTCACCCCAAAAGGTGTGAAATAAAGTAAAAAGAAGCATGGAAAACTCACATTGTATAATGATGGTTGTAGAGTACATAAGAAAGCTTGGATGTTCAAGAGTCAAAGGTGATGTCCTAAAGGATAAAAAGAAACAATAACTTGAGGTCGGAATTCATTACAAGAAGTTAGGACATCAAAAAGCGAAAGGTAGATTGAAAAAGGATTATTGTACTATTTTAGATTCTGGAGATAATATTTGGTAAGTGTTTGAACAGGTTTTAAAAATAGAAAACGGTTTCATAAAATTATAAATATTTACAGTTAACTAGTTAAGAGTCTCCCGGACAACTTTCGTTTAGAAACATTTATATGAAAAGATCTGTAAATAGGTCAAAACAGCAGCACAAGACAGAAGGTGCTGAAATACGCACTTATCTTGTGAAGGCTATTGTTGAGTCGTCCGATTGAGTTTGAAGACGCATAAACTATCGTTAAAAAGGTAATTCAATGAAATTAATATTGGAGTCTGATTTTACTCAAATTTAAAATGTTATGACCAAGTTATGGTTAGTTGAAGTCAGACTATATTCTGCCAAATATGTAGTAAGGCACTTATATGCACTTTTAAAATTGCTAAAGCATGAAACGGGTTAGAATAAATTTATTATGTCGATATATGGTATATTAGACTTCATTTGAGTTATATAAAAAATATTCCAAGTCTTTGGCATAGCCATCATTTAGAGAAATAATCTTGTAGAATAACCGAATGTGGCGACATAGCCGTCCATATTCAAACAGGATTCTTTGTGTACGTTAGCGTATTCTTAGCTTGTTTTAGGAATGTTAGTGATTTTTATAATGTTAGTAAAAGTTATAATGTTAATGATCAAATGATAATGATTAAAATTAAAAGAAATTTAGAAAAAGAAAGAATAAAAATAAGAACATGAGAACAATTGAATGTTAGGGCGATTAGAACAATATAGATATACATAATATAAAAGCAATTATAAAGTTACCTTAGTATTAAAAACTTCTTGAAATTACTTGTAAAAGAAAATTCTTGAATTTGATCAAAACTAAAGGATGAAAGAAAAATATGTGAGTGAGATTTTTGGAGAATGAGTAAATGAAAAGTGAGGCCTAAAGCTTGCTTTTATAGTTGAGGTTAGGAGGAGGTTATGAATAGTGTTAATGGTATGTTACAAGTTTTTTAAAAGGAGGTTATGATTCGAATTTGAAATAAATATAATATTAAATAATTTAAATAAATAAAAGAATAATTACAATTTAAACTTTAAATTTATTAAGACTTTTATTTAACAACTTATTATTTGTTTTATAAAATCTTTATAGACTTTATAAATCTTACAAGAACTTGTAATTTAATTATTTATTTTAGTTGAATATTTTAAAATCTTATAGATATTAATAACCTTTTAACATTTATAAAACTTATTCTATAAATTATGAAATTACTATAAATTGATTAAATGGTATAATAAATAAAAATTGAACAATAATATTCATAAAATTAGTTAAATAATACATTTAGTGCATTTTGATTCATCAAAATGAATTAATAATTTAATAATAATTTTTTTTTCAATGTATGAAAATTCAAAATGAGTTTGAGTTTGGGTTTATAGTTTGAAAATGGGTGGATGTTACAGTCTCCCCTACTTTAGGACATTTCGTCCCGAAATTTAATTACAAGAAGACTGATTTCATGGATATGAGGAGACTTGGATTTCATTTCACGTTCGCAAGTGAACTCTTGGGAATGTTTATATTCAATGAGTTTTGACTATTGTGTTTTACTACACTTAAGTTTGTTCGATTTCATGATTTATGATTTCATGGCTTTCTTCACAATGTGGTTAGATTTATTAATTTGATTGGAATTTTTTTGGCTTTCAAGTTTTTGCATTTCAGACGGTGCAAGATGATTAGGAAGGTTTGGTAACAAGTGAAGCACCAAACATTAGATCAATACGAGACTCGGCTTGACGAACATGAGAAATATGTTTAAGACACTTTTAGATGAAATACGATTCCAGAGGAGCTTTCTCAAACCAGACAACTTCGGCATGGTTCTTATATGACATTGATATTTCAAAGTTGCATTAACGTGAGGTTGATACGAGAATCGTGTTTGTTAAGATTAAAGGTATAGTTTAGAATAAGAGGATCATTGTAATGGGTTTTTAGAATAGATGCGGTTTTGAGGGGAGAAAATTCAGAAAGATTATTAAGAGTCGTTATGCGAATTGGGTAATGAGTTTTAAAATCCAAGAAGACAAAGTCAATGGTAATACGATAACAACAAGATGTTTCAAGTGTAACGTTTAGTTTACAAACCAAGGCAAATACGTTGACTTATCAAAGTATTAGGTCAACCACAACCTTAAAGAAGACATTCGTACCTATAAGCGGACACTCACCCCAAGGGTTCCCAGGTAAGGTAAACAGATCCATCGGTTGATTTGGATTTATATGAATACCTTGCCTAGACAGAACACCTCGAGATACAGGCATCACGCTCTTCCAGCATTACAGGTTTCAAGTTATAGGACACAGACTTTGACGAGACTTGGAAACCATGAATAACGATTCAAAGCTTAATTTTAAAACCATTTGATTTAGGCACAATGCCTTAGAATATGATTTAAGAATCATGTGTGCATCGATAAGAATCAATGTATAAGAATAATCACATAAGGCATATAATCACATAATCATATTTAAACATATAAGGCACATAAAATCCTATCTAAACATGGTAAATACATGAGAGGACTCATGTGTAAAGGTACTTAGTTATAGTCTAGTTCATTCCATTTCTAATAACCTAATTCCCTATAACCATGGCTCTGATACCAATCTGTCACACCCCGACCGACGGCGGAATCATCAGGGCGGACGAATGTGAAATGATTGTTCATAGCTCATGGAATTAAATAAGTTGAAATTATATTAAATGCCATTTTTTGAATAATACTAAACAAATAAATCATTACAATACAATCAAGATTCAAACAAAAAAACATAAAGTTTTTAGTTAAACTAGGTCCAAATCCTATATGAGCAAGAAGAATTCCTCAAAGTAGCAATCCTGAAACATGTTAAAAATAAAGGGTCAACATATAATGTTGGTGAGTTCCCATGAATTTGTACATACGTATAAAAGCAACTTTTAAGAGGCAATTCATGTCATAGGTTAAGAAATATTGCAAGAATATAGATAGCATAATGATACAATCAAACCTTGACAAAAGATATCCATTACAAGTTATAACGATTAGCTAAGTGTACTTGGTTCCCATGATGAACAAGCATACGTCATCAGGAGCCGGCAATAACCTCGGCTTTAGCACCAAATAGGCTTGTCAAGCCCATAGATCTATGACGTCGCTAGGCTAGCAATAGTTAATGATTGTTTTTAGAAGATGACTATCATATAAGACTCACAAGTATCTCAAATAACCATGACAAGTTTATAAACGAATTGCTCGTGCATTACAAGTTTCAAGATGTTTTACAAGTGTATAATTATAAGCTTAACATGTTTCACCCCAAAAGGTGTGAAATAAAGTAAAAAGGGGCATGGAAAACTCATATTTTATAATGATGGTTGTAGAGTATATAAGGAAGCTTGGATGTTCAAGAGTCAAAGGTGATATCCTAAAGGATAAAAAGAAACAATAACTTGAGGTCGGAATTCATTACAAGAAGTTAGGACGTCAAAAAGCGAAAGGTAGATTGAAAAAAGATTATTGTACCAATTTTAGATTCTGGACATAATGTTTGGTAAGTGTTTGAACAGGTTTTAAAAATAGCAAACGGTTTCATAAAATTATAAATATTTACAGTTGACTAGTTAAGAGTCTCCCGGACAACTTTCGTTCAGAAATATTTTTATGAAAAGATCTGTAAATAGGTCAAAACAGCAGCACAAGACAGAAGGTGCTGAAATACGTACTTATCTTGTGAAGGCTATTGTTGAGTCGTTCGATTGAGTTTGAAGACACATAACTATCGTTAAAAAGGTAATTCAATGAATTTAATATTAGAGTCTGATTTTACTCAAATTTAAAATGTTATGACCAAGTTATGGTTAGTTGAAGAAATATGTAGTAAGGCACTTATGTGCATTTTTAAAATTGCTAAATCATGAAACGGGTTAGAATAAATTTATTATGTCGATATATGGTATATTAGACTTCATTTGAGTTATATAAAAAATATTCCAATTCTTTGGCATAACCATCATTTAGAGAAATAATCTTGTGGAATAACCGAATGTGGCGGCATAGCCGTACATATGCAAATGGGATTCTTTGTGTACGCTAGCGTATTCTTAGCTTGATTGAGGAATGTTAGTGATTTTTATAAGGTTAGTGAAAGTTAGAATGTTAATGATCAAATGATAATAATTAAAATTAAAAGAGATTTAGAAGAAGAAAGAATAAAAATAAGAACATGAGAACAATTGAATGTTAGGATGATTAGAACAATATAGATATACATAATATAAAAGCAATTATAAGGTTACCTTAGTATTAGAATCTTCTTGAAATTACTTGTAAAAGAAAATTCTTGAATTTTATCAAAACCAAAGGATGAAAGAAAGATATGTGAGTGAGATTTTTGGAGAATGAGTAAATGAAAAGTGAGGCCTAAAGCTTGATTTTATAGTTGAGATTAGGAGAAGGTTATGAATAGTGTTAATGGTGAGTTACAAGTCTTTTAAAAGGGGTTATGATTAGAATTTGAAATAAATATAAGATTAAATAATTTAAATAAATAAAAGAATAATTACAATTTAAACTTTAAATTTATTAAGACTTTAATTTAACAACTTATTATTTTTTTTATAAAATCTTTATAGACTTTATAAATCTTACAGGAACTTGTAATTTGATTATTTATTTTAGTTGAATATTTTAAAATCTTATAGATATTAATAACCTTTTAACATTTATAGAACTTATTCTATAAATTATGAAATTATTATAAATTGATTAAGTGGTATAATAAATGAAAATTAAACAATAATATTCATAAAATTAGTTAAATAATACATTTAGTGCATTTTGATTCATCAAAATGAATTAATAATTTAATAATAATTTTTTTAACGTATGAAAATTCAAAATGAGTTCGGGTTTGGGTTTATAGTTTGAAAATAGGTGGATGTTATAAATTTTTTCCAAGTCATATGGGCAGCAGTCGTATTATTGTCAAGCTTGATATATAAAACGTAGAGATTTTTCTCCACCTTGAGAAAACTTTTCATATTGCTATGCCATGTGAGAGAGTTGGCGTTATCAAGTTTCTCTTTCTAAAGAGTAGATACTTGTATTATAAATATGATCTCTTATACTTGTAAATCCTCATGAGCGAGGAAGACAACAATAATAAAATATCTTGGATGTAACCCATGGACGTATGTTACACTGCTCGAATCAAGTAAATCTCTCGTGTTCATTCTTGTTCTTTCTCATGCAACCGGTTGTGTGTGTCTATATGTTTTCTGATAATCGCATCCCTAACAAACAAAAGTAGCTAAGAGTCCACACATTGGATAGAATTTTATGTTACGACCACTCTCCAACAATTAATTCATCATCTGTAATTTATATTAAGTGAGATAGAAATAAATTATTTCCGCCCACATGAATACCCTTAAACAGATCCCCCTCCATTGTATCTTGAATAGAAACATGTATCTCCTCCACAAAAAGAACGAACAGGAATAGAGAAAGAGGATCACTACGGCTGAATCTTCTAGTCATCTAAAATTTCCTTCATAGACTACCATTAACCAAAACTGAGGTCTTAGCTAAATAAAGATAATCATTAATCTTCTAGTAACTCCCCCCCACCTTTAATTTTTGTTGGAGTTCTTACCGGTTACCAAGAAGTATGTGGTTGTTTTTTTGTCTTTGTCATGTGGCTCCTAAGAAGAAGACAAGAAGGATTCAAAAAAGGAAGCATGTATAAGCAAAAGAAGCAGAAGTGCTACTGATGTTCGTTAGACAAAGAAGAAGGTGATTATAGCCGTTTGTTGCTTTTCCCTTTGTTGGTCGCATAACCACATGTCGGACAGTCTAGGTGGCGCCGTAGGTTCATGTCCACCTATGTATAAGCAGAAAAATTGAAGGGAAATAAAGTTGATTTGTTTCTTATTCTCTGTTATTAAATAAGTTTTTGTTGGATCATAAGAGGCTGTTGCAACCAAAACAATAACACTTAGAAGATTTTGAGTACTACATGCAAAGGACTTCCGAAGCCAAGTGTGGGACTTCCGAAGGAAGAAAGAGTTCTTCCGAAGTCTAAGTGTAAAATACACTTCCGAAGGAGAACTCCAACTTCCGAAGGTAAAGAAGCTACTTCCGAAGGTTCAAGACTTGAAGACAAAGTTTCTGAAGTCAACTTCCGAAGAATAAAGAAGTCCTTAAAGCCTCGGAAGCATAGAAGCATCTTCCGAAGTATAAGTGGCTTCGGAAGAACTTGTTCTTCCGAAGCCAGTTAACCTTCGGAAGAACACTTCTATTATCCAGTAGACATAAGTATGGTCTGTCTGACAGTCCGCTGCAAATCTCTGATATACTGCATGGCTTTTTCTCAAAAGCCATGTAGTTGACCATACTTTAATCTACTGTTTACCTTTTCATGTTAAGTACAGTTGCCATCTTTAGTTGGTGACAAAAGGTAAGTCATGGACATGTCATGACTACCATATCTTAGATAATACTTTATCTAAGATACCTTAACTATAGCATTGTAGTATATGCTTTAGTCTTAGGTTTCCAGCTGGTATCAAGTATAACCGGCTGTAGGATCTAGTATATATAGTTTCTCATTGTAACTCTTGTAGTATGCTTGTAAGCGTCTTGTAATCTTGAGTTGAGAAATAATATATACAAGTGCCTTGAAAATATTTCTGCTTGTTGTTACTTATTATATTACTATCAACTCTTGCCAAAGACGTTGCTTCATCTTGTTTGAGTGACTATTATAAGTGAGTTTGAGAGAAAAACAAGTGTTAAGTGACAAAACCCGATCCTGCAATTGGTATCAGAGCTTTTTAGGCTCTTGATTGTAAGATCTTACCATCCCAATCAACCAAGTTTTTCACTCCTCCTTATACCTCACTCAAAGATGGCCCTCAACAAATCTGAAGTCGAAATGGGAACGATGACCAAAGCTCCTATCATCGATCCTGAAAACTTCAGGTCTTGGAGCAGAAGAATGGAAGGCTTCATCAGATACCAGGATAGCAAGATGTGGCAGTCCATCGTGAATGGCCCGTACAAGCCAAAAGTTGCTGGTGGAAACGGTGCCATGATCGAAAAGGATGTCGAAGACTATTCTGATGAAGATAGGAAGAGGCTCGACATTGACAGCAATGCTATGACTGTTCTCATGACTGCAATCCCAAACTCCATCATGGTGGGGTTTGAGCATTGCAAGTCAGCCAAAGAACTCTTTGATGCACTTGCTCAGATGTACTCGAGCTCTAATGATTCAAAGAAGGACTCACTGAAGCAGCAGTTCGAGAACTTCACCTATGTTGCTGGAGAAACTTTTAGCCAGCAATACTTCAGGTATATGGATCTTATCTCCTCCCTCCAATCTGTGGGAATCACTCAAGAACTAAGAGACCTTACCAGAAAGTTCATGAGTGCTCTACCCAATGAGTGGACTTTCTACTGTGTCTCCATTAAGAGAACAGAGAATTTAAACACTCTCACCATGACCGAACTCTATGGGATCCTAGATGGATACCGTTTGGAAATGGCAAGCAAAAAGGGTCACCAAGCAAGCAGACCCTTGAGCCTTCCTGCTAGCAACGCTTTAATGGTTGCTGAAGGCTCAGGTATCTCACAGTCTCAGCAGTACCTGTCATACACCCAGCAGCCATCTTGCTCATCTGGGCCTTACATCACATTCCCTGAGACTCCAAGGTCTCATCAAGCTCAGCAGAGCTCCTTTCAGGAGGGCTGTGCGTTTGTTTCAGGGAGTGGACACTCCAATGATCATCAGTTCTGCTTTGATGATCTTGAGTGCTTTAGTCCAGATGACATAGAGTATGTGGACATTGTCCAGCAAATGGCTCTCCTTACCTACAGAGCGAAGAAGTTCTTTAAGAGAACTGGAAGGCAATTCCCTCAAAACCCAATCACTAGCAAGTTTGGGTTTGACAAAAGCAAGGCTAAGTGTTACAACTGTAACCAACTTGGCCACTTTGCAAGGGAATGCAAGGCTCCCAAGTCCAACCCGGGAACCTCACAGGCCTCCACACATCCTTCTACACCAAAGCCCAATGGAAAGTCAACTGAAACTGCAGCTATGGCTCAAGAAGTTGACTGGAGCTTTATGGTTCAAGATGTGACTCCTGCTCAAGCACTCATGGCAGGAACAGATGAAAACAAGGTATATGAACATCTCTGTACCCCTGCCTGCATTGCTAAGGTTAAGTTGTACCAGGACTACAATATGGAAATTAAATCCGATATTGAGTCTTTAAATGTGCTAAAATCTGATTTTAAGAGAGCTGAATCTGACTACCAAAAGAAAATTGAGGAGTTAGAGAAAACTGTATCTCTTTTAAAACATGAACACACCAACTACAAGACTCAAATCAAGGATTTAATATCCAAATTGACTGAGGCTCAAGCCCAGCTTGTCACAGCTGAGGCTCAAGCCAGGAAGTATGCTATTGCTGAGCAAAACTTCCAAGCCATACTTGCATCATCCTCTCACTCCAAACTTTGTTATCAAAACAAAAGTGGGTTGGGAACCAATGAAATTGCTCCACCACACTCTTATGAGTCTGTAAGACAACCAAGATGTGGTACTGAAGAGCAAGAGGTTCCATCTGTTGACCCACCTTGTAAAGAGTCAAAGAGTGATGCAACTGTGGAGACCATGACCATCACAGGGAAGGAACAGGTAATTGAGCCCCCCCAGACCAATGATGATCAATCTCTGACCACCAAAGCCAGAAGAAGCAGGGCTAAAGCAGCCAGAAAAACTGCCAAGAAGGTGGCTGAATCCAAGCTGAAGATAGACCCAAAGCAAAAGGGTGTATTCATATCAGCAGGATTCCAGGTGGTTGGACCTTCTGATTCAGGAAAGGAGTATAATACCAGTACTCCTGTCCTACCAAAGGATCAGAAGTTAAAGGGAAAGGTTGCTGATGAGGAGAAAAAGAACAAGAAACAGCAACCCTCCAATTCCCAGAAAATTAACATTGCATGCATAATGTGTGGTTTGCAAAATCACATGGCTAAAGATTGTTATTACAATCCTGCTAGCACACATTATGCAAATAATGTTAAAAGAGAAGGAGTCAGGGAAGGTTTCACATTTGGACCATATCAGATGGTTCAAGTGTTGAAAAAGGGAAAGCTTGTTTCCGAAGCAAGGCTTGTCTCGGAAGAAAACTCTTCTTCCGAGAGGAAAAAGGCTTCGGAAGTAAAAGCTGCAAAGACTCACAAAAGAGTTCCCTTGAAACCATCCCAGAAGAAGACTGCTTCGGAAGAAAAGGTGGTGAAGGTCTCTTCCGAAAAGAAAGAAGCTTCGGAAGAATGCCAAGCTGCAAAAGCTTCATCAAGCTCATCTTCTATGATCAACCAAGGGATGGAATGGAAGATCAAGGAAGATGCTGTAGCCCAAACCTCTTCTTCAAAGACATCCATTGAACCCCCATGCATAAACTTTGGTTCAATCATGTCACTTTCATTGGAAGAACCCAAGACCAAAAAGGCTTGGGTTTCCAATCAAAACTAATTTTCTCACCTTATGTGCAGGGACATCCATATGACAAGAATAACAACATTTGGATAGTAGATAGTGGATGCTCCAGGCACATGACAGGAAACAGATCTCTCCTTCAACAATTTCAACATTATGATGGAGGTCCTGTCCAGTTTGGAGGTGAGGCCGGAGGATATATTTCTGGCAGAGGAAGTATATCCAATGGAAAACTAAAAGTTGACAAAGTTAATTTTGTCAAACAGCTTGAACACAACCTGTTAAGTGTTTCTCAGTTTTGTGATCAAAAGCATCAAATGCTTTTCACAGAACATGAGTGCATCATCCTCAAACCTGGGATGACAATTCCTCAGGAATTGGTGCTTCTTAGATCTCCCAGGAGAGGGGATATGTACAAGCTTGATATGAACAATGCTTCCCCAATGGGAGAAGTATCATGCTTTCTTTCCAAAGCTGATAGTGATGAGTCAACACTGTGGCATAAACGAATGTGTCATGTCAATTTTAAGACAATGAATAAATTGGCTAAAAATAACTTGGTACATGGTTTGCCTAAAAAGGAATTTTTTTGCAAAGATAACTGTGTTGCTTGCCTGAAAGGGAAACAACACAGGTCTTCTCATAAATCCAAAGTTGTTAACTCTATCACTACTCCATTACACTTATTGCACATGGATCTATTTGGTCCCACAAGTATAATGAGCATTGGAAGGAAATCATATTGCCTTGTGATAGTTGATGATTTTACTAGATTTACATGGGTATTCTTTTTAAGAACTAAAGATGAAACTGCTGAAACTTTAAAATCTTTTATTCTTAAAATAGAAAATCAAGTTGATCACAAGGTTAAAATAATCAGAAGTGATCAAGGGACTGAGTTTAAGAACTTTGTTCTTGACTCATTCTGTAACTCAAAAGGGATTGCCAGACAATACAGTGCTCCTAGAACTCCTCAACAAAATGGTGTTGCTGAGAGGAGAAATAGGACACTTATTGAGGCTGCTCGGACTATGTTAGCTGATTCAAAGCTGCCTCTAACATTCTGGGCAGAGGCAGTCAGCACTGCATGCTATGTGCAGAACAGAGTTCTTGTAGTAAAGCCACATGGAAAGACCCCTTATGAGCTATGGAACAAGAGGCCACCGTTCATTGGCTTTCTAAGGTCCTTTGGCAGCAGGTGTACCATACTTAACACAAAAGACAATTTAGCAAAATTTGCTGAAAAGTCAGATGATGCCATCTTTGTTGGATATTCCTCCCACTCTAAAGCTTACAGGGTTTATAACATTAAAAACCAACAATTTGAGGAATCCTCCAACATTGTAGTTAATGAGCACACTCCTTGTGTTAGGGGGAATGGCCCTGATCATATTTTTGATTTAGAATTGTTTCCAAACTATTCTAAACCATCTTGTGAGAATGTTTCAGCTGGAACAGGTGCTCAAGGCAATTCTGATGAAGATCAACTGTTTGAGCTTCCCAGACCTGCTCCAAGTTCTCCAAGAACAACAACAAATCAAGTTCCCACTATTGAAAGATCTGACAGTATAACCATTTCAAGAAATAGTGGAACTTCAACAAGGGATTCACCTGATGATCTTCAAGTCTCCTCAGGTGATCCTACACAACACCAAGCTGATGGAAGCAGCATTTTGAAGGAACAGGCAACTGTTAATGATGCTTCACAGCAAAGAAATGATGATGTTTCTCTTTCATTCAATCAGTCCTCATTGAATGAGATTGAAACAGCAGCTGGACCAAGTATTCAAGCTCCAGAGCAAAATATGTCCAACTTGGACTTATCTTTGCAGCTGGAGGTGATTCCAAGACTTAGAATTCACAATACTCATCCAGCTGAAAACATCATAGGGGAAGTCTCTGAGGGTGTGAGAACAAGGGGACAAACTCACAATGGGAATGTCTGCCTGTACTCATGCTTCTTATCCCAAATGGAACCCAAGAAGGTGGAAGATGCCTTAAAGGATAGTAGCTGGGTTGAATCAATGCAAGAGGAGCTGCTTCAATTCAAAAGACAGAAGGTTTGGAACCTATGTCCGCTACCATCTGGTCAAGTACCTATAGGCACCAAGTGGGTTTTCAGAAATAAAAGAGATGACAGAGGCTTGATTATCAAGAACAAGGCAAGACTAGTGGTTCAAGGATACACTCAAGAGGAAGGAATTGATTATACTGATGTCTTTGCACCTGTTGCAAGACTTGAGGCAGTTAGGATCTTCCTTGCTTATGCTGCATCCAAGAATTTCACTGTCTACCAGCTTGATGTCAAGTGTGCCTTTCTATATGGGGATATAGATAGGGAAGTCTATGTATGCCAGCCTCCAGGATTTGAAGACCCACAGCATCCAAACTATGTGTGCAAATTGGATAAAGCTCTATATGGGCTGCACCAAGCACCTAGGCTGTGGTATGAGACATTGTCTCAATTTCTTCTGAAGAACGGCTACACTAGAGGAACCATTGACAAGACTCTCTTTATCAGAAAGTCTGGGAAAGACATTTTGCTAGTTCAAGTCTATGTCGATGACATCATATTTGGTTCTTCAAATGACCAAATGTGCAAAGACTTTGAGAGCATTATGAAGAAGAAGTTCGAAATGAGTTCTATGGGAAAAATGGACTTTTTCCTTGGAATTCAGGTAAAGCAACTGAAGGAAGGGTTTTTCATCAATCAATCTAAGTATGTCAATGACATCTTAGAGAGATTTGATATGAAGGATTGTAAAGCAGCAAAGACACCCATACCCAGAAACCATGATTTATGCCCTGACTCTGAGGGGGAGGATACTGATCAACATCAGTATAGAGCAATCATTGGTTCTCTGATGTATCTTACAGCAAGTAGACCTGATATCATGTTTGCAACTTGCATTTGTGCAAGATATCAGGCTGCTCCGAAGGTGTCTCACCTAATTGCTGTCAAGAGAATCCTCAGATACCTCAAAGGAGCACCTAAGTTAGGTCTCTGGTATCCAAGAAATAGTGATTTTAATCTCTATGGATACTCTGACAGTGATTATGGTGGCTGCAACATCAACAAGAAATCAACATCAGGAGGATGTCAATTTCTTGGTGGAAGGATCATCTCATGGCAATGCAAAAAGCAATCCTGTGTCTCTACATCAACTGCTGAAGCTGAATACATTGCTGCTGCAAGTTGCTGTGCTCAGCTGCTGTGGATTCAAAACCAGATGATTGACTATGGATTCAACTTCATGAGCACTCCTATCCACATTGACAACAACAGTGCTATATCCATCACAGAAAATCCAGTGAAGCACTCAAAGACAAAGCATATTGACATCAGGTATCATTTCATTAGAGATATTCATGAGAAAAATCTTATCAAACTAGTCAAAGTCAATTCAAATGAACAATATGCTGATCTGTTCACCAAAGCATTTGATGAACAAAGATTTAAGTATCTTATTACAGCTATTGGGATGATAAACATTGACTAGTCAATCTCATTTGAAAACCTTTTCAATATGTAAAGTCTTATGTCAATACAATCTAAGCCCTGTTACAAAAGATCCTTTCTTATTTAACTAAGTATAAGTTCTTCCGAAGAGAAACTTGCCTTCGGAAGATATCTAGCATAACTTCCGAAGCAAATTTCTCATAGGATAATTTTCTTCTCGGAAGTATACTAAGTCTCGGAAGAAGCGATTGAGGTAATCTCAGATCTACTTCCGAAGCACTTAATACTTTCCACTTGAAAGCAACATGTATCTTCGGAAGCAATTTATTTACCTTCGGAAATACATTTGCCTTCGGAAGAACTTTACCTTCGGAAATACCTTATACTCGGAAGAAGGATTTTACTGTGTAACGGAAATCTTTTGGGCCCCACTCTGTAAAAAGTAAAGATTTTGTTAATGATGTCGGATTATTTAAATGGCTTAACCTTACCGCCCCTGTCACATCATCCTCTGAACCCTCACATCATCTTATCCAAACCACCCTTTAAACCGCCATTTCACCCATTTAAATACTTCCGGTTAATCACTTACACTCTTTTTACCAAATTCACTGCCCTAAAAGCTTTCTTCTTCACCAATTTACCTCTCTCAAGAACTTTTCCTCTGCTACCTTTCCAAATGGCTCTAAACCCTCAGCACAACCAAGTCGCACTCCTTGACTCTTCAAGGGATGCCGACTTCTCTGATATTATCTCTTTCTTAGCCCAATCTTCATATTACACAGCACTGACTGTAAACCCTACCATTTACACCAACCAAATGTCCGAATTCTGGGCAAATAGTCGGGTTGAAACCCTAAATGGGGTTCGTGCTATTAGGTCAAGTGTATGTGGCCAAGAGTTGGTCGTTACTGAACAAATCATCAGGGAGCATCTTGAGCTCCATGATGAAGGCGCACCGACGGAATTCCCCAAGTCTGAGTTAGATAACTCTTATCTCCAAATGGGATACGGTGGAGATGTAAGCAGGTCTACAGTCTACAAATTCAACTTCTCATACAAGTGGAAGTTCCTGCTACATGTGGTTCTCCACTGCTTATCTAACAAATCAGGGGGATGGGATCAAATTCCCTATGAACTCGGGTGCCTAGTTCATGGGTTGGTACAAGGCTTGCGCTTCAACTACTCCAGGTTTGTGCTGACTAACCTCATGGGAAATCTGCAAAGGGACACATTCTTTATGTATCCCAGATTTCTACAGCACATAATCAACTGCGAGCTAGATCAGAGTAAGCTTGTCTGTTCAGCTGCTCTATCTGCTCCTCAGATGAGGCCGACTATCTTCAAAGTACTGAAGAGAGTGTCTACCAACTACACTGGAAGGGATACCGCACTACTTCCAGGTATGATTGAGCCAATGGCTCCTGGTGACATCCCTGTTATCCCCACAGGTGATGAACCCACACCAGCAACAACCCTCACCATTCCAAATCTACCTTCTCCACCAATAAAAGTCACCTATCAGAGACGAACCAAACGAACCCTTGTTCAATCTACTCTGATTGAACAAGCCCCTCCTCTTCAAACCAAAAAGGCTAGAGTGGAACAAGGGGCTCCCACTCAGCCAGAGGTCCCCCAATCCTTCACTATTGACCTCAATATGGGTCTTGAGTCTCCTCAGTCTCAGACCCATGAGCCCATAACCCCAGCTGATAGCCCTCAGGGTGAGTCTCTACACTCCCCTGAGCAGCCACCAAGGGACAGTTCAATGCCTTTTGACATTGATCAAAGTCCCGGGTCTTTAGGTCTTCATTCCTTCTCTTTTACTGACCTATTGACCGGAGCTGGTGAAGAGACTATGTCTCTCCAAGGCAATGAAGTTGATCCACAACACCCCATTAAGGATCAACAGAGCCTAGAGAAACCTCTTGTTTCTAGCCCACACCAGCAAAGCCCAACTGAGGTGAGTCCCACTGATGTGGAGGGGACTCATGTAGATTCAGCTGCCACTACTGAAGGAGCCTCATTGGATCCTCAGGACAGTGGTAACAATAGTCAGACTGAATCTACGGCAACCATGCCCTATGATGCCTCTGAAAGAGACATCATTGTGCAAGGGAAACCAGGGTGCCAAGAAACCACATCTGGTGGTGAGGATGAACATACTAGGTATGTTACCTCATCTCCCCGTGATTCTTCCAAGGAAGATGAGGGAAGACTGCAACTCACAATAAGAGACCTACTTTCTAAAGTCTCAAACCTTGAATCAAAGGTTAAGACTTTAGAGGATAGGTCTGCCACTCAGCAACTTGAGATTGAAAATCTCAAGGTAAAACTAGCTGAGAAACAGATTGAGAGATCTGTTAGGCATGTACCCATTCAAGTCTCCTTGACCTCTTCCTCTAGCTCATCTACCTCTCAAGATGATGCTACCAAAAAGGGGGAGAATGTTGAGGAACTAAGTCAAAGACAGGATTCCACCAGTCAAGCTCTCACTTCTTTGAGCTCAAAACAACAAACCACCATCTTCCCTGAGCCTCCTCCAGTTGTGATTCAAGTGGATCAAAGGATGCTTCAGGATCTAAATAGGATCTTCAACAAGTTCCTTTTAGAGTCCCTCATTGATCAACCCAGTCCAGATATGTCTGTGATATACTTTGGAGCTCAAGAGCTTCAAAGGTTGAATGCACCTCCTACCACTGTTGAGGAAGTTGGTCAACCTAAGGCCCAAGTGGAACCTGAGATTGATTTCGAAGGGGAAACTAGGACTGATGGCCCAGCAACTGAAATAGTTGGGACAGAAGGTGTGTTTTCACAGGCTTCCGAAGCACAATTTGAAGCCTCGGAAGAACCAACTCAAACTTCCGAAGCTGAAATTGCTGCTGCGGAAGGACTGTTCTCTCTTTCCGATGATCTAATAGTCACAGATGCAATTCTGGAACTTGCATCTGAGGTTAATAGGGAGGATTTTCTCAGCCAACCACTAGCCATTACATCTGCATTGACCTCAGCTCCTACCTCCACCACCCAACCTGAGTCTTCTACCCAAGAACCACCAAAGTCTAGCACTTCCGAAGACATTAAAGGTAAAAGGAAGATGACTTCGGAAGAGCTTCTGGAAGAAGAAAGGCTGGAGAAACTCAAAAGGAAAGGAAGACTGCCAACTGGGAAACTGTTAGCTGCAAGTTCAAAAGCAGCTGCAGCCAACCAAGAGGCAATCAACAATAGAAGAAGGGTGGAGGTAATTGATAGACTAGTCAGTCTAGGAGCTGCCTCGGAAGATGTACTCCTGCTACCATTAGAGGAGCTGATAGAGCTAGAAAAGGCAACCTTGCTGCAAAAACAGCAAAAAGAAGAAGAAGCAAGGTTGGCCTTAGAAGAAGAAAGGCTGAGAAAAGAGAGAGAAGCTGATCTGCAGCTCAGGAGAGAAAGGATCACTTTCTACTCTCCAGAGGATTCTCTCAAGATGAGTTATCTCCACACAACAATGACACGATCTTGTGGCTCTTCAACAAAGAGCAAGATCAAATGGAGAAGGAGAGAAAGAGAGCTGCAAGGGAGAAGCTGGTAGTGAAGAAGAAGAAGGAAGAAGAGGCTGGACTGTCTGCCGCCAAGAAGATAGGTGACAAAGCTTGGATGAAGAACTATCTTAAAGCTCACGGCTTCTCTGGCAGGCAAGTGGGTCCAATGTCTGAAAAGACCCTGCAACGACATGTCAGTGACATCAAGGCTGACATTCGTGCAGGGAGAAGAAAGGAGATGTATAGAAGGGGACAGGGGATGACCTTCAAAGCCACCTCTCAGCCAAATATCCAAACCCAACATCAACCTGAACCAATACCCTTTCCCTTCCCAATCAAAACTGAACCTGAACCTTTCACCCCTGAACCTACACCTTCCCATCTACCAACTCCCTCACCTCAACCACCTAAACTACCCATCATCCAACCCAAAGCCTTACCCAGAACCCAACCTCCTAAACCTACCCAACAACCAACCAAACCATCCCCTCAGCCTTCTAAACATCTCTCAATGGAGGAATTCAAGGAGATCAAAACCAAGCTCATCAACTGCACCACTCTGAGCGACATCTCTTGTGAGGAGGATACAGTCAACCTGACTTATGTTGATGGATCCTCAAGTTCCCTCACAAGAGATGAGTTTCTTGATCTACCAAGAGGAACTTTGGACCAAGCCGCAAGACTCTTTGGCCTCAATTCAGATACATTAAATGAGGAAGAAAAGAGGCTTAGGAGAAGGCTGGTGACTCTGCTGGACACAAAGAAAGGAGATAGGGTACCAAGACAATCTCTTGTACCCAGAAAGAAGATAGTCCAGTGGAGGTTCGAAGACTCTTCTCACAACTTTGTTGTTGAGAGAGAGAATGGTGAGATTAACAGGCTGAATGCCTCATCTCTGCTACACTTAAGCAGATTCGATATTGCTGAGTTAGCAGAGAAACCATTCTCCAACCCCTCAAACTCCGAAGTAGCTGCTCACATCAGAAATCATTTAGGCAGCCTTCACATGGCCGAGCTCACTGCAAGAAGCAAGGTCGAAGAGGAGTCAAAACTGAGAGAGGAGGAGCAAAGGAAAGGATCAGCAACCAAAGGCAAAGCCTTTCTTCAAATGGTTGAAGGTCCTGAACTTGAGTCCATAGTTAGATGGGAGTATGACTACAACTCCCGTCAACTAACTCTCTTCAGGGGGTCACAACAAAGGGTACACGTCATTCAAAGTGATAGACTGGATCTCCTATCCACGAATGACTTGTACAAGCTTCTCAGCACCACTTCCGGGAAGAACAGAGAGACAGACAAATATCTTCTATCCCTGGTGCTGAAAACTTTGAGAAGTAGAGATAAGTGAAGTTTTGGTAGCATCAGCCTAGGGGGAGTTTGTTGGATCATAAGAGGCTGTTGCAACCAAAACAATAACACTTAGAAGATTTTGAGTACTACATGCAAAGGACTTCCGAAGCCAAGTGTGGGACTTCCGAAGGAAGAAAGAGTTCTTCCGAAGTCTAAGTGTAAAATACACTTCCGAAGGAGAACTCCAACTTCCGAAGGTAAAGAAGCTACTTCCGAAGGTTCAAGACTTGAAGACAAAGTTTCTGAAGTCAACTTCCGAAGAATAAAGAAGTCCTTAAAGCCTCGGAAGCATAGAAGCATCTTCCGAAGTATAAGTGGCTTCGGAAGAACTTGTTCTTCCGAAGCCAGTTAACCTTCGGAAGAACACTTCTATTATCCAGTAGACATAAGTATGGTCTGTCTGACAGTCCGCTGCAAATCTCTGATATACTGCATGGCTTTTTCTCAAAAGCCATGTAGTTGACCATACTTTAATCTACTGTTTACCTTTTCATGTTAAGTACAGTTGCCATCTTTAGTTGGTGACAAAAGGTAAGTCATGGACATGTCATGACTACCATATCTTAGATAATACTTTATCTAAGATACCTTAACTATAGCATTGTAGTATATGCTTTAGTCTTAGGTTTCCAGCTGGTATCAAGTATAACCGGCTGTAGGATCTAGTATATATAGTTTCTCATTGTAACTCTTGTAGTATGCTTGTAAGCGTCTTGTAATCTTGAGTTGAGAAATAATATATACAAGTGCCTTGAAAATATTTCTGCTTGTTGTTACTTATTATATTACTATCAACTCTTGCCAAAGACGTTGCTTCATCTTGTTTGAGTGACTATTATAAGTGAGTTTGAGAGAAAAACAAGTGTTAAGTGACAAAACCCGATCCTGCAGTTTTTTTGTTAGTTTTGTTGTGGGTTCAATTGTTATCCATTTGATTGTTCTTAGTTGTTGTTTCGGCAGTGATCGCCTAGTTTGGCAAACCGCGGTTGTTACTAGGTTGTGTTTTGTGGTCGAAATAAGGTGTGTTCCTAAGCAGTTTAGTTGGTTAGTTTAGAGTGATTGATGTAAAAGTTTGTTTTGTTTGTCCAAGACATTTTTTCTTACCATGTTACCGAGATCCAAAAGTCATATTTAATGGGTATTTTGTGAACAAGAACACTAAGTCAAGTCTTTTAACAATGTTTAGTAGAAATTTGTTAAGTTCTTCACGCCCAAGACATTATTGGGCAAGTTCACATTGTCTCGATCCTAGTTGTTTCTCATTTATTCATTTGAAATGTCAGAAAAAGAGGAAGGTTCAGATGAAGAAGTTTGACGATAAAGACTTTTCTTGTTGGAAATGTTATAGAGAAGTTGTTGGTTGAGTTATACTGTATTCAGTGAAAATTTAGAGAATATAAAGTTGGACGAGTGGGAGACTTTGGAAAAGAAAGTCGTGTCAAAGGATGTAGTGTTCAAAATTCTCAAGGAATCCATAAATGTGACATCCGTTACATAAAGGTCCGTCAATTAACGTGGTTTTCGTTAGCTTTTCTCAAACGTTCATTCCTCATCCTTATAAACTATTCGTGTGGATATCATTCTTGCTTTATCATCTTTATGGTTGTGCTCTCATCGTAAACGTATGCTATCTTTAAAACTTTTACAATTTTCATCATAGTTATCACTAAAAAATACCATTTTTATATAATATTATTGTCATTAATAAAACAATTTTTAAGTTACCAATATCATTAATTACATTTTATCATTAATATAACTAGCCTATTAAAGTCGTTTTCAACCGAAACAAATTTGGGAACTCGGCGGCTTAGTGCAGGGACCAAATGTGACATTTTGCCAAACTAGGGCTGGGTATAAATACCCATATCCCAGCCCTAGCCTCCATTTCATCTTCTTCTTCTTCATCTTCTTCTCCTTAAACTTCCTCCTCCTCCTTGCACCAAAACCGCCCATTTTGCTTCGCGTTTTCACCGGCAAGACCTCGACTATAGCTGAGTCTACTCCTTTCTTGCAGGTAGACGACATTGGTCGTCCCTTTTCTTGCTTGTTTTTCTGCTGTCCTTGAAGGGTTTCGGGTGCTCGGGGCCAACCCGAGCACATGAGGTCGTGTGGGTGCGTGTGATGTCTTTCTGCGTGTCCTTCTTGTTTGGGTGTGTGTGAAATGTGTTTCTGGAAGTCCTTGTGGTGTAAATCTCGTGCACGGAGCAGCCGAAGGCTGCTCTGCACTTCTGCAGTTGCGAATCTGCTGTTCTGGCGACTAAGTCTGTCGTGTGACTGAGCCGTGCGACTGGATGAGTCGTGCGACTGAGTCGTGAGACTGTGTCTCTCGTGCGACTAAGTTGTGTGACTGGGTGTGTCGTGCGACTGTGTGTATGTGTGCGATTGAGTCAATGCGGATGAATGTGTGCGATTGTGCGTGTATCGCACGACTGAATGCCGAGTCGCGCGAATGGAGGTTCAGTCGTACGAATGAAGCTGATTCGTACGAATGAAGGTTGATTCGTGCGTATGGTTGTTGAGTCGTGTGATTGGGTGCTGTGTGGTACGACTGAATGCTGAGTCGCACGAATGAAGGTTCAATCGTATGAATGAAGCTGATTCGTACGAATGAGAGTTGATTCGTGCGGAGGGAGTGTTGAGTCGTGTGTCTCGTCCTGTCGTGCGATTGGAGTTGTTGTGTGTGAGTTTCTTCTTGTGTGTGGTGTGTGTTTGTCGCGTGATGTTAAGGTGACGTCGACGCTGTTGCCGTTGCTAATGACAATATTTATGTTAACACTATCAAACTTAGTAAAGTATTCCAAATCAGATCAACATAACATTTTACAAATATCACCAACCGATTTGTAACCACTAATATTTACTAAGCATTTCTCTAATAACAATGACACTTTTAGACAAATATCATCGACAATGGCAACGATTTCTAGTATTTGGATCTACATAAGATCTAATACGCATGTCTGCTTGTGTGTGTTACACGCGAACGAACCAATACAACCCGAACCGACCGAACGTTACTATTTTCTCCATACGTATCATTAATGCTTAACTATAACTGTCAATAGGTGTTTGATCGTTTATTGCATACCACATTTGGAACTTGATCATCCATACTTACCATCAAACAAGTGAGCTTCGTGGCCCCTTTTTATGCTTACACAATACTTCAGTTATTTACAAACTTGGGGTAAAAGTATGCTCACCCATTTTCTTTATGTTGTACAACTTACATACTTGGAATCAACGTGTTACTATTTTGTGAGTGCTTATCTGATACATGCTTGAGTTCGCTGTGTGGTACTTTCTTTGCAACCATTTAATTCCGGTGTTGGAACCGACAGATAGGTATTGGTAGTACTACTGGGTTGACACCCCCACCCTTATTTGTTGGTATACTAGTTGGTACCAACAGTGGCCAGGAACGGGCCCTTGGGTGAATATATTCCGACAAGATTCTGTGTGTACGTCGTTAGGTTTGGTTGTAAAGCTCATTGTCATGTGATTTTGCTTACTTATAACTGTATTCACGGTATTCCACAACAATTACTATGCAGCATCAACTTACTATTTACTATTTAAACCTGCGAGCTCACCAATAATTTTGTTGACCATTTTAAGCATATCTTTTCAGGTGACAATGCTAATTGAAGATCTAGGTGTGCTGCCTTAGTAGAGACCCTAGGATGCATTTTGAGACTAAACATACTTGACAAACATTCATTTTGGAACATTGTTGTAGCCTGATTAAACAACTTCATTCTTTTTAATACTTGTTCCCGGGTTGTGAGAATTACATTACAATGTTATCATCACTTGATTACGTGAATCATTTATCATGTTTATGGCTATGTTGTTGTTAATATTGATTAAACACGATACAAGTCCCCTTTGTGTCGGGTGTCATCATGACACGCTTTATCATCATTATTATTTTTATTGCATCTCTATTGTGTACCATGCGTTATGACGATCCCGTCTCGTTACATCCCCGCGTTTCCGCTTTTAGCGGGGGTGTGACAATAATAAAAGGTATGATGAATGCATTGTCCAATACAATGAGAAGCCTTTCGCTGCAAATAAACTCAACCTTATTCGAGGGTTGGTTAATATGATGACGAAGGAAAAAAGTTCAGTTAGAGTGCACATCAACAGTTTTAACTCGATTATGTCAAAACTTGAGTTAGTGGGCATTAAGATCGAGATGAGGTTAAGGCTTTACTGACATTATATTCATTATCTAATATTTGGCCACATTTACAATTGTTACAAATTCCAAGGATCTAATGGTTTCACTTTTGAGAAGGTATAAGATTTAATTCTAAGAAAAGACGTTAGAGAAACAAATTTCAAGTGAATCATCAAGTGAACAATTAAATGTGATGAGAGGAAGGAAAAATAAAAGAGTAATAGGAGCCAGAATAGGAAAAGGAGTCAGTTTAGGACATGAAAAGATCTAACTTGTTGGAACTGTAAACAAGTATAGCATATAAATAATCAATGTTTGAATGAGGTAAAACAACTTAATAGTATAAGGGAATATGCATTAGATGATGCCTTAATCTGTAGCATGAAAAACAATGTAGATTATTAGGACTTGGATTTTGGAGCATTGTTTCATGCTACCTATAGCGGTGAAACGATGAGAAATCTTAAAATATGGGACTTTAGAAATGTTAAGCTGAAAATGATGATATCTTTAATGTTACGGGCATGAAAGATGTTAATTTGATAACTTTAACCGGTGCTACTTGCATTCCGAGAAATGTCAGGGGTATTCCAAGCTTGAAGAAAATGACAATCTTAGTTGTGTAGCTGGATGACCATAGGCACGAGTCACATTCCAAATGAGCAGTGGTAATCCTGTGATAGCTTGTGGGCACAAGAAGGGATCGTTATACATGGTCAGTTTACCATCAGAGGATTAGGGTGGATTAATACTGAAAAATGAAAAAAGAAAGCTCGTTTCACAAAATCTCATTCGCAAGAGGTTTGCTTTGCCAGAGGGAAACCTAGAGCCAATGTAAAGATTAAGAAAGAACGAGTTCAGAACGTTTAACCAGTCAAAGGACATCATGATAGTAAAATATTTGCTTTGCAAAAAAGAAACCTAGATTCAATGTAAATATTCAAAAAGACACGTTCGGAAGGTTAAATCTGTTAGAGGACATCATAACAATGAGAACACTAGCACTAAGCTGGTCAAAGTCTCATTTACAGCTCATAGACATCAACAAGTTATGACAACTAGGCTTTTGACTAATAAAGTATCTCTAGATAATTTCTTACATATAATGGAAAATTTTGTTCCCACGGGATCAGGATGCAGTAGTTCGTTATAGTGGGAGCCGGTAGGGACAATGGACTAGTCAAAGGCAGATTTGGCCTCTTGGTTTACATAAAATTTCATCTGTATTTACCTATGCTAGGAAGTTTTCTTACACACATGTCCGTCTTAACCCGTGATGGACATTATTGACGAACCATTTTATTGCTAAAGAGATGAACGATGAATTGTTGGACCATATTAGCATAAAGAGTTAGACCAAATCTTGTAACTAGCAACACGTTTATCTGTCACTAATGTTTGCATTTTTAATCATGTTGGACCAAATTACCATAAAGAGAATGTTTGAAAACATGTAAACTCCAAGAAGGTCAAAGATATTTGAGAATAACTATTAATGGAAGCAAGTGATACAACTATTTTAAAAATAACACTTCAAACTCATATTTGAGAATATGATTTCTCTATGACAACTCGAACTACCAAAGGCGTTCTCACAACATGAATCCCATCTTCCCATACCAAATATCCAAAAGAAAACCCCCCTTGCACCTTTACCAACGGTCGAATCGTTACCTTAAACCGTAACCTAGTATTCGTCGCATTGAAGAACAAGATTGATGGCTTCACCACCACATGTGTGCCAGCTGGCGCTTCAATTCGTGCCACGTATAGAGATGGAGTGGGGCCCACATTGGTCACTGTCCTTGATACTGTTTTGGTTTTTATCAACTCAGGGATCGAGATAGAAGGGAGATTAAAGTTTTGTAGAAAGTTTGTTTTCCGAGGGCAAGGAGAGTGTAGGTGGTTTGATAACGCGCTTATAGCGCTGTTGTTGTAGCCCATGGCACAAATGAAACAGATGTAGTCCATGGTTGTCATGTTGTAAATGAGACCGGGGTTTATAGCTTTGTTGGGGTTCACGTGACCCCCTCCATAGTCGAATGGATCAGCCTGCTTGTGTGGAGCTCCCTCAGCAAGAGCAGGCTGACCATTGACATCCTCTATAGAACCTACATTACACAAGAAATAATAAAAATAATCTTGAACAAACGTCATTTGTTAATATTTGAGGTAATTAAAGAGAATCACTACTTTTACCTGTTGTAACAAGGGCGGACTTGATTGCGGCCGGACTCCATGTTGGATATATTGATTTGAGAAGAGCAACAATGCCAGACACATGAGGGCAAGCCATGGAAGTCCCTGATTCTATTTTGAAGTCGAGTGACGGAACTTCATTCTTAGACCATGATGCCAATATGTTAACCCCTGGTGCAGCTACATCAGGCTGCAATGTACAGTTTGACTTTGAATTAGAGTCAAACTAAAAAGTCAACCTTAATCTGTTTGACCTGGATAAGTCAAGAAAGTTACCTTGAGCACTGAAGGAGAAAGTGAACTTGGTCCTCTGGATGAGAAAAACGCGACTTCAGGGGATGTTTGTTTTCCGATAACTGTCCTGGTGATGCTAATCTTCACAACTGGATTACTGTGAACAAAACTACATTACAAATCAACCTCTTGATTGTGTGAAAATGAAAACTAGAGCATTTAAACCAAACCTGGTTGACTCGGTATAAGTAACTAGAGAAGTTCCAACTGAAAAGTCAACTTGAACACACGGTATCACGAAAGTCAATCTGACATCTTTGGTTGGATACTGAGCAAAAATGATCCCCACACCGCCAGCCTCTTGAACATTTCTAGCAGTCGAAGCAGCTGAGCTTCTTGCACGAGACTGGAAACATAGAATGATTTTACCTTTTGCTAAAGTTTCATTTAATGAGCCGCGTTCACAACTACTGTTAAGAAAATACGTATTAGGAATATAAATTACATCAAGATTTGTTTGTAGATTACAGAAAAGACCTTGCATCGTTTTCATCTGCATCATCAGCAACAATATCTTCCCCAAACACGAAAGGGTAGTACTTTTCAAAATCTTTCCTTGTAAAGAAAGCTTGGCCCTGCATATGAATCAGCTTTCACTTTGACTCTTATGGTCAAACCGGATTCTTTTCATACAAATTGGTGTGTGCTTTCTTATAATTTGACACCAACATTCTTAATATTGGTTCTTTACGGAAATTTATAAAAAAAACAAATTTACCCAGTTCATAGTTAAAATATAAACTGTTTGACCATGCAACTAAGGGAAGTCAGTTTATTTCATATCAAAAGATGGCCAAGACCCTTAAACTTAAGACTGAAAACCTTATTATGTGTCCGACCCGAAAATTGTAACTTTGGATAGTTAGAAACCGAGCACCATAAAAGTGTCCCGATTAAAAATAATAATTTTGGTTCCGCCACTGCCCCTATGAACTTATTTTATTATTGACCCTTTAGAGATATAACATAACCCAAGATGACCAATTCATTAGTGAATGCATTCAAGTTGTCACACCCCTTATTAAGATGAATGACGAATTATGTCAAATAGAAAGAGAGAGAAAGCACGTACGATAAACGTCTGATTGTTTCCAAGCGTAATCGAGGTGGGGAAAGCTCTATCAATAGTGCTTGCCGCAACGGTTATCATCCACGGAGCTGTGTTAGATACTGTTTGAGGATATGGGCCTGAGTTCCCACACGAAGACACCACAGTGATCCCATGAGCCACAGCATGAAAAGAACCAATGGCTAACGGATCATCAACATATGTAGAAAATGGTGCAGAAGTGCCCAAAGAAACAGAAATCACATCCACACCATCATGGATGCAATCATCAAATGCAGCAAGAATATCAGCCGAGCTACAACCACCTGTCGCCCAACAAGCCTTATATATGGCCAGTTGAGATGACGGTGCACCACCTCGGGCTATCCCAGGGGCTAGCCCAAAGAAAGTGGTGTTTTTTACTATCATTCCAGATGCAATAGAGGAAGTGTGGGTCCCATGACCATAAGCATCGCGTGGCGATAAAAATTCTGAACCATCACTCGTGTCCAAATCGCCAAATTCTGCTTCATATCCCTTAACATACCACCGTGCACCAATGATTTTCCTATTTATATTGCATTTTAGTCACATATACCTAAATAAGACCATGAATATGGTCTGACTTTGACTTTTATATTCAAATGAACAAGCTTTTAATCGATAAAACTTAAGAAAATTTGCTCACTAATGAATAACTCTGAGACAAAAACTATGTGAATTATGCATTCAATAACGTGCTCATTGTAATCAATTTTATAGAAAGCTTGAATTGTATGTTTCAAATTTTGAATCCTAAACTTGTGTATTCAACTATTTGAACTGATTTTTTTTTATGTTTTGAATTGATATATACAATGCAAGTACAAGATATGATATTAAAAGATTCAGAATGGTTAATTTCTAAGTACCCTTACTAGTTTGAGACAACATTTAAGAGGGTCAATTTCGACCGCCTAAAGTCAAACTATAGATAGCATTTATAATAACTCATACTTCCTATAAAAATTTAGAAAAATGCATTTAAACACCCATTAGTTAATTATACAGTTTATTAATAAAAGAAGACTAGTCTAAATTAAAATTTCCATATTATAGGAAAATATAAGTTGATCAAAACTCTTTATGTTAAGTAATCTTATATGATTAAGTGATTAACTACTTAGTCATTCTATATAGCAAGGATACACCGACCTGTTGCAGTTGGATTTGTTGAATTTTTCTCCTTCCTCACATATGCCTTTCCACCGTGATGGTACCTTCTTCATTCCAATGTCATTAAAGCTTTTCGATTCAGGCCATACTCCTGGTATCAAAAGTAAAATATTTTGACTTATTTACATCAAGCTAATTGCTTTAGGAATCTTTGTTTCTTTATAAACACTTGATAGCAACACATTTCTTATTAAACTACCTGGGTCTAGCTTGTTATATATATGTTCATGGAAATTTAAAGAATTTATACTAACTTTATAGGCGAAAAACATTTTGTGTGACTTCAAAAGTCAAAGTCAAACAATAACGTACCACTATCAAGGACACCAATGATAGACCCTGCACCATAGTGACCTTTGGAGAGTATCCCATCGACCAAATGAGGATTTACATTGAGAAAATCCCAACTCCTTGTTGTGTGAAGTTTAAGAATTCTATTAGGAATCACACGAGCAACTCCCGGTAAATCTGCATAATAAGAATCAGTTCTGTAAGCAGGTATGTCTCATCGTTCAGTTTGTAATTACACATATAGATCCCTGCATAATGCTCCTTGGTTTCAATTGATTTTGATATAGAACTTTTTTGTCCAATTTTACTTCAGAAGTCAATTATGTATGTATCAGAGTTATGAATTCTTCTATGGTTTTAACACCGATGCTTATTCTATTTAATTTGTTATTGTACTCTTTGCTACAATCATCATTTTGCTAAAAGATACACAATCTATTTATCTATACTGACTTGGGTAACTTCACGAATAGAAAGCAATGTACACATTTCTTGATTTTAGCAACCACCTTTATATTAACTATTAAATACAGTAGAAACTAACTTGCAATTGGTTAACAAATGCAATTTGGTTACTAAAATCAGTAAGAGAGTGTGAGTTAGTTTCTGTTCAGCAACAAATAAAAATTTGGTTCCTAAATCAGAAAAGAGCTTGAAAATTGTTTTCAATTTGTAGTTTTCCCTATTGACTCGACTGAGCTTTCAACTTCACAATACAAACAACTTTAGAAATAAGAATGACTAGTCGACATGAATATAATTAAAATACCTGCAATCGATAAAGCTTGAGCTGGGGTTAAAACTGCAGCAAACCCAGAAAATCCATGCTTGTAACTATACAGAATCGATTTAGCCGCACCTTCTTTGCTATATAAATCAATAACAAATAGTTATACGGGTCATTTCATTTTTCATAATGTTGGTATAACTTTCATGTTCTAGTTATGGTTTTAATCTCATGTGAAGACTAGAGATATGTTTTGGCATCTATGGTCAAACAAGACTAATTAAATTTACTAATTAGTAACATTTACTCATTTCCATGGAACAAAAATGAATGCTAACACATAAGGCTGTAAAATGCCACCAAAACAATTGTTTTGATCCTAAAAATAAAATTAATAAAGGATAATTCTAACGTTTAATTGTAAAGATATTTTGACCATGGAAGTCAAAACGTATCTCTAATAAGTAATGGAAAGCAGTCAAATAAACTCCACTCAGTTTTCCCAATTAGTGCCTCCAACTAAACGATTATCAACAAGTTTGTTAGAAAGTATAATCAATACTTGTTATACATTATTATAAGTATATGCCACAATTGATTATGTAACATAATATAATTAAGGCAGGTAATACTTAATTTGGGACTAAATTGTAGGTTAGTATTTGTCACAATTAGCAAATGGGTCATTTGGGTAATTAACTACCGTGGCTTTCTTAGAAGATGAATGATTGGTGATGTCTATTCATATACTATAAATATGAGTCTTGTAAACAGATCATATATGTAAGATTATTGTAAACATTGTTGTGTAAATGTTTAATATATACACAATAGTATCTCTGTAGTTCTTATGCATGTTCTTGATGAAACACAATATATTCATTTGCATAGTCTACATTCGGATTTATTATGCTTCTTGATCCAACAAATTTGCAGAGAAGTTTGCTTCATCCAATTTATGATTAAATTCACACATATTTATTCCTTTAGTTTCTAATTACTATATTTCCGAAAGTAAAAAAGATAGCATTCTTATTTGATCATAAATAGAGAAACACACACATACATTTTATATATAATTCTACCTTCCAAGGATTTGCATGAGAATCCCATGGTGTTTTTCTTGAAGAAGCTCTGGGTCAGTATGATTATTATGTCCCATATAAACAATATATACCTGAAATTGTTGAATAAAAATCAAGAAAACAAAAAAATAAATACTGTCACAGTTGAAATATGAATATAGAAAATGTATGAAACATTGAATAGGACACACCTTGCTGCTTGAAATGGCCAAGACAAACCATTTTTGCTGGTAGACTAAAACTAAGAGAAGAGCATAAAGCCATGATGACAACCCCATGTCAGAAATAATATTATATATATAGAAAAAATGTGTTGTTCTTGAAATATTTTCTACGATATTCAAAAACAGAGTTTCAAATGGACCAGAAATGCCTCTTTTTCATTCAAAAAAACATCAATAAAGAGAAGGGCCATCACTTTCTCCATAATTGACAAGAATTACACCTTGAAAACAGTCATATTGAAGTGCAATTTTTCACAAAAGAATCAAACTTTATTTCTTATAAATCAATTAAGATCATTTTCAGAGCACTACAAAGACCCTTTTAAAGACAAAAATTGTGGGGTATGGGTCAAGTTCTTGCAACAAGATTGTTGGGTAAGTTGAGGACCCACAAATAATGAATTACCTGCTCCCACAAGTATGCATTCTACTGTTGATTCAGATTGATTTTACGCTTGAAAATGGGGGTCTTTGTGTTTGTTCATGGTGGAATTTTGAGTGTTGAAACGCGTTGACTTGACTTTACCGCATTATGGAAGAACAGTGAAGCTGACTGGTGACTTGGTGAGTTGGTGACGGTGATATCACTTGCAAGTGTCGGATTTTGATATTTGAATTCAACATTTTGTAGGTGTCTACAGCTAAATATCTAACATCGCAATATAATGTACGCCTTTTACTTAAAGAAAGGGTTAAAAGTTTCAAATTACAAATGTTTATAAAAGAAGTATTAAAGTTCATTTGATTTTGAATAGATATTTATAAAATTAATAGTTAATTTCATGGATGTTCCCCGTAATATATCTTGATTTTTCTTCTAAGTTAATTATATGGATGGTCACCAATTATTTGAAACTCAAATGGTTGAGTTAATTTATCTCAACACTTTATCAAATAGAGTGAACTCTTAATCCTAGTTTCACTTGTGACAAAACTTGGATTGGAGCTTGGGGCATGGGATTTTCTCTCACATATGATTAGTTATCTCATGAGGGGGGTATCAGATTGCGTACTCGAGTAATAAAGGTGATGAGGTGACTCAGTGGCCCGTCGGTGATGCAATTAGCCATTACACAAAACAAATTATATAGATAGACTTGAGATTAAGCATTTAAGGAAGTGGTTCCCTTTGTTGATTCCTAGTTTTGTTATCGCATATATGGATTCTTGTATTAATTTGTCATAAACAACCATATATCAACACGAAATTAGTATGTAGGCGATGGCGATTGTGGTTGTCGTGCTTCTATGGTTGTGAGATTTGATGGGTTTTGTTGTTGACTCTAATCAAGGGGCTAATGACGGATCAAATATGAGTTTAAAAGTTTGGTGAGGATATAAAAGGTTGTTTCAATTCACTCAAAGTCTTCGTATGACAAAAAAAATGGAAACATTTGAACACTAATATGGTTAAGAATAAGCATCTTACTTCAAACCTAAATTATTGTGTTGGCGTAGATGAACGCATCGCCGCCGGAGATGGTGACGAGAGAACAATGTTATGGATTATTTCAGTTTTTATTATTGTTTTTTGTAGATAAGAAGTATGATGATCATTAATAAAATTTCTTTAAAAACTAACGTTTATCCACTTTAGGGACCACACATTCTACATTTGATAAACATATGGAACTGTAACTATAATCTTTTAAAGTTTGGGATTATAGAAGTAATATAGACATTACACAGTAACTATCTGTGTAATTAACCATTGGAAATATAGTGAAAAAGTGGGTTATTTTATTAACTTTTGGACACTATTAAATATTTGTATTTATTACTAATAAATATTAGTATTTATTATTAGTATGATTATTATTTATTGGGTTTGTTAGAGGATCACAAGAATCAAACTGTGTTCAAAACGTAACTAATATGAATAAGATACTGATACTCAAAGTTGATGTAATAAGTGAAACTGATAGGTTATTGGAGTGACAAAACAAACCTTGAAATAGTATAGTATATAATGGTCCATTGTCTCATATTGGAGGACTAATAAATCTTGAATGGATTTATAAGTGGGATAAATGTGACGCTTTGATAACGCACTTTGCATATCGCACACTTGCATTGCCACTTGAGAGCCGCCTTAGTATTTGGAGCTGTGGGTTTAGTAGATGCACACTGTTTGGTGCGTCTACTTATAACAACTAATTTGCATATGCCGAAAGGCAGATTTCAGCAGCTATATTTGTTTATTTCGTAACAGCTTATGCATAAATAATCAATAATTATAAGATTAACTTAGTATTAGTGAGGAGACATTTGGTATAATTTTGTTAATGAGAAGACCTTTGATATAATGTTGTTAATGAGTAGACCTTTGACATAACATTGTTAATGAGCAAACCTTTGGTATATATTTTTTTGAAATTGTTATATATTCTCCTTGTTATGATTTGATAAAACTTTTATAATCCACAAATCTATAATATTCCATAAACAAAGTCGAATTCTACTATTTTCATATTCTAATTTCATCTCCTTCTTCAGTCCCATCTTCAATACACCTTCGTTTCCATTGTCACCTAGAGTGCGAGGACGTCTCCGGTAGTTCACTACTGTTTCGGTTGTACTTAATTTGGAAGATAGATGTGTTTGTCTAAGAAGATGTGCATAATCTATTTTTAGGGGACATCCATTGCATAGAATAATCAACCACCACTCAAGCTTTTGGTTTATTGATTGTGCAGACATAGGAAAGCTGTAAGGAAACTATAGGGTTTCAAGGTTCAAGTGAATCCTTTTAGTTTCTTATGAAGACTATAGTTTGAATTGGTATCAATTATTGTAAGTTATGTTATTTGGTGCATTCGGTTTGTATACGGTATTGTAAATTTGTATTTCACATTAATAATGTAATTATTATTTTATTAACTAATAAAAAAAAGTGAACCCAAGTCTTCCATTAACTTTTTTTTTTCGTCGGAAATAATGGTTTGGACAAATACTTTGCACAAACTTAAGATATTTGATCTCTAAAATGGATGGTGTTATATTTTGTTATTTTTTTAAATGACTAAACTACTCTTAGGTTTAAATGATGAAACACTCTTCATAAAATATTAATGCATCCGGTCATCATTCTACTTCCACTAACCAAAAAGTAATATCCAAACACATAACTATTAAATCTTTAAACTTCAATATTATTATCAAGTATCTATTCATGCTTAAGAAAAATACATTAGCAAATTCAATCTCAAATGAACAAAGTTAAACATTAAATATTAAATTATAAGTGATTAGCTAATTATATTAGTAGAACACTATTCACACGTCGATGAATATGCTCTTGAAAATTTTACCTTAAATGATAGTGGTCACGCCTATGTTTACACCTCGATTGAATTCTCTAGAATACTTGCTACCGTCTACATATGTATGAATCCCACATTAATGGGAGTGGGTAAACTTCAACAATTATAGAGCAATTGTTTTAGTTACAAACCAAGGATTTAATAACTAAGTGGTGCGAAATTAAGCAATATAATACCTTAGCTTTCGATATGATTTTTAATGCAAGACTTGACCTTTAAGTTCCCATTTTTTGCATGTAGCATCCCAAGTAATGACAAAATGTTCTTTTCCACTCTCCTTCACGAATTCATACTTTGCTCCAAATATCTTGTTGAACCAAAATTCTTATCAAGAGACTATTATTCAGTCTCGACTGTTGCCCAAAACTAAACAAAAGTTTAATCCTACATTTCGTAATTTTCACTAAAAACAATGATTGAAGTTAGGCTTAGTATCTTAGTCGTACACTTAGAGGGGTTTAAAAATGTTTCGCCAGAAGAGATCTTTAATGATTCTCATGGAAAATCAAGTAAACCAATCACATAATATATAGAATATTTTATCTTTTTGATGGGAAAGTGATATTTAAGTATGAAAAACTGGTGAAGGAGATCAATGTAACAGTTTCACAATGAGGAGAGACTTAGAACACTTAAGAAGTCAAAGAGGGAACCGGCTTATGATGATATTAAGGCTGTACAAAAAGTTCGTGACTCGAAGTTCGCTCGAGAAAAGATCGAAAAAAGCTCGGCATGAAAAAAGCTCGTATCTAAACGAGCCGGCTTGGCTCGGCTCGAATTCTTAATGAGCCAAACTCGAGCCAGGGTTAGCTCGGTTCGAGCTCGGCTCGTGATTCGATGCATAATATATATATATATATATATATATATATATATATATATATATATATATATATATATATATATATATATAAATTTATATAGTATAATAATAATAATTATTACTACTACTACTATTATTATGATTATTATTTTTATATTAGGATTTAAAAAGGTTTTCTTAAAATAAAAATGGATTCTTTTTAGAAACATTAAGAATTTTGTTTAAAAAATATATAACTTGATAGTAAATTGTGTATATTCAAAATAATGATCTTTGTTCCCCTAAGTACGAAGTACCCAACAAAAGGTAAAAGCCCTAATATATTTTTTTTGTGTTTTCATATAAATTAATGTGAAAAAATAAAAATAAAAAAATTAAATCGAGCCGGCTCGAACGAGCCACGAGCTGGCTCGAGATTTTCACGAGCCGAACTCGAACCGGTGTTTTGAGGTCGTTAAAATTTTCGAGCCGGCTCGGCTCGGCTCGATAAGCTTCGAGCTCGAGCTCGAATCTATCATGGCTCGGCTCGGCTCGTCTCGTTTACAACCCTAGATGATACTAAGAACACAAGTAAAGAGACAGAACACAAGTAAAGAGACAGAACATGAACAATATAATATAGTTTTCAAGAATGATATATATTACTCTCAAGTTTTTTTACAAGTGTTACAAAGCATATTTTTAAAGACAATTACTTCAGCGAAAAACACTAATCTAAACAACAAGATCAATGTCGAGTCAAAAGACAGATTGTCTTTTGACTTGTGACTATGACATACCATAGTTCACATTTTAATATATTACAAAAATAATAAAAGTACAAAAGTAAAAATTTACAGACAAAATAACTTAATCTACAGTTTAACATGGACTTTTCACCAACTCATATAAGTTTGTGAGTCTATAGAGATGGCAACGAAAGTGGTTCAGCTTTTCTCAAAAAGGTGATTCAGAGCAAGCATATCTTCTCTGTCTTCGGAAGAAATAAGTCTGTGGCTTCGAAAGACTGTCTTTGATGTTTCGGAAGACTTCATCTTTGGCTTTGGAAGATATGATCTTTTGGTTGTTCTGATTGTTCTTTGGTTGCATCAGTCTCTAAGTATATTCCTTACAAACTCCCCATAGGCTGATGCTACCAAAACTAAAAAGACCTTTGATTCTTGATCTCCATCTATTGACAGTCCTCATCAAGATCATGACCATTCCCTGTAACCATTCGTATTTTTGTTAAATGAAAGTTAACCCCGTTATATTCTTATAAGGACCATTGTTTCATTTATGAAACTTGTGGGTTACTTATGCTTGTTTCTTGGTTCGACATTAATTCTTTAATATAAAAGTTAATCATTTAACTATTAAATTGAACAATAACAATAATTATAATAATAAAAATAATAATAATAATTATAATAATAATAACATTAATAATAACAATAATAATAATAGAAATAATAATAATAATAATAAAAGTAATAATAATAACAATAATAATAATAATAATAACTTATAAAAGTTATTAAACTTAAAATAAAGAAAAAAACGTTTAAAACTTAAAGTTAATCAAGTTCAGGGGTTGTTTGTCATTTTATAAACTTTAAAAGAAAGTTATTGACATAAAATAATAATAATTCATACTACAAGGGCCAATGTGTAATTTTTAAATTTACAAAACCAACCCCCACCCACTTTTCTTTTGCCCGATTTTCCGGTCACCGGTCGGCTAAGCCCGGTGCGGCACCGGCGAACCCAAAAACCGGTCAAATGACCGCGGTTTAGAAATCAAAAGAGACCAAACGATTTGTGAGGATAATTCGAACTCGAACACAAGGTTTAATTAGGTTTTAAACTCGGTAATAAAGAGAATCGAACCGAAACGGAAACCTCAATCGACTTTTAACCATTCAACGTACAAATCGTGATAATAATCAGATTAATCGAACAGAAACGTTCGTATAATCATTGCAAAGCTTAATGCGTAGTTTAATTCGAGTTAAACAATCAATTAAACACCTAATCATAACCAAAATAGTCGAATAAAAATCGAAACTCATTCGGCACCTTAACGTACAAATCGAAGCTATGTAACAGAGGGCAAAGGTGCCATTCGACCTCTTTCAACTCTCTGTAAACTCAATTTCGTGAAACATTCACTCAATCGACAATTCCTAATCCCCCTGTTCTTCGGGAGCTAACCGATACAAACCCGAGCATAAACATTATAATCCGATCGTAAACAAGTAAGGTTAATACATCATTATGAACGATTACACTTAGGGATCAAAAGCCCTAAAGTTAATCGGGTTGAAACACTTGAATCGGTGTTCAATTTGAATCAAATTGAAACTAGGGTTCTTGTGAATTGGGAATTCTGTTAAACTGTCTTCTTAAACTTTAAAACCCATCATCTACCACGGCCACGACCCTGGTTTACTGGTTTCTCACTCACATTTTCAACTAGAGGTCCCGGGTTCGAACCCGGGCAACCTCAAACCTTTTTTTGGGGCTTTTTGGCCTTTAAAAATTATAAAAAACAGTTTTATAAACTTTATTTATTTTTAAAGTCACCTAATTATTTTCAGTAAATTTATTACTTAAAATACTTTAATATTTCTATTAAATATTCTTAACAAATCCTATACTTAGTTTATTTTTATAAAAAAATGACTTTAAATAATAGTTTAAACCACTAAATTATTATTGGTTCAAACGTTACCTTTAAATTATTATTTAAATCATTATTATTTCAAGTAATTATAAAAGTTTATTTAAACTTTATACATAAACTTTACAAATTATTACAAATGATTTCCTTTTCATTTCTTTATATTAAAATACTCAAATAGTATACTTCTTTTTCATTTATTCTAAAAATATAAGTGATTCCATCAGTTAAATTTAATTATTTGACAAAGCCCCAAACTCCACTTGAAACCCTAGCTCGCGTTAAATCGTTAATCTTATTATTAAACTTAAATTTGTAAATATATATGTTTAGGTACCTTGTAAAGGAATTCGTTGGAACGTCGTTTAATTCGTATTATCATCTTACACACATATACGTCATGTGAGTTTTCATGCCCCTCTTTTATATTATTTCACACCTTTTTGGGGTGAAACATGTTAACTTATCAACTTACCCTTGTAAACATTTTGATATTTGTAAACGCACATGCAATTCATCTTTACTTTTTGTCATGGTTATTTGTATTATTGTGAGTTTTATATGAGATACATTATATGTTGACAATCATTAACTATTGCTAGCCTGACGACGTCGTAGATCTATGGGCCTGACAAGCCAATTTGGTGCTAAAGCCGAGGTTATTGCCGGCTCCTGATGACGTATGCTTGTTCATCATGGGAACCAAATACACTTAGCTAATCGTTATATACTTGTAAACTTATTCTTGGTCAAGGTTTGATTGTAGCTATATGTATTCTATAAACTTGCATAATTCGTAACCATTGACATGAATTGCTACTTGTAAACTTTATATATATATATATATATATATATATATATATATATATATATATATATATATATATATATATATATATATATATATATATATGCTTAACCCATGAAAACTCACCAACTTTCATAGTTGACCCTTTATTTTTAACATGTTTCAGGAAATGCACAAGTTTGATGATCTCATTGAAGCATGCTTACACCTAGGATTTGGACCTAGGAAATAATAAATTATCTTGAAATTTGGAATGTTGAACATTTGTTTACTTTGTTTCATTAAGACTAATGGTTGTAACGTTTATTTGAACTTATGATAATAATATTTGTTGAAGCATATATTGTCATATATAGTGTGTCCGTCGCTTGTCGAATAGTCTAGGCTTAATGTAATACACCTGATATGTTGTAAACACATGAAACTGGATCATTCGTAGGAGCATATGCGAATGAGACTCAGTCGTACGACTGAGCCATGCTAATGGACCAGCGTGCGACTGAGAGATGCGATTGGGACATTCGTAAGACTGAACCATAAGTATGGTCCAGTCGCACGATTGAACCATACGCATGGTCCAGTCGTACGATTGAACCATATGCATGGTCCAATCGCACGAATGGGCCCAGACGCATCTAATATGGGCCGAGGCCTATATATACCAGTTTCAATGTGTAGAGAGATAAGGGTTTTGAGAGGAGTCTGCCTGGGGGCCTAAGTGCTACCGGATGAGAGGGGAGATCATGCTCGATCTCCCCTTGCCAAGAGTCGTGATTCTTATGTTGTAACGATCTTGTAATCATTAAGTTTTATCAATGAAACCATTTTATTATAGATCGTGTTTATTGTTTGTCTCTTGGCTTTGGTTTTTGTTTCCTTCCGTCAAGAACACGCTCGGATGTCGACCGATCCAGCGACTTCACAAATGTATCTCATATAAAACTCACAACAATACAAATAACCATGACAAAATGTAAAGATGAATTGCATGTGCGTTTACAAGTATCAAAAGGTTTACAAGTGTAAGTTGATAAGTTAACATGTTTCACCCCAAAAAGGTGTGAAATAATATAAAAGAAGAGCATGAAAACTCACATGACGTATATGTGTATAAGATGATAATAAGAATTAAACGACGTTCCAACGAATTCCTTTACAATGTACCTAAATCGTATATATTTACAAGATTTAAGTTTAATAATAAGATTAACGATTTAACGCGAGCTAGGGTTTCAAGTGGAGTTTGGGACTTTGTCAAATAATTAAATTTAACAGATGGTATCACTTATATTTTTGGAATAAATAAAAAAGAAGTATACTATTTGAGCATTTTAATATAAAGAAATGAAAAGGAAATCATTTGTAATAATTTGTAAAGTTTAAATATAAAGTTTAAATAAACTTTTATAATTATTTGAAATAATCATGATTTAAACAATAATTTAAAGGTAATGTTTGAACCAATAATAAATTAGTGGTTTAAACTATTATTTAAAGTCATTTTTTATAAAAATAAACTAATTATAACATTTGTTAAAAATATTTAATAAAATATTAAAGTATTTTAAGTAATAAATTTATTGAAAATAATAAGGTGACTTAAAAAATAAATAATGTTTACAAAATTGATTTTTATAATTTTTAGACATTTTTTATAATTTTTTAAAGGCCAAAAAGCCCCAAAAAAAGGTTTGAGGTTGCCCGGGTTCGAACCCGAGACCTCTAGTTGAGAATGTGAGTGAGTAATTAGTAAACCAGGGTCGTGGCCGTGGTAGATGATGGGTTTTATAGTTTAAGATCACAGTTTAACAGAATCCCCAATTCACAAGAACCCTAGTATCAATTTGATTCAAATTAAACACCGATTCAAGTGTTTCAACCCGATTAACTTTAGGGCTTTTGATCCCTAAGTGTAATCGAGCATAATGATGTATTAAACTTACTTGTTTACTATCGAATTGTAATGTTTATGCTCGGGTTTGTCTCGGTTCGCTCGCGAAGAACAGGGGAATTAGGAATTGTCGATTGAGTGAATGTTTCACGAAATTGAGTTTACAGAGAGTTGAAAGGGGTCGAAGGGCACCTTTGCCCTCTCTTATATAGCGTGATTTGTACGTTAAGGTGCCGAATGAGTTTTGATTTTTATTCGACTATTTCGGTTATGATTAGGTGTTTAATTGATTGTTTAACTCGAATTAAACTACGCATTAAGCTTTGCAATGATTATACGAACGTTTCTGTTCGATTAATCTGATTATCATCACGATTTGTAAGTTGAACGGTTAGAAGTCGATTGAGGTTTCTGTTTCGGTTCGATTCTCTTTATTGTCGAGTTTAAAACCCAATTAAACCTTGTGTTCGAGTTTGAATCATCCTCACAAATCTTTTGGTCTATTTTGATTTCTAAACCGCGGTCATTTGACCGGTTTTGGGGTTCGCCGGCGCCGCGCCGGGCTTGGCCGGCCGGTGACCGGAAAATCGGGCAAATGAAAAGTGGGTGGCGGTTGGTTTTGTAAATTTGAAAATTACACATTGGCCCCTGTAGTATGAATTGTTACTATTTTATGCCAATAACTTTCTTTTAAAGTTTATAAAATGACAAAACAACCCCTGAACTTAATTAACTTTAAGTTTTAAATATTTTTTTCTTTATTTTAAGTTTAATAACTTTTATAAATTATTATTATTATTATTAATATTATTATTATTATTATTACTTTTATTATTATTATTATTATTATTATTATTATTATTTCTATTAATATTATTGTTATTATTATTATAATTATTATTATTATTTTTATTATTATAACTATTGTTATTGTTTAATTTAATAGTTAAATGATTAACTTTTATATTAAAGAATTAATGTCGAACCAAGAAACAAGCATAAGTAACCCACAAGTTTCATAAATGACAACAATGGTCCTTACAAGAATATAACGGGGTTAACTTTTCATTTAACAAAAATACGAAAGGTTATAGTCTCCCTAACTTATAAGAATTCGGTCCTGAAATTAAGAATGAAACTAGACGAACAAATACGGGTATTTCTTCTTCATATGCTCCTCACGCTCCCAAGTAAACTCAGGTCCATGCTTATTCTCCCAGCGAACCTTGACGATTGGGGTGGTAGTGGTTCTAGTCTTCTTCGTAATGCGATCCATGACTTCAACGGGTTTCTCAACAAAATGTAATGACTCGTCGATCTAGATGTCATCCAACGGGACATGCAGACTTTCGTCTGCCAAACATTTCCTCATATTTGAGACATGGAAAATAGGATGAACTCCACTAAGGTCAGAAGGTAGTTCCAGTTTGTAAGCCACTTTCCCGATCCTTTTCAGAATCTTGAAAGGTCCTACAAAACGTGGAGTTAGTTTACCCTTCCTCGTTGCATAAGCAAACAACCAAGGCCTTGTTTAGATGCATCACAATACACGGTGAAATTGTCGTTTCCATCGGGAAGGGTCAAGATAGGAGCATTGCACAACTTGTGCTTTAATGCTTCAAAGGCTTCCTCTTGTTCGGACCCTACTCGAATGGTTTATTCTTTTGAGTCAAAGAAGTAAGCGGCTTCGCGATTCTAGAAAAGTTGGCAATGAAACGTCGATAATAGCCAGCAAGACCAAGAAAGAACGAACTTTGGTTGGAGTGGTAGGAACACACCAGTTTTTCACAGCTTCCACCTTTGCAGGGTCAACGTGAATTCCTTGGCTATTCACCACGTGTCCTAGAAATTGGACCTCCTCAAGCCAAAATTCACACTTTGAGAACTTCCCGTACAGTTGTTCTTTCCTCAACAGCTCAAGAACTTGTCGCAAGTGAAGTTCATGATCGGTCTTGGACTTGGAATAGAGAAGTATGTCGTCAATGAAGACAATCACAAACTTGTCTAGATAAGGCTTGCATACTCTATTCATGAGATCCATGAAGAAAGCAGGAGCATTTGTTAAACCAAAAGGCATAACCATGAACTCGTAGTGTCCATATCGAGTACAGAACGATGTCTTTGGGATATCATCATCATGGACTTGCAGTTGATGATAACCAGAACGTAGGTCAATCTTTGAGAAAATAGCAGCTCCTTGAAGTTGGTCAAAAAGATCATCGATGTGAGGAAGAGGGTAGCGGTTCTTGATGGTAAGTTTGTTAAGCTCACGATAATCGATGCACATACGAAATGATCCGTCTTTCTTCTTCACGAACAAAACAGTGCACCCCAAGGCGAAAAGCTAGGACGAATAAAACCCTTGTTGGACAGTTCTTGAATTTGACTAGCTAGCTCTTGCATTTCCGATGGTGCAAGTTGATATGGTGACTTAGCCATGGGGTTCGCTCCCGGAATCAAATCGATTTTAAACTCGACTTCACGCACGGGAGGTAAGCCACTAAGGTCATCGGGAAATACTTCAGGAAAAGGTATTTCCCTTTGACTTTCGTGTTGACCACGTAGGCCAAGAAAGCCATATAATTCTTGCTTAGGCATTTTCGGGCTTGAGTACACGACATGAGTTTGAGTCCTTTGGAGGATTTTTCACCGAATACTTTCAATTTATCCCCCGAAGGCAAAAGGAATACGAATGCATTTCTCGAAGCAAATAATTTCGGCATGATGTTTGGCTAACTAATCCATGCCAATGATAATGTCAAAACTTCCAAGTTTCATAGGAATAAGATCGATAAAAAAATCATGCGCGTCTAGGCTCAAAATGCAATCACGAATAACGACATCAACGGTGATAGGTTCTCCATCGGCGACTTCAACGGTAAGAGGTCTTTCTAATTTCGTATGTGGCTTAGCAAGTATAGACTTAAATTCTAACGAGACAAAACTCTTATCGGATCCAGAATCAAACAGAACGTAGGCATAAGAATTATTAATAAGGAACATACCTGTTCAGTTTTAAAGACATTTAACGATAAAAGTAAAGCATCAAAAAGGACTTAGATCATAAAGTTGGAGTCGGATTTGACATACCGTTCACCACATTATTGTTTGCTTGTGCTTGGTTTGCATTGATGTTGAAAGCACGTCCTCGGGCTTGTGAAACATTACCCGCAAGACGAGGGCATTGTGGGCAAAAGTGACCAGGTTCCCCCACAATTGTAGCAAACACGATTAACAACCATCACGGCATTGTTTGGTGCACGGTGACAAGTAGCCACCACCAAGTGGCCATACTTACCGCACAAAGTACAGATGCGGTACGGGACATTTCCCGGATGATGAACCTACAGACATTGCACAAAGGTAGAGGACCAGCATAGGCCCTAGCTACAGGTGCTTGTGCCATAGGAACAGGTTGTCTTTGAGGTACCTTGGGTGCAGCCACAACAAAATTACGAGCAGGTGTGAACTTGCGTTTCTTGTTGTTGTTGTAAGACGGTTCATTCTTAGTCTCCTTGGCAGCTTCAGAGACCGTCTTCTCAACCTTCTTAGCACCTTTGACAGACATGGTGCCCGCTCGAATATGATTTTCAGTGAGTTGAGCGGTGATAGTGATGGCATCCTCCAAAGTTGTAGGTCGACTACCCACCACAGCATCTTGAATTTGGGGTGGCACCCCCTTGATAAACTTCTCAATGTTACGAGGAATAGTGTCGACCATATGGGGCAACAGAATGCTCAACTCGTGATGCCTAGTTGAGTAGGCCAAATGATCTCCGCCATCTTGCTTGAGGTTTCAAAACTCCTCCTCCAGCTTTTGCAATTCACTTCTCGGGCAAAATTTTTGGATGGCTATGTTCTTGAACTCATCCCAAGTCAGTGCCAACACAGCATCAGCGCCACGGTTCCTTTTCTCACTATTCCACCACGTAAGTGCCCTTTGTTGAAGCATACTCGTGGCATAATGGACTTTGAGCGCCTCGGGACACTCACAGTAAATGAACGTGTTTTCCATGCTTTCGAACCACTCGAGAAGTCCAGTGGCTCCTTCCTTTCCACTAAAGCGAGTGGGTTTGCATGAGCTAAAGTGCTTGAATGTGCAGGTTTGGTTGTTTCCCCCTTGGTTCGCACTATTCTCTCCTTGACCATTGCCATTGTTGTTGTTGCTAGCGTTGGTCATCAAAGTGCTATTCAGTTAAGCAACCATGGTCGGGATGACAGCAACCATTTGACGAGCGATCATGGCGGCTAATTTACGGTCGGAGCTTCCAAGTTTTCCATGATGACGAGACATGCTGGATACAAAGTAAGTTAGTCACAGGAATTTGGAGGTAAAAGATAATAAATCAAACAAAGATTATTCAAGGCTTGTAAAACACACATTGAATGATTCCATTTGATAACACATTACCATTTGGAAATGTTGACACGTCAAGGTAAGTTAACGCAATTGCCTTAGAAACTTGTGTATATTGACCATAGTTTATCACTCATCCCAGAAATCCCTAGGTAAGCATAACTAGTCCCATGAGATTTATGTGAAATGCTTACCTTAGCCCGAAGGCTTTTTGCTAAGAAATCTAGAATACAGGTGTCTATGTGTCACACAATATTTATTTAGGCTCATGGAATTAAAACCTTGATGGGATTTTCATAGATTAGACATGAAGTCTAAAGATTTAAACCTTCGATATAAAGTGTACAATCCCACGTGTCGTCAAGAATAAGTTTAGGAGGTTTCATTCTTCGGGGAGAATAAAGGATTAAGAATAAGTTTTAGGGGAGACAAGCTACCAAGTTTTTTAATTACAAGGCAAACCTAACTAAGGCATCAAGTTGCACGTTAAGAGGCATTCCTAAATAGGTAGCATCATGTAGCATGCAACAATATATAATTACAAGATCATAAATATTTTTATTATGAGGTTCATGCATAAACTATAGTCTAGGTCACCATTTCTAATAACCTAAATCCCTATAGTTATGAGCTCTGATACCAATCTGTCACACCGCAACCTTACCGGCAGAATCGTCGAGATGTGAGGGTTAAGATTGTTCACAGCCACATAACGCTACCATTAAATATAAATATTATGAAGTCGCTCGATCGGTAGACATCCGAGCATGTTCTTGACGGAAGGAAACAAAATCAAAACCAAGAGACAAACAATAAACACGATCTATAATAAAATGGTTTCATTAATAACACCTAATGATTACAAGATCGTTACAACATAGGAATCACGACTCTTGGTTTTGATTTTGTTTCCTTCTGTCAAGAACATGATCGGATGTCTACCGATCCAGCGAATTCACAATTGGTATCAGAGCCGGTTACTACTGGAATGATCTAACAATCATTCTAGCAACCCGAGCTCTTGATTTCTGGATCAATTTCAGATTCTTGACGTTAAACCCACTTCGTGTTCTTCGTGTTTTGCTCAGATCTTGTTACGTGTGTTGTTTCTATGTTAAAATTAAACTCGAAACCATGTTCCTATGACCCTTGCGAATCTGATGATGTCTATTTTGTTTCGGTTCATGTAAAATTCATCAGATTAGGGTTTTGGGCAGCTCTGGCGGCTCCAGATCTGAAAATCTGCGTGCAGACCCATTCGTGCGACTGGACCATGCTAATGGACCATTCGTGCGACTGGACCATGCTAATGGACCATTCGTGCGACTGGACCATGCTAATGGATCATTCGTGCGACTAGACCATGCTAATGGACCATTCATATGACTGGAATGTGACTGGACCAGTCTTATGACCAGTCATGCTACTGAACCAGTCTTATGACTAGTCATGCTACTGGACCAGTCTTATGACAAGTCATGCTACTGGACCAGTCTTATGACCAATCATGCTACTGGACCAGTCTTATGACCAGTCTCACAAATATATCATTCGTATCTTCCATTCACATGAGTGTGATATTTGTCCTCCACGTCATATGGATGAACAGTGTTCCAGACCAAAAACAAAAAGGTCTGGAACTACCTTTTGCACAGATTTGAGGATGAGCAAAGCACATTCACCCTGAGTGTGACACCCTACACATATCCTACATCGGTCGTGGACAGGAGAGATTCCTGGTTCATAAGGAATGTCTGGCCTCTAATATCAACAACGCATTTTGGGCGTATTGATTGTGGATGAGAGGAGAACTCCACAGTTAAGCGTGCTCAGGTAGGAGCAGTCCAGGGATGGGTGACCTCCCTAGAAAGTTTTCACTCGGGCAACATAAAGCAAATCCGTGAGCTCCTCGTGGGCAAAGCGGACAATATTGTTGGTGTGAGGGGCCGGGTGTTACAGAATGGTATCAGAGCCACTCCTGTGCCGTTCGGGATGTGGGACATACCTCACCAAGGATGGTGACTTCTCGGGCTCATCGAGGACGATGAGTCCATACAGGGGGTGCTTGTGACACCCTACACATATCCCACATCGGCCGTGGACAGGAGAGATTCCTAGTTCATAAGGAATGTCTGGCCTCTAATATCAACAACGCGTTTTGGGCGTATTGACTGTGGATGAGAGGAGAACTTCACAGTTAAGCGTGCTCAGGTGGGAGCAGTCCAGGGATGGGTGACCTACCTGGGAAGTTTTCACCCGGGCAACCAAAAGCGAATCCATGAGCTCCTCGTGGGCAAAGCAGACAATATTGTTGGTGTGAGGGGCCGGGTGTTTCACTGAGGTTCTTTTGTCAAATAAGTTCGATGGATACCCCATTATTCGTTGGACTTCAAGAATAGGTGAATGTAGAGAACACAAAAGAAAGAAAAGAAGATATTAGCAGTCGGTGCTGATTTTGTGGGGTAGTCAGGAGCATCTGACTATTTATGGGCCAATCAAGTTACATCTATCCGCACAGAGAGGATTCTCATTCTTAGGGGGAATCCATGTATAGAAAAATTGAAGACGCAATCAGAAAGTGATGATGTGAGCTGGTTTCTGATGATGAATCTGAGTGCACGCTGATTTGGTTGAGATTGTCAGCTGTGGATTGGAACCCTCTACTTTTTGCCCAATACACCGTGTGAAGACGCCAGGAGAGCACAATGTCTATATATTGGGATATGCTGAATTTGAGGGGGAATTTCTGCAGGTGTTAATGTTAATCAGGTTAGCCTGTGTGAAGATTGAAGCAATGGAAAACTGTTCATGTCATTATCTGGAAAAATCAGTCATATGGGGAATCTTGTTGCTATGATGGTGTTCTGCAAAGTAAATGAAATCTATTGTGCCTAAATTCATTTTCAGGGAACTGTAGCAACCTGACGGATCTACAACGTTGGCTAACATGGTTTTTCTTTTGATTCTATTGGCAACCAGAGCAAAGATTGACGGAAGATTGTAAGAGGTGTTATCTACTATTCGCAAGCAACGTCCAAGGGGGAATTTGTTGAAGCATATATTGTCATATATAGTGTTTCCGTCGCTTGTCGAATAGTCTAGGCTTAATGTAATACACCTGATATGTTGTAAACACATGAAACTGGGTCATTCGCAGGAGCATATGCGAATGAGACTCAGTCGTCAGACTGAGCCATGCTAATGGACCAGCCGTGCGACTGAGAGATGCGATTGGGACATTCGTAAGACTGAACCATAAGTATGGTCCAGTCGCACGATTAAACCATACGCATGGTCCAGTCTTACGATTGAACCATACGCATGGTCCAATCGCACGAATGGGCCCAGTCGCATCTAATATGGGCCGAGACCTATATATACCAGTTTCAATATGTAGAGAGATAAGGGTTTTGAGAGGAGTCTGCCCGGGGGCCTAGGTGCTGCCGGATGAGAGGGGAGATCATGCTCGATCTCCCCTTGCCAAGAGTCGTGATTCTTATGTTGAAACGATCTTGTAATCATTAGGTTTTATCAATGAAACCATTTTATTATAGATCGCGTTTATTGTTTGTCTCTTGGTTTTGGTTTTTGTTTCGTTCCGTCAAGGACACGCTCGGATGTCTACCGATCCAGCGACTTCACAACATTATAAATCATTAACTATTGCTAGGCTGGCGACGTCATAGATTAATGGGTCTGACAAGCCTATTTGGTGCTAAAGCCGAGATTATTGCCGACTCCTGATGACGTATGCTTGTTCATCATGGGAACCAAATACACTTAGCTATTCGTTATATACTTGTAAACTTATCTTGGTCAAGGTTTGATTGTAGCTATATGCATTTTATAAACTTGCATAATTCGTAACCATTGTGTAAGGCCCCGTTCCCGGGACGCTTACAGTTGGTCATTCATCGCACATAAAGCATATAATTACCTTGCATTAAGAAAACATTGCAGCGGAAACATTCAAAAACGACATCTCATTTCATTATAAATACTTTTGCCCGATAATACATCATAATCCGATTACAAAATACATGTTTGCATTATAACACAAAAGCTTCATAAATGGATGCCATCCCAAAAGAGCCGAGTAGCCTTGCCGTGCCATCCTCAGCAATCAGTTACCTGCCAACTGGAAAATGTAATAAAAGTCAGCGTTGCTGAGTGAGTTCTAGTTTTAATAATAAAACATACTCTACTTTCATTAAAAACCATTCCTTTATCATGCGATCATGCAGCATACGTATACACAGATAATTTCATTATTATCTTTCATCTCATTCATTATCTTCCATTCTTTTTGTTCATTCTGTCTTCCGAGTCTTTTGCGACAACATGGTCGCTCACCTCAATGGCAATCTCAATGATTGCACGCTATCCGAGTCTTTTGCACCCCTAAGGTTGCTCACCCCAATTGCCCATCACGATAGCAAGCTATCCGAGTCTTTCGCAACAACAAGGTTGCTCACCCCAAGGCAACATTACGATAGCACTTTACTCGAGTCTTTTGCAACGACAAGGTTGCTCACCTCATAGGCAATCTAAATGATTGCACTTCATCCGAGTCTTTTGCAACACAAAGTCGCTCGCCCCAATATATATGCTTGCAAGCCTTTCATTCGTTCATTCATCATTCATTAATGCATGCATTCTTACTTCAAGTTCCTCTTTCATTATCTTTCGCTTTACATTACATAATACTTCATTCATTCATTCATTCATTAGCATGACATGTAAAGCCACAAGAAAGATAAGCATACATCATAATAAGGAACATATCATACACATTCATCATCATCATACAGGGCATCATCATACATTCATAATATGCATAAACATGCAACATCATCATCCTCATGCCCTACATGCTCTCTAAGGCCATAACATTCATCTTACATGCTCTACGGGTTACTTTACGTCAAACTTACATCTGCACCTTTCCCGAAGGCCAGAAGTCAAACTACACATTCCCTCGAGTGCAACAGCCCCCATTCGGGCGTATGGACACTCTTCAGTCGCATGGCCTCCATGCGACTGAACATCGTGCGACTGAACTCATGCGGATGAACATCTATGCGAATGAACATCCAATCGTGCGTATGGACCTTGTGCGAATGGGGTTACTGCGACTGGGCACCTATGCGACTGACCTCATGCGAATGAACTCATGCGACTAAACATCTATGCGACTGAACCCTCAGTCGTACAACCCTCATGCGACTGGACTCCCAGTCGTGCGAATGAGTCCCAATCGTGCGAATGACCTTCAATCGCCCTCATTCGGCCGTATGGCCTTCATTCGGTCGCCTAGCCCTAGCTGATGCAGAATGGAGTTCATCCCGAATCCAATCTGCCATTTTCGGCCTCCAAGCTCATCCAAACCCATTCTAAGTCTAAATCAACCCTCCTGGACCTTAGGAATGCATACCTTAACACCATACAAGCACACCCAAGCCCGAAAACATACTCTAAACACCTCATACACATCACACCCAAATGGATCAAACACACACACACATAAAAACGGGTTTTGAACATTTTCCAGCCCCAAAATAAGTTGAAAACAAGTAAAAGTGGGGTCCTAGAACTCACACAATCGAGCACAAAGACAAGCGCTTCGATTTGGCTTGCTACTCGACGAATTTGGACACTCGAATCACCCGAAACACCCCTTTTCTCCTTTTTCTCCTCTTTCTCTATTCTCTCCCTTTCAAATCTGAAAATATGTGAAGTGTGGGGAGAGTGGGCTGCCCTCTCCCTACACATATCACCACATTACCCTATTTTTCTTCGTTGGCGAGTTTGGTCCCTCGACTTTGGACTTTATTTCTTTTCTTTCTTCGCCGACTTCAAAATAATAAATTTCAGGGTGTTACAAGTCCACCCCCCTTAAATAGGTTTCGTCCCCGAAACCTGTTATTCCTCGAACAAACGTGGATAATGTTGTCTCATTTCTTCCTCAGTCTCCCACGTCGACTCGGATCCCTTCCTGTGCTTCCACTGTACACGCACTAGAGGAACCACTTTATTCCTTAGCCTTTTCTCCTTTCGGTCGATGATTGCCACTGGTTGCTCCACATAATTGAGCCGTTCATCTACCTCGATATCTTCCAATGGGACAATCATATCTTCATCTGCTAAGCACTTCCTTAGATGAGATACATGGAATATCGGGTGAATTCCACTTAACTCATCCGGTAACTCCAGTCTATAGGCCACCTCTCCTACTCGAGCAATGATTCGGAAAGGGCCTATATACCTTGGGCTCAACTTGCCCCGCTTTCGGAAGCGAATGATACCCTTCCAAGGTGAGACCTTCAACATAACCCGGTCACCCACCTGGAACTCAATCGGCCTGCGCCTTTTATCAGCATACGACTTCTGTCTGTCTTTGGCTGCCTTCATGAAGGCTTTGATCTTCTCAAGCTTCTCAGTCGTAGCCTCGATTACCTCGGCGCTCCCCAATTCCTTCTGACCAATATCACCCCAACAAACGGGTGTTCTGCATCTCCTACCGTATAGCATCTCATATGGAGGCATGCCAATGCTGGCGTGATAACTGTTGTTATATGAGAATTCGGCTAACGGTAGGTGGTCATCCCAACTTCCACCAAAATCAATCACACATGCCCGAAGCATGTCTTCCAGTGTCTGAATGGTCCTTTCGGACTGACCATCAGTCTGGGGATGATAAGCCGTGCTAATATGCAACCTCGTCCCCATAGCGTCGTGGAACTTCTTCCAGAATTTAGATGTAAACCGAGTGTCGCGATCCGACACGATAGACACCGGCACACCATGACGAGTCACAATCTCCTTGATGAACAGATCAGCCAACCTCTCAGATGAATATGTCTCGCGGATCGGTAGGAAGTGAGCACTCTTCGTCAAACGATCAACTATCACCCATATGGCGTCGTACCCTTTTGGGGTACGCGGTAGCTTTGTAATAAAATCCATGGTGATGTGCTCCCACTTCCATTCCGGTATATCCAAAGGTTGTATCTTGCCATACGGCTTTTGATGCTCGGCCTTCACCTGTAAGCAAGTAAGGCATTTACTCACGTACTCCACCACGTCTCGCTTCATACCCGGCCACCAATAATCCTTCTTCATATCATGGTACATCTTCGTGGCACCAGGATGAATGGAGTACCGAGTCTTGTGAGCTTCATCCATAATCTTCACCTGTAGATCCCCAAAACAAGGAATCCACACACGATCAAATCGGGTCCTAACACCGAGTGTGTTTTCACCCAATTCCCCAATCAGACCTCTCATTCTTTCAGAGTTAAGATGATCTTCTTTCAATGCCTCATCTTGAAACTCTTTAACCTGCTTCATCACATCGGAGGTCATGATCAGCTGATACGCTTTCACCCGAATCGGCTCGGGCCTCTCTTTCCGGCTAAGGGCATCAGCCACCACGTTGGCTTTGCCCGGATGGTAGTGGATCTCACAATCATAATCCTTTATAAGTTCCAACCACCGCCTCTGCCTCATGTTCAAATCCTTCTGCTCAAAGAAGTACTTCAGGCTCTTGTGGTCAGTGAATATGGTGCACTTCGTCCCGTAGAGGTAGTGCCTCCAAATCTTTAATGCAAAGACCACGGCTGCCAGCTCCAAGTCATGAGTAGGATAATTGACCTCATGAACCTTCAACTGTCGGGATGCATAGGCTATAACCTTTCCTCTCTGCATTAACACACACCCCAACCCCGAGTAAGAAGCATCGGAATAAACCACCAAATCTTCACTTCCATCGGGTAAGGACAGAACAGGAGCTTGGGTCAATCTCGCCTTCAATTCTTCAAACGCCTTCTCTTGAGCTTGACCCCATACGAACTTCACATCTTTTCGGGTCAACTTGGTTAGTGGAGAAGCAATCTTGGAGAAGTCTTGGATGAATCTTCTATAGTAGCCCGCCAAACCCAAGAAGCTACGAATCTCGGATGGCGTCTTTGGTGACTTCCATTGCATAACCGCCTCCACTTTCGCCGGGTCCACCATTATCCCGTCGGGATTCACCACGTGACCCAAGAATTGAACTTCGCGCAACCAGAACGCGCACTTGGAGAATTTTGCATACAACTTATCCCTTCTCAACGTCTCTAGAACCTCCCGAATGTGACCGGCATGCTCTGCTTCGCTCCTCGAGTAAATCAGGATATCATCAATAAACACAATTACTGATTTATCCAACATAGGCCGACACACACGGTTCATCAAATCCATAAAAGCAGCTGGCGCGTTGGTCAAGCCAAAGGACATGACAAGAAACTCGTAGTGACCATAGCGCGTACGGAAAGCTGTTTTAGGAATATCTTGCTCCTTCACCTTCAACTGATGGTAACCAGATCGAAGATCTATTCTCGAAAACCAACTGGCACCCTGAAGCTGATCGAATAAATCATCTATCCTCGGTAAGGGGTATCGGTTCTTCACCGTCAACTTATTCAGCTCGCGGTAGTCGATGCACATCCTCATACTACCGTCCTTCTTCTTTACAAACAGGACCGGAGCACCCCAAGGAGAGATACTCGGTCTAATGAACCCCTTATCAAGTAACTCCTGCAATTGCTCCATCAACTCCTTCATTTCGGTCGGAGCCAACCGATACGGTGCCTTGGCAACAGGTTGGGCACCCGGTATCAGATCAATCTGAAACTCAATCTCCCTGTCAGGTGGCACTCCTGATAAGTCTTCTGGGAACACATCTGGAAAGTCACACACAACCGGTACATCGGCTAGTTGTGGTGATGGCGTATCCACATCCTTTACATAGGCCAAGTAGGCACTACACCCACGCCTCATACACTTTCCCGCCACTGCCATCGACATCACCTTCGGAATCGTAGTAACCCGATCACCATAAACCATCACTGAACTACCGTCAGGCGCCAACAACTGAATCATCTTCTTGCGACACACAATGTTCGCCTCGAAGTCCGCTAACCAATCCATCCCAAGAACCAAGTCAAAACCACCTAAGGTCATCACAAACGGTCTAACAGGAAACTTATGACCCTCGAGTTCCACATCACAGTTCTCTATCATCTCAGAAATCCTGGTAGACTTACCTATGGCAGTTTCTACATCGTAGGGCGCATCAACACATCTACTACTAACAGGCAGCTTAGCACAGAAAGCAGCAGAAATAAAACTCTTACTAGCACCCGAATCAAATAACACAGAAGCTAAAGTTTGGTTCACCAGAAACGTACCGGACACGACATCAGGGTCCATTCTAGCTTCCTCCTGTGTCATGGTGAATGCCCTGGCGCTCGCCCTCGGTCCATCACCTCCCGTCCTCTTTGCCCCTGAACTCTCAGCCCTCGGCTTCTTACAATCTTTGAGCATGTGACCCTCTTCACCACAGTTAAAGCATCAGACCGCACGACAGTCCTTTGCCATGTGCCCCGCCTTTCCACACCTGAAGCACAAATTCGACCCAAACCTGCACTCCCCGCTGTGCTCCCATCCACATTTACCACACCTTCTCGACCCCGCACCTGACGCAACCACACGGCGATCATCCACCCGTGCCTTCTTATTACCCGTCGAGGCATTACCCCGACCAAACCTCTTCCCCTGCCAGCCTCGTTCACCACCGCTTTTCCTGCCACCATCAGTCACCACCACCGTCCTCTCATCATACAATCTTCCCGCCAAATCCACCGCCGACCTAAACGTGCTCGGCCGGGCGGCGATCATGTGCCTGCGAATATCCGCCGGCAAACCCTGTATATACCTCTTGATCTTTCGGGACAGAGGCGTCACTTGATCCGGCACCAGACGTGCCATCTCGTTGAACTTCGTGGTGTACTGTTGGTGAGTCATGGTTCCCGCCTCCAGTTGCAGAAACTCCCTTTCAACCTTATCCATTTCCCGATGAGGACAAAACTCCTCGATCACCATCTTCTTCAGTTCGGGCCACCTCATTCTCCCGATCGCCTGATTACCCTCCGCTTGGATAATGTTGTCCCACCAGCATAGTGCCGAGTCCACAAAGGAGTGGGTGGCAAACTTTACTTTCTGATCTTCTCGGCACTCGCTGATGTCAAGAACAGCCTCCATTTCTCTCACCCATCGGTGAGCAGCGGCAGCATTGCCATTACCGTCAAAAGTTGGGGGCTTGCATCTCATGAACACCCCGTAGTTACAGCCTCGTGCCACCTCTCGCACGGGCTCCTCTTCCTCTTCCTCCTCATTATCGGAGAAGATCGTTTCAGGCTCCGGTTGCTCCCCCGAGGCCCGATTTCTCTCCTTTCGTTCCCCCTCCTTCACAGCTTTGATGACTTCGGTCACCACAGACGGTAAGATTGTCTGCATGACCTGATGCACTTCCTCAACCACAACCTCCTTTACCGAGGCTCTCAGATTCGCACTCTCATCCCTAGCTTCTGAATGAGGGGTCTCAGGTTCTGCAGGAACCTCTTTCTCAGCTCTAGGCCTTCCTCTCTTAGGGCGTGGTTCAGCAACAGGGCCATCACGGCCTCCACCCCTAGAAGCTCTAGAAGATCTACCACCAGCCATTCTCTATCAGACTGAAAGATTCAAACACCAACACGGTCATTCAAGGAAACAACTCAGTTTATGTCAAGTATAGTAAGTCCCTAATTACAGTGGCCAGTTGTGATTAGCCACTTACTGTACTCTTTATACCCCAAGTATTACCTGTCCTGACTACATCAGTATTCAAATCTACATACAACACATAACATATACCATGCGCACATAAAACCGGTTAACTTTAAGAAAATACCTGATGGCACGCAGCTACTCAGTTTGGCATCCCATTCCCTTTTCGCCCCATTTTCAGTTTAAGTTAAGGTTTATTTTGAAAATTTACCCATTTCACTTAAACTTTGGCTCTGATACCAACTTGTAAGGCCCCGTTCCCGGGACGCTTACAGTTGGTCATTCATCGCACATAGAGCATATAATTACCTTGCATTAAGAAAATATTGCAGCGGAAACATTCAAAAACGACATCTCATTTCATTATAAATACTTTTGCCCGATAATACATCATAATCCGATTACAAAATACATGTTTGCATTATAACACAAAAGCTTCATAAATGGATGCCATCCCAAAAGAGCCGAGTAGCCTTGCCGTGCCATCCTCAGCAATCAGTTACCTGCCAACTGGAAAATGTAATAAAAGTCAGCGTTGCTGAGTGAGTTCTAGTTTTAATAATAAAACATACTCTACTTTCATTAAAAACCATTCCTTTATCATGCGATCATGCAGCATACGTATACACAGATAATTTCATTATTATCTTTCATCTCATTCATTATCTTCCATTCTTTTTGTTCATTCTGTCTTCCGAGTCTTTTGCGACAACATGGTCGCTCACCTCAATGGCAATCTCAATGATTGCACGCTATCCGAGTCTTTTGCACCCCTAAGGTTGCTCACCCCAATTGCCCATCACGATAGCAAGCTATCCGAGTCTTTTGCAACAACAAGGTTGCTCACCCCAAGGCAACATTACGATAGCACTTTACTCGAGTCTTTTGCAACGACAAGGTTGCTCACCTCATAGGCAATCTAAATGATTGCACTTCATCCGAGTCTTTTGCAACAGAAAGTCGCTCACCCCAATATATATGCTTGCAATCCTTTCATTCGTTCATTCATCATTCATTAATGCATGCATTCTTACTTCAAGTTCCTCTTTCATTATCTTTCGCTTTACATTACATAATACTTCATTCATTCATTCATTCATTAGCATGACATGTAAAGCCACAAGAAAGATAAGCATACATCACAATAAGGAACATATCATACACATTCATCATCATCATACAGGGCATCATCATACATTCATAATATGCATAAACATGCAACATCATCATCCTCATGCCCTACATGCTCTCTAAGGCCATAACATTCATCTTACATGCTCTACGGGTTACTTTACGTCAAACTTACATCTGCACCTTTCCCGAAGGCCAGAAGTCAAACTACACATTCCCTCGAGTGCAACAGCCCCCATTCGGGCGTATGGACACTCTTCAGTCGCATGGCCTCCATGCGACTGAACATCGTGCGACTGGACTCATGCGGATGAACATCTATGCGAATGAACATCCAATCGTGCGTATGGACCTTGTGCGAATGGGGTTACTGCGACTGGGCACCTATGCGACTAACCTCATGCGAATGAACTCATGCGACTAAACATCTATGCGACTGAACCCTCAGTCGTACAACCCTCATGCGACTGGACTCCCAGTCGTGCGAATGAGTCCTAATCGTGCGAATGACCTTCAATCGCCCTCATTCGGCCGTATGGCCTTCATTCGGTCGCCTAGCCCTAGCTGATGCAGAATGGAGTTCATCCCGAACCCAATCTGTCATTTTCGGCCTCCAAGCTCATCCAAACCCATTCTAAGTCTAAATCAACCCTCCTGGACCTTAGGAATGCATACCTTAACACCATACAAGCACACCCAAGCCCGAAAACATACTCTAAACACCTCATACACATCACACCCAAATGGGTCAAACACACACACACATAAAAACGGGTTTTGAACATTTTCCAGCCCCAAAATCAGTTGAAAACAAGTAAAAGTGGGGTCCTAGAACTCACACAATCGAGCACAAAGACAAGGGCTTTGATTTGGCTTGCTACTCGACGAATTTGGACACTCGAATCACCCGAAACACCCCTTTTTTCCTTTTTCTCCTCTTTCTCTCTTCTCCCCCTTTCAAATCTGAAAATATGTGAAGTGTGGGGAGAGTGGGCTGCCCTCTCCCTACACATATCACCACATTACCCAACTTTTCTTCGTTGGCGAGTTTGGTCCCTCGACTTTGGACTTTATTTCTTTTCTTTCTTCGCCGACTTCAAAATAATAAATTTCCGGGTGTTACACATTGACATGAATTGCTACTTGTAAACTTTATATATATATATATATATATATATATATATATATATATATATATATATATATATATATATTATATATATATTTATATATATTTATATATATATGTAACCCATGGAAACTCACCAACTTTCAAAGTTGACCTTTTATTTTTAACATTTTCCAAGAAATACACAAGTTTGATGATCTCATTGAAGCATGCTTACACCTAGGATTTGGACCTAGGAAATAATAAATTATCTTGAAATTTGGAATGTTGAACATTTGTTTACTTTGTTTCATTAAGACTTATGGTTGTAACGTTTATTTGAACTTATGATAATAATATTTATATTTAATGGTAGCTTTATGTGGCTGTGAACAATCTTAACCCTCACATCTCGATGATTCCGCCGTTAAGGTTGGGGTGTGACATTCCCTTCATCATCGGTTGGTCAGGTTCCCTCGGACTCTCAAAGTATCTCCTCATGTCATAAAGATCATGTAGAGGAAGGTCAAGAATGTTTTGCTAGAAGTAGATGTCTTGACCTCCTTGATTTCTAGTGACATACCATTTGTCTGGATTAGTAGAAAACATCTAGGACAATATGGGTCTCTCGATAGCAAGAGGCTCTACTTTACGTGGACTTTGTTGAGCAGCCTCTTCTTGAGCTCCCTCAGGAAGTTCTGGCCCATCCTGAGGTATAGAGGTGGATGTCTTGGACTTCTTCTTTTTCATTTTGCGCCTTCTTATGGCCATCCTTTTCCTCTTTCTTTATTTTAACTAAGGAGACTGGCCTACAACACCAGATTATTCTTGTTTGTCTTCTTTAGTTAGGTCATTTTCCTTCATTGGTTTAGAAGGAGAAGATCAGGATTCTGCTATGGATCAGAAGATGAAGTTGGCTATGGTCCAGCACTAGGTCCAAGTTGTGTTGTCTCTTGTGTTTCAACCTTGACCTCAACTTCAGGTGCAACCTGACTTGGTGGAGAATGCAAGTCAACAAGCTCACCCCTTTTGATCTTCTGCTTGATCACTCTAATATGCTCATCTATGGTGGATAGAGACATTGGACCAAGTCTCCTTCTGGAGAATCCATACAGCTTCTAGAAGCTCACCATCTTTTGCCTATCAACAGACTTCTGCAAATCTGCTCTGATGGTGGCTCTTGACTTTGCAGCCTCTTCCCCCATCTTCCTCTTAGCAACTTTTTGCTCTTTCAACACTTGTTGTTCAAGCTGCTTGATGTATTCAAACTCAATGTACTCATAGGATAAGGGAAGAAGGGCTGCTGCCTGATAGAGGCATATGGCACTCAGGTAGGTTATCATATTCTGTCTATCTTATTCCCTACCTACCTGAGGTTGTTGCTTAGTAGCCACAACCTCTTTCTCCAGGCTTTCCTGAACTAGGGAGAGAGTAGGAGCTTTATAGAGTCTCTTTCTTCTCCTTTCTTCTTTAATTAAGGAGAAATTCTGCATCCTCAGTCTCTTTTCTCTCCTTTGACAACTCAGTGTCAGCCTGTTTATTCAACTCCTCTAAGGAAAGAGAGATGAGTTCATGTATATTGTAATTTCTTGTTCCCAAATAGTTTAATTTGATTGCCCTTAACTCATCATTTTGAGTATTTGCCTTGGGGGCAACCCTAATTGCAGCTTCCATGAAGCTTGGGGTCTCACTTGAACTCTCTCCCTTAGCTTCATCTTCCTCTCTCTTTCTTCCTCCTTAATCTCCTCAGGAGTCAATTTCATTTTTCCTTCGTTAGTCACAGGCTTGGGTGACTCAGGACGGAGAGAACTTTGGCCTTCATTGCTTGGTGTTTCACCTGAGCTCTAGCCAGAGAGAGATTGTAAGACACTTTCACCAGCTGATGTCTCACTGAGGGTAATGGGTGTTGAACCAGATCCTGTCTCAAGGTTCACAGGCTCAACTAGGCCTTCAGCCAAGGTTTCCCTTTTGAAGCTAATCTTAGGGTCCACCTCAACATCCAGTTGACCAATAACATTGCCTGCTAGTCTTTGTCTATGTAGGAACGTTGTCGGTCTAAACTCTTCAACCACGCTCTCTCGAATCCTCTCAGCCAGTCTGTCAGCTTGCCTTTTGTGACTTGGGTTGGCAAGTGATATTTGAAGTAGAGGAAGACTCTCATATTACTTCAGGGTCTGAAAATTGAATACTTCTTGCTGCCCTTGAAGTCTAAGGAGTATCAGGGCTCTTCTATCAGCATCATACCTCCATCTTATTATCTCATTTTTAGCAAGATAGGATGGGGGTAGACATAGCCCTTGGAATACCCTTCTCAAACAAGCTTTGAATTAGTAAGTTCACATTAACATGGACCTTAGGAGGTTGTTGAGTATGAACAACTACAAGTGAGGGTGGTGAATCCTCTATGTCCATACGCTGGGAGGAACTCCCGGTTCTGTGATTGCAGGTAGGACTTTCTCCTCTTTTTTGGTAGCATCACCCTCTTACATAGGGGAGATAAGGGTTAGGTCCACCACATCCATACGTTCTTGTGGCATTGGTTGAGTTCTCCTGTGGGGTCTCTCAGCTAGCTTGCCCTTGAGATCGGTGATCTCAAGTTGCTGGTCATTGACCCTTCTTTGTAAGATAACCACTTGAGATTTCAGGTGACTCACCTTTGAAACTAAATAGGTGCATGTTTTAGTCAATTGGTGCACCTTTAGTTGAAGACTCCCCTTATATTCATCAGAAGAATCATGGGGGGATGAGAGAATAGGACCAAAGTCTTCTTCCTCATCACCAGCATTGAGTTCTTGGCTTCTTAATTTTCCTTGCACCATGACAGCTTCAGCTTTTGAAGTTTCAATGGGCTGAGTTTCCATGGTTGAGATCTTAATAATGTAATCACTTGGAGAAGTGAGAGCCTTTTCCATAGGGACTTTCTAAACAGGTTCAGGGAGGTCCACCTCAGTTTGGGTTGGATGATGTGGGCTAGATATGGGTGATTTAGGAGCACTTATCTCTTCTTGAGCAGGGGCGGAGAAGAGAGACTCATGGTACTCATTGTGTCCCATGTCTTCACCATCATAGAATTCAGGGTTTGAGATTGGTTGGTTAAGGTCTAGAGGTTGGGGATGGTAACTTTTCCCTAAAGGTTGTTCACTAGAGTTTTGAGACTTTAAGTGAAGGCTTAAGGCTGGTGTTGTGAGCTTATCAGGCTGAGCATGAGGAACATCATCACTGATCAAAGCAGTAATGGGAGTGGTTTGCTTCTTAGGAGACATGAGAGCTCTAGTGTCCACTTCTTCCTGTGTGGGCGAGTATATGGGGGCCTGCACAACCTGAGTAATTTGTGCAGGGGTTCATTTGAATCTTCTTGAGTAAGTGAGGGTGATTTGTGGCCGTATGGGTGGTGTAGATGTAGAAGGTGTGGGTTCAACATTGGCTTCTGTTTTCTAGTTGTCACCTTGAGCAATGAACTCTAACAGTTGTGGGACCAGTGCTGTTTCTACCCCTGAGAAGCCCAAAGTGGGCTTTCTCATTGTCTTAAAGATGTAGGGCTTCATCTATCCCATATTAAGAATATTACTTGTTACCCTTAACTATGAGCTCAGTTCACAGTTAAGAATGTGTTGAACATATATAGGAAACATGTAATACTTTAAGGAGTCCAAGTTTGCAAGAAAATTTGTATAAACAAAATGAGAGTACCTGAACTTGACCCCTTGAACCATTCCATGGACTATGTAGGAAAGGTCTTGTGGAATCTAATCCCAACCTCCATGCTTGTTGGATAGGGAGTGCATGACCACATGAAGGAGATACTTCCATTGGGAGGAGACCTTTTCTTTCTTGAAGGTTCTTACAGACTAATCCTCTTCATAGCCCATCTGCCTGAATGAGTTGTTCACAACAGATTTTAGGAAGAACAATTCTCCTTCTCCATCATCCAGCCTCAGATGTGTGTTGATGGTGGCTGGAGTGATGAAAATTGTCCTTCCTGCACTATGACAGACAGTGCATTCTCACCGTCCAAGATGACCTCTTAGCAGGTCCTCCAAAACTCTAAAAGCTGATCTTCATACAATGGTGGGTCTATAGTAAGTGCGATGAGGTAGTTGGATAGAGCCAAGAAACGGTTGACATCTGAGAAACCTGGATCTTTCTTAGATGTTAATAGAGCAAACTGATTATATTGCTTGTGTAACTGCATGAAAAAATCAGGTAGCTTTCTAGGACCATGGTTAGCTATTTTAGAATAGCTTTGAGATGAGGAAAGGTAAGAACTAAGGTGGTTTGGGGGTGAATTTAGGTTATGAACTTTTGCATATGAAAAAGAAAGTGAAATAGAGGGAACCATTAAAAGCATATTTATATGAACTGGATTTGAGACAAAGTAAATGCAAAAGGATAAACTTTAAAATCCGGATGTCGGTTCCACCTCTGAAAAAGTGCCTAAAAAGGTAGTTTTCTTGGAAATCAAAAATCTTCCGAAGGTAATTTGTCTTTGGAAGTTTTGATAAAGGCTTTCGAAGCCAATTTGAGTTTGAAAGATGTTCCTTAGCTTGATGAAAATTTGCTTTGGAAGAAAAATACTAAGAGTATTTCTTACTTTAGAGGTATATTTGGTTTCGGATAAATTTATATCTTATAAGCTTGATTCATAAGAAAATAAAGCTTCTCAGGCTTAATTACTTTCGGAAAAAAATTGTCCTTCAAAACATATAAGTATTTAGAAGCATATTTAAGCTTCGGAAAATATATTAGAATTTCTTATGAATGTTAATGTCTTAGAAGTAGTTCTTAGATTTGAAGACATAATGTTCATTTGAAGACAACTTAATGCCTTCCGAGAGAAAATATATATCTTAAATTCTTAGAACTCTAAGGAATATCATTTTGAAAAATTTCTTCCAAGGTAATTTGGGCATATATAGGTGATGAAATAGACAACTTAAAAGACACATATTTAAATATAATCTTGAGTTTAGTTTAAGAAAAATCAACTCAAAGTTAATCATCCCAATAGCTAATACAAGATACTTAAATCTTTGCTCATCAAAAGCTTTTGTGGAAAGAACAACATATTGTTCATTTGTGTTAACTTTGACTAGTTTTATCAATCCTTTTTCAAAATTATCTCTAATCAAATGATACCTGATGTTGATGTGTTTTGTCTTTAAGTGCTGCACAGGATTCTCTGTAATAGAGATAGCATTGTTGTTGTCTATATGGATGAGAGTCTCTTTGAAGTTGAATTCATAGTCTAGCATCTGATTTTGAATCCAAAGTACTTGAGCACAACAGCTTGCAGAAGCAATGTATTCAGCTTCAGCAGTTGACGCAGAAACATAATATTGTTTCTTGCATTGCCATGAGACTATCCTTCCAACAAGAAATTAACATCCCCCATATGTAGACTTTGCAGTCATATTACAGCCACCATAGTCCTATGTGTATAAGCATACAGATTGAAGTAAAAAGTTATTTGGATACCAAAGGCCTAATTTGGGAGCACCTTTGAGATATTTAAGAATTCTCTTGACAACAACTAGGTGTGATATCTTGGGGTTGCCTTGATATCTTGCACAAATGCATGTAGCAAACATGATATCAGGCCTACTGGCTGTGAGGTATATAAGAGACCCAATCATAGCCCTGTAGAGATGTTCATCAACACACTACCCTCAATATAAGGTCCTAGGGAGTGGTTTCTGGCTATGGGTGTATTTGCCACCTTGCATTCAGTCAAGTTGAATCTGGTGAGTATGTCTTGTACATACTTTGACTGATTTATGAAGATGCCATTGTCAACCTGCTTCACTTGAATTCTTAGAAAGAAATTGAGTTCTACCATGGCACTTATTTCAAATCTATTCTTCATTAGCTTCTCAAAGTCTTTGTAGAGCTTTGGATTAGTTGACCCAAATATAATGTCATACATGTAATCTTGAACTAGCATCAAGTCATTCCTTGTTCCTTTAATCAAGAGTGTTCCATCAATTGTACCTCTCTTATAGCCATGCTGACAGGAATACTGAGATAGTGTCTCATACTACTTTTTTGGAGCTTGGTGCAACCCCTGTAGAGCTTTATCAAGGTTGCATACATAATCAGGATGATCTGGGCCTGCAAAGCTAGGTGGTTGTGTGACATACATTTCCTCATCAATCACCCCATATAAAAAAACACACTTGACATCAAGTTGGTAGACCTTGAATTCCTTAGATGCAGCAAAAGTAAGGAATGTCCTAATAGCTTCAAGTCTTGCTACCAGAGCAAAAACATTTGTGTAGTCAATCCCTATGTTCTTTTGTGTATCATTGAACAACTCGTCTTGCCTTGTTCTTGATGATAAGTCCTCTATCATCTTTCTTGTTTCTTAAAAATCCACTTGGTACCTATGGTGGTCTTCCTTTGAGGAAGAGGACATAGGTTACAAACCTTTTGTCTTTTGAAATGAAGCAGCTCCTCTTGCATTGCTTCAGCCCAACTTCCATCCTTCAAAGCCACATTAATTTTCTTTGGCTCAATTTGTGATAAGAAATAAGAGTATAGACAAACATTTTTGTCATGGGTTTGTCCTCTTGTTCTCACCCTGCTCAACATCTCTAATGATGTTTGTGATGGGATATGACTTGTGGATTATCAGTTGAGAAATCACAGAAAGTTGACTGGACAAATATAAACTGTTGATATTGAGATCTGGCAATGGAGTGTCACCCACCACATCAGCACACTTATCAAGAGAAGCTTGATCCAACGAGTGTGTGACATCATATGATGTTGTCTTCTATGGAGTGGTTATCAGCGTCAAGAAATTTTTGATCACAATCACCACCTTTATTTCCTCCTATATTAGAAACTCCTTCATCTGAGTTATATGCCTCTATTGTAGAATTCATAGGCACCTCAGATGTATCAACTGAATTTGTCTTTGTTGTGCTGACAAGGTTTCCATCTACAGAGTTTGTTACCACCAAAGCTGAAGTAGTTTTCTTACGTGGTCTACTCAAATCAAATCTTGGGTCAGGATGTCATGTTGATAAGTTACTTGTAGATCGTGAAACAACTTCACAAGATTTGTTTAAACAGTTGGTAACTAAATCAAGATCAAACAACCAATCAGGACCATACTCTTTCACACTAGGAGTATGCTCATTAAAAGTCACATTGGCTGACTTCTTAACTACTCTAGTTCTGAGATTGTTTACTCTTTAAGCCTTAGCTTGGAAAGAGTATCCAATGAAGTGTCCATCATCTGATTTCTCAGCAATTTTGGCTATATGATCTTTGTTATTCAAGATGGTGCAAGGACATCCAAATGATTTGAGGAAACCAATGAAAGGCCTCCTTTTGTGCCACAGTTCATAAGGAGTCTTACCACGAGTCTTGACTAATAAAACTCTATTCTTCACATAGCAATCAATGTTAACTGCCTCTGCCCATAAGGTGATGGACAGTTTAGAGTCAGATAACATGGTTTTTGCAGCTTCAATAAGTGTCCTGTTTCTCTTCTCAGCAACACCATTTTTTCAAAGAGTCCAGGGAGCACTATATTTTCTTATAATACATCTTTATTCACAAAATGTATCAAATATTTGGTTTTTGAATTCAATTCCTTGATCACATCTTATGGTTTTGATCTTGCGATCACATTAATTCTCAATTTTCAAAATAAAGTTCTTCAAGATCTCAGGAGTCTTATCCTTAGTTCTAAGGAAGAAGACCCAAGTGAATCTTGTGAAATCATCTGTGATCACCAAATAATAAGAGGTCCTTCCAAAACTTTCTAACACTGGTAGGGCCAAAGAGATCCATATGCAATAAGTGTAGGGGTGTAGTGATGAAGTTCCTTTCGTGTGGCTTGTGAGACACTTTGTGTTGCTTCCCTTTCAGATCATCACTTGCAAACTCTTTCTTTGGCATTCCAGTTACCAAATAATTCGTAATTAATTAATTCATGTTTTTAAAGTTTACATCTTATATTTTTTATATCAGAGGAAAGACTTATCAGTATTTGCTTTAGATAAAAGCAAGAAACTTCTACTGAAGAGGATGTTTCCAGCAAGTCCATCTTGTACATGTTCTTTTTCCCGGGGGATCTGAGGAGAATATGCTCTTGAGGAATGACTACCTCGGGCTTAAGAATAATGCACAACATGCCCAGTAAAGAGCATGTTGTGTCTCTGATCACAAAATTGGGATACACTCCGTAGATTGTATCTATGCTCCTTGACAAAGTTTACCTTCACAATGCTGAGCCTACCATATGTGACCCTACCCCTTCCAGTAATGTAACCAGCTGAATCCCCTCCAAAGGCAACTGGCCCTTCATTAATTTTCTTAAAGTTTTGAAGCAAAGAGCCATTGACTGTCATGTGCTTGGAACAACCACTATCAGTGATCCATAAATTTCCTTTTGTCTTTAGCTAATCTTGCATAAACGGAGATGGTTAGTTACGTTTGGAAAACCAAGCTATGTTGATCTTAGGCTTGTCAAAGTGAAATGAAGACAATGCAATAGTAATTGATCCTATATGCAAGCTTTGAGAATTATTTGTTGTTTTTTATGAAGAACTTTCAGTCGCATGGTCTTCCTTTATCTTCCACACCATCTTTGGAAGACTAGACTTGACCTTCAATACTTCAGAAGTTTTGATAACTTCGGCAATTTTGGAGACTGATCCTTCGGAAGAGCTTGCATCCACTGCAGCAGTCTTCAGTGCTTTGGAAGCATTCCTTTCTTCGGAGACCAAAATTTATTCCGAAGGTAAGTTTTCACTTATCTTTTTCTTCACTTTGGAGCTTCCAGAAGAAATAGATTTTCCTTTCGAAGCTGTCTTCTTCTTATTCTCAAAAGTTTTCTTCTTAGTCATGTGGATAGTAGTTTGGGATTGTAGATGTAATCCTTAGCAAAATAAGAAGTACTACCACACAAGACGAATTCAGTTGGTTTCCTTCTAAGAGTCTTCTTCTGAGTAGAAGGCTGAGTTTGACCACTTTCCACTTCCATCTTCATCTCACAGATGATGCAGCAGACTTCTTAGGGTGAGGCTTGCTTTTAGAACTGGATGGTTCAGACTATGCAACAGTGGTGCACATTTGATAAGCCTTATTCTCTTGACCAGGATGAGTTGGACATGAACTAGGACTCCTGGTACTAGAGTCCATGGTTGAGTCTTCATTTTTCACCACTTCAAATCCAGTAAAGATAAAGACTTGTTTCTGCTTGGAGTTAAAGGTGGCCTTGATCTCTTAGGCTTTCTTTGACTTTCCCACGAGATAGGACAATATATTCATGCTTTGTGAAAAGAGTGTTGTGTTTTTTATCAAACAACTGAGACATACTTAGCAAATTATAGTTTAACTCTTTCATATAGTTCATCTTGTCAAAGCTTATCTTACCATTATTGACTTTACCCCTACCAGTAATGTATCCTACTTTTGTATCACTTTCAAAAGCAACAGATCCACCTTTATATTGGTCTAAATTCAGTAGTCATGATCTATCACATGTTAGGTGCCGAAATCATCCACTATTCATAATCCACAAGTTTGTTTTGACCTGTGGATGATTCTGCATATAAACAAATTGTTTAGTGATGAATGGGGACCTAATCTTGTTCAGCATTATGTCTTCTAGTTTTTAGTATTTTTTTTCAATGGTTAGTACTAAAGAGGTGGTGTTTGATTTTAGGTCATCTAAGGATTCGACAAATGGCTTTGTTTTCAAGGATTTTCATTTGATTTTGCCTAATGCTTTGACATCATCCATCTTGTGATGATATCCTGAAGCTTTTGGTGATGGTGACAGTTTCCCAAAAAGTCTTCTTCTTTGTGGCTGCTGATTTGTTCGGCAAATCCTTCCGAAGTGTTGACTTTGTCTTTGAATTAGAACTTGAGGGACTTGGCTTCTGAACAACTTTGTTAACACCATCTTTTCTTTTTTATGGTTGATTTGCAGCCGTAGAATTCTTTAAGGGTCTAGGCTGGTTTAGATGGTTGATAGAGTATGCTATGGGATTGTATTGCCAATCTTTTGCAAAGTGGTTGTCTTCCCCACACATGAGGCATGTGATCTTCAACTATTTATAATCTAACTTGATCTTCTACATGATTTCTTATAGCTACTTTTCCATCTTCTCTTTCTTACCTCTTCTTATCAGCTCATGATCAATTAAGTCTTTAGTTTTCACCTTGTTTCCCGATGATCTCATCAAGTGACTATCCTCAATTCCACCCATCTCTTTGTTTATCTTGTGATCAGGATGTGTGGTTAGATCAATCTTCTTCTTCGTGAACCTCTTGTTACGGATTCTACTTCTTTAAAAGTAGAGTTTTGGATATATGGTTGTATTCTTACTTCTGAAGAGTTTGAGGTTCCTGCACAACAGTTTTTGTTTCTTGTTGCAGCTATGCTTTGGTTGAAGCTTTGTATTGATGGAGGGATTTGACTCAGTAGGCATTTGGTTGACTTCAGAAGATGAGTTTTCATTAACAAACTCCATCTTCGAATCACATCATTCTTTGCCGTATCCTTGAGTTTTTCCCTTCTCCTCTCCCTCTCTTTCCTCTTCTTTTTCCCTATTCTCTTCCTCTTCATTTACTTCTTCAACTACTCCCTCTTTCTCTTCCTCCTCCGCTATCTTGTTCTTTTCAGCAGATGCCCATGTAGAGGTTGGTTGAGCAGATACATGTTTCTTTACCTCAAAATTGCACTTATGGATATATGTGGGAGTATATGTCATTGGTGGTTGCACAATATTATACCCTAAACATGTCTTGGTTTGATACAACATTTCGGATTTTTCAGTAAAAGAAAACCATTTTTCAAACTTTTTAGTTTGAAGATTGTATTTATTAGCATATGTTTTAGCTATAGCTAAATCATATTGTGCTGATTTTAGTCTGCTCAAGTTATCATCAATTGGGTCTCTAAGTTGGTTTGTTCATGTTTTATTGTTAAAAAAATATTTTTTAGATCTATTATCTTTTCCTTTTGAGCTTGTTTATTTTTCTTAAAATATGTTTTAAGAAGATTAATTGATTCAACATCCTTCATGATATCCATCATGATTTCTGTACGAGTTTACCTTAGTAATACATTCAGGTGTACAATAGGGTTTAGTACTTACATGAGGTGAGAAGGTTGAGCTTCCGGACATCAGTGCATTATTGATTGGAGTGACATTTTCTACTTGGAAGCTCCTTTCACTCACTTCTTCTTCTTAGGCTACAGCTATTGTATGTCTTTGGCTGGTAGAAGTAAAAGGACTTTGATAGTTTGGAGTTTGTTTGAAGTTTGATGAATTGGGGGAGATGGATTTGATTTTGGTGCTTTGTATTCTTCGACAAATTGTCTCAGCTGGTTATAGTTGAAACAGTTTACTTTTCTCTTGTCAAATCCAAAACCTAATATTTTTTTGCCTTAGGAACTTTATTCCAGTTCTTTGCTGAAACTGCTTAGATTTGAAGGAGATCATGGCTATTTGATAGTTGATATCCATCTCCTTAAAATCATTTGGATGTATACATTTCAGATTTTCTTCAGAGAGTTGGAAGAAGTTAACTTGTTCACTAACTAAGGCTGAGTTTGAAGAGAAGGTTGGTGAAAAGGATGGTGAGGTATGCTGATTCCATTCACTAAAAGATGGTGATGGCTGAGATTCAATAGTTGGAGATTCAGGGTAGGTGATCATTGATACTTGATGATTCATCATAGGAATTTGGTAGGCTTGGGAGTGGGAGTGGGAGTAGGAGTGAAAATGTTCTTGAATAGGTGCCATAAGAGCCGATGACTTTGAGGGGTTTGAAGATCTTCGAAGTGATTCTTCATCTACATCTATTTCCATCTAATAAGCACCTAGTATGCCATATAACCCTTCAAGAGTCATTGTTTTCAAATTCTCAGTTATTCTAAGGGACATAGTGTAAACTGTCCATGTATTAGGTATGGTTCTTAAGAACTTTCTAAGAACATCACTATTCTCCATCTTCACTTTAGCTTCATTTAGAGAGTCTAGCAGTTTGACATATCTAAGATATGTGGCAGTCATAGTTTCTCCTCTAATGAAACCAAAGTTTTCAAATTTCTACTTCAAGACATCTCTTTTGTTCTTATTCATGTCTTCAGTTCTTTCAAATCTGGCCTTCAATGCTTCCTAAAACTTCTATGTAGTTATGAATATCTTGAAGCCATGGATGATGTTGGTTGGTATGCTCATTCTGATCTGCCATAGATCCTTTGAATCCACATCCATCTTCTTCAGTTATTTATCTGAGTACTTTGTAGGATCTTTGGGAATCAGGACTCTACCTTCACATAAAGCTTGAACCATGGGGACATATGGTCCATTCAGAATAGAGTGCCAAAGTCTTGGATCTTGATTCCTTAGAAAATCTTCTTTTTGGATTTTCCAAGTATCATAGTCATGTGGTGTGAACACGGGGGTTTGGTCTGATTCTCCAAGTCATGCTTACTATAGATGGCTACAATAGTCATTTTGAAAGGATAAATGGGTATGAAGGAGTGTGGTGTTTTATAGTGTGATCAAAAGAAAACAAGTGATTTGTTGAAAGTTGACTTCAAGCAAATCAAGAGCCCAAACTTTAATACCACTTATTGGATCAGTATTATAGATTAAGAAGACTTTTCTATTTGATTAAAAGTGAACAAATGAGGAATCTAAGTTAACAACTTACTAACAAACACAAATACTTTAAGTAATGATAAGTACACAAGTTGTTAATTTAAAGTATTCACTTGATTAATCAAAACTATGTACAAACAGTAATATTCAGCAGATACACAAGTGGCTTAACAAAGCTTACCTCTACTATACAAGTATAAGGGTTTTATACTATGAAATCTAAACAATAAGAATAAACTATCCTATGTTCCGAATGTACAACAAGACAGACAATCGACACATTAGAGTTAGACAGCTTCAGTACTATGTTGTCTCCAAAAGATAGAACACATTAACCGTCGGTACAGATTGTCTTTTCTTGTGTAAAAGTTAAACAGTAGCTCATGGAATTCAGTGATCATCAGCAACAATCGATCAGCAGCACATCAGATGAGTGTTGATCGACAGTTGTTCAGTATATGCTGATCGGCAGTCATACAACACATGCTGTTTGATAGTTGATTTAACACTTGGTAAAAATCAGCATTTGACAACCAATGCTGAATTTTTGAGTTTTCGGTAGCTTCATCCTCTTCATAGATCAATAGAAACACACAATGAAAACTATAAATCACTTTGCTACATCTAGTGTTCTAATAATCTCATTTTGATCCTGATTAATATAATAATGATGCAAAATAAGGTGGAATCTACTAAATGTACTACACTTATTATTATTATTTTTATTTATATTATCTATAGGTTATTTGGTAATTTACTTTAGTTACCGGACTAGTAAGAATTCTTAAGTTCTAGCCCATCAAACTAGATGTGAGTTTGATTTTATTAGAACACAGAACAAGTCTTAAAATGCTAATAATATGAAGCTTTAGCTCAATAACAGAAAGGAAGATGAAATATGTATTAATCATGAATGTTAAATGAAATCACATGAAAAGTTAAAAATATTATCAAACCATTTAATTAACTCAACAACTTCAAATTCTATGAAATCCCCCAAAGCACTTAATCACATGAGAATTTGAGCATAATTTGACTAAACGTGTTCAATGAATCTAACTCATATAACAATTACTCAAAATATGATAATAACACATAACAATCAAACCATACACATGTAATAAACTATATCAGGGTCTTTAATTTAAAAGCAGAAGCACACACTTGTGCTTCTTGATTAGAATAACCAACACAAGTATCAAAATTTCCATCAACTTTTGATTGCATCCTCGGGCACTTAAAAACATACAAACAGTGAAATTCGATATTAATAAATCTTCATATTCACCAATCAATATTCATGAAAACGCACATGAGAAAAATTCATTAAGAAATCACCAGCTACGAAGATGAATATATTTTATGAGAACAAAACTAATTTCTTAAACCTAAATAGGATCTAAAATCAATTAAAACAAAAAAATGATGATTAAAGCCAAGGAATAGATGGAGAAAACAATTAGTAGTAGGTGAAATCATTACATGGAGCTATAGGTGAACAAAGATGCAATCAATGGAGAAGAACGAAAGAGGAAGCAAAAGGTAGGGCAAAGGGTTATATTGGAGGACATAATTTTTACATGGTCGGGTCAAGTACCCATATTGACCCGCGTGTTATGGAATTCGAGTTTGAAGATTATGGCTGGGAAAAATTTAATGAGGTTGAAGGAAAGGATGACACATGTTAGTTTTTGTAATTGTTTATTATTATTATTATTATTATTATTATTATTATTATTATTATTATTATTATTATTATTATTATTATTATTATTATTATTATTATTATTATTATTATTATTATTATTATTATTATTATTATTATTATTATTATTATTATTATTATTATTATTATTATTATTATTATTATTATTATTATTATTATTATTATTATTATTATTATTATTATTATTATTATTATTATTATTATTATTATTATTATTATTATTATTATTATTATTATTATTATTATTATAATTATTATTGTTATTATTATTATTGTTATTATTATTATTGTTATTATTATTATTATTATTATTATTATTACTATTATTGTTATTATTATTACTATTATTATTATTATTATTATTATTATTGTTGTTGTTGTTACTGTTGTTACTGTTGTTACTTTTGTTACTGTTGTTACTGTTGTTACGGTTGTTACTGTTGTTATTGTTATTATTATTATTATTATTATTATTATTATTATTATTATTATTATTATTATTATTATTATTATTACTACTTTTATTATTATTACTAGGTTAGTACCCCGTGTATTACACGAGTTGAATAAAAAATATTAAATAATTAATAACGAAAATTTATTAACTATAAAATGATATTTTGATATAGGATACGATTATAATTACTTACGAGCAATAATTATACGTAATAAAATAATTTCTTTGTTTTTTAGAAAAAAATCCAATATTTTGTTCCAAAACAAAGCATTTTAAAAAAGTTTCATTTCTAAAAAAACCTCCTTATAACTCTAAATTTTAATTATTTTGGTTTATAAATATTTTATTATTTAAAAACCCTAATTTTAAATATTTTATAATTTTAAAAAAGATTGATGTTTTAGAAAAATTTCTTATCATAACAAATGTTGCCTTAGAGATTACATTTATAAAATTATCTCTTTCTTAAATTATTAAAAAAATGTATTTAATTTAAAAAAGAATTATACAATATCATTGTAATTAAGGTAATTATTCAATAGGAGAGATAGACGGAAAAATTGAAATTAGAAGCTTTAGAATTGTGACAAGGTGTCCACTTAAAAACTTCTTTTATTATAATAGATACATTATCATCATCATCAAATAATAACACACACCATGACCTCTTAATTTCTTCATATGTATTGCATGGATCTTGAATAGAATAGTCATGTGAAATACCCAAGTGTGTATATAAATTCAATAGTGTTATAATATCACAATGGTTAACACAAAATTAGTGTTATAGCCTTAAGAACTTTAAAGAAATTGCAAGAGAAAGAAGAAGAGAAATGTATAACTTATGAAAGTGTATACAAGAGGCACATCTTCTCCTTTACATTAAGGTGATATTTATACTACAAAGATCAATCATTTCGGTAGACAAGGTAAACTATTTTGATAGATAAGTAGCATAGTAAACTTATCTACAAGTTTGACAAAGAGTTCATCCACTTGCTATGGTAATAATTCATAATACTCCCCCTTGAATGACATTTTTCAAACTTCAAGAGTTTAAGTACTCCCTCGTTAAAAACCTTGCTAAAGAAAAACCCACTAGGAAAAAACCTTAGCTAAGAAAAAAAGAGTGCTGCTTATAACTCCCCCTCAAATTGTCTTCTGTAGATCATCATATTGTGTGTATGTGCTGCATGCCAATATCATAAACATGTTTTCTAGAAAGTTGTTTTAGGAAGTACCTTTATGAAAAGATCAGCTGAATTGTTGCTAGATTGAATGTATCTCATTTCAACTTGTTTATTTTTAATAAGATCTTGAGTGTATGAAAAGAATATTGGTGGTATATGTTTTGTTCTGCCACTTTTGATACACCCTTCTTTTATTTGTGTGATACAAGCTGCATTATCTTCATAGATTGGTGTTGCACTTTCATCTTTCTCCAACCCGCATAAGTTGTGTCATAGATCTTAACCATACACATTCTCTTGAAGCTTCATGTAGTGCAATGACTTCAGCATAATTTGAGGATGTTGCAACGAGTGTTTGTTTTTTAGAACGCCATGAAATCGCAATTCCTCCAGTCTTAAATACGTATCCAGTTTGAGATTTTGCTTTATAGGGATTAGATAAATAACCTGCTTCTGCATAACCAACCAACCCTTCTTTTGAATTATTAGGATAAAACAAGCCAAAATCAATAGTACCTCGAAGATATCGAAAAATATGTTTAATCCCATTCCAGTGCTTTTTAGTAAGGGCTAAACTAAATCTTGCTAACAAATTAACTGCAAAAGAAATGTCAGGTCTCATACAGTTAGTAAGATACATAAGAGCTCCAACTGCACAGAGATATGGTATCTCTGGACCAAGAACATCTTCATTATCTTCGCAAGGATGAAATGGATCATTATCAACATCGAGTGATCTAACAACTATTGGTGTGCTTAAAGGATTTGCCTTGTCCATATTGAAACGCTTTAAGAGTTTCTCAGTATAAGTTGACTGATGTACAAGTATTCCATTATGCATATGCTCAATCTGCAAACCAAGACAATATTTGGTTTTTCCAAGGTCTTTCGTTTTAAATTCTTTCTTTAAAAGAGCAATTGCTTCACTAATTCCCTTTTGCGTCCCACTTATATTTAGATCATCAACATACATAGCTATGATCACATATTCTAATGTTGTCTTCTTAATGAAGACACATGGATAAATAAGGTTACTTGTGTATCCTTTACTTGTCAAATAATCACTCAAACGATTGTACCACATCCTTCCAGATTGTTTGAGTCCGTACAAGGATATTTGTAATTTGATGGAATACATTTCCTTAGACTTTGAGCTTAATGCTTCAGGTAATTTAAAACCTTCAGGAATTTTCATATAGATGTCACTATCTAGTGATCCATACGAGTAAGTTGTGACAACATCCATGAGACGGATCTCTAAATTCTTGGCCTCTTGAGCAGATTAAGTATCTAATGTTTATTGCATCCATAACAGGGGAGTATATTTCCTCATAATCAATCCTTGGCCTTTGTGAAAAACCTTGAGCTACAAGGCTAGCTTTATATCTTGTAACTTCATTTTTCTCATTTCTTTTTCATACAAAAACCCATTTATACCCTACAAACTTTACGACCATCGGAGTTATAACAATAGGTCCAAAGACCTTTCGTTTGTTAAGTGAATCTAATTCAGCTTGCATAGCTCCTTTTCATTTATCCCAATCATGTCTATTTTGACAGTCACTAACTGATTTTGGTTCAGGATCATCATCCCCACTCATGATGTCACTTGCTATGAAAGATGAAAATAGTACATTAATACTCGCCATTTCATCTCGATTCCATAAGATATGTGTGTGGCCATAGTTAATTGACATTTCTTTATTATTTTCATCCAAATCCTCCTCATGAGAGGTTTGGTATTTAGCGTTGCATCATGATCATTTCATTTTATGGTCAACTTCCTTTTCATGAGTTTTTCTTTTTCGAGGATTTTTATCCTTGGAACCAATTGGTCTTCCTCGTTTGAAACATCTTTGAGATTCATAGACCATTGTGTTATCTATTTGCTTATTTGGAATCTCAACTCGAGCCGGAGCATTAGCTACTGGTATATGAGATTTAGTAAGTCTGTTTGTATTAGTAAATGCATCAGGTAATTGATTTGCAATTCCTTGCAGGTGTATTATCTTTTGAACCTCTTTCTTACGTCGTTGAGTTACTGGATCAAGATACAATAATGAAAGAACATACCATGAGACATTATTTTCTTTTTTTTTATTTTCTCCCCCTAATGCCGGGAGAACTAACTTGTTAAAGTGACAATCAACAATACATGTTGTAAATACATCACCCATTAAAGGTTCAAGATATCTTATGATGGAAGCTTATTCATATCCAACATATATTCCCATCCTTCTTTGAGGACCCATTTTTCTGTGTTGTGGTAGTGCAATAGGGACATACACAGCACACTTAAAAATTCTAAGGTGAGAAATGTTTGGTTCATTGCCATAAACAAGTTGTAATGGAGAGTATTTAAGATTTGCACTTGCTCTCACACGAATTAGTGATCCGGCAAAAAGAATTTCATGACCCCCAATAGACACAAGGAGTTTCGTCCTCATTATTAATGGTCTAGCTATTAGTTGTAGACGTTTGATTAACGACTCAGCTAAGCCATTTTGTGTGTGTACATGAGCAACAAGGTGTTCAACAATAATTCCCACATATATGCAATAATCATTAAAAGTATGTGATGTGAATTCACTAGCGTTATCAAGTCTCACCCTTTAATAGTATAATCTGGAAATTATGCTCGTAATTTGATAATTTGCGCAAGAAATTTTGCAAATGCTACATTACGAGTTGATAACAAAGAGACATGAGACCATATACTTGACGCGTCTATCAAAACCATAAAGTATCTAAATGGTCCACATGGTGGATGAATTAGCCCACATATATCTCCTTGAATTCTTTAAAGAAACAGAGGTGATTCCTTTTCAATTTTCACAGGCGAATGCTTGTGGTTAATTTTCCAAGGGAACAAGATGTACACAAAGGAATTTTATTTGATTATGGGCTCTTTTGATATTTCAATGGATGCCCATGAGTATTTTTAATTATTCTTCTCATCATTATAGATCTTGGATGACCTAATCTGTCATGCCATAAGTTAAGTGTTTCAGGATCACAAAAATTTTCTTTAACTGCCATATATGCTTGAGGCATATTAATGTGTGTAAAATGTAAACCAGACTAAAACATTGGTAGTTTTTCTAATATTTGATTTTTGATTATGATATGCAAATATTTTTCATTATCAACAGTCCTTGACTAAGTATCATATCCGTTATGAGATATGTTTTTGAAACTCAACAGATTTCTTGTTGATTTTGGGGAAAATAAAGCATTTTCTGTATAAGCTTTGTACCATTTGGTAATGTTAAATTAGCTTTTCCCACTCCTTCTATTAGGTCTGCAGGGCCTGATATTGTATTAACAATTCCTTTTATTGGTTTAAGTTCATAAAAATATTTCTTATAAGTATAGTGTGTATGGCTCCACTACCCGCTATACATATATCTGCTTAATTTGTTTGATCTTGCGCTCCAATCATGTTCAATTTAATCTTGAAAGTATAAAGAAAAATAATAAGTGAATAATGACGATAATGTTATATTTTAACAAGAACTTTATTTAATCAAAGGAAGACATTACATGAAGAAAAGTACATACTTAAAGATAGGAAAAAACTTAATTGTTGCATATAACTATTGTGGTCAAGCAACATGTGTTTCAGAGTTCTATGTCAAAGTCTGCAGTGTTCAACTTAATGTTGAGATCAATAAATTTTTAACATGGTTTATTTCCTTCTTTTTTCTTTTAAGAGAGGCTTGGTATAGTTCACATAAATGTGAAGCTGTGCGACAAGCCTTCGACCAGTGGTTGTGCTACCACATCTAAAACAGGAAGTGCCATTATTTTCGGAGCTACTAGCTTCATTCCCTTTGAATTTGTTGGAATTGTTATTTTGTGGGCTGTGGTAATTGATTGTTCTTTGATTTCTACCACGACCATATCCACGGCCACGACCACGTCCACAGCTATAAAAGTTACCTCGGTAATTATTATTACCCTTAAAAGAATGGTTGTGACCATTATGGTAACTTTTATCAAAAGAACCACGAACACGACCTCGTCCCTACTTTCTTCCAGAGTTTTTAGTAGCAACATTTATTTCTGGAATTGCAAACGATCCCGTGGGATGAGCTTGATGATTTTTCATCAAAAGCTCATTATTTTTCCTGCTACGAGGAGAAATGAATTCAAATTAGAATATCTTTTAAACCTTTGTAACCTATATTGTTGTTGTAAGTTTATATTTGATTCATGAAATATGGAGAAAGTTTTCTCCAACATATCTTATTCGGTTACATTTTGCCCGCAAAATCTAAGGGCTCGAGCATATTCTGAACAAAGCAGATGTGTACTCGTTTACGTTATTAAAATCTTGAAACTCGAGATTGTTCCATTCATCTCTAGAAGTGGGAAGTAGAACTTCCCTTTGGTGATCAAATCTGCTTTGTAAATCTTTCCATAAAACATACGGATCTTCACAATTTGAATCGAGTGGTTGTACCAGCCAAAAGTCATCTACGTATTATTGTAACATCTGCTAGACATCAACTTTCGCTTTGTCTTGTTCAGAGCAAGCATTCCCCTCTTGTATAGTTTCTAAGACACCCATGGAGTTAAGATGTCTTTTTTACATGGGCCGTCCACGTCATATATTTTTCTCCATTGATATTAAGAGCTGGGAATTCGATTTTCACAATCTTCGATATTTTGTTTGCTAAACAAGAGTTAAGCAAATAGTAAGATAATTATTAGGATCCATATATATCAATAAGCATTGCGATACAATAAAGTGGTAGAGCTATAAACAAATCTAAAATTAAGAAAAGTTTAAATTCTTTAGGTGGTAGTTCAACAATAGGGATAAGAATTAAAATAAGTATTATGGTTGCTAGTACTAAAACCAGATGTATCATCTTTGAAAGATTGTCTTGGATAAACTTGAGTAAAGAGATAATCTATTTATTGTAAACGAAAATAGATTGATAGTGGTCAATTTATAGTTTAAATTATAACCGTTTGTAACGGCTATGTGATTGTTTAGAACGGCTATATAAGCGTTTATAATTGCTATATAACTGTCGTGTGTGTATATATTGACAGTAATTTTAAATAAAATTGATAAGTATAAGATTATGTTATAAAAACATGAATTTATTTTATAAAAACAAAAGAGAACAAGAACGATAAATTAGGATAAGAATATATAAGACGTTAGTACGAATAAATGTTAGCAACATAATCAAAATGATAGTTGACATAATAAGAAATGTTAGTTGTATAAATAAAGATTAAGTAAAAGTTAGATGCATAAGTAAATGTTAGTTGACATAAAATAAAATGTTAGTTTCATAATCAAAAGTTAGATGCATAAATAAAAGTTAGTTTGTTAGTAGTCCCATGGTTATCAAAATGTCCATAATAAGATCTCCTTTATGCTTACTTTATTTATCTTAGTTATCTACTCAATATAAGATATTATATATTATTACTTAACGAATGCCTTACCTTGATTAATAGATGACTTTGTGCTCTATTGGTCTCCTTTATTAGAGTTTAAGAGCTCTCGTGCTGATAACGTGTTATAATATCACAATAGTTAACACAAGATTAATGTTATAACCTTAAGAACTTTAAATAGAATTGCAAGAGTAAGAAGAAGAGAAATGTATAACTTATGAAAGTGTATACAAGAGGTACATATTCTCCTTTACATTGAGGTGGTATTTATACTACAAAGATCAATGCAGGACCGTTTAAGGGTGGTCACTTACAACACAACAACACAATGAGGAGAGATCTTTAGAATACTTAACAGATCAAATAGGAAACTGGTAACTTATAAGTATGATACTTAGAACACAAGTAAAATGAGAGACAGAACAAGATTGCAAACAACACAAGTGTATGGTTTTCAAGAATACTGTATATTGCTCTCAAGTTCTTTTACAAGTATTACAAAGCATAGAAAGAAAGTTACGAGGACTTGAGATACTTTATACTACATTCTACAGCCGACCATACTTTGAAGGCCAGCTGGATACATAAGACTAGACAACAACAAATCAAATGTAGAGTCAAAAGACAGTTTGCCTTTTGACTAATGACTATGACATGCCATAACTCACATCCTAATATATTACAAAAAGGATAAAAGGTACATAAAGTAGAAAGCACAAACTCAAGACCTCAATGTACAGTTACCAAAAGCATGGACCTTTTCGCCAACTTGTGATAGTTGGTGACTGAACAGAGTTGCAGTGGAAAGGTGGTCCAGCTTTATGGTAAAGTACATCAGATAAAAGTATGTATCTAAAATGTCTTTGAAAGAAATATGTCTTCACTTCTTGGCTTCGGAAAACTTTGTCTTTGAAGCTTCGGAAGACTTTTTCTTTTGTCTTCGGAAGATGTTGGTCTTGGCTTCGGAAGATTTTACACTTAGAATATTTTCTAGTGCATGGTGTAAAACTTCCGAAGCATCTCTACTTCTATACTTCAGTGCATGCATGCAGAAAGACTTTGGATGTTTTGGATGCATCAAACTTATATGAATCCTTACAATCAATCATTTTGCTAGACAAGGTAAACTATTTTGGTAGATAAGTAGCATAGTAAACTTATCTACATAAGTTATTAATAAATAGTATATTATATTAAATAATAAAATGTTAGCATATTGTTTGTATTTTTTTTGGCTCTAACATATATGTTAATTTCTATTTTGTAGAAATGTAGTAATCAAAAGGAAATTAGTTGTTACAAGTAGAGGAGGCTTCCAGTCAATAGCCAATCATATATTCCACATGGTAGTTTTCATGTTTATAGTTCGAAAATATTTTTATAATTTATAGGTATGGTTCATTTGTCATGTTGTCTTGCTAAAATGGACAGGTTTGGTTATGGGTCAAATTGGGCCAAGTCAATATCTCATATCTTTTTAACATGATTAAAGCAGATTGTAGTCTCTTGAATATGTAAGCTAGATACTCTCTTTGTTAACAAATTTGAATTCAATGTTGTTATTAGGTTTAAATAATATTTTATTACCCTCTAAACTTGTATGGAAATATTATTCGCCATAAAGAGTAGGTCGTGCCTAAGTCTGAAGGAACAAATCTAATTACTACACTGGAACATGAGCTAGAGAGAGGCAATCAAGTGTGTATGTGTGCGCACGCACGCACAAAGATGAACACATTAGAATTTGCATGGGAGGTAGTTCTCGGCCAGTTACACAAAAAAGGTTTATTGGATGACATCGAAAGCTAGATCGTCTCAACCACCAACAAGTAGGGATGAGGCTTTAGAAATCAGGTTGCTTCACTTGAAGAGAAATTGAAACAAAGCAAAGATAAGTATGATAAAATGCCAATGTTCATAAGTTCAAAGTTTCGTGATTTGGACGGTTCATTTTCTACACCTACAAGTAATAGAGCAATCGGTTCGGATGATCATTGTAATGATAGCGACAATGATGGTTTTGGATGTCAATGAAGACTTAAAGTTTATAAGTAATCAATTCGTTATTTATCCAAATGTTTGATTGTTTGCGATTCTAAAATTTTAAATTTATGTGTTATATGCTATTGGTTGAATATTCATTTAGTATGATAAGAAATATTATTGCAACTGCTATTAGTACTAAGAAATATATATTAGGAAATGCAAATACGTATCATGTACGAATAAATATAACATTATAAGTATTTCCTGGTCTATTAAAAGAACATTAAAGATAAGAAATAGTACTAGGGAATATTTTTAGTCACTAAAATTATATATTAGAAATTTATGTTATATTGAATATTGAAAAATGATTTTTATGATACTAATTTTCATTCTTTGAAAAAAATATCTAAGACTGAAAATCTCTTATATGATACTAATACTCGATCTTTAAAAAATATAACAGAGACTAAATAACATTATGTCTAAAATTATTTTTGGTCCCTAAAAGAAAAATATTAAAAACTAAAATGATATGTATCATGGACCGATTCTCAATTATCAAATCATCTAATTTTAAACTCAATGCGGTAAAACCTAAATCTAATGAAAGGTATTTGAGACTAAATACAGTTAATCTTGGTCTCTGAGGATGCCATACAATCGAGATTAATTTTTGGTTACCGATAACACTTAATAAACGAATGACCATTAAGGAGCAATTCCAAAGTATCAAGAACTAATTTTTAGTTCTGAATGATCAATTTATTTTTGTAGTGATAGAATGAAAAGGAATATACTTTAGAATGAAAAGAAATATAATTTAGAACTTAATCATTAGATTAATAATAAGATCATAAAGAGCTACTATAAATACATGACGTCTAGTTTCTTTGGCATATCTTACATGTTTGAAAAACTTTTACCATGTGATACCTGCTATGTGAAATCAAAGGGAAAGAGGAAAAGGAAACACTTACAAATTAATATTTGTGGGGCAAAAAAAGTATTTAGATCATTTGCTTTAGGCAAGATAACAGTTTTCTTTGTAAATAAATCTCATTAAAGTTGCTAATTAAAAAATTAAACGATTGAAACAAGAGAACATAATACAATGAAGTTAACAATAATGCCAGTACTAATTACCCTCCAAAATAAACTAACACATGAGCAAATTTTCTATAGTTAACCACATATTTTCCAACAATGTGGTGGTTCTCTTGGCTGTCTAACTAAAATATAAAATTTAAGTTGTCAAAGATTCTGTACGTCATAAGAAAAATTAAACGACATCTCGAGTAAGCTACAAAACCAAACCAAGAATAAATAAAAGTGAGCGCTCTAGTTGTATGAATCTTATAGAGCATAATTTATTATCTAAAATTAGTTGTTAACTAAAGTATCCTCGGAGAAGCATCATTCAGATCTTTCTAGAGTAATGATATATCTCTTTAGGTGTCATTCCTACCCAGATAGCTACTCTACGACTATACAAATGCTATTAGTTTTTTAGTACCTTCGTCACTATATATCAATGTACAATCCCACATAAAAACATTAACTTCACGAACGTAGACCTTACATATGTTAATATGTTGGTTCACGCCAAATCAACACATTAGAAAATTTATTTCTTAACTTTCGCACTACTTTCATTACTTGTAACATGCAATTATAAATAAAACTCTTGTTAAGGAAAACATTTACCATCCATCGACCCATGATCAAGTCCTTTTAATCTTGCAAATTATCCATCACCTTCAAATAATTAATAGAATGCAACTATATTAAACATCCTGCAGACCATACAACCATTACCAACGCAACTTTGACCCGTTCAAGATTAATCCCTACGTTCACCCCGCAATGTTGATCTCGGACTTTCTTTTCGTGCTTCCTTCTTCTTGCTATTTCCTTCCTTTTTATTTAGATTTTCTTGTTATAACCGAAATTGGTTTTCTTGATAAACCTGTCGCTTTCTTGCTTGATTCGAACCCGAACCTCTCTTGCTTGCTTCGAATTATATTTATACTAAGAATTACCTACACAAAATTATAAAGATGTATAAAAAACTTGGTAATTACTCAAAATCATGTAAAGACTAATATATAACGATCAATGTGCAATGTCAGGTAAAGATGAAAACAGTTGAGTAATAAAGATCACAAACATGCATATACAAAGAAAAGAAATACAACTAACAATTTAATCATGTGATTAATTATAAAAATTAAACCAGATAATATTAAAAAAACCCAATATAAATGCACAAAATCTGATCTTTGTGCCTATCTTTCATCTTTAGAAATATATACTTTGTGAACTAAGACATGCTATGCAAAAGGAAAGAGAAAAATGAAAAACTTTAAAATCAATAGTTGTGGATCAATAAAAATCAATGTGAACTTTTTCTTTATGCAAGATGAAAATTTCCGATATAAAAAAGTCTTATCAAAGATCCTTTATGAATCGATGAATACAAGAACAGCTAGTAAAATCACATAAATCACATAGATATAGGAATAATTACCCCTTGGTATATACTAACACAAGAAAAAATAATTTATACAGGCATCTACGTACTTTCCACAAACTATATTCTCTTAAATGCCAAACTTAATAAAAAAATAATGCTATTACAGATTCAATAAAGCTAGAGCAGAAGACTAAATGACATCTCGTATAGATTAAGCCAAATAAAAGAAAAATACAAAACTTAGTACTCTTGTTGTGTAAATCCTACATAACGGAATTCCTAGAAAGGAGGGTTAATTACTAAACAAGGTATCTTCATTGTAGAAAAGAATCCAAGCTAAATCATCCTAGAACTCAACGGTATAACTCTTAGGTATCTTTCCTACCTAGATAGCTCCCACAAAATTAACTCCTTAATCAAATTCCAGGCCTATATAAACAGTAAACCAATATGCAACCAACATTAACATATTAACATCACAAAAGTATAGTGAGAAAGCCATAAATTATCTAAGACAAATGGCCACTCGAGCAGCTAGAATGTTACAAGACTGTCTTTTTGAAGGAAGTCTTTCAATGTCTGAGATGGATAAACAACGTAGACCATACCATAAAAACTGCAGTTGCGCCTTGCATAGGCTAAATGATGATACTCGAAAACCTTGTTTGCATAATACACTAATTTCATACACCAAGAAATCATCATGGAACAGATGTTCATTGGCAGCTACCGGTTCCCATCACCCATTCAATCTTCATGCGAATGCCACTAGCACGGTTGAAAGGCCTATGAACTCTTCAATGCAACATCAAAGAGGTGAAAACATCTGATCACAGTGTATTCTTTTCGAATGAGTGACATAGTCATAATGTTCGAATATGTGGGACGCTAATATGATTTGGTAGATGCAATTCTTTTTGACTAATTTCACTAGATCGGGGAAGGAACTAGGAGAATTCAAGACCGCCAACACAACTTGTGGTCTTACGGGTCTGAAGTGAGTAGAAAACATTCTATTGAAATTGACAACACAAGCCAACTCTACTTCAATTCTATGTCATCTTAATTTACTCTTACTCGCGAACTTTATTGATGACTTCTTTGATGGGTAAGTAGTAAAGTTGAGTGCATTAACATTGCAGCGTAGTTGAAAAACAATTATTTGGCACTTCATTATTATTCAACATAAAAGGTTTGACATACCTTTCTCTGTGATTGTAAACTAGTTGAGCATTGTTTATATAACTTTTGTTCAAGATGTATATGATGAAAACATCTATACAGGATTAACGTAGTGTGAACTAATAGTACTAAAACAAAAGGGAAGCAACCCGAACAATTATTTTCTCTTGTTATGTTACATGTCTGCCATTATTTCTTGTATAAGATTCATATTAATTGATAGATTAATATAATACTCTGAACAATGCTAGAAGATGGTTAGTGTTTTGTTTTGTTCAAGTTTTTTTTATTGATGGAATAAACTTTGTTCTCTAGAATGCAAAAGTTAGAAAAATGTCATCTTTACAGTTTATATGTTTTAAATGCATGACATTCTAATTCATCAAAAAGAAAAGGAAAAACACAATTTACGTAGGAGCTCAGTATTCCTTCCATGTAGGAAAGAAAGAAGAAATGCGGGAATAAATGATAATGGGAGGATATTCGTTCAGGTTTAACTAAACCACAACTAGTAATGATAAATAAATAATTTTGTTTAGAAAAAAACAAACTGATTATGCTACGGTAAGATTAGTGTGGTTATTCATATTGTAAAAGCAAGACATGTATCCCGGCACATAAGAGTATTTTATAACTAATCTATCATGTATTATCAATGTGAAGTGCTGAATGAAGATTAAAGGTCCTTCACACACAATCAAATCATAAAAGGTTACAAGTATGCATATAGAAGGACAATGAATATAATTAACTTTTAAATTTAATAATTTTCTTAATAATAAATTCATGAGACGAAGTAGCATACAAAGCTTCTATAAATACATAATGTCTAATTTCTTTTCATATCTTACTGTTTGAAAATATTTTACCTAGTGATACGTGCTATATGAAATCTAAGGGTAAGACGAAGTCGCATAAAATATCATTCATATATTCAATAATATTTAACTAGATAGTACATATAAAAAACTCAATTTAGATGCACAACATCTAATCTTTGTTCCTATCTTCAATGTCATAAATATTTACTTTGTCAGCTGAGACATGCTATCCAAAAACAAAGGTAAAAATGGAGTACTTGTAAACCAATAGTTAGGTATCATTAAACTCAACGTGAATTTTTTCTTTATGAAAGATGAAAGCTTCCTATATTTAAAAACCTAACCAAAGATCCTTAAGGGATCGATGAATACAAGAACACCTAGTAAGATGACATAAATAGTATAAAGCTAGGAATTATTACCGTTTGGCATAATCTAACATACGGACAAATAATCTATATAGGTAACTAGATACTTTCTAGAAACCAAATATTTATAAGTGCATAATTTTATAAAAATTAATGCTATTATAGATTAAATAAAGCCAAAGTAGAAGATTATATGACATCTTGTATGATCTACGACAAAGCCAAATAAAGAAAATAACAAAATAAAGTACTCTTGTGTAAATCTTACATAACGGAATTCCTAGAAAGGAGGGTTAATAATTAATAAATGTATTTTCATTGTGGAAAAGCATCGAATCTAAATCATCCTAGAATTGAACGGTATAACTCTCTTGGTATCTTTCCTACCTAGATAGCTCCTATAAACTTAAGTCGCTAATCAAAGTTGTTAGGTCTAGAATCTGTAGATCTAGTCATTATGTATAGGCTTAGTACTTGAATCAATATTTGTAATGAACTTTTGTAATTCATTATTATGTATGCATTAAATATATAGGTTAACCCATTTATATATGTGTTGATGTATGTATGACTGCAGGTACAAACATAATACTTGATCAATCTTGAAATTGACCAAGTGTAAGAAACATCTACGGATGAACAAATTAGTCTTCCGTAGATGTATATCTTACAAGTAACAATACATCCGAAGATCATCTGTGGATGAACAACAAGCCATCTTCGGAAGAACAAGCCACCTTCGGAAGAACAATACCTTCGGAAGAACAAGTTACCCTCGGAAGAACAAGATACCTTCGGAAGAATATTATCTGCGGAAGAACAAAATTTCTACTGAAGACAATATTCCTGCGGAGACCAAACACTTGTGTTATCCAAGTGGTACAAGTCAACAAGTCAACAAGGCGGTTATACGAATCCCGAGAAATCCGTTGATTCCTTATCAGAAACAAATCAAATCCCAAGAGATCCGGTGTTTCCTATAACTGAAACATCTGTCTATAAATATGGATCCTAGGTTTCGATTCAAGCACGATTGAAAACAGACGATTGATTGATTGAGAACAGCAACAGCATTACAGCAATCATCAAAAGTCTTTCGATCATCATAACATATACAAACATCATAGCATTCATTGTTTCATTCTTTTGTAATCTTCAATACATTATAAAAAACATTAATTAATCTTTAATTGTGTTTTGTGTCGTGTGTTCTTGATATTTTATTAACATTGAATGTTGTTCAAATACAATTAAACCAAATCAACGTTAATTCCGCTAACGTTGACTTGAAATCAATTATCACTGATAATTCCTGTCGACGATCCTTGGATTCACAGGTGGTATCAGAGCCAAGTGCTCATTGATTTAGATCAATTGATCTATCAGTGTTAGTTGTGTTTAATTGTGTTTGTTTTCGTTTACCAATCTATATTCAAATCAATTGAATAGTAGATCCTGTAAGCATCATGAGCAACTTCAGTGGTTCATCTTACCAACCCCCGAAGTTGGAAACAAAAGCAGATTTTAAGTCATGGAAAATCAAGTTCAGGAATCATGTAAACTATACTGATTCTGACTTGTGGATTTCCATTACTGAAGGTCCTTATATTCCACCCACTCTTGGGCCGGATTATAATGACAAAAATCAACCAATCAGCACAAAAGATCTATCACCTGATGATGTCAAAAAGGTTAAAGTCGATATAAAAGCATACAGTCTGCTTAGTATGGCCTTACCTGAAGAGATATTAATCAGGTGTGAGAACTATAAAACAGCTCACTCCTTATGGAAGATTCTTCACACTCTCTGCGAAGGGAGTGATGAGATAAGAAGCATAAGGAGAGACACCCTCAGATCACAATATGAAACCTTTCATCATATTGAGGGTGAATCAATTCCTCAGCAACTTCATAGATTCATGCAGTTAGTCACTGAAATGAATATTCTAGAGTTGAAATATACTAGTGAGGAATTAAACAAGAAAATGCTCCACACTTTGCCAGAAAGTTGGAAGCATACAGTGTCCATGTTCAAGAATACTATAGATCTGAAAGCAACTGGTTTAGACACTCTGGTTGCAAAAGTGGAAGCTCTTGAAATGGATGAAAAATCAAGAAACAAGAGTGTGAGAACTCATGTCTCACCCTATCACTTCAAAGAACCAAATAATGTTGGAAGTGCATTTATTTCAAATAATGAATGTGATAGCTCTTGTATTAGGAGTGATGATGAGGAGGAAATTAGCTTTTATGCTTCAAAACCCTCAAAGAAATCATCTCAAGACAAGCAGCAGAAGAATAAAGGGAGAACTACTGATAGACAAGATACATCTTCAGCAACAACTAAGTCTTCCTTTTCAGCAAATCAGTCAGAACCAATAACTGTGATATTGGATTCTGAAGAACAAAGAGCAGCCTTTGCAGCTTTTAGTTCAAGTTTTCAAGCATACCTGGGAAGCTCTCTTACATCAGCCAATATCTGTCAACAAGATTTAGAAGAACTACCCCCAGATGTAGTGGAAGAGATGGATCTACAATGGCAGATGGCCATGATTGCTTATAGAGCTAAGCAATATCTCAGGAGAAACAAGAACTTGGCTTCAGCAAGCAGAACATCAAAGATTGGTGTTGACAAATCAAAAGTAAGGTGCTACAAATGCAATCTCTATGGACACTTCTCAAGAGAATGCAATCAACAGTCTTATCCAGAGATGAGACAACATCAGCAGCATCAACAACATCAGATTCAAGCAAATCAACAATCTTCTCAAAGACCTCTGCACAAGCAATCTCAACTGATGAATACTTCCCCACCAGCCACCAAAGAATCAGCAGGACCAAGTAACTCAAAGGAGTCAGGGCTGATCATACTTCAAGATGGAACGTGTGACTGGAGTCTTTATGAGAAGGAAGTTTTGGAAGAAAATCAAGCATTGATGGCTCATATGGATCAAACAGTGCCACCAATGGCAAAAGAGGTAAAAGAAAGATTGTGTTCATCAACTTGTGTTGAGGAAGTTGAACGATATAGAGTCCATGCTCAACAGTTGGCTGATAAAGTAAAAGAAACAATGATTTTGAATGAATCTCATGTTAGAGAACATAAACTATATCAAATAAAAATTAATTCTTTACAAAAGGATTTAGAAAAATTTGTTTCTGAAAATTATAGCCTGAAAGCCCAAGTTGAGCATTTGACCACTTCCTTAACAAAATCCATGGCTGATCATGCATCAACTGAAGTGAAACTTCAGAAGTTTCAATTATCATCTCAGCAATATGAGAAATTATTATCTTCTCATATTGAATCAAAGAAAAGGTCTGGGTTGGGTTATAATGCGGTTGCACCACCTATAAATGATAATTACACATCCTTACCTACAACAATGACAAACACTCTGTCAAATCATTTTGTGCCTAGCACCAAATTTGAAAAAGATTCACCAAAAACTAAAACTTATGATAAAGCTGAGGTGAGTGAAACTGAATCATCTGAATCAGAATCATTAGATCAAAATGATTCAGAATTTGATTATGATAAATGTGATGACTTGGATGATTCTGATGAACATGATGTTGATCAAACAAGCACTGGTAAAAATTGTCAATTGAAAGGCCATATTCCAAAAGTGCTTGAAGAAACAAAGCTGCCATATCCTCCTAAACAAAGAAACATGCTGAAGACCATCTGCAAGAGGATAGCTCAATTGAATGAAGGTCTTCAAGAACTAAGTATGCAAGAATCCTCCAAGAAATTAACTGATGAATCTGTCATCACTGAGGAAAGAGGAAAATTCAAAGGAAGGAACAACGCATCAGCAGATCATCAACTGAACAAGAAAACTTCAGCAGCTGATCTACGGAAGAGAAATGTGCACAAAAATGAAAAAGCTGAAGCACATTCAAAGCTAAAGAAGAAAGAGCAACTACAAAAATCAGCAAACAAAAGGAATGATTCTGAGAAAGAATCAGAAGAAAAATATTGCAAATGGTGTGACATGAAAAATCACAACACTGAAGATTGTTACTTCAGCAGTTATTGTTCTATTTGCAATATGAACAATCATATGACTGCTGATTGCTACTTCAACAAACATTGCTCTATTTGCAACAAAAATAATCATTCCACACAGGAATGTTATTTCAACAAAAAGAACAAGATAAAAGGATCAAAGAAGAAAGAATCAGACAAATCTGAATCAGATTCCCAATCCACAGATTCAGCAAAGGATGCAAAACTGAAGAAGCATGAACAAAAGTCAAAGGAAAAACCAAAGGACAAATCTTCATCAAGTGTTAAGATATTGAAGAAAAGATCAACTTTTCAGCAGTCAAAAACACCACACAAAAGAGTGGATTTGTCTGACAAAGAATCAAAGGATGATGATTCATTCTTTGACAAATTTGAAAAAGGCATTCATATCCCTCTTTCAAAAACAAAAGATAGTGAAACATTTAAAGGTTCATTATCAAAACAAAAGAAACAAACAAATGAAGTTGATCTAAGTAAAGCAGACAATATGAATCATGAATCTACTTCATCAACATCCCATTCAGCAGAATCATCCTCATCCAAATTAAATCAGAATGAATCAATCAAATCTGAAACAGAAACTTCAAAAAATATTCTTGAAAGAGTAACTGTTTTAGATCCTGTTGACAAACCCAAGATCACTAAGGCTTGGGTTGTCACTTCTAACTGATTTTCTTTTCTGATTGCAGGAACAATATTGGAGAGCTGACAACATGTGGTATGTTGACAGTGGTTGTTCCAGGCATATGACAGGAAACTGTTCTCTTCTCCATGACTTCAAACATAAAAATGCTTCTTATGTGGCATTTGGTGGGGATAAAAAGGGAGGTAAAATTGTTGGTGAAGGAATGATAACCAATGGTGTACTTAAATTTGATAAAGTAAATTACTGTAAAAACTTACAGTATAATTTACTTAGTGTATCTCAAATCTGTGATCAAAATTACACTACAATGTTTGATGACACTAACTGTTACATTCTTAAGCCAGGATTTATTGTCCCAGAAGATTGGATTCTCCTCAAAGCAGCAAGAAAAGGAAACACTTATGTGTTGGATATGAACAACACTTCTCTAACAAAACATGAAACTTGTCTTATTTCTAAACTTTCAGAAGATTTGTCACAATTATGGCATAGAAGACTTGTTCATTCTAACATGAAAAATATGAATAAATTGGTAAAACATGACCTGGTCATTGGGTTACCAAATAAAGAGTTCCATTGCTCAACTCATTGCTCTTCTTGTTACAAAGGAAAACAACACAGAGTGTCACATAAACCAAAAACAATCAATACTAATACTACACCACTCAAATTGCTTCACATGGATCTATTTGGCCCAACCAATGTAATGAGCATTGGAAAAAGGCAATATTGTTTGGTGATAGTTGATGATTTCACTAGATTTACATGGGTCTTTTTCTTAAAACAAAAGAGTGAAACATCAGAAACATTAATGGACTTTGTCATCAAGATTGAGAATCAACTTGATACAAAAGTTAAAATTTTCAGGAGTGATAATGGTACTGAATTTGTTAACTTTGAACTTGATTCTTTTTGCAGGAGCAAAGGAATTGCAAGACAATTCAGTGCACCAAGGACTCCACAACAAAATGGAGTTGCTGAACGAAGAAACAGAACTCTCATTGAAGCAGCAAGAACAATGCTAGCTGATTCACAACTGCCTATTACCTTTTGGGCTGAGGCTGTGAATACTGCATGCAATGTTCAAAATAGAACATTAATTGTCAAAGAACATAACAAAACTCCTTATGAACTCCTATTTAAAAGAAAACCTTACATAGGATATCTAAGAGTATTTGGGTGTCAAGTAACTGTTTTGAACATCAAAGAGTCATTAGGAAAATTTTCAGAAAAAGCATATGATGGTTTCTTTGTTGGATATTCTTCAACATCAAAATCATATAGAGTGTATATTCCACAACATAACATTGTGGAAGAGACACCTAATGTATCTTTTGATGAAAATGTATTCGTTAAGTCAATTAAAGGATCATCATGGTTATTTGACATAGATGCCTTGTCTAAATCTTTTAACTATGATTATTTGACAAATACAGGTTCTGATGAAGTATGCTATCCATTTGTTCCACCAATTATGACTGAAGTACCTTTATCTGCTGATCCCCCAAGGATACATACATCTACAAGGGCCAACAATTCAACCGAAGCAGATACTACACGTGGAACTGAACACAATGCATCAGTAGAAGCTCCTACGGAAGCACAAAATGCATCAGTAGAAGCTACTACGGAAGCACAAAATGCATCAGTAGAAGCTACTACGGAAGAACAAAATGCTTCAGGAGAAGCTCCTTCGGAACAGCATGCTTCAGGAGAAGCTCCTTCGGAAGAACAGCATGAGTCAGAAGAAATTCATTCGGAAGATCAACATGAATCCGGAGAACTTCCTTCGGAAGAACAAAATGTTTCCGGAGCAGCTCCTACGGAAGAACAAAATACTTCCGCAGAAGTTCCTGCGGAAGAGCAAATTCCAACTGCTGATACTGAAACTCAATCACCAGAGAATCAATTTGATTACTTCTTGAATACTCAAATTGAGATGAATCAGTCAGAGGCAATGGAAATGACTAATCTGGAATCATCTATTCCAGTTGAGTCAACTCCCTCAATGAGAATTCATAAGTCTCATCCACTTAACAATATCATTGGCAATCCTGAAAAGAGAACTACAAGGAGCCAAAGTGGTACAGCCAACCTTTGTCTATTCAACTGTTTTCTTTCTCAAGTAGTGCCTCCAAACATTACAGCTGCTTTAAAAGACAATAGCTGGATTGAAGCTATGCAAGAAGAGCTTCAACAGTTCAGAAAGCAAAAAGTATGGTGTCTTGTTGACTTACCTGAAGGTCAACATCCTATTGGAACTAGATGGCTATACAAAAACAAACTGGATGATAGAGGTATTATTGTCCGAAACAAAGCAAGGTTAATAGCACAAGGTTACACTCAGGAAGAAGGCATAGATTATGATGAAGTTTTTGCACCAGTTGCAAGAATTGAGGCAATAAGAGTGTTCTTGGCATATGCATCATACAAGAAATTCACTGTGTATCAAATGGATGTCAAGTGTGCTTTCCTATATGGAAAAATAGATGAGGAAGTTTATGTGTCTCAACCCCCCGGATTTGAAGATCCTCATTATCCTCACAGGGTATACAAACTAGATAAAGCCTTGTATGGTCTTCATCAAGCACCAAGAAAATGGTATGAAACATTATCATCTTTCTTACTCAAGCATGGCTACAAAAGAGGAACAATTGACCAGACACTCTTTCTCAAACAAGAACATCAAGATCTCTTAGTAGTCCAAGTATATGTTGATGACATTATATTTGGATCCACTAATAAGAGATTGTGTGTGAATTTTGAAGAGCTGATGAAATCTGAATTTCAGATGAGCTCAATGGGTGAACTAACATTCTTCCTTGGCCTTCAAGTTCATCAAAAAGCAGATGGAATTTTCATCAATCAAGAAAAATATATACATCAAATTCTGAAGAAATACAATTTTGCTGAAGTCTCCTCTTGCAAAACACCAGCATCAACAATTGATAAGATTGCACCTGATCCCTCTGGAAAATCTATTGATCAAAAATTATTTAGATCTATGATAGGTTCACTTATGTACTTAACTGCCAGTAGACCTGATATTATGTTTGCTGTGTGTGTTTGTGCTAGGTACCAATCTGATCCAAAGGAGTCACATCTCAATGCTGTCAAAAGAATTTTCAGATATCTCAAGGGAAAACCAGGACTTGGTCTATGGTATCCCAAAGATGGAGACTTTACACTCTACTCATACTCAGACAGTGATTATGGTGGATGTAACAGCAATAGAAAATCAACAACCGGTGGATGTCAATTCATTGGACCCAGGCTAGTGTCATGGCAGTGCAAGAAACAAACAAATGTTTCTGTATCCACAGCTGAGGCTGAGTATATTGCTGCTTCAGCCGGGTGTTCTCAAGTGCTTTGGTTACAAAACCAATTGCTTGACTATGGTTACAACTTTCTTCAAACTTCAATCTATATAGACAATTCAGCTGCTATGTTTATAACTGCTAATCCTGTGCAACATAGTAAAACTAAACATATAGAGATCAGGTATCATTTTCTGAGAGATTGCTCAGAAAAAGGATTGATCAAGTTAGTCAAAGTGGATACATCAAATCAGCTTGCTGATTTATTCACTAAAGCCTTTGATTCAGTCAGATTTAATTTTCTGATTGAGTCTCTAGGTATGATTAACTTAGATTAAATAAAATTCAAACAAACAACATGCTGTGTGCTATAATGCATCAGTATGCCTTATGCATGGGAAATGATAGTAAACTATAGCTTTGCCTATTTCTGCATAAACAAATATCAATATATCTCAACAAGTTTCTTGATATGTGAGTAGGTTCAACTTGAGTGGAAACAAATCTTAGTGCTTGCATAACATAATATTATCATAATTGTCTGTGGGAAATTTCATTTTGAGAAAACAAAGTGAGTCTTATCCTAATGTGATCAAATCATTCATCTGCACACACTATGTAAAAGACTTTATACTATCTATCTTTGCAACTCATACTTCCTCTGTTTTGTGTGAACAAAGACCTGGATGTATGATCACCATACTGAATCTCAGTATCAAAGGTGAAAAGATCATGTTCATCATCATCCCTCTGTTTTGTGTGAACAAAGACCTGGGTTAAAGGCACCTCTGTTTTACGTGAGTAAAGACCTGGTGACCTGATGATGATCATATCTAAAGCTCTCAAAAGAATCATAAGTGATCAACTGTATAGTATCCTGAGCTTTATAAACATTGCATCAATGAGATGTCAAACACATCTCAAGATAGCTATTATAATTTAAAGTACATAGTCACAGAGTGCAAGAATGATGATTTGACTTACAAAGGGAGGACAACACCTTTGTGAATCAACTGTGAAGCCCATGACAGTTATTGCTAAATCAATAAAACATGATAAACAGCAAGCCTAGTTGATACATGAGCTCTTGTATGGATTTATAAGGACAATATACTTGCAATCAGAACTTGTTCCAGTATCAACTATACAACATAACTAATCAGGAAGAGGCTTAGCAATGTAGTATGATCCCATCTTAAGTGTATCTGATCATTATCATATATTCAGCTTTTATGTTATTCCTCTTAAAGAAATTTATGATAAATGCTTAAGTTCATCATTAATCACAAATTTAGGGGGAGTAGTATTCATGAAATAACATATATATCAGCAGCAGCAATGTCTATATCTTTATCAAGTTGAAGAGATTGACACCTGAGCATCACATCAGCAGCTGGTTACATGAAATTTATTTTAAGTTTACTTGTACTAAATTGTCATGTATACAAAGCCAAAGAGGTCCTATAGCAATAATTGGTTCAACCAATGGAGTTGGGCCATACATACAACTGTGTAAATCAATATTAGTAGATTAATGTTTATCCGTAGACTGGTAAACTGCGGATAAACAAAAATCAATCAGTAGAAGTTGTTGATCCGTAGATATACTACGGACGAGTAAGTTGTCGATTACACTTAAATATGATATTATTTCTACGGAAGAGTAGAATGTGGGACCCACTGAATACATCCGAGAAAATTAATATGTCTGAGGGTATAAATAAAGAGATTTGACTTGTCAAATGCATTATGCACTTTTTCAGCTCACTTTTTCAGACCTAGAAAATCTCGCAATAAATTTTTCCCACTTTCTCAACATTCAAAATTTATCAAATCAAACCTTAAGCAAACGTATATCTGAGTTCTTAATCAGCGTCTATTAAGGTAAAACATGTTGTAATCATCAAGAATGAACAAGTTGATTCTTGTTTTATCTCATAACTGTTCGTATTCTTATGTCAATAACATGATTCTAATGAAGTCTTTTCTTATGAACAGATGGATCATCGATTTGCAAAAGAGCATAATGTATGTGCTTTCTTGAACCCTGACGATCCTGTGTCGGAAGGATGTCAAGAAATTATGAGATATTTGAGAAGATCAAGGGTTTTCTATGCATTATCTGCAGAGCCAACAATTTATCGATCGCACATCAGTGATTTCTGGAATTCTGCGCGTATAGAAGAAGATAATGAAGGAATTACTGCTGAAGTAAGAAATCGAAGGCTGAGAATAGATGAACAAACTATAAGAAGAGTACTAGAACTGGGAGATGTTGAAGCAGGACACCCTGATGTATTCGATAATGAATACATAGAAAAGGTGTTCCTTCTAATGGGATATGATGGAGACTTTGAGAAGGGAGAAATCAAGAAGGGAAGACTCTGCAAATCATACAGATTTTTGTGTCACACTTATCTGAAGTGTATGTCAAACAGAAAATCTGGGCTTGACAGATTTTCTAGACACATATCATCTGGTATTATTGGGATCTTTGAAGGAAGGACTTACAACTACTCAAAGTACATCTTTAACTGCTTGTGTGACCACATCAGAGTACAGAAGGCTGATAAGATGTATTTGTTTCCAAGATTCATTCAGCTGATCATTAATGCAGACCTTCCTGGAACAAATGTGGAGGGTGGTGTATTCATTCAAGCACACCTTGGCAGATCTGTGCTGAACAAAATCTCAGGGAGATATGAAGGAGAAGATGTAGACATGTTTGCACATGTGATTGATGCTAGTGCAGACATACCTCCAGAGTTAGTTTGGGAAGATGAGGAAGAGAGCTCTGCTACCAGCTCTGCTCAAGACACACCATCACCAGTAGCCTCACCACAGCAACAACAAACACCCCAAATACAATCACCAGCCAGCCAAACTACAGAACCCATCTCACCAATCCTCAATCTATCACCACAACAACAACCAACACCCCAAGCTCAATCACCTGCCAGTCAAAATACTGAACCAATCTCTCTCATCCAACCCCAATCACCAAATCAGCTTCAGATGCAACTCTACCAACAACCTCAAAACTCAGATACTGAGAGCATCTACACTGGAGAGACAGAATTAGTCTCAGATGCAAGTACAGTCAAACTGTCACTATCAAAGACTGAATCCCCTGTGCACTCAAATGAAACTGAACAAGTTTCTCCCATGATTGATCAGCAACAACAACAAACTCTTCAAGAGCCAGAAGATCAAGCCACTGAAGCAAAGTCTAGTTCAGCAAGTGTTGATCATGAGGAGGTAAAAGAAGAAGAGATTGAGTCTGAACATCAGGAAAGAGATACAGAAGCAGATCAGGTTGATGTGATTGCCTACAATGAAGATGATCTGAGTGATGATGACATTCCTGTAAGCAAGAGTTATCTGGTGGCTGAGTACAACAAGTTGGTACTCAAGTCAAATAAAAGAAAGGCAAGAATACAAGAGCTGAAGGGCATAATTAAAGAAAAAGATGAAGAATTGATAAATCAGCAAGAAAGGATAAAGAGACTGAGAGAAGATGCTCAAAGTGATAAAGAAGTGATTGATGCTCTGCTAGACAAAGAAGCTGAACTTATAGAGTCAGCAGAGAATGAGAAGAAAGATAAAGAAAAGATCATGAAGAAACTTGAACTAGCATCTGACACTATGACTGCTCAGTCAAACATAATAAAGACAAAAGAAGAAGAAATTGAGCAACTTAAACTGAAGATCAGCTCATTGGAATCCTATGCCAAAAATTTAACTACTCAAACAAAACAAAGTCCTAAGGCATCAAAAGAAGTAATTTGGTACTCAAGGAAAAGAAAGTACCTTGGTACTTCTGAGAAGAAGCCAACTGATGAAAGTAGACCAAAGAAACAAAAGCTTTCTCCTGAACACACACCAATAATAGACTTATCTGCTGAGGAGCCCATCACTGAACAGAAAGATGAAAGTGACAAAGAATGGGAAGAGCTAATCAAAGAAGACACCCCTCCAAAGCAAGAAGTCTCAAAGGCTGATGACCTTCTGACTACAAGTGACATACTTGAAGAGAGGCCTGAATCAACCATGTTCATGACACTCATAAATCATGGTTTCCCTTATGACATGGTTGAAAGACTGAACATGACAGAGATGAAGAATTTGTTGAAAGAGTTTGAGCTTGCCAGCTTCATGATTCCAAACTGTGACTATGAAGCATTCAATACTTTTCAATCAATTCAAAAGATAAAGAAGGAGTTGGGACACTGTGACACAGCCAAGCTGAGCAAATACAACATGACTTGCTGGTTACAGGGACACAACTACAAGCCTCATGAGCTTAAAGGAAGAACAGTGGGAGAACTAAGAAGGATGATGGAGCATGTAATGAAAGTTGAACTAGATACTGGGGTAAAGTTCAGAACTGAAGCTCCACATCAATCTTATGAACAACAAAGCAAACTCCCTGCTGAACCCATAACTGTTGAACCCAAAGATCAGCATAAAGGGAAAGAGAAATTGATTAGAGAGCCAAGGGAAGTCATCCCCGGAAAGGTATGGCCACTTGGGACTGCAGTTAGAGAAATAACTGAGCAAAAGTCCACTCTAATACAACTGATAGATCACCTCACAACTCCCAGCTCTGCGGAAGAAAATAAGATCATGGCATGGAAATATGATCCAGAGTGGGATTGTGCTGTCATTAAAAGAACATCTGGAAGAGTTGAATACTTCCAAGATGTACTCTCAGTGGTGAGTCTGCCAGAGAATGACATCAGAGACCTTCAAAGCTTAAACATCAGCAACTATCCTATTCACCCTAGAGGAAGAGACTTCTCAACTCTAGTGGGAAAGCTAAAGACTAAGTTTAAAGATGATGTGCTGATTGAAGCTAAAAGAGAAGACATAGAGCATCAGAAGAGAATCAAAGGGCTCAAAAGATACAAGTCCAATGCCTCAGAACATGTAGATGATGAATTCATGAAGAGGATTGGATATAACAACAGAAACAAAGCAGCTCTTAAATGTATTGAAGGGACTCAATTCACATACCCAATCACTGAATGGGGATATGTAGAAAAGACAAAAGAATTGGTCCTACTGAGGAATGCTGAAAACAAGAAAGCAGAAAAGATCAGAATCTTTGATCCTGTGGAAATCAAACTGCTTCATCCCAGCTACACTTCATACTTAAATGACAAATTCTTTCCAAAGCTGTCTGATGAACAAGCTCAAAATGACTTATTTCTACATGTTCATGTGATTCAAGTAGTGGACAAACTTCATGCAAAAGCATATAAAAGAAGAAGATTTAATGCTGGATTGCTGAAGGGAACAACATTTGAAGAAGTTACAGAACTAAGAATAACAGAACAAGATGAGCTAGAAGTGGTGAATAACAACAAGGTGTTAGACACACTCACTACAGAAGAAGATGTTCTGGGAATTAGTTATGAAACTTTGAAGATGATGAGCAAGATGAAGATCAAGTATAAGTATGATGATCAGAAGACTGCTGTCTCCTACTTCTACAACAAGATGATCGCAAGAATCAAAGATCTTGCAGTTTTGAAGGAATGAATACAAGTAGCTAAGCCTAAGGGGGAGTATTGTTAGGTCTAGAATCTGTAGATCTAGTCATTATGTATAGGCTTAGTACTTGAATCAATATTTGTAATGAACTTTTGTAATTCATTATTATGTATGCATTAAATATATAGGTTAACCCATTTATATATGTGTTGATGTATGTATGACTGCAGGTACAAACATAATACTTGATCAATCTTGAAATTGACCAAGTGTAAGAAACATCTACGGATGAACAAATTAGTCTTCCGTAGATGTATATCTTACAAGTAACAATACATCCGAAGATCATCTGCGGATGAACAACAAGCCATCTTCGGAAGAACAAGCCACCTTCGGAAGAACAATACCTTCGGAAGAACAAGTTACCCTCGGAAGAACAAGATACCTTCGGAAGAATATTATCTGCGGAAGAACAAAATTTCTACTGAAGACAATATTCCTGCGGAGACCAAACACTTGTGTTATCCAAGTGGTACAAGTCAACAAGTCAACAAGTCAACAAGGCGGTTATACGAATCCCGAGAAATCCGTTGATTCCTTATCAGAAACAAATCAAATCCCAAGAGATCCGGTGTTTCCTATAACTGAAACATCTGTCTATAAATATGGATCCTAGGTTTCGATTCAAGCACGATTGAAAACAGACGATTGATTGATTGAGAACAGCAACAGCATTACAGCAATCATCAAAAGTCTTTCGATCATCATAACATATACAAACATCATAGCATTCATTGTTTCATTCTTTTGTAATCTTCAATACATTATAATAAAACATTAATTAATCTTTAATTGTGTTTTGTGTCGTGTGTTCTTGATATTTTATTAACATTGAATGTTGTTCAAATACAATTAAACCAAATCAACGTTAATTCCGCTAACGTTGACTTGAAATCAATTATCACTGATAATTCCTGTCGACGATCCTTGGATTCACAAAAGTCTATGCCTATATAAACACTAAACGAATATACAAGCCACATTAACACATAACCTCAAAAAATTATGGCCAGCAAGCCATAAATTAACAGAGATAAATGGCCACTCAAGCAGTAAGATCGATACAAGGCTGTGTTTTTGAGGGAAGCCTTTCAATGCCAGAAATGGAGAAACAGCGTAGACCATACCACAAAAACTGTGGTTGCGCCTTGCATAGGTTAAGTGATGAAACTCCAAAAGCTTGTTTGCACCATACCACAGTTTCATACACCAAGAAATCATCATGGAGCGAATGTTCATTGGCAACCAATGCTTACCATCACTCGTTCAATCTTCATGCTAGTGCTACTAGGCATGTTACCGGGCCGTTAAACTCTTCAATGCAACATCAAAGAGATGAAAACATTTGATCATAGTATTTTTCTCTTTTCGAGCAGAGACAGAGTCTTAATGTTCATGAACATAGGAGAGTAACATGACCCGTGCATGCCATTATCTCTACTGATTTCATTAAATGAGGGAAGGAACCGGGTGAATGCAAGACCGTTGCTACATTGTGGTGGTCTTACGGTTCAAAATGTGAAACAAGTATTTTGCCTCATCATTATCATTCAACATAAAAGGTTCAACACACATCAATATCTCTATCTCTACGATTGTAAACAGGACAAGGATCGGCCGATCCTTTTTCTAGTAAATATGTATATGGTGAAAGCACTATACGGGATTAATATCGTGTAAACTTATAGTACTAAAACAATAGAAAGGAGCAGCCCAAACTCTCATTTATTTCCTTGTTATAATACACATTTGTCATTTTTTCCATATTATGGGAAATAATTGTATTCTCCCATGCAATTAGAAAACTATAGCAATGCCAGAAGATTGCTAGGGGCTAGTGTTTTGTTTTGTGCAAAGCTTGTTTTATTTAATCTTGATATTTTTAATACTATGTGGTAGGATGCAAAAGTCAAAAAACAATCATATTCATTTGTATACGTTTGCAATACTAGGGTGGTATCCTTGATGATATCCGGATGTGATTTTTATAAAGTTTAGAGAATGTCATACTGTTATGTAAGGAATATGCTTTAGACGTACTACATTCGTTATTCTCTAGAAAAAAACACTCAAACAAACAATTTATGTAAAAGCTCAACATTCCTTCCATGTAAGACGAAAAGTACAAATTTGAGAATTCAATCGGAGGATATTCCTTTAAGTTCAACATAGTTGTTCCTAATCAATACAAACTAGTACATTCCTTGCAAAAAAGAATGGAAAACACGACAAGATTAATTATACGGGAATTTTAGGCGCACCGTAGGAATTTTGGAGAAACCCCACCTAAACATGATGGTTTGGTCTAACCGTGACCGTTAGGTCGGGTTTAAAAAGTAACCATCACGTATGGGTCAAACCGTGACGGTTAGGGTTCAGAGAATATTTTAACACATCGGGATTGGGTTAATTATTGGGTGTATGAGTGTGTTTTTGGGAGTGAGAGTGTGTTTTTTTTAGAGTTGGGTTTTAGGGTTTTAGAGGTGGTGTATATGTCACGGTTTGGGCAAACCGTGACATATTGGGTTTAATATTTAATTTTTTTAATATAACTAGTTTGTGTTTATTTTTATTTTATCACATGGTTGAACCTAATCGTGACATACGAGTTTGTGTTTTGTGTTTATTTTTATTTTATCATATTACTAGTATTTTTCGGTTTGATCGTCATCGCTATACTCGTCAAAAATCATAAAAACGAATATTGACATTATCGTAAACATCGGGTGTGTTTGTGCAAACCGTGACATAAAAACGAGTATTTTTCGTATTACGAGTTTGTGTTTTGTGTTTATTTTTAATTTATCCTATTACGAGTATTTTTTCGGTTTTGTTAGGACCTGGTATTTGAACGAAATACCAAATGATTAGCGTGTAAACCAAACCAAATAGTGCGGAATCCTATTTGATTGGCGATCCAATCAGTGAGAACGCACGTAGAATCAATAAAGTATTGAATCAAACGTTAAGAATCGATTGGGAATCGATCTACAGCGTTCTATGAACTTGGAGAACGAATTAGGAGGCTTGTGGATGGCTAGGGTACGTCTGGAGTCGAAATAGAATGAATGCTTACGTTTTTCCACGAATTGGGTTGTATTTATAGGTTAGTATTGTTCATTCGTGCGACTGAACCATAAGTATGGTTCAGTCGTGCGATTGAACCATGCGGTTGATTCATCCGCACGACTGAGTGTTCAGTCGTGCGACTGAGCCAATCTTATGTTACAATCATACGACTGATCCAGTCTCCTGGTTCAGTCGTGCGACTGAGTCATTCGTATGAAGTTATTCATGCGTATGGTCCATTCGCATGGGCCATTCACATGAGAACTTCATTTTGTTAAGTTTAAATGTATTAATTTATATAATATTATGTGTAACAATTCAAACAACCACAAACCTAATTAACCAATTCAACATCGACTCATTAATGAAATATTAAACATTATAAATCACAAACAATCAATATCATTTCATTAATCATTCCAAACATTACATCAGAATCAGATAAACAAGATCTATTACATTCATATCATGATCTAGGGACATACATGTATCAACAAACTCCCCCTTGGACCTAGATCTCTCTAATGTCTTGTTTTCTTCATTACCTCCTCATATTTCTTGTACTTATCCTCTTTTGTGACTCGTGTATGAATCTCAAATGCAAAACAGAGTCTTATGACGTTCTGGAACTGGAGGGCTTGTACTATATCCTGCGTATCATAGAACAGTGACCACTTGTATAGAGTGTAGACATCATTAGCTGACAAGTTGGTAAGCCACATTGGGTCAAATACCCTGATAGTATCCATTTGGCCCTCTTTGTTTTGGACTATGACCGCTTCTCCTGTCCTCCAATCGTAGTACCACCACTTAAAGTGTGGAGTGAAATCCTGTGGCATTTCCCGTAGAGGGATTCTTGACATCATGCGCGGAGGACTCCACTTCACACTATCTTTGGCTTTCCAGTAATGGCATCAACTTCAGACCTTCTGATGTACCTTGTAGGCTGTTGGGGTCTGAAGTTAACCCACCTAGTGTGGTACTCCTTCCTTAGGGCAGCCTCAAACCAGCCTGACATCTTTCTCGGGTCAGCATACAATAGCTTCAGTTTGGCCAGCTGGTTGAGCTCAAAACCTGGTAGAGTCTTTAGATCATGTGGGAATCTAAAGTACTCTATGCCCTTCTCCCTCTTAACTGAATAGACGTTAAGGTCCTCAAAATATGCCCACGCTGTAATCCTGCCCGACACCTTATGATGTTTCTTGACTCTGTAGAGTTTGGTGTAGGCGTCCTGTTTAGGTGCAGCACGTTGGGCTCTAACTTCTTCAAAACAAGCAGCCCACTCAGCCTTTCGGACATCAACATCATCATTTGAGGCTTGGGCCGTTCCCTCTGTCTTCTCTGACTCCTGCTCCATTTTGTCTAACACCTCAAAAGTATCGCTAACAAGGGATTCACCCAGATTGGGGACCACATTTCCCTCATTGTCAGCATACTGAGGGTAGTGCTCTGCAGTGACATCTTCTATCTCTATTTCATCAACGTCGTTGAGCTCTTCGTCACTTGTAGAGTCACATGTTGGAGCATCCTTTACAATCTCGTCGGGATTTAGCTTGAAGATCTCTGCTAGTTGCTCGTTTGATAGATCGTGAATTATTTCCCCTTCTTTCGGGGTATAACTCACCGACCTCCTTACGATCCCTTGCAGATCAAGAATCATAGTTAACTGAGTCTTGACCTGCTGAAGGGGAGCAACATCGAACTCATCCCTTTGATAGTTTGGATCTGTTTGATTTAAACATGCAACACATCAACCATTAGTTAATAATCAAAACAGAAATGCATTAATCTTAATATAAACATCGAATATATAGGTTTAAATACATGATTCAAATACATGATTCAAATACAAAAGTAATCAAATACATAGACATCTAATCATTACTTTTCTCTTGGATCACTGGATCATCGCTTGGTGGAAAGAGGAGGAAGCTTGTTGGTCTTTTTCTTCTTGGATCTCCTTTCTTGACCTTGGGCAGAGGCAGATGCAGCTGTATCCCCTCCTTCTTCATCATCATCCTCATTCCTCTCCTCTGTCCTCTCGTCCTCAATCCCCTCATCATCCTCAGTCTCATCTTCATCATCCTCATCATCATCCTCATCATCATCATCACCATCATCTCCGTCTCCCTCTTTAATCTTCAGGGGCTCCTCTTTAGATCCCTTTAGGTTTAGCATGATTGTCTTCTTAGCCTCCTCCAACTCCTCAATCTGTTTAGCAGATGTGACACTGTGCTCTTGGAGTTGGGCGATCTCGTGGCTCTGAGCAGCCATTTGTTGGGCCTGCTCCTCAATCAACCGAGCCTGCTCCGAGATCTGCTGAGACTGTGCAGCAGTAAGATCAGCCAGCTGGCGGATCTGAGCCGTCTTCTCCTCATCAGCAGCTAACAAGCACATCACCATCTGGTTTAGCGCGGAAAGCTGTTCCTCTACCCCAATTAGAGGTAGAGGTAATCCATATGTATGTGAGGGATGTGAAGAAGGTCCTGCTTGGTGGCTAGTGGTGGTGGTGGTGGCTGTGGTGAAGATGGGGTTGGGTCTGTGAGATAGTGGAGGTGATGTAGGAGTGGAAGATATGGTGGTGGTTCCCATATGTACAGTGGTGGGAGGTGTGGTGGTGGTAGTGGTAGCTGTGGTGGCTGTGGTAGTGGATGGTGTGGCTGTAGAGGTGGTAGTGGTGGTGGTAGATGTAGTGGCTGTGGTGGTAACGAAGGTCATTCTTCTCTTCTTCTTCTTCTGGCCGTGGGGCTGAGCCATCCTTTTCCTCCTCGATCCAGTCGAGGTGGATGCTCCCCCTAGAACACGGCTAGCTGACTCATGGGCATAGCTAGGATCTGTAGTAGTCTCTCCCGAATCCCTGGGGCGTTCACCTACCGCCCGGAGTCCATACTTTGTGGGAACAACCTTGCTTCCCACAGTCCTCGTCAAGGGCTCCTCATCCGACTCGTCTTCCTCCTCACCAGGAATAAAGTCGTGATGGAAACCAGCAGACTCAGCTATGTCACCAGTTGGGGCAGATACTGGAGGTATAACATCTGAAGCTGTGCCCCTCGGTGGAATAGGCATATCATCTCCAGCATCCCCACTGTCATCATCGTCTGAATCATGCTCTGGGAGCAATAGCCTCTCATCGTTTGAATCGCTGTCATCATGACGCCACTTGCATCTACCTGGCGCCGCATATCTCTCATTGGCCAGATGGCCGATCAACCTCTTCACCTGGGGCTTTACCTGCTTGCCCCTATACACTCTCATACGGCCCAAAGTCGTGTCATCCATAATCTCTAGGGCAACAGCATCATGGCTCTCCTTGGGAAGTAATGGCAGCTTCTCGTTAAAGTTAGCTGTAGAAATCTGGGGTACATACAAAAACCCTCCTTCCCCTTGGCCTCCAGATTCTCCACCAGATATGAGAAAATCATGCTCGAGAAGCTGAAGGGGTGGTTCAGCACCAGTGCCACATAGGCATTCTGAATCTGGTCTGATAGGTCATCGAACCCACCCCTCTTAGAAGCAATACACTTCAGGATCACATGCGCCAAGTACTTATACTGGGGACACAGGTTGCTCTTGTTGAGCACACCTGAGTTGATGTCCCCAGCGTACTTAATCCTGAGAAAGCAACCTCTGACTGTAAGTGGATGTAGTCTGGTGGGGTGATCAGTATCGTCCCCAAAATCAAGTACTCTCTGGATGTCAGCTGCTGTAATCTCAATATCATGACCATGAATGGAGCTCCGTATGCTGTAAGGCTCACGTGAACGATCTACGGAGGCATTCTCCCAGAAAGCCTGATGTAACGACCTGTAAGGAGTACACGATGTGGATATGGCCTTATGTATCCGAGAATGTCGAAGGAACGCAATAATCTCTGTAAACTCGGCCCCATTCCGAGTCGTATGGTCCAAATGAGTACATATGTTGTGCTTTGGGTTGATGGACCATCTATCAGCCATTGACCTGAATCACAAGACACAGAACCATTAGAAAGTCATACATCACAATTCAGTTCTAAGTGTAATGTTTAAATTCATTCTGATTCATTCGTGTGAATAAATCATGCGACTGAAGTCAGTCGGTTGTCCTTTCATGCGACTGAGCTCATTCGGGTGAATGAGATATGCGACTGAGTTCAATCTGTTGACTGAGCCTGCGATTGGTTCAGTCGGCCGACTGAGCTCATTTGCATGGTGCATTCGGCCGATTGACCCAATCGCAAGATTCAATCGTGCGATTGGAGTTCATCCGGACGACCAGTCGCTTGTTCCCCTGTTCAGTCGCTTGTGGTTCGAATCTTGACCAAATCAAGTAATTTAACATGGTTTAATGGTCCATTAGACTCGCCATCTTGTCACTAATAACCAATTAAACTTAATTTTAACATCTTGCTTAGTTTATGTTGGTTATTAGGTCGTTTACAGTCCGGTTCTTGTTTCACTCGAATATCACAAAATTAGGGTTCCATTTCTTCTGATTTCATTGAGATTTCACTGCAATCTACCTGTATAAACGTCAACGCACGTCAGAAGATCAATAAAGATGTAAAAACAAGGTCTAGAGGAATTTCGGCAGAGTAACGGTACTAGGTGCGATTTAGGAGCGATTGAGGGTGATGAATGGAATGCGATCGACTATGGCCCTTTAAATACTGAGGCTGAGTTCAATCGGCCGACTGGCCTCATTCGCTCAGTTCATTCGGGCGACTGAAGCTTAGTCGTGCGATTGGCCCAGTCAGTCGCATTCAGTTGGCCGACTGAGTCTCAGTCGGTCGACTGACTCATTCGTGCCCTTTCATTCGAACCTTCAGTTAACCGACTGAGTCTCAGTCGGTCGACTGACTCATTCGCACCCTTTCATTCGGTCGAATGGATCATTCTGATAAGCCATTCGGGTGAATGGCTCAATCTCATGTCCAGTCGTGCGAATGGGACCTATTCGCATGATTGGTCCATACTCATGGTCCAGTCGTGCGAATGGGTTAAACTTATAAAATTTTCTGCCATTTTGACCGTTTTACATTTAAACCATTTTTAACTGTTGAAATTAACATTATGAGCATTTGATCATCTCAGACATAATCATTTTAACTTGAAAACTTTTGATCACCTCAGACGTGATCCTTTTAAACACTTTGTCACCTCAGACGTGACTCATTTATCTTTCGAAAACATATGTGGTCATCTCAGACATGACCCTTTTTGGTGAGTTAATCCCATACTGAATTACATGATATAGTCCGACAACCAAAACAAAACTGAAATGACTAACTAACTAGAAAGTTAAACTAAAGTACAAAAATTAAACTTGTTTTTGACTTTTTGTGAGAGATAAATCCTAAGATAGACATCTACTGGATTTGATTCCAGAATAGGCAGCTTCAATTTAGTTTGACCACACCTGGACCAATTCAATTTTGGAATCATACAGGCAAGTCAAATCATTTGGGACTTGTTGTCAAAACCTTTTGATGCTTAGTTCTTGGTTTTCATCCAGAGTAGTTAGCAAGTTTAGGAAATCATACTGGTACTATTAGTTCCCACATTGATTTGAACTTTCAAGAATTGCAGCCACAATGGATGTCAGTATGTTTGTCCTCTTAAATCCATACACAGACTTTTGACACAAACTGGTGATAGTTTTAGGTTTAATTATTTCAACTAACATTTGTGGATCCCACACTCATATGGTAATCAACATTCCTCAAGAGCTTTTGAGCGGTCTACGGGTATTTTTACAAGAAGAGACTATTCTTAGAGCTTTCAAAGAGAAGCCAATCCTCAGGTCAGTGCCATCGCACAGCAGAGAGGCAACAAACAATAATGAATTCTAGAATATCTAGGTTATGCTTATCCTCAGGTCAGTGCCATCGCACAGCAGAGGCACACAACCTATCTTCTTGTTAGAGCAGCTTAATTTTCTTTTGCACAGAATGCACCAACAACATGAGTCATTAGCTTGATAGCATTTGTCTTTCATTTTTTCTTACTTTGCTCTATTTATGGTCATCCGCACACATTTGTGGCGTTTACATGCTCATTACCCCTTATTGGAATATTGTTGATTCTGTTAACCAGTGATAAGATGGAAGCCCACAGTCAGTTGAACAACTTAGTTTGTTCTTGAGATCACTAGTCAGGTCTAATCATCTATTGTGTTGAATCTACCGACATATCATTTGTGGTCTAGCAACCTCTAGGTCTACTTTCGTTGTGTTACCTTAGTAGTTATCAGTTTTTCTATCATCTTTCCTTTTATATTGCTTAGACTACACAGACTTATATTTTAAATTTTGCATCTTTTCTAAATTAAAATTTTAAAGTCCCTTTTGATTTGTTCCTATGTACTATCATTTTCCAAAGGGTTTGAATCGGTATCACGGATACGATCTACCTTATATCAGCTATCCACTCCTTCTCCCTCGTTTTTTTTTAATGTTAACTGGCTGACTTATTCTCCCCCTAAAATTTTAATATCATAATTGGTTTAATTATTTTAGGATTTTAATAGACAGCTAGATAACATGAATTTAAGTTAAGCAAAACATAAAATAAGTAACGAAAATAATAAAAAATTTACTATACTGCATCGGACTACACATGATCATCATCAGGGATAACATCACTTTTCTTTTTAACGCCGTTGACCTCTAACAAATATAGAAAACGTGGTTTATCAAAGGATTTTGTATAGAGGTCAGCGCATTGAAAATCAGTATTAATTTTTACCACATCAATTAAGTTCTTTTCAAAACAGTCTCTTATAAAATGGTATTTAATACTGATGTGTTTGGTCTTTGGATGTTGTACCGGATTTTTAGTTACTGCAATTGCAGCAGAGTTATAAACAAAGATAGGAGTAGAAGAAAAATTTAAACCGTAATCCCGCATTTGCTGTTAAATCCAGATGATTTGTGAACAGCAACTTGCAGCAGCAACGTATTCAGCTTCACAGGTTGTCAATGCAACCGAGGTCTGCTTCTTACACTGCCAGGTAACTAATCTCCTCCCAAAGAATTGACAACCTGCTGATGTAGACTTGTAGTTCATCTTGCAGCCCCCGTAATCCGAGTCACTATACGCCGTGAGCTCAAAGTCATCATAATGAGGATACCACAACCCAAGTGTGGGTGTACCCTTCAGATAACAAAATATCCTCTTGACCACGATCAGATGGTTAACCTTAGGCTTAGCCTGATATCTAGACATAGACATGTAGCATACATGATATCAGTCTTGAGGCAGTGAGATACATAAGGGATCCAATCATTCCTCGGTACATTGTGGCATCTACCAGATCTCCATTTTCGTCAAGCGCTATATCATGATTTGTAGCAAGTGGAGTCCCAGCAGCAGAAGCATTCTCCATGTCAAACTGACTAAGAATGTCTCCCACATACTTGGTCTGATGTAGAAATATCCCATTTGGTGTCTGATACACCTGTAACCCGAGAAAGAATTTCATCTCTCCCATAGCACTCATCTCAAACTCTTTCTTCATAACTGCTTCAAACTCTTTGCATAATTCTTCGTTCTTTGAACCGAAGATTATGTCATCGACATAGATCTGTACGAGCAGTAGGTCTCCATCTTTTTCTTTGATGAACACGTGCAGTCAATGACTCCCCTGCGAAAGCCGTGTTTCACAAGATGAGTCGAGAGTTTCTCATACCAGGCCCTTGGAGCTTGATGAAGCCCGTATAAGGCCTTGTCGAGTTTGTAAACTCTGTCCCGATGATAAGGATCTTCAAATCCCTCGGGTTGACTGACATAGACTGTTCTTTGATTTCCCATGAAGGAATGCACTCTTCACATCTAATTGATAGACTTTAATCTTCATGTACGATGCATAGGCAAGGAAGATACGGATGGCTTCCATCCTTGCCACGGGTGCAAACACTTCATTGTAGTCAATCCCCTCGACTTGGCGAAATCCCTGAACCACCAGTCGAGCCTTGTTCCTGATAATGACCCCTTGGTCATCCTTCTTGCATTTCAAGACCCATTTGGTGCCAATGACCTTAGCACCTTTAGGTCTATCTACCAGAGTCCATACACCTAACTTCTTGAACTGAAGAAGTTCTTCTTGCATGGCACTCACCCACGCCTCATCGTTTAGTGCATCACTGACGTATTTTGGCTCAAACTGCGAGACAAAACACCGATAAGCACCATCATGAATGTATCCCTTTTCCATAACAGAGGCATAATCAGCTGAGTACAGCTGATTTCGGGTTTGTACTCCTGATCTGACATCCCCAATGACATTGTCTAAGGATGATAGACGTTTAGACGTGATCCTGGAGTAGTAGGAACAGCTACCTCAGAGCCAAGATTATGAACATTTGGTTCTGCATCTGAGGTAGTTGGAGTTTGAGGTTCCGAAGTCGAAGGTGCATCACTGTTAGATGCTTGTGGACTTGCAGGAACTGGAACCTGTTCCTCCTGACTGTTCTGGTCATCTTCTTCAGCTTCATCTTCTGAGGAGGAGTCACTGTCGTCGACTACTCCCCCTGACTGAGTAGATGATTCTCCCTGTGAGCTCTTTGCCAGTAGGATGATGTTGAAGGTGGTATATCTCTGAACGTCACATTACACCACACTTCTACTAGATCCATTGAGTTGTTGTAAACTGTCTTGTTCGGTATGTTGTATCCTAGGAAGATTCCTTCATCAGCCTTCTCGCTGAATTTACCTTCTTGAGTCTTCTTCAGAAGTGTGCACGGCGCGCCAAATGGTTTGAGATACTCCAAATTCGGTTTGCATCTTTGTAGTAGCTCGTAACATGTCTTTCCATGGCACTTGACTATCAGAACTCGATTCAGTGTATAACATGCATTAGCCACTGCCTCATTCCAGAATTGGATAGGCAGTTTCGAGTCTGCCAGCATATTCCGTGCGGTTTCTATCAAGCTTCTGTTCTTTCTCTCAGCAACACCATTCATCTGAGGCGTGTAGGCAGAATTGATGCACAATTCCCTTTTCCTTGCAGTAAGCCTCCATCCACTGATTCTTGAATTCAGTCCCGTTGTCTGAGCGTACTTGTCTCACCTTTAGCTTGTAGAGAGATTCCAGTGTGGTTACTAACTCCTTGAATGACTCAAACGTTTCTAATTTGGACTTCAGAAACATTACCCAAGAGAATCTTGAGTTGTCATCAGTAACCACAAAACAGTACAAGTCGCCTGCAATGCTCTTTGTACTGACTGGACCAAACAGATCCATGTGAAGAAGTTCTATTGAATGAACTTTCTTTTCCTTATGAGACTTCTTTGTCTGTTTGCCTTTCTTGCAAGCTACACAAAAATCAGGAAGCTGGAAATTCTTGATGTTAACTCCTCTCACAAGATCCTTCTGGATCAAGTGATTCATCTTCCTTTGATTAATGTGTCCCATTCTCCTATGCCAGGAGATGGAGTCCTTCTCAGTGGCTTTGGATAGAAAGCACTAAACTTCATGATCCATTGTAGAAGCTGTTGACAGATCCAAAACATAAAGATCTTTATATCTTGAAGCTGTCATCAGAACTTGGTCCTCCGGAATCACGTAGTCTTTCTTTAGGACGTAACACTTCTTGTTGTCGAATATGACTTTGAATCCTTTATCACAGATTTGAGAAACAGAAAGTAAGTTGTTTTGAAGTTGTTGAACCTAGTTCACCTTATCAAACTTAACTTTCTGATTCCCAGCTTCTCCCTGAGCTGTGATATAGCCTCCCTTGTTTCCAGCAAATGAAACATGCCCTCCTTTGATTTGTTTGACGTCTGATAAAAGAGCCCTGTTTCCTGTCATGTGCCTGGATGCTCCGCTGTCTACAATCCACGTGTTGGTTTCAGCACTGTAGCGAACACCCTGCACATACAATGTAAAAGATTAGTTTAGGTTAGGAACCCAAGCCTTTACTGGCTTGGGTTTCCCAGAGGCATCACATATCATGAATTCAACCCATTGACCCTTAGAGGGTGAGGGTAGCTCAGGTTCCTTCTTGTCATCATTATCAGACACGCAGGATGACTTTTCTTTCCATAAGCCAGATTTGTGCAATGCCTGTTTGTAATAAACAGTCGACTGGCTAACGGGTTGAACTTTAGGTTCACTAGTTCTTCTAGGTGGAGTTAAGGAACTCCTCTTAGAGGACCTAGGCTTTGAATCCTGAAGTTCAATCTTCTTCCTAGGTGTCTGATAGTAAGGACAAAAGGAAGCAATGTGTCGACACTCTCCACAGTTGTAGCATGATTTGTTATCAACTTTATGATTAAACTTTCTTTGTGGAGATGTGTGTGACACCCTAGTAACATCACTCAATTTGGGTTTTGACTCAGTTCCTTTAGATGTTTTCTCTGGTTTGACAAAATTATTGTTTTAACATTTTTAACATCTTTTTCTTTTTGGTTAACTGGTTTTTGACATGAAACTTGTGAAAGATTAACATTAATAGTTTTTTTAGGTTCTGATTTGACTTTGTTTGACCCTGACTTTAAGTTAACCCTTCCAAATTCTTTTTCCAGATTAACACATGGCATTTTACCTTTTGCCTTTGAAGTGGCCTCCTTTTGTTTTGTTCCAGATTCAATTGATGAACATGAGGAATCTGGATCACTAACAAGAGGAGTAGACACCACATGATCCTTTATGGGGTTATTATTTATTGGTCTACCCTTAGTGTTCATCAAGATCTCAGGTGGTGGTGGAACCACTTTATAACCCAAACCCTCCCTGTTGTTTCTTTCTCTCACTAAGTGTTGGACAATGTGTGATGAACTTGTCCAACTATGCAGTTTTTGCTTTAAAGAGTTTACTTCTACTTCTAAAACTGCCTTTTGCTTCTTAGTGTCTTCTAGGGAGTTAAGATAATACCTAATGTCATTAGCTTGGTTAAATGCAACTACTTCAGTTTCCCTAAGCTTTTTAGTCAAAAGGTCTATCTTTTCTTTGTAACTATGCTCATTTTGTTTTAACACTCTATTAGCCTCAGTGCACAATTGCAAATCTTTTACTAAGTTATCATTATGATCTAATAACCTAGCAAATTTCTCATCTATGCTATCTCTAAAAGTATCACAATCAGAACAAGCATGATTTTTAAACAGTTGGTCAGTGGTACTTACCTGAGGAGGTTCAGAAGAGTTAGCCATCAACGCAGCATCAGATGTCTCTGGTTCTGGTGATTCTTTCTTTGCTATGGATGTTCCTTCTTCAGGCTTGTAGCTGACCTCAGTTGCAGTTGTTTCTTCACTATTTGACATCGCTATCTCAACTGCAATATCTCCTTCACTCGCGGAATCATCGTCTAAGTCTTCTACGCTTGCGATGTTTGATTCCCCTGGAGAGACAAAACGAAAGCTCCAGTCTTGTCCTTCATCATCATGAGCAGTCAAGGATTTTGGATCCTTGCTTGATGAAGTAGAACTGCTAGCTTGCTTGTCTTGACGAGTGAAGGACGAGAATGGGTTCCCGTTCCCAGTCTTCTTTGGCTTCACACATTCTCTCTTGAAGTGCCCTTTTTCTCCACAGTTAAAGCAGGTCACTTTACTCTTGTCAAAGCCAAAGGTGGTATCCTTAGTAGCAACCAAGTTCTGTCCGGTCTTTTTCACAAACTTTTTCACCCTCCGGACAGCACTTGCTAAGGCCCACATAATGTCCATCCTCTCAAGCTCCATTTCATCTACTTGCTCATAGTCCTCATTTGCCAGATGGCAGTTTCCAATCTTCCCAGCAACAAGTCCATCATAGGAATGAACCACTACTGCCAAGAGATCCATGTGCTCTCGAGCTACTTCCACAGTCACATTACCGAGGTTCTCGGTCTTTAGTCTAGTAGCATTTCCTTCAAATCCAATATAATGGGTACAAGAAGACCCTGGCGTGTCTGATCCTGAAGGAGAAGCTTGTGAAGGACCCGATGAGCTAGACACAAATGCAGTCTGGAGTGGTGCTCTAGATGTCTTAGCTTGAGGAGTGGCATTGTACAAAGCTAGATTCTGAGTGTACGAAGACTTCTGAGCTCTGTACTTCATCCTATGTGCTCCTTCTCGCAGCTTTAGAATGAAGTCATTGATATCCAACTTTGCCAACATCTCATTATGTCTCAGATTTGACACAAAAGAAGCCCACTTTTCTGGCAATCCGTCTGCAAAATTAGTCACTTTTTCTTCCATGGTAGTAGCAACACCATGTGTATGCAGTTCACTCATCAGATGGTAGAATCTATCTATAACATCGTCCAAACTCTCGTTTCCCATCGATGAGAAGTTGTCAAATTCTTTCTTTAGCTCCTTAGCCTTAATTGCCTTCAGTGAAGCATTCCCGTCATATCTCTTTTCCAGCTCATCCTATAGTTTCTTGGCCTGCTTATTCTCCGAGTACTGGTGGAAAATATCTTTAGGAATAGACTGTGTGATCAATGCATAGACTCTCTTCTCTGCATTATACTTAACTTTCTGCGCGTCAGTCATCCCTCCTAAAGTAAGCTTTACTCCATCGCTCCAACCGGCATACTGTACCCAATCTCGATAGCTTCCCACAAATTTGGATCCACTCCATTGAGGTAGATCTCAAAACGTTGTTTCCAGTGGGGAAACTCATCTAACGTTAGGAGCTTTGGTGGTTTACTATGATTTCCCACCTCACTCTCAAGCAACAGTAGGTTCTGGATCCTTGAGTCCTTCACGGCAGTAAACGCTGACATCTGATCTTCCATGTCGAATAACTTTAAGTCTACTAAACAAACTGTCAACTGGTGCGACTGGAGGATGCGAATTGGCTATCCGTGCGAATGAACTATGCGACTGGTTCAATCGTGCGGCTGAACTAAGCGATTGGTTCAGTCGTGCGAATGAAGCTGATGCGTATGAACACTGCGAACGAATGGTTCAGTCGTACGAATGGAGATGCGACTAGGTCCAATCGTGCGTCTGGACAATGCGAATGAAGTCCAGTCGTGCGAATGGCTCACTCGTGCGACTGAAGCTGCTGTTTTGCGAAAATTTCTAGGTTAAACGTGTTTTAGCCGTAAAAATTCGAAATTTCGCCAACTCTAATCGCCTAAGGCCGTAGAAAATGAAACTTGATGAGCAGGGGACGTCCAAGATCACTTTTGACACAAAATATTGCGATTTTAGTGTAAAAACACAAACTTTTTATCAATCTTATTGAATCACACGCAATCAAGAGCCAAAGCTCTGATATCACCTGTTAGGACCTGGTATTTGAACGAAATACCGAATGATTAGCGTGTAAACCAAACCAAATAGTGCGGAATCCTATTTGATTGGCGATCCAATCAGTGAGAACGCACGTAGAATCAATAAAGTATTGAATCAAACGTTAAGAATCGATTGGGAATCGATCTACAACGTTCTATGAACTTGGAGAACGAACTAGGAGGCTACTGGACGGCTAGGGTACGTCTGGAGTCAAAATAGAATGAATGCTTACGTTTTTCCACGAATTGGGTTGTATTTATAGGTTAGTATTGTTCATTCGTGCGACTGAACCATAAGTATGGTTCAGTCGTGTGATTGAACCATGCGGTTGATTCATCCACACGACTGAGTGTTCAGTCGTGCGACTGAGCCAATCTTATGTTACAATCATACGACTGATCCAGTCTCCTGGTTCAGTCGTGCGACTCAGTCATTCGTATGAAGTTATTCATGCGTATGGTCCATTCGCATGAGAACTTCATTTTGTTAAGTTTGAATGTATTAATTTATATAACATTATGTGTAACAATTCAAACAACCACAAACCTAATTAACCAATTCAACATCGACTCATTAATGAAATATTAAACAT